>VZTQ01012411.1:0-600000 GCA_013400755.1 Pelecanoides urinatrix | reverse complement strand
GGGTGAACTAAGGTGGGACCTGGGGACATCCTGCCTGGCACCGGTGACCCCAGCGGGTGGGGGGCGGCGGGACTGGCTCGGGGGTGAGGGAGGGGTGTGCTGGCGGCCATGCACGGCGAGGCCAGGCCACGCAGTGCAGTGCTCTGTCCCCCTCTTGTGGCAAGCGAGCCGGGGATGGCGGGCCGAGGAGCTGCGGCAGGCAGCGAGGGGGCTGGGGGTGCAGTCAGGCCCGGGGTAGGCAGCGGGCAGGCTGGGCCAGGCGCTGCTGCGGGGTGCAGGCAGGCCTGGGGGGTCGGACAGGACACCAGCACGGCCAGGCCGGCGGCGCGGGGTGCGTGTGCTCCGGACGGGCTCCCCCGCTCCGTCCCCTTCCCCAGGGCCCCTCGCCCCAGCTCGTCCGCAGCGCGGGTGCCCCGTCTGCCAGGGGCTGGGGGTGCTCCCTGCCCCCATCTAGCCGCGAAACACGGCCCTGCCCTCCCCCGAACGGCAATTAACCCCCATCAACCTGCCCGCCTGTGAGCCATTAGCGCTGGCTAACGAGCCCACTGGCGGCACTTCTGGCAGGCGCCCTCCCTGCCCGGGCTGTGGGGCTGGGCCGGGCCGCGCAGCTCCTCTCGGCGCTTGCCTGCCTGGCGGGCACGTAGGTGCCCAGGAAAAGCAGATTTCGGGTTTTATTTGCTTTGCGGGGAGAGGACAGAGGTGCTGCGGGGGGCCGGAGCGCGGCTGCCGCCCCCGTCCCCGGAGCCCGCGCTGCCGGGCCGGCGCCGGGCGGAGGAGCTGCCGGCGGAGGACGTGCAGAGGCCCGATCTCAGGTATGTCGGGGGCCGGGCCGCGCCTTCCCGCCTGTCGCGGTGAGACCAGCCCTGGGGCGGCCGTGGCGCCCCGGGAGAGCTTTGCCATGCTGCCGTTCAGCTGGGATGATGAACGAAGGCCCGTACCGGAGACGAGCTCTTCTTTTTAAGGTCAGTTCTTGATGGCTGACTTTTGGCTCTCTCCAGGGGAGCCTCTTGGAGTTTTATCCTTCTATAATTCTTGCTGCTTGAGATTTTTCAAGAGACCTGAAGCAGACCTTTGATATCTTGTAGACCTTTTGAACCTTGGTTGCTCCTCTCTGCCCACAGACTGAGAAGAGGCTGTGTCTTTAAGAGGCGTAATTAAGCGTGTGGTTTTCGCCTGCTTTCCAGAAGTAGTGATTAGGTTTGATGGATCGGTTATCTGATCCAGCATGACAGATGGATGCAATGTTTTTGTCTATGACTAAACCTACAGAGGTTGCATAAACAACTTCATAGTAAATGTTCTGATTTCATTGTAAGTGTGTTTACACGTAGGTGTATATACACTTCTTTCTTTAAAAAAAAACAACTAATTAAAATCTTCCTGAAGATCCTCTGCCATGAACTGCTTTGAGAACCCTCTCCTTTTTGCAGCTGTGCCCTGATTTCTCCGCAGTGACTCTAGCTAACACACCTATGGATTTAGCCTGTGGTCCATGAGCTGTCTGAGACTTTCTGGAAGGCAGCTCCGAAGACCAAACTGGTTCCAGCCTATTGTCTGCAGAGGTCCAGGAGGGCCCTGTGTGCCAGCAGCGATGCTTGCTGTCCCAGCCGGCTGGCTGGCTCGGGGTGGGAGGGTGACTCGTGGGTGGCATGTTCCTCTCCCTGGCTGGCAGAGTCTGATATCAGTATCCAGTTCTCCAGTGCAAATAGCTCGTGTTTACTAATGGAGCTTGCCTGGAGCAAGCGCATTCAAATACTGCTTAAATGCCTCCAGTTGAAGATACAGCTTTGCATGTGCTGCAAGTACCTGGAGCTATTTGATAAGCACTGGTTATAACCTCCTGGTTAGCAGCCCTGTCTGGGCAGTAGAACATTGCTTCCTATAGGGTTTTATTTTACCTAATTGTGGACCTGTGAATGTCGTGCTCTTAAGCATTTGACTCCTGTCATGTATTTCTCTGCAGTTACACTTTCATTATGTCTTTTCCTGAGAATACACTGTGGCATTTCTACTGCTTGGTGAACTTACGCGCTATGGGTGGTGGTTGGATGTGTAGCTATGTGCTTTTGAGGATTGGCCTGTATGTAGCAGTAGGCCAACGGGAAGTTTCTGGATCAGTAAAGATGACCTGGACTGTTGTTGTCTACTTTAATGAGCAAAGGTACCTGCTGAGACTCCTGCTGAAAGCAGCCTACCTTAAAGCATGGTTCAACTCCTGGAGTGCTCCTGGGAGAAACTCTTGTTGTGAGATTGCTGCAGACCTCCAGAATCACTAGAGCAATTCTTAATCTACTGGAGATTCTATCTAATGCAGCCAGGCTACAATTGTTGTATGGCAACTGCATTTCTGCAAAGGGATGAGTGTCTTGGGGAACTAAATGTCCTAGTTAAGAGGTTCCCAGGCTAGCCTCTGGGAGCAGTTGCTGCCATTGCTGCCTTTTGTAAGCAACCACCTAAGCTGCTTGGTGGTTGAGTTGGTTTGACTTTGAGCTAATTTATAAAGAAATACACTTGAAATACAAAAAGAAATTTCTAACTGTTTCTAAAACAGTTTGCCTGTGAAACCAGTTTCTATACAAACAGTTTTTACATAGATTCTTGTCACGTTGATGTCACAGGGCATCACTGAAGATCTTTACAAGAGTCATTAACAAGTCTTGACTACTCATTTTAAATGGCTGCATTTAGCCATGAGGAAAGATAGATTTTTAACAGCTAATTGGGCTGTTGATATGGTGCATGTTGTGGTTTCTGTGTTTGGGTTTTCTTTGTTTTCCCCCGAATGACTGTTTCCAAAAACAACCAGTGATACTGGATGGGGGAGAAGAAGTGTTTTAGATAGGTGTCACGGTGGCCACCCACGATTTCCAGCAGACTTGGATATGTAATGGGCTTTCCTGAAAGGTGGACAGAGTAAACTTTATATCCAAGACAGTCAAAATAAATTGCAAACCAAAGTCTAACCTTTTAAAGGAAATCAAACATTAAAACAAGCACACAAAAACCCCTCAAGCAAAAGTCACAGGTCCCGTAGCTACAAACAGCATGGTGAAGACAAAAACTTGATGCTGCAATCTACTCTGGAAAAGAGCAGGGTGGAAAATTTGGCTGTGCTGTTCTGGTGTACTTTTGAGACTAGTAGGTGCCATTTTGATCTCAGACTTTCTCTGTAAAAGCAAACCTTATTAAACAAATGCTGGCCTATACTTCTGCCATACAAAACTAGTTAGATTGTGGGCTCTACAGAATGTCCACATGGCAGATCTGTCTATGCCTTGGAGTAATTTCTGAAGTTTTTTTATAAAAGCCAATTGCAGAACTCCAAACTGTTTCCCATATACTTGGGGGGATTAGCTAATGCACATTGGTGCAGTGCTTCCGTGATGAAGAACAATGTTGTCATGTGTTGGCAGTTAGCCTTGGACTGGAAACTCCAATGAGCAAGGATATTATTGGCTTCTGACTCTACTGTGAGGTTTTATGGGTGCTCTTGAGTGATGATTAGTCCTAAGAGGAGGTCCAAAAAGGCCTTACGCAGCATGGAGACACAGCTCCAGTCCAGTCCTCGAGACCTCTGCTCAGCTTCTGTCTGGTCCTTGAGATGCTGACACAAAGTGGCCTGTGGCTGGAAAGTTTCCTGAAAGTGTGTACAAACTCTTCATGCTAAAAACCGCCTGCTTTCACCACGCTGAGCAGCTTTGTGCTGAGCCTCAACCTAAGGAACCTAAAAAAGTGAACCAATTCCAGCCCTTGTACAAAGACTTACCCAGATTGAGCAGTAATTGAAAGAAAGGTGGCATGAAAAGTGGCTGACCAAAGCACAGTTTCCTGGGAACTGAATTTTGCACAGATGAGAGAGGAATTACCGTCATGTAGGACTTGTTAACCAAAGGAGGGGTCTCGGGAGCTGGCCCCGAAGCCAAGGCCCCCCTGCCCTGTCTGGTCTGGGATACTGGGGCTCTCTGCCTGCTGATAATCTTGCAGGGTTTAGTGCCTTCGATTCTGTTTATATCCATGACCTCCTTTATGTCCCTGCTGGGATCCAGTGTGACCTGTTAACTCAACCCAGAATTTGGTACTTGGGAGGTAAAACTGCCTTCCCAAATTCCGAGTGGCACACAGGTCTCTGGGCTACATAAGCTGTATGTCACAGGGTATAGCAGCGAGTGAACCACTACTGGTGCCAAAAATAAAATGGGAAGCAACATATACCTAAAGATGAACCAGTTTTGCAAATGAGTTGTATGCCTGTGGAGGTTATATGTGGGGCCAGCCAAGAGAAAGGAAAATCCGATGTTTGGAGGGGTGGGAGCAGTTGTTAAGGTACTAGTGGAAGTAGAAGCCTTAAAACAGACATGAGAGATGTTCAGAGAAAAGATCAGTGTGCAGCCTGCTCTCTTTGAGGCAAACTGGTCCAGCTGACTCATGCCAGGTCCTTTCCACCTCCTGTCATCTGTGAGTAACTTTAGCTCCTTGGTTTGTCTCAGCTGTTCTTGACATATTTCATGCTGGGAACGCCTCAACTCCTGGTGGCCAGAGGTTAGCTCAGATGAGAGCTGGCTTCCACTGAAATGTGCCTACTTTCTCAAGACTGGGTTTGTGCTTTTAACAGATGTCTAATTCTCTTTTCCCTCTAGGCCAGGGAGGTTAATTGGAGGAAAGTGACTGTACATCGGGCCCAAGAGCCTCCTACAGAGATACTTGGCACAAATAAATCAGCCTATTTTTGATGAATAACAAGGCCCCAAAGGCTCTAGTTCTTGCTGCCTGCACAAATTGCAGGTATAAATTTCACAGCTGATCACAGGGACTCCAGAATTCAATTAACTCTCTGCTCATTTAAAAAAAAAAATGCTGCCTGCCTATTTAATTATGAGTGTCACTGATACTACACATGCTGTTCAGGAAAACTCCAATTAATAAAGCATTGCATCATTAATATGAGTGACAGCATGAAGCCTGTGACTCTCTCAGGAGTCTGTCTTGACCCTCTGCAATGACAGACTTGGGATTTATTGGAAAGGGGCATCCTTTCCTTCAGGCTTGGGTGATGCTGAGGGAGCTCTGAGACCGTCTCCATGCTTTGCAGGCTGTTCTGGTTGCTCTGTTTTGGATGGTGGTTGGGATGTAACGTAGTGCTGGTAACTGATGATTTAGACCTTCTGGTACTTGGGTAACCTCCCAGGGTCTCTGATTGTGGGGGTGGGGGCTGCACAGAGACACACGAAGCAAAAATCTGCAGAGATTAACCTGGGTGAGGCACGGTGAGAAGACAGCAATGTTGTTCTCGCACTGCCTTTACCACATGAAAGCGTCTTTCACTGCCAGGAAGGGTGTTAACCAAAGCTGTACAAATAACCACGTCTCTGCAGAATGTTTCATTTTCAAGTGTTCTTGATTTTAAATTTAGCTCAAAGATCTACCAACAAACAGACAAGTTTCATTTTGACTTTCTAAGGTGTCTTTCAGTTTAAGCCCAAGTTGAGCTGACCCGCTCATTCTATGCCTCTGCTTGTGCCCATCTTTCTTCTCTCTTGATTTTACACATTGCGGGCTGTGTTATTGGAAGTGGTCTCCAATTTTTGCAGCTGCATCTTTCCACTTCAGGAGGGTATCTCTGCAAATGGCTCTTACCACAACTTGAATATCAGTATAAGAAAGAAAAGACACTTGGCCTTTCTTCCCACATTGTGTCCCTCCTTCCTTAGCTGGTATGTATAACCTATCAAGATCATAGTTCTAGAGTTTTCTCTACTCTTTCTTCAGGCCATGTCTAATTTTGTACCTCATCTTTCTGTATAATACTGAATTCCAGACTGCTTTCTCTCTACACTGCTACTTTTTCCCTTCTCTGAGCAGCTCTGTTCCTGACTACAGCAATCGTCTTTCCAGTAGAGGCAAAACCAATCTTGCTGCTCTAGCCAGAGGCAGGTGTCACCCCAGGTTAGATGTCATGGCCCCATCGCTGCTCCAGCTTCCTGCATCTTCCTGGGATTTCCATACTAGTTGCCAGTGCATTCAGCAAATGTGTGTCCAGATGTTGTTGCAAAAAGTTAGTGGTGACCTTGATTGCCACACCTTTTTCCAATCTACCATAAACTGCTTGCCTTTTCTACATGCTGCTGTTCCCCGTTGTTGGTCAGAGCTGCAGCTTTCACTGCTGTTTGCCATGTTGAAGTAGAACATCTTCACAGTGTGCTTTCAGGCACAGGGTTGTCATCCAATAAATGCTTGCAGGACCACCTCTCTTGTCCACAGTATTATCTTAAAACCAAAACCAGGAGAGCAGCTTTCCTGCTCTCCTGCACGCCTCTGCATTTCTGGTTGCTCTCTTGCATCTAATTTAGTGCTAGAACAGAGAGTGGGTGTTTTGTTCAAGTTTATTTTTGCTCAGTGGATGGCTGCATAAGCCTTAGAGCTCTTCCAAGGGATATAGTGAGGCCAGCATCTCTGACACTTGTGAGAGTTCCGCTTTAAACCTATCCTTGAGCTGATGCAATCTGCAAACAAGTGGCTGGTATTCTAGGACTGCTCCTTTCATGCTACCCGCTTTCATTTCATACTTACTTTGTTCCCCTGTTGCCTCATCTTTAACTGAAATAACCTGTGTCCTGGGCCTGGAGCTACCCATCTGTCTTGTATTTGTACAGCCTGAGGCTTAACAGGGCTCTTCTCTATGACATGGGGCCTCAGGGCAGTGCTAAAACACAGCTCTGGGATTCAAACACCGTTGCTTGCCCTGCCTTCCCCGTGCGATGCAAGCCTGTGTTGTCAGTAGGGCTGTTGCTTGACTGTGACCAACCTCCCCTGGGACGCAGGCAAGAAAATGGTGTTAAGTGACTGTACCCACTTGAATCAGCCGGGGATGGTGGTTGCTGCTACAGCCCTCACATGGTGACTTCTAGTTCTCCTGCTCCAGCTGTGCAAGCCCTGGAGACCACTGATTCCTACCTCGTTTTCTCAGCTAGGACTTGGTGGCTACAGCACAGTGCTCATCTTGGAGAAACTGGCTAAGACTCGATGGAGACAAGGGGGTAGGATGCTTCTCATGGAGAGGGTGAGGTGGTTCTTGTTTTCATCCCTTGTTGTGGTTCTTCACACAACTCACTTTTTTCTAACTATTGGTTTTCATCTGCAAAATAAGGATAGCACTGTAAGCCACATGACCGTGTGAACTTTAAATTAGTGTGAATAGTGAGCATAGTGTGTACAGTGGTTACCAGTGATTTAGGAGAATTGGGTTCAAGTCCTTGTTTTGACAGAAGTGAGACAAGTAGGCTGCCCTATGGGAGGAGAACAGGCTGTTTCTGGTTTTGCCATGTCTAGTACCTGTTCAAACTGTTCTGTGAAGTTTTGATTGTTATAAAATGACACTGCAATCAAAAATAACCAAGTGGTCACACTTCCTGACCAGCTGCAGCTGGGCATGTAGGTTGTTGCCATTACTTGTCTTATATGACTACAAGGCAAAAGCACTGACCTTCCTGTTGTCTGTCATCTTCTGGCTACCTGTGGGAGCGAGGGACCAGTAAAGGTTGTGAGCTGCTTTAGTCTGTGCCCCTGGAACAGCAATGGCTTGGCTGGTGGAGCCATGATGTTGTTTATGCAGCCTTCCCACACATCTGTCTTTCTGAAAGCATCACTCATCTGCAGTGAAATTCCTGATAATGCTGGAGGAAACGTGACTGTGAGACTGCAGCACAGAGATGTGCAGATAACGGGAGCTCCCCGGGAAAGGCTGAAATGCCCTGAGAACTCCTGCCTCCAGCTTTCCTGGCTTTGAAGTTGGACTCTCGCACGCCAGCCTCGCGAAGGTGTCAACTTCATCCAGAGCGGATTTCCTCCACTTAAAAGGCTCCTCCTGGCTTTTTCCCACTCCCCTCCCTTCTTCTTTGAAACACTCAAACCCCAACGCAACTGAAGATGACACCCGCACTGACCGGATGCTTTGGGAGCGAGGGAGGCGAAGGGAGGAAGATGCAGGGCTCTCAGCGTTGCCTCGTAGCTGTGTCTTGGCCCGGTAAGTAGTGCTGGTCCGATCTTTGGTGGTAAATGCAGTTGGAGATGAGGTGCTACCCCTCGGCTGAGGATGCTCCTGGCCGGGGTACGAAGTCCTCCAGCCCCTTCATCCTCAGGATGAAGCTGAGCTGCCTTGTTCCCTGCATGTGTCAGCCTCACGGCAGCTTCTTCACTTTGCAAGGCACAGCTCTTCTATCAGCGAAGCCCACAGGCAAAAGGCAGGACGTTTTATTTGTTGGAAAGAGGGGGGCAGGGAGGGAAGTTTTTTGGTTTCTGTGTAATGAGCCCTGGCCCGAGGGAATTCAGGAGCCAACTTCTGGCACTCGTTGTCCCTTTTAGGTATTAGTGAGCTGCTGGTGCAAGGATATCTGCTTACTTTCTCAGTTTCATTGAGTATTAGGTGGGTATTCCACACTAGCGTATTCCCTTCACCTTTTTATGTCCTTTGAGGATCTCTAAAACCCTTCCAGTGAGGACAGGGAGCCCTCCAGGTGCTTCATGTCTGTGAAACTGCTGTGAAACTCCTCTTCTGCAACCTGTGCTGTAAGGGCTGTGTATCCTCTCGAGATCTGCAGCCCCGTTTGGAACCTTTCTTGTACAGCGTGTGGGAGCGCGTGGCTGAGTGGGGAAGTGAGACCTGCAGCATCCTGGGATTTATCAATTTGTGCTGCTGGAAATGTGTTCTCAGCACTGAATAGAGTACTTAGCCCTGGCTTTAAGGGAACGACGGTAACGCATGCTAGCCAGAGACCGGGCTGGGAGAAGGAGCCCATATCCACAGTCATAGGTGCTTTTTCCTTTGGTTCGATGCCATTTACCACTCCATGGTTAATCTAAACTCCTCTAAGAGACGAGAGGAAATGGCCTCAAGTTGCACCAAGGGAGGTTTAGATTGGACATTAGGAGAGATTTCTTTACTGAAAGACTGGTGAGGCCTTGGCAGAGGCTGCCCAGGGCAGTGGTGGAGTCCCCATCCCTGGAAGTATTTAAAAGACGTGTAGATGAGGCGCTTAGGGACATGGTTTAGTGGGCATGGGGAGGTTGGGTTGATGGCTGGATTTGATGATCTTAGAGGCCTTTTCCAACCTTAATACTTCTATGATTCTATTCTATGATTCTAAATAACATCAACCTGAGTGCTATTGACCAAGTTCCACCAGAGCAACTCCTAGGTGACTACATGTATGAATATAAGCACTATATTATAATAAGCTAGACTTGAACTAGTCCTGGAGGCCTGGGATTCTGCTTTGGTTTGGCATCAAATTCAGAGGCTGGTCTGAACCTGGAGGATGGGAATCCAAAGCATGTGAGTGCTGGCTTTCCTGGGAGGCTTCTAAAACTTCTGCTCCTGTGCTGAGGCTGATCTCCAGGTATTCGCTTTTATTTTCAGCATCGTGTTCCTATCCCAACCTGGAATCAGAAGAGTAAGATGGGCAAAAATAAACAAGAGATTGAGTGTGTGGTTGAAGCCGGGTCTCTGTGTTCCCTCAGTATCTGCACACTCAGGCTGTGCATATATTTCTTCTTTTACACATCTGCTTATTCTAACCAGAATCAACCTTCAGATGAAACAAAACTGACTTGAATACTTGCCCAAATTGTGAAGATTTGGGGTTTGAGTTTTGATGAAGTGTGGTGCAGTTCTCTTTAATGTTTCCGCAGCTCTGCGGTATCTGGCTGCAGCTGGGATCAATAGCAAAGGTGCCAAAATAAAGCAGGAGTGGCTGGTTTTGGGCTTTTCCAAGCCTGACGAAGAAAATAAGAAAGCAAGAGGGCCTGTTAGCTGGCGTATTTCCTTACCTCATGGTGTAACAATCTGCCTTGAAGGAATCCAGCGGTCGAGATCAGCACAGAGCATCTTTTTCCTTCCAGCCCTTTCGGGAAGCTCTGTGAGGGTAATCAGTGGGCTTTATTTGAAATATTAATCTCTGTCTTGGAGGCATTGGGCCCCTTCGATAAATTGCTGAGGAAGGCACACGTTAAGATTTTTTTTTTTTTTTCCCTCCCTCTCTCTCTCTGGAGAGACACTGAAATAGCCACGGAGTTGTACTGCATTGCCCCTGTACTGGGCACTGGTGAGACTGCACCTCGAATCCTGTGTTCAGTTTTGGGCCCCTCACGACAAGAAGGACATTGAGGGGCTGGAGCGTGTCCAGAGAAGGGCAACGGAGCTGGTGAAGGGCCTGGAGCACAAGTCTGATGAGGAGCGGCTGAGGGAACTGGGGGTGTTCAGCCTGGAGAAGAGGAGGCTGAGGAGAGACCTCATCTCGCTCTACAACTACCTGAAAGGAGGTTGTAGCGAGGGGGGGTGTTGGTCTCTTCTCCCAAGTAACAAGCAATAGGACAAGAGGAAATGGCCTCAAGTTGTGCCAAGGGAGGTTTAGATTAGACATTAGGAGAGATTTCTTCACGGAAAGGGTTGTCAAGCCTTGGCACAGGCTGCCCAGGGAAGTGGTGGAGTCACCACCCCGGAGGTATTTAAAAGATGTGTAGATGAGGCTCTTAGGGACTTGGTTTAGTGGGCATGGGGGGGTTGGGTTGATGGCTGGACTTGATGATCTTAGAGGTCTTTTCCAACCTTAATGATTCTATGATGCTATGAAAGAGATGTCACCTGTCATGGCTCCCAAGGAAGATCCCAGCTTACAGGGATATTGGTCAGGAAAAACCTAAATAATAAGTTATTGGCATGTGAGAAATATACGTCACTGCACTACTAGAATATTTGCAAACAACATACTGTAAGAGCCTCAAAAGAAAAGCAACACTTCTCCAAGTTAAATTATAACAGCTTTCCTTGATGGGTAGGAAGCTGACTTTTTTGGTGTTTGGTGTGGTGTGTGGGGGGGTTTTTTTTGTTTGTTTTGGGTTTTTTTGTTCTTTTTTTTTGTTTTTTTTTCTTGTTTGGGTTTAGTCTAGTGCTTAGAGTTAAAAAGAGCTTTCAGCTTTTTCACTGACTGGGTCCTAAGCAGACTTTTTTTCCCCCCACTGGCTGTGCCTTGATTAGTGTTATCTGAAGAGTGCCGCATTGGGAAGTTGTGTGCAAATTCTCCTTGGTGGACTCCATCATTGAAATCCATCATATAACTCTTTATTCTGCCTGTTTCTAGAGCTTCCTAAACAGTCCCTAAAGATTGCAAATAAATAAACCATGTCGGGGCCTTATCCTGAACAAATTTGACTTTTTTCCTTTGCAGAAATTGCATACTGTAGTGTCAGCTTTCCAGGGGATGACAGAAACCAGAATCCAAAATTACCGTGGCTTGGGGCTATTTCAAGCATTTTGCTGTCAGCTGAAGCTGAATTTCCTCATATTCTAATTAGAAATCTTAGCTGGCTGGAGGATGGGATGGTTTCATTGGAAGCATTGGCAATGCACCTAAATAAGCAGATTTTAAATCCTGCTATAGAATTTTGTTAGTTATTGTGCTAATATATATGGGATGGAGGAAGAGAGTGTCTTGCTGCAGCTGCGGAGGTGGGAAGCTGGGTTTATGCTGAAGACTGGCCTACCACCTGTAAAATGGGCTGCTCGGGTCTGGGACTCTCAGGCTAGTTCGGCGTTCTTAGTTACAGAAGTTGGAGCAAGTCAGCATTCTACAGTTGAAATGACTGTTGATATTAAATACATTGATTTAGGGATATCTTGCGATATTGAGCACAAAGGGAAGTGGCATCCTCTGTATTTCTCCCCAACCTTTCTCCTCTGCAGGCTTTTGCTTTTCTGTTCAAAAAGGAATGTGAACTTTGCCATGTACAACCAGAAATACTGGTTCAGTCTAAGCTGTCAGGTTTTGCCAAACTCTTTCGTTTTCTCACCCCAAGTCCGGGAGGTTGGCCTTTCTTATAGCAGTCTCAGCTTGTATTATTTTGATAGATTAAATACTATAGATGCAGTCCAAGTTAGGTGCTCTGGATCTCAAATTCATTGACCCTTGCAATATCCTGGTTTGGTGGTCATATGTACTTTTTTGTTCTTCCTGTGCAGTATCTCTGCATAGTTAGCCTCTCTCTGTGAAGCCTTTAAAGGTTTATTAACCTCTGTAAGACTTTTGAAAACAGTACATTGAATCAAATTGCATATGTTGCTTTGCTTAAGGAAGGCTGTTCATCCACATATCCTAAGATACTCATGTGAAGGAGTATCTGGACGCATGCAGGAGGTACAGCAAGTTGCTGTAGCTCACTCAACAGCAAAGAAAACACCGGTCTTCTGGGAATGATGGTTATTTCTGCCAGGCACGGTAAAGTGAATATCTGGTTGAATTACATGATATCTGGTCCAATTACGCTGGTGGTGTTGCAAGCATATTCTTGAAAGCAGGACTTGGCACTGCTTATTACCACCTCACCACGACGGCTTTGTGTGCTCTGGCTCTTGGCACCGTGTTTCTACTACTAGAAATAGGGTGGAATTATGCTGGGCAGCAAATCTGTTATAACCCAGTAAATTTAGGAGGTGGAAAGGCCTTTAAATGGCTGACTGAACTTGTCTGGAACAGTTGTGAAATTCTGCTTGGAGCCAGAGCAGGGTAAATAGCCTAGGTGTCCCCTTTTCTCCCTCATTCACATGTATTTCTTGGGGGGGAAAACAATTCGGAAGTCTTTCAGACTAAACAAAACTCTTTGACCTCTTGATATAGCCTCTCTTGCTCCCTTTAGGGAGGGGAAAAAAAAAACCAACCAAACAACAATTTGGCTATGCAATAATTCACAAAAGCTTTTGGCCATGCCAAAATTGCACTCTCTACCCCTGCTCCCCAAATTCACTCTGCTCCATTTAGTAGAGTTTGTTGGCAAAAGTAACCTGACTTCAAGCTGTGGAGAATATTTGTTTCTTAATAGAAGATGGAGCAGAAGTGGAATTGTGCTGGTTGTGTATATTTTGCCTTCTCAAGATTAGCCTCAAGCAATTATCTGACTATGGCCTGTGCCAGAAAAACACAACAGGACAATTTTAGCAGTGCCAACGAAAACTCCAGAATGTGTTGCACTCAGGAGTGTAATTTTAGATTCTGTTTTCAAGTAGTATTTCTGTGACATCATTGACATTAGGAAAAATAATACCCCAGGGCTTGCTTTACAAACAGGATGGAGCTTTATGATTTGGCAGCTTTCTGTAGGCAGAAAGACAAATGTTCATCACTTACAAACCTCTGTATGACAGCGGGCTTTGCTTCCTATCAGAAGTTAAAAGTGATAAGAAAAAGTTAAAACTGATGTGGGAAGGGAGTTGGTAGGCACCCGTCTGCTGCCCGTGGGGCAGGGATGCTCAGATCACCTCCAGGAGAACCTGAGCTGTGTGAAGATTTGTTCTGGGAGCTAAATTTCTTCTAGCTAAATCCTGTGTGCGGAGTTGCCCCGGGCAAGATTTGGGAAATAGAGTTGTTTCTGCTTGTGCTGCCTCTGGTCTGTGTTCACGACACAGACCTACTCAAATCTGGCGGTAGGGTGGGAAGGCTCTGCCGGTCCCTGAGCAGGCTCCAGCTGCCTCCTGGAGCTCCGGCGTTCGGATGTGGCCTGTCTGGTATGTGCTTGAGGGATTTGGATGTCGTGGTGACACTCCCCATCTGCCTAGCCCAGAGCTCTACCGTCAGGAAGTGTTTCGAATTTCTGTACGACTTTTTTCCAGGAGTTCCCTGTTGATTGTAGGAGTGGAAGGGACCCCCTGAAGATGTCTGGTCCTTCTTCCCAGCCCGTGTGGGGCCATGTACCCTTGAGCAATGCTTTGCAGACCTCCAAAGTTGAGGTGCCATGGTCTCTCCTATTCACAAATTTTGTTCTTTCTGGTAGAAAGGGACTTCTTAATTCTAAGACACATTTTCCTTTCTGTAATCCTAAATCCATCACTTCCCTGCTCTGCACACGCACTGCAGATAGGAGAAGGACTTTCTGCAGTAGGTTGTTATGCATTTGACCCTTACTGGGCCTTTCTCGTCTTTCCCCACCCATCCTGGTCCTTTCCTTAGACTGAATAGTCTGTGTGCCTTTCCCCCCACACTTCTTTGTAGGTTGACATTTTAGAAAGCTCTTGCGGTACCTGCACCAGACTCTTCTGGGCAAATCCAAAGTGAATTAAAGGAAAGTTAAGGTCTACAGAAGCCTTTTTCATTCTGGAAGGCTCCGTAGGCTCAGTTGGTGCCTTCAGGTGTGTGAAACAACTTGTTTCCCTTCAGTAAAGGATTTCTTATGAAAAAAGTGTTCTCTGGCTCTAGGGCAAACCACGCTGCAGCCTTCCTTTGCTCCATGCCCCCAGCATACACGAGTGGAAAACGGGTTACATTAACTACGATGAATCACTTGTGGCTTGAAGGAGAAGTGATGACACCAGCTCTGTCAGCAGCTGGTTGATTCAACGTACTCTCAGGAATTCAACAAGTTCGTAAAATCAGTCAGATTACACACAAATTTCTTTCAACAATCGGCTCCAGTGACTTCACTGGAGTTCCCTCCAGGGTATGTTGGTGCAGGATGGCTCTTCTGTTGCTCGACCACAATCCTGTTTGGCAAGTTTGGGCACAGCAACTATGATCTGAATGAGTAGCTCTTTGTTTGCTGGAGTGGCCAGACGGAGGCATCAGGTTGCCTCTGGGTTGTGTGAACTAATAGCTCTGTTCCAGAAAAACATGTGAAACTCCTGCTGATTTCCATGAAAGTGAATAATTTGCTGGGAGCGTGAACCCTGTCGGGGAGGGGCTGCGTCTTCTCCTGAATGTGTGCAATGTCCAAAAATCTTGGGCACTGTTATAATATAAATAACAGATCCTCATAGTCTCATCAGCTCCTAGACTCCCTTGGGGAACTTTGCATTCTTCTGTAAATATGAGCTTTGTGGGAGAAGTCTGATGCTACACGAGCATGTGAGAATTTCCTTCCCAGTTGGCATGAAAAGGCTATAAATCTGTGGAGACACAAGCCCTTCCCCCTACCCGTTCTTATAAAATTAATGGGTGTTCAGTTAAGCCAAAACAAAGAGTGGTTTCCCTGGGGCAAAGTTGTCTTTTGGAAAAAAAAAAAAAGGCATTTCAGCATACAGCTACAAAACCTTGTTTAAATCCATGTTTAATAATGCAGTAAGTGTCCAGGGTAAAGGAATTGTATCTCTTGCTCTGCTTTGGGTTTTCAACTTCCTTGGGAGTAAAGGTTGGAAAATAAACAAGGGCTAATGCTAATGGATATTAAGGGTGACCTTGGCCTGGTGATTTGCCTGACCCTGTACGGGTTGAGTTGTTGGATAATGGAGACTTTCAGACTCTACCTCTGTTAGACATAGGGGTCAGCTATGGCACTTGGCAGTTTTTCTCTCTCCTCACTGCCCACCTCCATGTTGTAGAGGTGTTTTAAGGGATAGTAGCAGAGAGCTAGTAACAGAAAGTCATTAAATCTTCAGTTCTCCTCGGAGGTCCCTTTGGACAAAGTGATGGCAAGTGCCAGCATGGCAGGGTGTTTTTTCTGGTCAAATCCTGAAGCAGGTCATGGAGGGATGGGGAACTGACCACCTGATCTGCTCCTGCCTGACAGTGGGCAGCTGGGATCATCTCAAAAACCCATCCAGCTTTAAATTCTTCCTACCGCTGAGTTCAGCAGGAGAAACTATATGCAAAATCCTTCCTTTCCGCTGTACCTGGTTTTATGTTCCTCAGAGTCTTGGAAGAAAGCAAAAGATGTAAGTCTCACTCGTCAAACTAGGCTGGTAGCCCTCAGAACAAAAAAGCAGTTGAAGAATATTTTAAGTTTGTATCACTGCTTGGCAAACTAGTCAATGACGGCTGTCTCCAGCTTCGGTAGCCATGTGAAGCCTGCAAAGCACAACCTACGCTGGTAGCTGAGATCAAAAATGCCTGCAAGCTCATCTGGATATTCAAATGATAGGAGTTGTGAGCCATTTTTCACAGTGTGGGTTGTGTTTAATATTGCAAGGAATTTTTTACAACTTTGGTGATTTTTTTTTATTTTTTTTTTTTTTGTTCTTGGAATATCCAGGTCTAAGTGGATGTTCTGATGGAAAGTGTTTGTTTATTTGCCTATTTAGGATACGTGAAGTAATGCCTTCCAGGGCTTCAAATACTGCTCAATAATTTACAGCAATGTAGAGATACAAACAATTTCATAATAGCACTAAAGGCAGCTTTAGGGCAGGTGGGAGCACGGTCTGTAGGAGGTAACGGCACCCAGAGGATCAGAGGCACAGCTGCATTTTATGCTTGGTAATGCCCTGGGGATGTGATTATCTCTTGATAACAGAACCCCCCATGTGCCTCTCTGCCTGGCAAGGCTTGGGGAGGTGGTGGGAATAGCTTTTCAGTGAGCAGGTTTCCCTGCAGAGGATCCTTTTGAGAGCGTTTGGGAACCTGAAGCAGCTTTTTGTTGTATGGAGAGCTGGACAAGAGAGGTCACGGTCCTGGAACTGGCCTGAGGCTGCTGTGTGGGTGGGAGGACAACGCCGTGGGGGGCTGCCCCACTCTCTTGCCTTCTCTCCCTCCCTCTAGCCTTCTCCCTTTTCTCCGGCTTGCAACAGGAGAAGCCAGGCTATCATGCGGGGAGCAAGACAACTCCATTTTACTTATATGGTTGCCCTTGAGCCACCTCAATTCAAAAATCCTCTCTAGGTAGAGTGCGTGTGATGATTTTCCTCTCTTTTCTCTCTCTCTAGATCTGCTCTGCAGCTATTCTCCTAAATGCTCACTGCTGGAAGTAGTTGCTGAGAGCGACGTGATATGGCAAGGGTTTCATTTTTGCTGCCATAACCTTCTGTACCCTGTTTTTGATGGAGTTTTGATGTGTTTGACTGAAAGTATGGGATTCTTCACCTTCAGGCACCAGTTCTGCTGGATCCCAAATGCACTAATGCTCATTTACAGCAATTGGCACATTGCAACCGAGCTTTGATCCTACAGCAAGAGCTTAGCTGCTAAATGACTGCAAGGGTGTTAGTGTCCCTAAGGGTTAGGCTCAGCATATGTTTGCACAGAGAAAGGGCAGATATCTGAAAGCGTTTTTCAGCATTTTCTTGGAGAGGTTAAGAAGGAAGACAATGTCACTTACTGCTTTTGGAAGAAACGAAAACCCTTAAACCTCCAATCTGTAACCCAAGGTTTTTGAATCCTGTTGCACATTCCCTTTTTAAACAGTTCTGCTCTCGATCCTGGGAGAGGAAGCAAGAGGTAAGGTCATCTGCCTAATTTTTCTTTTTTGTCATCCTCTTGCAATGAGTTTTTGCGCTAGCCTGCAGAGGGGAGAGCTGGGTGGGTGGTGATGAAACAATCATCACTTAAAACTATTTGCTGATAATGAGTCACTCTTCATGGAGTCCCAATCTGTTCTCCCTTCTGTCAAATACTGAGAGTGCAGCAAATCTGCTTGCTTTGTTGCAGAAATTTTTTTTTCCTGAAGAATGGATTCTAGCAGGAGGATTTGGTGAGAAAGAGGAAAGAATGAAGTGTGTGTTTGTGGGGGAATATTAATCAAGAGGTGCCTTTTTGTGCCAAACCTAAGTATGAACCTCCTAGTAGCTCAGATGAGGAGCTGTGAGGGTCATCTGCAGTCTATAGGCTGCGTGCTCTACAGCTCACCACGTCCCCATGGCCTTTACTCCTCAGCTCAAAGTGGTGTTCAATGCCAAACCTTTACGTCAGGTGGTGAGACACAGGGCTTTCCCCTGCTGATGGGATGGTATTTAAAAAAAAAAAAAATTCTTGAAGACAAATCTAGGGATGACCCAGCATAAAGTAAAGCAAGGCCTGCGTGATCCCACCTGGCAGCTAAGCTTTGCCTTCTCTTGCAGTTCTATTTGCAACGATTTATAGTCAATATCTTGATAAATGCCATCCAGTGTGTTAAGTGCTGTCTGGCTTGTGTTGCGTTGTGATGGCTATGATGTCTTCCCTGATATGATTCCTGCAGTAATAGACCAGTCCTGGAGACTTCAATGAAAACTCAATTTTCTTGTAACAAGGTTTAATGGGAAGTTTATTGGAGTATTGATAACAGAGAATGCAATAGGTACATGTCCCAGAGTTAATATACTGTAAGACATTAAAGCATACATTGCATGTTTATCATTGTCAAATTCAATTAAAATTTTAATTATAAATAAAAAGAGGTGGTCATTCAAGCACAGGAAAGTATGTGCAAGGGAAGGGCTGAAAATAGGTGCTGGGTCAGATGGGACTGAAAAGGGCTGAAATCAAGAAGAGAATTAAGAGAGCTTGGCTTTTTTATTTTCCTCCCCCCCCCCCCAAGAACTGCAGTGACCTTTGTTACAAACTTGAAATCAGTTTTGTTCAGTAACCTGTCAAGTGAGCTGGGGGCTGGTGGTGAAATGGGCCTGGGTCACGTGCTGAAATCATCTCTAGGAGGTCTGGGGCGTTCTCTCAATATGTGGATGCATCGTTGCTAATGCCTGTGATACGCTGCTCTCCATCTGCCCCGTCACAAATCCAGTGAAACCTTCCACCAGCGTATTACTGCCTGTCACGTTATCCTGATTGTACTCGACCCGCTTCAAACACAATAATCCTTCTTGCAGATCAGATGTGCAGTAATCCTCCTTTGCAAGTGAGAGCACAATGGGCCTCTGCCGTCAGACATGATGTAATCCTGCTGCATCAGGCAGAGAATTTCTTTCCGACATTATGTGAAACACTGTCCTCTGTCTTCTTGTACTAGACTGCAGTCTTTTTCCATCAGATGACTTTCACATCCATGCACTGTGCTCTTCTCTAGGCTCGAAGCAATAAACTCCCTTATTTCCTTGTCATGCTCTGCTACGACATACGTCCCTAGGAATGGTAGCAATGGGGGAAGTGGGAATCTCTACGTTGCGTGTGATGTGCTCTCTTGGGGGGCTCCTTCTGTCTTCTGCTTGTGCAGGACTTAGTGCAGTTTGGAGATAATAAACCTTGGGTGTTACTGGAATATTAAAAAATAGCTGACTGCAGTCTCTCCTGCTTGCAATTCTCTACACCGCACAGGCTTTTGAAAAATTGTGATGTCTGTCTTCGAGCTTTGCGAAAACCAGGTGCCGCAGTCGTCGTACACTAGGCACTGTGCAAATTGTTGGCTGCGTGGCGTGAAGCAGCTGCCAGCTCTTCCAGCTGCACCCTCTTCTCCTCCTGCTAGCTCAGGTGTGTTTGCCCTGTCTCGCGCAGACTGTTTTATAATCCTTCTGCTGGGGATGATAGAGGAATGTTGGCTTTGTACGTATGTTCCCTGTAACCTTTCTCTAATCCGTCTTGTGGGTCCTGAGTGCTGCAAATCCTCTTCAAGTACAGCCTCTGCTAGTTTCTTGACTGGGGAGGGGAGAAGAGGGAGATGCTGTCATGTGGAAGGAAAGGATGTATTCTATTGCTCTCTTAATCCTCCAGTCTGTTTGAAAGCAGCTACACATCCTGCCTGATTGAATACCTGCCTTGTAATTCAATCTAGGGGTTCCGCTGCCATTCATAAATAGATTACATTGCTCTGCTGCCGTGTGCAGGCAGGCCACTTGATTGAGCGGTGGGTTTGTGTATTCCACCAGGCAATACAGAATGGGGTTTTTATCCCTCTGCTATAGTGAAGAGCAAGAAGCTGAGGGTGTTAGAGGGCAGGGGTTGCCAACCTCCTTGGCCTTAGGGCACGCATACCCAAATACTCCCTTCATGTGGCTCAGAGCCACATCATGCATCCTGCATTCCGTGGCAGTCAAGACTCGGGGGGGTGACGGAGTGCCGGGGTAGTTGGCAGGAGGGAAATGGCAGTGGTTACTCAGAGATCCTGCGGCTCCCTTGTGCGAGCAGGTTAGTGTGGCTGTGTGGCTGCTAGATGGGTGACAGCCGAGCAGCTGGTGACCTGACAACTGCCGAGTCAGCACTTCTTTGCTGCTGCATGTCGTTGGTTTGCAAGTTGTGCAAGGCTTCCAGGGAGCTCTTGTCATAAAGAAATGTAGGGAAAGGTAATAGCATTTAGGGTTGCTGGTAGAATTTAGCTATTTAGAGATTGGTTGTGAGATGGGTGCTGTCTTTATCTGCTTTTAATTTGTCCTGTTAACTAGATGTTGGTGACTTGTGCAGCACTGACCTTCTGCCTCCACCACAGAAATGACTGCAGGTGAAACGTGGCTTGACTCTTGTACTCTTATATCTTTATCATCCAGTGCAGTGTCTATCAACACTGACTGGCACTTTCTTGGTAGCATCAAGCTTTCTGGGCTCAGTGGGGCAGAGGGTGATGGATGTGGGTTTCTCACACATGGAAGACCTCCATTTCAGATTGCACAGTGCCAGTAAGCACTCTGAGAGACAAAATGATCAGTGCTGGCAAAGTGTGTGTCTGTCTGTAGCCTGAGAATAAAAGAATGACATTCAGAGCTGATAGGAGATACTCAGATTTGCTTAAAAACCAAAGAAACGTCTTCTCAGTGTTTTGTTGGAATCAGAACCATGCAATGGTGGTTTGCTTGGGGGCTCCTGTCGCATTCTGAGGATCTCGTGCTGTTCTAGGCTCATGGCACAGGGGAGGTGGGGGACTGAGCGGGGGAAGCTGGTTGAGCAGTGCCAGCTTGATGGTCCCCCTTCTTCATTCCTCTTATGTTGTAAAGTGGGTGATGCTCATTTCTTGAGGAGAAACTTGGTGGTTCCTTCTCAAGAACAGTCTTCCTAGGTACCTTTTTGAGCAGAGTGAATGGATTTCACTGCAGTGTTGGGTTTTTTTTTCCTGCTCCTTTTTATATTCATTAAATGATATATATTCACATGGAGGCTCTAAAATAAATCATTGTTGCAGAAGCACCTTTTAAAACTTGTCAGCTGTGGTTTTTTTTCCCCAGTACCTTTGCCTCTTAGGACTATAAATGGCTTCCTAAAGCAGGGGAAAACCATTATTAATTACACTGCCTAATGAACTCATTTGGCTTTCTGCCCAGCTTCCAAAAACAGCACTAGCACCAGGCTGGATACTGTTGTCTCACTGTAATTATGTTTATATGGAAAGTTAATTTTTGTTTTCATAAATTGATTTGAGGCTTCTGGAAGCTATTTGGAGATAATTAACTTTGCCCACACAGACCTATATAAGGGCATTTGTTTACAAGGTAGCACTCGGTGCTGGAGCATGGAGGTACGTTCCTGGGCTCATCTGGAAATACTCAGTTAGGAGCTCAGGGCAGCCGTTCCCAGACTCGATTCCCTCTTTGGGACAGCAATAGCAAGAAAACACCATTGTCCTGGGATTTTGCAGGTAACAACCCTCAGGGTGTACCTGCAGTCCCTAGCCGCAATCCAAATGAGCTGCAACATAATTCAAATGCTGCGAAAGTTCGTGCTAGTATCGCAAACTCCCTTAGTGTGAACAACAAACGTGACAGTCCCAAATGGAAAAGGCCTGTAAGGAATGAGACCAGACCTCCACAAATAAGTAGCTGTGAAGGCAAAAGCCGAATATCTTTCATAATGGTGGGGACGGAAAGCAAGTGGCAGAAGCGCAAGGTGATTTAATGGGACTTTCACCAGCAGGACGCACGGTGCAATATCGCAAAAGTGACTTATTTGTTCCGTCGTAGGCGTGCGTCTTTGGGTTCCTGGCCCCTGCAGTGAACTCTTCCTTCAAATCCATTCATTAATGAGCTGAGTTATGCACGGGGATCCATTAGAGAAATGTGTAATAACCTCAGGATGCAGAGCCCTGCTGCCAGCACACGGCTACTGAAGAACAAAAGCGAGATCTCTTTGGCAGCTCTGAGCCTGTTTGGGAGCTCTGGTCCAACCCCTTTAAAATGTAGGGGAATATGTAAGGAACTCTGGTTCATGTCTAATACAGCAGTGGATGGCCTGGCTGAGTGAAGCAGCTTGTGTAGTCAGTGTCCAGGGTGCTAATTTTTAAAGCTACATTTTTAAAGTTCCTATTTTAGTGCACCATGGGCTTGCTTCTTCAAACTAAGAAAAAATGTTCCCTGAAGGCCTAAAAATGTACTAATTCCTTACTGCACACTTCAAAACCATGGACAAAGCTGTGTCAGAAGGCCTTCAGGCTAGGTTGGCATAAGATGTCTCTCTGCTTTTGCTGGGGGGAGAGGATAAAAATGGATAGTATTTAGAGTTCGTAGTTTTGGGTCTACAGGTGATCCTGTCTGGTCAGTCTTGCTTGTGAGAAAGAATGACTTTTCCCAGCCTTTGCAGAAGACCATCTTGTAGCCAGACTGCCAGCAAGCCCATAAATTCCAGCTTTGCCTACTTGCCTCTGCGTTGCTGTCTCTTGAGCAAATCCCCAGGGTCAGTGTTTTGTAAGTTTTATCTAGTGCTTCGGTTGGGATCAGGAAATTTCTACAGATTGAAGGTCAGCATGCTGGAACAACAGCCCTGGATGAGATTAGGAAAAAAGGAACTTCCAGAAGATGCTTGTGGTGTTTCATCTGCAAATCATGTTGCTGTAAAAGAAGAGGCAAAAGGAAGTGTTAGGAGAGAAGTTGCAGGTTTCCAAAGTTTGTTGATCATCTTCCTCTTCCTTTTCCCCCATTTCCCCTCTTATGCAGAAGCAGGGTTATAAGTCTTATTCCTGATTTCCTACTGCACTTGTTGGCGGGGGATACTTCAGTGACTTTGGGGTCTAACTACTTTTAATTTACATTTACGACTTTGCAAAAAAGGAGTGTTTTTCTGTAGAGGAACCTTACCCTTTCTCTTTTATTAATAAATGTTCAGAGGTGTCCAGAAAGTAAAGGAAAACTAGCTTTGTGCTAGAAAGGTAGATAGGATGGAGAATTTGTCCTGCACCAGCAAAATGGCACCTGGGTGACTTTCCTAGTTATTGGGACAACACCATGTTTAATATTTACTGTGTAGTGGTAATTTTAAACATGTGAAATAGCCAAACTCTTTTCCGTGTGAAATAAGAAAATTGTATCTTAAATGAAACTATATGAAAGATGTACTGGGAGGGCTGGATAAGTGTCAGGTGTTTGGGCTGTGTGGGAGAATGAATTGGGGTTAATGCTGCTTTTCAGTGAAAGCTGCAGTTGGGAGAGGTTTTTTTGCATAATACTAAGGTTCTAATCCTTAGCTGTAAGTCAAATGCCCTGTTAGGGTCATGTGCAGACTTGGACAGAGATTCAGCTGGAAATTTGAACCGTTGGCCCGAGGCGCTCCAGTGCTGGGGTTAGTGTGGTGTGCCCTGCCTGCTCCCCTGCCTGCTCCCCTGCCTGCTCCCCTGCCCAGGCCCTGCCTGCTCCCCTGCCGCACAGGGAGGAGGAGGAGGAGGAGGCAGCTGGCTGTGCAGCCAGGCATGTTTGTAGATCGTTCCCAGAGCTCAATGTTGGCAGAGCTAAATTCCAGTTTGTAACACGGGCACTTGGATGGCTCCAGGTTTTCCAGTTTTGGGTGGCTGCCCGCAGCGAGGTTGCAATCCTGGCCAAGCCTAAGCCACCCGCTTTGCCTGTAAGTGCTCCCTGCTCACAGCAGGGTTCTCGGTACAGAGCGTGGAGGGGTGCTAGGAGGCAGTCCCCGAGGAAACGGCTGGTGCCTCCGGCTGGTGGGTCCGCAAGGTAACTGCACCGAGGACTTGATGTTGTCCGAGGCGTGCCAGCCTGCTTACGGGTCACCTGGGCTGAGATGAGTGGGTTAGCGCGCTCTGTTCCCCCTGCTTGCAGATGTGGTGGCTGGCAGTGGTTGTCCTGTCCATCACCTCTGGATGGGCCATCTCGTGTCACCTCGTGAACATATGGCTGGATGGGGCTGCGTGGGGTGCTGTAACTGATGGGGTATTTGCCCAGCCGGCCAGGTAAAATCCCACAGTGATGTGATGATATATATGGACATGCAGTTACATATCCAACGCACGGCGTTCACTGATCAGGCAGCTTAACTGGTACTGTTTCTTGCTTTACTTGTTCAGTATTTGAGCCAAACAGGTATTTCTGTACCTCTTTAACCTGCACAAGCGCTTCTGTTGAGTAGAATATAACTATTTGTGTTTAATTAGCTGGATCAGGGCCTGAACATCCGTTGCCAGAAAGTAGCTTTAGGATTTTGCTGATGGCTCTCACAAGGAAATCCCTGTAATATTGACCATCTAATCCTGCCCCTTCAGGCCAGCCCTCTTCTCAAATTGGTTTGCAAGTTTAACCAGCACCTTGAGAGACATTGCAATTCAAGGCTGTAAATGATGACAGCAGCTAAAGTGGAATGTCCTTTCGGATCCTTGTGGTTTGGACACTGGGTGGTGAAATGGGTTGAGTATACATGTGCACTGACGGCTTAAAGCAGTAATGTTAAAACAAAAATCCTGGAAGCAGGCGTTTCTCAGACATGGATGAAGAATCGTGAGTTGGAAGGGCTGCTCCATCTTCCTCCATCTGCTGAGCTCTCCCAGTGACAGGTGAAGGGTTTAACCTTCATCTCCCCAGTTATTTGCTTCTGTATTTTATGGAGACTGTTTATTGTGCACTACAGGCTTCTCCATAGCTGTGTTCCCATGCCAACCATCCTACAATATGGTGTACATGCTAAATGAAACAAAGCAAGTTTAATCCTCAACCTTTGGATGTCTCCTGCCCATTGGGGCCAAGCCTCCAAAGAGGAACCCTGCTGCTTATGAAGTGGAGCTCCAGGTTCCAGTTAATTGGGCCCAGTCATTAAGGGAAATTCAGTTTATGTCTACTGGGACTGTGAAGGGAGTAGGGTTTTTTAATAGCAAATATCTACAGTGTGTATTGGTTGTCCTCAGGTTAAAAAAACAAACAAAACAAAAAAAGCAAACTTTCAGCAGAGAAGAAATGCTTCTAATTACTTGCCTTTGGCAGAATGGCTGCCCTGCTCTTTAGAAGCTGTATTTATCTCCTGTAAGAACCAGCTCATTAGCTTTATTGCTCACACAGATAATCAACAACATAATTAATAATTATTTATATAGCACCCATGGCAGAGGGCTTTGGATCACATAACAAAACATCGTTTCCTTATGATCACTCAAGCATTTCTAACCGTCTCTTTTGTCTTTTTCTGCCTGTTCTTGACTTTCTTTCTCCCTTTCGTGCCAGTTTCTAACACTTGCTGTAGGTTTTTGGTTAACCTTCTACCAAGTGTCTCCCTCTTCTTTTTTAGAAACCTCTTTGAAGTCCCACTTGACCCACAGAGAATTTCAAGTGCCAAAACTCTGTTACCATGCAGAGCAACCTGGGATTGGCAGGAGCAGCCATAACTCCTTTGACTTCAGTTGCATCTCTTTATGCTGATTTTTTGGACTGATTCCTATCTGCACTTGAAATGTCAAAAAGGAGGATTTCTCTTGGTCAAGAGCTTCAC
Source organism: Pelecanoides urinatrix (assembly GCA_013400755.1). Taxonomy (NCBI): domain Eukaryota; kingdom Metazoa; phylum Chordata; class Aves; order Procellariiformes; family Procellariidae; genus Pelecanoides; species Pelecanoides urinatrix. The sequence continues at coordinate 574,702 of VZTQ01012411.1, read as the reverse complement.
CTGTTCTGCATTTTTCCAGGCCAAAGCAGGGCTATGGGATAATATGTTTGGGCTACACCTAGGATATCTGTCCTGGGGAAGATTTTTGAGCAAAGTGTTCAGACCCTGTTCCTACCTAAGGCATGTCTTCAAACAAAGCTAATCTTCTACTAGGTTTCCCTGGAGTGCTTTGACTCACATTATACAAGACAGCTACAATATCCTGACCCGCAGGGTGACCCACGGGGCAGCTTTCATTGTGTTTTGCTAATGTGGTGAATTCTTGCAGCTGCTGGCATCAAGGATGACATGCATCAGAAATCCTGCAGTCAGGTCCCATAAAGCCACTGGATGCCTCTTTCTCTGTAGTGTTGAGCCTCCCTCTGTGCAGCCCCCGTGCTCATGCCCGGCTGTCCGACACGGCAGAGCCATCATCTTCCCGTGCACAACCATGACCAGCATTCCCCTGAGCGTGTCACGTCAGCAGGGTATCGGTGTGGGCCAACGCAAGTGAGCCTCGTATCTGGCCCAGAACAACAAAGCAGCTACAGGAAAAAGATGTAAAGCTGCTGTGAACTGAGCATTTGGGGACAGCTTGACACTAAGAAAGGCAAAGGGGCTCCTGGATGATGGGAAGGAGAACATGAAATCAGGTAGCACCCCAGCAACGGGGCATTTGCAAGATGTAGCTCATGCCATAGAGGCTCATTTCTTATGGGGCTGTTTTTGGAGAGCAGGTCGGCTGTCAAAATGCATTTGGGAAAATTTGAAGACATGTTTTGGATGGCCAGTGAGAAGGAAGAGGGAGAAGCTAGTGTCTGATTAGAGGTGTTCCTCCTATGCTCTAGGAAAGGTGGGCTTGCACGGAGGATCCTGTACTGAAGGAGCAGAGGACGAGGGTGCATCTGAAATCATTACAGAAGATAGGAGATTGTAAAGCAGGTTGTTATTGGTGTGTGATCCTGCCAAAAGTGAAAGGTAGATGGGTCCTGCTGATGGCACCTGCCTGCTGTGGGAAGGCCGCTCTTGCCCTACCCCCTATCCGAATGCCTGTCTTTGGAGTTGGGAACCCAATGGGACTTCGCCATATCTGCAAACCTCAGCCCGAGGCCTGGAAGCAGTGTTTGCTGGCACCATGTGTTGCTAAGCAGATGGGCTGCTGCGTTTGTACCTGCTGAAGTTTTTCAGAGAGGGTGGCTTTGGTGTGGCATTTCGGTAATTGTTGCCAGCACAGAAGAAACAGAAGGAAAAGCATCTCCAGTTCTTTACCGCCTGCTTCTTCTCCCTCCTTGTGGCCTCCATCTGACCCCTAAGTAGGTACTTGGCCACAAAATGCATTGAGAGGAAAATGAGAGAGAAAACCCCCCCACCCAGATTGATTGCAAGATGTGACAGGTGAAATTCTGGTATGAGGAAATAGCAGAAAAATCTTACCTAAGCATGCTAGAAATGTGAGGGTGAGGCAGCTGTGTCACTAGAAGGGAAACTTGAGCTACCTGCGGTCCATGAAGGAGACTGAATGTGCATGGTTTGAGTGTGACTTGTCAGAGCATTTGCTGTTCCCTGTTGGAGCGGGTCCAGAGGAGGCCACAAAAACGATCAGAGGGGTGGAACGCCTCTGCTATGAAGAAAGGCTGAGAGAGTTGGGATTCTTCAGCCCGGAGAAGAGAAGGCTCCGGGGAGACCTTATTGTGGCCTATCAGTACCTAAAGGGGGCTTATAAGAAAGATGGGGACAGACTCTTCAGCAGTGCCTGTTGCGCCCAGACAAGGGGGATGGTTTTAAACTAAAAGAGGGTAGATTTAGACTAGGTATAAGGAAGAAATGTTTTACAATGAGGGTGGTGAAACACTGGCACAGGTTGCCCAGAGAGGTGATAGATGCCCCATCCCTGGGAACATTCAAGGTCAGGTTGGACGGGGCTCTGAGCAACCTGATCGAGTTGAAGATGTCCCTGCCCATGGCAGGGGGTTGGACTAGGTGAGGTCCCTTCCAACCCAAACTATTCTATGATTCTATGAAATTGCATCTGACTTTAACGGGAGCAAATGAAATGCTTTTGAATGTCCTACCCTATGGCTTGGATAGGAAGCTCTTGTAATTAAGATCTGAAACCCTGATGCTTTTTCTGACCTTTTACTGATGCTGAATTTTACCTTGTGTAACAGCTGAAATGTAGGGATGTCTTTTTTTGGTTAACCATAGAGGGTCCATTTGGCGTGTGTTGATACAGCAGCGAAGCCGTAACATCTGTGCTGTCCTGTCCTTTTCAAAAGAGTTGAGATAAGAATAACACTTCGGAGTTTAAAATAAAAAATCGCCTAAAGTGTTTTGGGAATTCTTACCTTCCCCCATCAAGTTTTCACCTCCTTGGTACTTGTGGCTTCTCCCTCCTCGTTAAAGGGATTATTCCCCCTGAAAAACGCATTTTGACAAATTGCCTAGGCGTCATCGGCAAATCGGATACAAGCTGACTCATTTCTTTCCACTCAGGTGAGTGATCCATCTCTCTTACCATTGATTTTTCTGTCCTTGTGTTTTGAGATTTATGAAACTAGGTATATCAGAGAGCAAACTGTTCCCAAACCCTTGAAAGATTAAAGCGGTTAGTATTTCGTGTCTTCAGAACTCTCTTCTTCTCCCCCTGTCCAAAAAAGAAAAGTAAACTATTAGGCCTTAAAAGCTGATTACATGTAGCAACAGATTTCTTCATCATCAGGAGGGTCCACATACCAAAACTGGGCTTTCTAGTTGCTTTTCTGTGTGTCCATCCAGCCCTTGACATGCCTGTTAAAACACTTTCATGGTTTCTGAGCTAACAGGCACTGAGCAGATGGGAAAATTTTGCTTTATTTTATGCAAAGTTTTTATCAGATCTCTAGCTGATGAAGAAAGAGACATATTGGGGGGAAAAAAGGTGTGGGTGAAACAAGGACAACATTATCTCTGTACTCGGCCACATGGGTTGGTTTGTTTTTTGGAACACCCTCTCTTGCAGATGATCTGCCCATAAGTATCTGCTGTGCTTTTTGGTGATATTTCCTCCCCAGCATTGTTTTTCCTGCCTTTAGCAAAAAACATTAAGAATTTTTTGTTGTTGTTGTGTGACCATATTAAGCATTTGGATCTGTCACTTCCCATCTGTAAAGTGGGAGGAACAAGATATCTGCTCCTTCATCCTTTGTCGTGACTGCTTTTGATTATAGTGCTTGGGTAGAGATTTTTCTTGCTGTGTTGATGAACAGGACCCCGGTGACATTCCAGATGCTGCTAAGAAATATGCAGGTTTAAGATGTAAGATTTAAAATGTAAGGTCCAAATGAGAAATACCACTACATTTCTGCTGCCTCTGGGAAGGTTAGCTGCTGCCGCATCGCTGCCGGAGGAGTCGATGTGCACCCTTTATCTGATCACCGCTTCCTCGGTCCTTTGTGGCAGCATCAAGTGTATACGCTATGCACAGCTGATGTTTGATATGTTCTGCTAAAAGGCTGAATGATGCATTATACTGTTGAGCAAAACCAATTGGTGTGTTTATCTGGCTTATTTCATGAGTGTTTGGAGAAACAAAATCAATAACATTTATGTAACACTCCTGTCATCTGCTTCAGCCTCTCCCTTCCAACTGTGGATGCTTTTCCTGAAATGAGTAATGAAAAGTATTTAATTGTACGGTGTGATGGCCACCGAAGAGCGGCTCCAAAGCTGTTCTGATCACCCCAATGTACAGTAAATGCTTAAGTAATTTTCACATGCAAACGAGCATAAGTTAGTGCAGTGTCTTGTATGTAAATGAGTATGAATTGCTGTGCTGGTTTCATATTTTTACTGTCAGGAATATCATCCCTCTGAAGGCATCGAGTCACTTGTGGCAGCTGTTCTACTGTGCTTCCTATAGAGAAGGTCCCTGGCTGAGCAGAGGAATCCTGTGCAGGGCAAGACAGTCATGGTGCTGCTGTTGAGATCATGGTGTGTCTTCAGTAAATCAGATTTTTCACTTTTCTGTAGGTCTTGTTGGGCTAGTAAGCACTAGATAAACCTTAATCTTCATTGAGTCTTACTAGCTGGTAAGGTTATTGAAAGCTTTCTCTCCTTTATTAATTTGCATGCACTTGCTCTGCCTGATGTTGCAGAGCCTGTCCTTTGTATTCCACTGGGGCATCTCTCACTCAAAGTTTACACATCCTTTCTCATACTAGTCCTAAGTGAATATAGACTACTTAAGGTGAAATGTTGCCCTGAAACCTGAAGACGCAGATCTTCCTTTTGCAAGGTGGTTACTTGCCACTGCGCATCCCTGGCTCCAAAATAATGTCCTGACTCCAGAGTGTGATGTGCCAGAGCAGCAAGTTCAGGGACTCTCTCTGTCCTGCATGCCCTCTGTCTTCATCATGAGGGACATGTTGCACTGATATATAACAGATTTTGGAAATGTCTGCTTTAGTGTGTGGTGATGATTTTTTCCTAAGCTCCTGGGAAGGAGGAACTGTTAATTTTTATGGGGCATTTTGTGCCTGATTGACTTGATGACCTACATTGACTAAGGGATGGTTTCTTTGCCAAATAACGATTTAAATGTGAAGTACTGTGACTGCTAGCTTGGAATTGTTTTGCCATGTGAGTTCATTATGTAGCTTACTCTCTTCTAATACTTTAATAAACATTGTTGTGGTCTCTTGCTTCCTTACAAGTAGATTTAAAAAAAAAAAAAGTAAGCACCAACATTCGATACAGAATAGACTTACAGATGTAAATGTAGGGGAAGATGGTGATGCTGATGGAGTCTGATCATCTTCATCTGACTGCTAATAAACACCTTTGGTTTTTAACCTGTTAGACAAAGTGTGGTGAGCAGAATTAAAGATGAAACCATCATGGAAAAGATCCAGTAGCTTTGTGGGGGGGTCGGGGTGGAATCTACCTGTAGACACATACTGATTTTTGTCTTTCTGCCTCGCCTGCGTGGAGGAAGCTGTCCTGTACGTGGATGTACTCTGCCATCAATGTCCATCTCGGGAGGCTGCTGACAACTCCCCAGCAGAGTGTAGAGGAGCAGAAACTTGAAAGATTTATGGGGTTTGGTTGAAAGCTTGAGGAACAACTTGTGTTGTCACTGTCTTGTGCTTGCTCGGCATTTGAAGCAGCCTGAGAGCTTGGAGAGGCAATTGCTGGGACCTGCTGACAGGCGTGTGCTTGGTCACAGGGCTCCGTGAGGCTTTGAAGACTGGGATTTTTCTGAAATGTGTGTGCTGCAGGATGTCCAGCCCTCTGCTCTTTCGAGCTCTCTCCTGTAAAGGTTCTCTGATGTTCCTTCTGGGGTGGTTGCATCTCTTAGAACACGGCAATTCCCTTGCATCTCTGTGAAGATTATACCATTTTCTGTCTCCTCTTAACAGTGAGGTCTCTGTGCTCAAGGGGTGGGATGATTGCTCATTTCTGGAGAGAGAAGGGACAAAAGCATCCACTAGTCTGTAGGAATGAAAGAAATGTGCCATTCTCTACTCACGGACAAGCCACAGATCACAGACTCTATTTTTAATTTTATGCTTTCTCATTTATAAGTTTATCCCTCCCGAAATTGAAGGTAGGACCTCAGTAAGACCAAAACTGAGTACATCATGGGAATTCTTTTATTTTTTTTTTCCTTCTAATTTAACTTTAAAAAAAATGAATCTTTCTTGTCATTTTGGTTTGTCTCAGCTGGAACTGTAAATTTCCCTGGTCACTGCCATGTGCAGAGAGGAAATCCCCAAAGAAGAGCAGAGTCAGTCCAGGCCCAGGGAAACGTTTGCTCCAGCCCCATGAGGGACAACTGGAGGAATCGGACAAGTTTGCTTTGAACTTACTTCCAAGCTGTATGCCAGGAAAGGAGCGGAAAGCCCAACTTCATGTCCTATTGGAAGAACGTAAGGGAGGCAGTTGATGGAAACTCCACACCCCTCGCTCCCCGTGGACCTCGAACCTCACAGCAGAACCCCCCAGAGACAGGGACTTGGCTCTTGCTTAGCCTTTTTGTGGCTGCATGGCTGGCTTAGTGCCGAGTCCCTCTGAAACCGGCTCTTTTGTGTGGTCGTGGCAATCTGCCCAAGAGGATGGGTCTTCTGGTCCCTTTATGCCTTAAACAGTTGGGCCAAGTGAAGTAAGTTTTGCTTCACTGGAATAAGTGCTGCCTAATTAATTAATCCCTCCCGGCCTGGAGCAATGCATATATCTCCTTTGTGTTACCTCCCAGCTGGTCTGACCTCTTGCCTCAGAGGTAAGAGGAGAGGAATTTATTGCCAGAATTTACTGGAGTCAAACTACAGCTTCACTGTGTGTGTGTTGGGGATTGTTCATGCACAGCTGCATACCACCACCCAGTCTGGCTCCTGAGCAGTGCTCAGGGAGGGAGCAGTCTCCTCTAATTGTATTTAAATTGTGTGCTGCTGCCGTATTTATCAGTGCGTGGATGTGGCTGGGTTTGGAGCGATGTTAGAAAGAGCCTTTGAGGTGTAGGAGTCGTTAGACGCGCTACGGCCATGGTAGTTTTCCCTTTTCCTCCCCATCTTCTGCAGGAAACTGCTAATTGAGGTGATTATTTTCCAACAGAAAGGTGTAAATTAACCCTTTGCCTTTTGCCTCCTACTTTTCCTCCCTGTTGGCTCCTGTGACTCTCGAGACTTCTTGTCCTGTGCACTCTTGGGACTCTCGCTGTAGGTACAACGTGTGCAGGAGCTGCAAGCTGCACGTGAGAGCTGTAGCATGGGCTGACTGGTGTGACTATGGGGGCTGTTTTGTTGACCTCCCCCCCACCCCAGCCATACCCATTTTAATAGCAGTACCTGAGCAGGAGGCAACCTGCTGTACTGTGTCGCTCATTTTTGACAGCAATTGCTCAGACTGGGGAAGGTGACTTTTTTCTTTTCCATTGGCCATTTCTGAAAGGGACCTAAGAAAAATTCAAAGCAAACGGCTGCTTTGGCACAGAGTTTGACAAGAGCAGCAGCCTGGAGCCCTAAATTGGGGTGGGGGTGACCTTATTCAGCTGCAGAACCAGAGTCACTTTAGTGGGGGTAGCAGAAATGCTCCTGGAAACTTATGTCCCTTAAAGCTGGACACCTTTAAACCTGGACGATGATTTGTGAAGCTGGACTCAGCGGAGGAGCGTAGATAGCATCCGGGTTCTTGGGTGGCCATTCGTGGACATGTGGGATAGTAATGTGACACCTATTATGGTGTCTGGGTCAGTCGTTTGTGCTAGCAGTTATTCTGGTTCCCCCAGCTGATATCCTAGGGTTTCTCTTCCCCAGCGAGATATGCTGTTCAAGCCCTTTGCTTAGACTGATTGCTTTTTGCTTTTTTGTGTGTGTTGTATTACATGCCTCAAAAAAACTGCTGCATGTGTCACTTTGGAATTGCAGCTAGCAGGGGAGGAGGTGACAAGTGGCTGCAGTTCTCGCTCTCCTGCACAGAGCGGAGCACACTGTGCTCTTGCAGTTCATCTCTGCTGGGGCAGACAGCAAATGGTAAATAGACTTTTTTTTTTTCCCCCTCAGGAGGGACTGCACCACCAATATGTTGTTCAATAGAAGTCTCTTTACATCAAAGAAATGATTGGAAGTTTGTTTCAATCTCAAGTATGTCTTTGGCATTGTAGATAGTGGGCAACTTGTGTTCAGGCCATAGTCTACTAAGTGGATTTGTTTCCTAAAATAAATACATCACCTGTCTAGACTAAATTATTTGCAGTGACCTGTAACAAAGTGAAACTCTTTCATAAATGAGCTAATGGGTTGGTGTAGGTCAGTGATGTAGGTTTGTAATGAATCTCAGTTTGCTTTTCTTGGTCCACTCAGAAGTAATCGGTGTACCGCAGCCTGGAAACCACTGGGTAGATCACACCGAGGTCCAGTGATGGGTCAGGGAAGGCGAAGAGGTGGGGATGAAATCAGATTACAAATATTCTTGGCAGTACTCTCAGCTCTTTAAAGAGATTGTTGCTCGTCTGTTTACTAGTCGTTTGTCTTCTGCTCCCAATTGCAGTGTAGGAGCATCTGATTATTATAGAAAAGATGTGGGATATCATACTGAAGCAACTAAAACAGAGTGGGACTTGTTCTTGGCATGATCCAAAGCCTGTTAAAGCTGGTAACAATCTCTGCTTTCATTGCTCAGCCTTGCATAACGCTATCCTCCATAAGAAACACTGTGTTGGAACATATAAAGAGTCTGGTGGGTGCGTGTAAAGAGCCACAGGCTAAACAAGCCTGTGCAGTATTTACCAGAGGCTGCTTATATTCACTGAAGCTCCTTGTGTAATTTTATTGCAGTCAACCCAGCAGGAAGCAATGTGCTTCCCTCGCTTTGGTGGATCAGCTGGCCACCGTCCTCCACTTCAGCTGGTGGGAGCTGTGGCTGAGACCAGGGGAGCAGCGCGGGATCACGAGCATGTGGGATATGCTGCACATCCGAGAGTCTGGTGGGGTCCAGGCAAAATGTACATGTGGTCCAGACAGTTTTTGGGTTCCCTGGCTTGGGGAGCTCTGGTTGAAAGGCTGGGTAGCAGCAGTCCTGTGGTTGGCGAGAGCGGGAGGAGCGCTTTCCCTGCATGCAGGCTGCCGTGCAGAATGAAGGGGCTGCGCAGGAGAGAGCTCTGCATCCTGCCTGGTGCAGCTTCACCCTGAAGGTGTGATGGGGTATCCTACAACTCATGACACTTTTCTTAACAATGTCCTTAATCACTTCCCAGGATACTTTTTTTTTTCCCTTCCCCCACTTCTTCTTGCTGAGAAAGGTGTGCTCAGGAGGCAACTTGCTTCGAAGTGGGTTATGTTATGTACTTATCCGATCTGACTCAGTTCTATCCACTACTTTGTTCTGATTCAGTCCCTTCCTAGGACTGCCATGTTCATTACTACTGTTAAAGACCTCCTTTAACTCCAGCTGGGCAAAGCTGGCAGGTTTAGGCTTGGAGTCGTGCTGTCAGGGCTGTGATTACAGCAGGGTGGGGACCTGGGCCAGGTGTTGGGATCTGCCCAGCAATGACAGCAAGGAGCTCGGCATGGCTGGGGACACCTGCCTGGCTTGCATGGATAGCCCTTATGGAGCTCCGTCTTGCTACTGGGGTAGCTCAGAGTGTGTCTATGCGGTATGGTGGCCATGGCTGGGCTGGAGATACAGGTCTGCCTGAAACGGAGTGCACTTGAAGGGCCATCTCCATGGAGGTTTTGTGAGACATCATGGGTCCACAGTTGGTATTTGAGGCTCTGTGTGCTACAAGCTCACCCAGTCTATACTCTTATTTGCTGAATTAGCTGGAGCACCAGAGGTGACTTGTTTTGCTTCTGCACCATCTGTGGAAGGACAGGCTGAGCTGGTACAAAGCCAAGCAGTACAGTCAACCTGTCATCATTGCTTTGGGCCAGCAAGGTGAGTTTGTCCTGGATCAGCAGAACAAGCAGAAGAGGGCTGAGGTAACAAAATCTATAAAAGAGTTCCCCTGTGGGGAACTGAGCAGTCCTTGGCATTATTTTATACAAAATACTGATTGTGGCAGCTCCTAACTGCAGGGTTTTTTCACAAGCCTCTGGGGATTTTGTGTGAACATCTGTTTTTGGTAAAGCAGCTCCTTCTAAGAGTACAGCCATGCAAACAAGTTATTTGTGAGCATGTAGGTTTATATCGCTTTAAATGCGTTTGTCAGGCAAAATTCTCCTTTTCTGTGTGTGTAGTGGAGAACACCTTTGAGGTATTTCCTTGCTGCAGTCTTCTTTGTTCTTGCTTGGATCTACAGCCTCCTGCTAGCCTTAGTTGTCTGACACGTTATAGACTGTCACCTTAGTCTTTCTATAATAAAGATATTCTTTGCCTCTTTGCTCATGGGTGTTCCCTGCCACTCCAGAGGTTTGAAAGATAGAATGAGTTCAGGTTAAATTACATTAATGTGCAAATATGTACTGATTTCATCTACAGAGCACTCTTACAGCTTCCTCCATAAAGCTGTACAAACAGCAGTAATCCATACCTCCCTGGACCTCATTAGTCACCAACCATGTCTAAAATTGTCAGGTTGAGATGGTGAACTTTCTCTGACACTGGAAAGTTTTGCCCTCAGGAGTGTAATGGTGTTACTGGTGCTGCAGAGGTAGGTGTAAGGTGTAGGGTGCTGGAAAAAATCTTGTTCTTTGTTTCCCAGGCTTGCCCTCATCTACTCACTGAACATCATCAACTGTGTGGCTTTGCTGTAGCACAAGTGAGCTTCATGTTAACTCCTTCACAGGCATCGGATGTGTGGGGAGGCGGGCAGCGGCTATGGTGAAGCATAAAGCAGAGCTAAGTTTAGCTGATGGGAGAGATGCTCTTTGATAGACAGCTTTCATTTCATCAAAGGCTTTTGGCATATAAGAAAGGAAAGAAGCAGCACCCCGAGGATGCTCCTGCAACTCTGTGGCATGACGTTCCCACTGTGGTCTTCCAAAGTTGGGAGCGGTGGGTTAATTTACTGTGACTCTCTCATTGCCCATGCTGCTCACCAGCTGGCAAGGAATCCTCTGCTCCTCCCAGCAACCCACAACAGGCACATTCAAAACAGACTTCAGCAGCAGGGACAAGTCCTTTCAGAGTGTGCCTTAGAAACAAGGCTCTAGCCAGGGTTTATAGCAGAGATGGACTTTCTTGAAATACAAGGATGTGAGTAAAATTGGGACAGCAACGAACACAAAGCTTCTACCTTTTGGTGTAGAAGCTGCTAAGGCTGCTCTCACCAAGGCACAGACCTTGCTGTTGATCTCTGCAAAACCCATTTACGTCCTGGAGGCCTTTCATGTGTCTGTTTAATATTGCAATTATGCTCGTGTCTTTGCAGGTGAAGGCCAGGGGCTTGCTGCACTGAACTTAATTTTAGTACATGCTTTCTTTTCTCTCAGCCTGCTTTAAAGATGACCATGGTCTTATTCCTTGTCCACTAAAGATGTTTTAGTGATGCAGGTGAGCATTTCTTTAACAAAGATGGAGCCTTCCTTGCTGAGACACCAAAACTGGCGATAGATGTCAGTGGGTACCATCCCGGCTCTGGCTCAGGCAGCCAAGTTGGTGAAATGAGCTTTGCAGACTTTAAGTTGTGGTTTCTTCTTAGAAGGTCATGTTCTCTGCCTCACTTTCCTCTTGTGCATGTGTACACAAACCATTGTAGTGGTAAATCCCTTAAGAGGGGAAAGCTGTAGGAGAGGATCGCCTGAAGCCTAAGCCATGTGGAATCCAGGATGAGGTATTTGTTTAAGCATCTCTGCTTTATTTCTAATGACCTCTGACTTCCTTGGTGCTGCAGGTGACCCTGGCGGGTAAGAAAAGCCACTTAGTAAAGAAGTGCATTTCTGCAGAGCAGCGGTAAGATTTCTTCTCCATTTGGCTCTTGTATCGCTGTGCTATCTGTAAGCTGGATAAAAGCCTCAGAGGAATGATCATCTGAGCAAGATTGAATCTGGAAGAGAGGCTCATGGATCCCAGGAATAAACTGGCTGTCAGAATGTAGTATTGACTTGAAGAAAGCAAGTCCTTGGAGGCACTATTGACTGTCATTACTGATGTAGTGGAGACTGCCTAAAGTGCCATTTCTTGAGAGTGGCATCATTTTTTGCTGCACTTTTTTCTTTTTTATCTCCTCTTCTCTTTCTTGCTTTTGAAGAGGGTGGGCAGAAAACCAATACTGTCACGTGTCATGAGTGAAATGAAAATACATGCTGAGCTGGAGCCTGCTCAGGAACTGGCTTCAGAGTGAAGGGCAGAGAGGGGATCCTGAAGGACTGGTTCCCCTCAGCGCATACTCGGGCTGGAACTGAAAATGTTTCCAGCCCTTGTTTGCAGAGAGCAAACTCTTCCCTGTATTCACCCAAGGGCAGCCTTCTCACAGCAGGAGCTAAGAGGCTTTTTCTTTCACCTGCCTTTATCAGATTTTGTCCTCAAAGGAGGGGTCCTCTTTAGGAGATACAGTGCCAGGTCACCGACGACTTGGGTCTGTGATAGAAAGGGTAGAGGGAGGAGGGTGAAGGATCTCAGTATTATTTTTAAGACTTGGCAAAAATAGCCCTAGGGAAAGTGAATACAGCTGCTTCCCTGTGTTTGTCACTGTTACTCCTTCACTTGCTCTCTCGATGCTGAGCCTAAAACAATAGGGGAAAGAGCTCGTGGCCCTTCGGGAATGTTGGCTGTTTCCAACTCTTACAATTAGGCTGGGCAGAGCAGCACTAATTGAAACAATGCTGTCCCAGCCCAAGGGGTCATCTTGGTGTTTGGGATGGAAATTTCAAAGCCACTTGGTGGGCATGGACTTCTCTTCTTAGTTTTGTTTTGGTGGATTTTTTTTTGTTTTTTTGCCTCTCCAAGGAAGCCTATCCACATTGCTTTGGTAGCATGCAAAAGAGCAGCTTTAAGTTCTCTGGCTTTAGTAATGCATTTCCTGAATTTCAAAAATCCCCCTTTGCAAAAGCTGTTATTTTTGGTTGGCGTTGTGTTTTGATTTGTCTGTTTTCAGACAACTCAACAACTTCTTCAGAACATAATGAATTTGGGCTGTGCATTCCACAAAGCAGCATCCAAAAAGTCCTCAAGAGAAGCACGTGGACATCTATTGTAGCTGTACAGCAAAATTCCAGTTTCTCGTGTACTTTCTTAATGGCACAGCCTGAGGATAAGGAAAGGAATAATGTAACAGGCTTGTGCATGTTGGTGCTTTCCTTATCCAGCATTTAACTGTGTACTAAATAAAATCTAAAGTCCTTCACCACTTAATGTGATGTCTTTGGGAACTGAGTACCCTAGTAGTAGCCTGTTCTTGTGTCCCCATCTAAAATTGGGGTAGGATGGCAATATCTAGTCAATGACAAGTAATGTGTGCATACAGATAATTTTTCTTAGGATATTAGATAAAAAGCTGTATTTGGGAGAAAGAGCACTCCCATTCCCAAGGTAATGTGGGAGGGATGGGGAACAGATGCTGCCCAGGCTGTTGGAGTTACTGGGTAGCATGAGGAGGAAAAGACAAGAGAGAGAGCTTGAGAAAGCGTGAGGTAACATCCCACCTCTTATCCAGGGCTCCTCGCTCTGGACAGCGCTGCTTTGAAGTGACTCTGCCCTGAGGAGGGGGTCTGGCATTGCGGGGTGTCCCAGCTGAGTGTCTGGCTTTTCTCCCTTAAGGACACGTTGGCTGGAATACCGAAGTGACTCAGTGTTTGGATGTCTGGACGTTGTTTCAGGCAGAGGATTTGTTGTGTTGTCCTTGACAGACATGGCTGTGGATAGCCCTGATGTCCAACTGTCTGGCTAAGACTGAAATGTCGGTAATCCTGGGTTCATTCAGGTAAGGGGGTGGAGGAAGCACTTTGAGGAGACTGTTAAAAGTGCATTCTTGATTTGAGATGCTTTTTCCCTTTTCTTCTTCCAAAAGGAAGATGTTTTTTTGTAAGTGATTTCAGTGCTCATCCTTGAAATCTCTCTACCCTTTATTTCCCCGTCTGGATACAGTTAGGCTTTACATCCTCTTCCCTGTGACTCAGTGTGTCTGTGGCCTTAACCCCTGGGGCTCTGCTCCAGGGCTCCCTTGGAAGCACCGTCCCATACAGAGTGTGTCTTCCTGGCTGCTGGAATTGGGCTTGGGAAACCGGGTCTCACTGACTTCAGCAACTGTCCCTTATCTTCAAGGTACCTCTCAAGGTTTTAATTCAAAGCCTTGGAAATGGTCTGGGATCCAAGTTATCTGCAGAACCGACCCTGCTGCCATGGCAGCTGAGATCAGCTGGAAAGTTCAGCTGGACAGGAAAAAAAAAAAAAGCAAAACTTTTTTTGTCCTAATTAGAAACACTGGGAAAGAATAATTGAGAAATACATGTTAAAGACTTAATCAGCTCTGCTCATGGCCTGTCTAGGAGCCAGGGAGGTAGTCAGTCAGAAGGCTGTTGGGTCTCAAATTTGTTTGCTCCCTGGCGGGGGCTGTAGTGACTGGGGGAGCTGTGTGTGGGTGGGAGGCAGAGCGGGTGGGTGGCTCTGTGGGAGAGGAAACCGGGGTATGCAAGTGAAAAGAAGTTTGCCAAAGTCTTAGGGTGGGTTTGTGGCAGAAGTGGGAGTTGAACCGAGTTGTCTGGAGTCCTTGCTTGGAGGGAGGTGGAATGTCTCTCAGCTCTAAAGGTGTAAGAAAGCAGACAAAGCAGCTCATGATGCCTCAGCCCTGGCACTGGTGGCAGAGAGGCTGAGGCTCTGCTCCCAGCTGAGGAGGAGCTGCTGAGTGTGTTTTAACACCACCCTAATAGAAGCCGGTGGATTGCTCAGAGAAGTTTGCCAGAACCCTGGCGATGACTGGAGGTAGGAGTGAAGGTAGTGACAGGGTTGTTTAAAACACCCCTGCTGTTGACTGCCAGAGAAGGCTGACAAAGGGGAATTGAGTGGAAGTTTGTGGGAATTAAATACCTCACTCTCCTTTGTGCCTTCGAAAAATCTCCATCCTGGATTCCTTTTTCCCCTGAAGGGGAAAGCTTTGTGCTCAGCTGTCCCATTATGCTGCAGCAGACAGGGAGATCTAGTTAATTTAAGTGCCTCTTACTTCAGCTGAAACATATTTGCAATCAGAATACCATTCCTGCTCACTGAGCAGAGTCCTGGAAGCCATAGGCTCTTGTGTGAGACATCCAATTAAAATACAAAAAAAAGAGAGATGAGGTGAGTAAAGCTCTCCCCACAAACTCTGGGAGGGATTTCCTGCACGAGGCCAACCTTGACCTTGAGCATTCCCAAGTCCTTTCCCTGGGATGTTGACCCAGTATTCATAAATCATTTGAAGCATGAAGTGATCTTTTTATTTAATTTAAAAAAAAAAAAAGTAATTGGATTGACATAAATTAAAGCTGAGTTAACCTGTCTGGAATAATTGGATTGGTAATAATGGACAGCACTGTGGATTGAAGTAGGTCACAGTTTAACCCAGAGGCCTGGAGAGGCTATTTTTTTTTTTCACCCCCCCTTTTTTGGTTTGTGGGTTGTTTTTTTTTTTTTTCCCTCTGAGAGTACAAAGAAATGTGGAGGGAGGGAGAAGATCACCAGCGTGTGCCATGTGCATGGGGCTGCTGATAGCTGGGGAATCACTTTAGGGGAACTCCAGTTGCAAACTTGGATGTTCCTGGGAATAAAGTTCCCAGGTTCGTTGCTGGGAAGTGATGGACAACTGTGACAGAAGCTGTATCGTACATGGTTGCAGTGATAAATCATTTCACAGGGATTAATCCTACAGCCTTTCTGTACTGTCCTTACATACCACCGATGAGAACAAGGCTGGAGGAGCTGCTTTGGAATCAGGGCTTTCCAGTGGCAATGAGATGTGTAAACACTGGGGCTTGGGGTTGCTCTCTTCTTTCACTAGTGTATCTGTAAATGCCCCCCAGATATTCTGTGTATTTAAGTTCTTATGTCCTTGGGTGGTCACAACAATGATAAATTATCCATAGTGTTGAATAAAATCAGGACTTTCAATCTCAAAGTAGCTTAAAGCTAGTTTACGCTGCTCTGCTTCTGACTTGTGACCTTCAACACTCTTTAACTGCTGGTTAGAAATAATGAGTACTGCTGAAATGCATCCGAAAGGAGTCAGTCATCCAACCCCCTTGAAAAATATCCCTGTCTTGGGAAGTAATTCTAGGATATTGCTCCAAAGTAGTTGCATGGTCCTCTCCCAAAGACTTGATTGGAAGCTTTGCTGGGTTTGACACCATATCCTTCACTCTAGCGAAACCCAAATCCATCAAGGCACAGATGTTATGCTAAGCACATGAGAAATCTTATCCCTATTGGGGTAAAAACATTTCCAAAGGAACCACTTCTTCCCTGTCTCCTCAGTAAAGCTCACCTATAGGTTTCCCTCAGAGTGGCAAGAGTCCAAGAGTACCGCTCAGGCAGCTGAAAAATGAGCTGTGAAGAAACCCTCTTGAGATGAAACCCTCCTCTGATCCTGAAGCAAGCAGGATATTGGGAATATGTGCTAAGGAAAGGTTCATGTCCCTGCAGTGTGCCCTGGGAAGGGCTGGGGCTGGAGAAGTGGGCACGCTGCAAACCGTGCTGGAGGTGTGGTTGTACGGAGCCGAGCAGGGGTGAGGAGGGGCCAGCCCTCCTCCTCGCCTCTCACCAGGACCATTCAGGTCTTGTTTGCTTTATTCTGTAGAAAATGGATGACAATTTTGTGGTTGCAATAGTTGCTTTGTTAGGTGAAGTTAACTGGACTGTCTTCTGTTCTTGTAGCCAAATCTTGCTGCCTTTTCAAAATTGCGTAAGTAGTTCTGATTGTCATATTAAAAACATTTGCTGCAAATAGCTTATTTGGAACAGTGGTCTGTATAAAACACATTCTCAATCATGCTGTATTACCTGCTTGGCAGGGAAAATAGGTTTTGAAGGATGACACTGCCAGTCTAGAGACGTCTGTCTGATCTCTGTGGGCCAGACCCTGATGCCACTGGGTTCAGTGATAAAATTCCCTGGATTTTTGGTGGGACACTTGGTACAAGCAACACTTTGCTGTGAGCTGGCAAGTGCATCCATGGCAAGGCGCAGCGGAGCGTGCGCTGCCTGCCCGTGCTGTGCCGGCGCTGGGCTCCCCTCGGCGGGGCTGGGCTCCCACTGCCCGGCTGCTCCCTGTGCCGAGTGGGGCAGCTCCTGGGGGGAGCATCGTTGGTCCCAAAGGGGCCTGGTGAGGATAGAGGACTGTTCTCTTCCAGGGCCGGGGAGGACCGAGGGAAAGGGAATGCTTCTGAATCACCATCTGCTCGGGGGCAGTCCAGCTAGATGCTTTTCTTTGCCTA
The DNA here is from genome assembly GCA_013400755.1 of Pelecanoides urinatrix. Lineage (NCBI taxonomy): Eukaryota > Metazoa > Chordata > Aves > Procellariiformes > Procellariidae > Pelecanoides > Pelecanoides urinatrix. Next base: position 557,909 of record VZTQ01012411.1, on the reverse strand, counting down.
GAGCTTATGATAAAGTCACAGCGTGGACTTAAATAATTAGGAGATGCCTGGCTTCGGAGCAAAGAGTCATTTCTTTCCCTGCTGACCTTGGCTGATTAGCAAATATTTGGTATCGTTTGTGGAATCCTATCAAAGCAGCCCAGAGGTATTCATCTGCCTAAAAGCTTCTGGGGGATCTCTTCTCCCCCGTGGGGGCACAGCCCAGCCTTGCTCTTCAAAGCAGGTTTTTTGATTAGCTGACTGGAGATGCATGTTTAAGATCTAGTGGTTTTTCATGTCTTTCCCCCCCCACCCCCCCACCCCCCCCCTTTCAAAGAAGGGAGAAACTTAACATCACACTAGTCCCTTTGTGGCAGTTCGGAAGTTAAATTTACCAGGACCATTATCTTTAACAGCTGCTGCTGTCTGACAGATTGAGTTTATAGTCGGTCTTATAGGCACTAAAAACACTTTTATCCTTGTGGGTCCAATTTCAGAGCTACTCAATTTATTATCTCTAAGAGCTTAACAGCTGTTCTCCCCAATCCCTCGTACCCCCCCCTGCCCCTCACTCCCTCTTGCTCCCCAAAGCTCAAACCTAGGGGTGACCCCTTAATCCTGGAGGCAGAAGCAGCGACGTGCAGATGCTCTCCCAGCAACGGGAGCTTTACTGTAGGCAGGCAGCCTCCACTGATGGAGGAGTCCCCTGCTCCTACAATTCTTCTGTTAAGCAACAGCCTTATGCCAAAGTTGGGTTGTCTTGGCCATGGCGATGGTCAGAAGAAATGTTCCTTTCTCTGTACCTCGGCAGAGAGGAAAGGAGCTGCCATGGGGATTGCAGAGAGGTGAAGAGGCAGCATTGCCCTAACTGGACCACTTGCAGCTTTGTTCCAGGCAAATAGAAAATTAAAAGAATGATGGAGTAAATTGGAAATGAGACATTAAGATATGTTTCTGCTGTGAATCTTTTTTTTTAGTAGCTCTGAAGCACATATCTAGTAACAGGCGTTGCCAGCTTACAACCTGCTCTGCCATTTTTGACTGTTTCAGAAATGTCCTGTGTTTCTGCCCTGAAGTGCTCTGGTCCCCTGGCCCATGTGCTCCGCTCTGTCCACGGCCTCAGAGTGGAAGTTTAACTTTTTCCTCCCTGGGCTACTCTGATCTCTTTTGCTTCTGATGGCACTTCTTCCCCATGCTGAGCAATGACACTGTCTTTCCTAGTAGTGAGATTGGTAGCTTTTTCTACGAAGGCAGGTTCCCACCCCAAGTCTCCTGCCTCTGCTTTGTATACGAGCTGACCCGGTTTGTGTGTACAGCTCTTGCCTTGCTGCAATGTTGATTAACCTTCTAGTCCATGCCTCAGTTCCCTCTCAAGGGGAGATGATAAGGCTTTGTCTCTACGACTGCTGAGGCCACCATGTACCATTGCAGCACACCGTTAGCTGTGTTTATGGACCAAAGGGGAGCTTGTTCTTGCTGCAATTACTTCCTTCTCAGCAACGGCACACGTTTTCTCTACCACCTTTCTCATCTGCCCCATCCCCTCATTTTACTTACAGCTCTGTAAAAGCATTGATTTATTGTGTGAGTAGACACTGTGATGATGAGATATATTGGGAAAAATCGCTGAAAATTAGTAGCGAGAATTCTAAGATGGATTTCATTTATTTCCCTGTAATGGTGGTACGTGATCTAGTACACCTTGGCTTGGCCTAAGTTTCCCTGAAGTTAATGGGAGGCTTCCTGTTGACACATGTAGTCTTTGGATCAGACTTGTGGAGTTTTGGCACTTGTCAAGCGATAGCAAAATCTCAGCAAGTCTTGTGGCACAAAGGAGACTATTCAGACCTGTTACTGAGTGCCTGCTTCGTTCTTTTCATCTTCTCCTCCGTTCTATTCAAGTTCTTATGCTGCTCTTGTTCCAGTGGTGCCTGAGTGCCCTCCAATGGTGCTGATGCTCCCACAAAGAGATAATAATGATACCCGCCTACTTCAGAGGGTCCCTTTCTGCTCTGCTTCATTTCCCTTCCACCTTGCAGACGGTCTGATTATACCCCGTGGCTATTCCTACTCTCTTGTCAGCTTCAAAAAGGAAGAAAGAAGTCATTAGAAACCAACAAAAATGTTAATTATATCATAAATCTCTGTACAGAGCAGCATTTCAGCAGTTTATTCTGATTTGGGTGTGTGGCACTGCAGCTAAATCTGCTTCTCTTTTTTTTTTTAAGACACTGAAAAGCTCAGAGAAGGTGGAGAAGACAGCCTGGTTTGCCAAAGCGATATGCAACATCAAACAGCATTTTGCAGAGTTTCAGCATTTAAGCCTTAGACCTAATTTAGAAGCAATATTTAAGCAAGTACTGAATAAATTCTGTAAAGGAAAAAATGGCTTTCCTTTTTATTAGGCTAAAATAAGTGTTTGCATGTTTGTGTGCGTGTGTTTCAAGAATGGCTTTACAAGCACACGACACTGAGCGTACCTCCAGCGTAGCAGCCTCCCTTTAGAAGTGTTGGGCTGACGCATCTCCCTAACAGAGGAAAGGCATCAGTAACAAGTGTGGCTCTGTGGCCATGGGAATTACTCGTTGTGCCAAAGAAACTGCAGAATTGTATTTTAAAAAAAAAAGAAGTCTGGAAGTGTAGCAAGGAGCGCTGGACTTGAGGAAGAAAGGCTCAGAGCAGAGGAGCGCTGGCAGCTCCCCTTGCAAAGGCTACCGGAGCAGGTCATGGAAACAAGCTGGTAATCTTGGAGAGACTTTAATCAATGGTGTAAGAGGTGTAAACCGGGGTATATACAGGGGAAATGACTGAAGTGATTTCAAACGGATAAAATGGGGAAATACGATCTACACGAGCTGAGGGAGGGTTGTTCGCTCTTAGCACCGTGGTTATGGAAGCAGAGGGTGCCTTTCCTTCAGGCCAGTGGAGCTCCCACCCCTGCTGAGGGTCTCCTCCGCTCTGCCCAGCAGCAGCTGGGGTTGGGCTGCAGCGGGGAGCCCCCGCACCCCCCTGAGCTGCTCTGCCCCGAGTCAGTAACCTGCTGATCTCTGACTTCTGCACAAACTCGGCAGAGCCGGGAGGGATCTCGGGTCTCGGGGGTGGCAGCAGGAGGACGGGTGCTGCGGCCTCTGTGGAGGGGCACGTCCACTGCTTTGCCTTCCCCATCAGGGAGAGCCTGATGAGTGCAAGTCCAGCGTCATCTTCTCCCCTCCTTGAAGTCGGCTGTTCTCCACCGTGCACGTGGGTCTGTGGATGTGCTTCAGTCCTCTTTTGCTTTTCTCCCCATTTCAATCCAGTTTCAGACTGTGGCCAGCCCCTGGCAGAAGGGAGGGAGGGAAGAGGAGGGTTAATCCAACCCTTTTATCTTGCCCTTTGTCTAATTAAAACCACAACAAATGGCACAGTTTAGGTTTAAATGTAATTGTGTTTAATGAAACATTAAGGGCAATTAAAGGAGTTACCGTGGCAGCCTCTCTATACCCTCCAGGGTTATAATGGTCTGATGAAGTGCTCTTATTGGCTCTCTTGGCAGGGGGCTGTTAATTGCATTAGAAACTGATAGTGGTTTTCTTTTAATACTGAAGTTTCCCTGGTTATCCATCTCCAGGCTCTTGCGCGTGATCAGTCGCTGGAGGTTGGGAGCAGCACGTGGGCTCCCCAGGAGGGTGGATGGGGTGGTGGGAGGCTGCCGAGGTGGCCCCTCTCCTTGGCAGAGCCCCTGAGCTCTGGTCCCAGGGCACCCAGTGAAGCCCTGAGGTCTGAGTGCCCCTCCTGGCCTAATAATTATTTTCCTGGCTTTATTATTAATGGGAGGCAATGCCGTATGTTTTTTTTCCCTGGGAAAGGTTGTCTTGATAAGTTAGTTTGAGAGTTGTGAGCAGAAAGGACGCTTATTATGTAAACCTAGGTGATTCGTGCTTGTAAATATTGCATATTTACTATCAATCTCAGACTTTTAAAAGAAAGTCTGAGCACCTAGATGTCATTGCTGGGGATTTCACATACAAAAAAAACAATTGGCACCTTCCTCTTTAAAATGCAGCCTGAATTTAAAGCCAGTTCCTTACGTTTTAGGACTTTGACTCATGCCTGACTCATGCTGTTTTTAAAAATACAGATGGGAGTTGGCGAGAGCGAGAGAAACTGAGGCATGGAGGGAGGGCGAGGGCAGCCCCGGCGCTGCCACTGAGGCAGGCGAGGTGAGACCTTCCCCCGCCGCCGTCCCCAAAGGTAACACAGAGAGAACCGGGAGCGGAGCCGGGAACAGGATGCCCAGCTCTAATCGCTTTCCTGCATCTTGAAGAAATAAGCACTGCCAGAGCAGCAAAATAAATACCGTTTTTAAAAACCGGTGGTGTAAGTAGACAGCCAATAGTCCCCTTGCAGAAGCAGCTTGAAGTGGGTCAGACTGGGCTTTTTCTTTGTCTCTGTTGCCTCTCTAGGTAGAAACTGTGGCTTGAAAACAAGGTTAACTGCTGCCTCAGGAACATGGTGCAGGCTTGGCAGCAGCTTTGCGGCAGCAAGGCTGCCTTCACATCCCTGACAGGATGACTGCTCTGTAAATCTTAGTAAAAGATGTCACAGCAACACGTGTCCCCCAGAGACTGGGAGGGGAAGGGAATGATATATGAGCGAAACCCTGTCTCTAGAGTCCTGCCGTCTATTTCTCAAGTCTTAAGAAAATGCTGCCACTGTGCTGCCTCCATTTATCTCAAGTAAATATGGAGAGAAACTTTTAAAATAAGAGGCCTTTAAATTTTTTTTTTTTTCTGGCAGAGGTTATTTTTAACACCAAAGACCTTTTCTTTCTTCCTCCGCACGTTTTCCAGTTGCTTTCACAAATAAATAACTCAACGCACCTCCTTGTCTCCGCCTGCTTCCTGCCCCGTTCAGCAAACGCTTCCTGAGAGCGTGGGGAGAGCCAGCTATTTATCTCCACCTCCCAAACCCCCTCGCGATGCTCCGGCCTTGCCGCAGCCGTGAGGGGTAACAGATGGACTCTTATCTCCATCTTGCAGCCGAGGAGCCAAAGCCTGTGGAGGTCTGGAACTTCTTCACGCTCACTCAGGAAACTTGTGGTTGAACAGGAGCTAAATCCTGGTCACTTTTTTGGGGGGATGGGGAATTGTGAATTTGATGTAATAATTGTATTTTTGGGTTGTTGCTTCCCTTACCAACCATTGTGGACTGACTTGCTCTGAAGGTTTACTGGGGTGTGTTTGTGCGGTTGTTTGTACCTCAAGTGACTTGTGAAGGTGTTTAGGTGAGCTCTCAGGGGTACCGAGGCCAGTGGCTACCAAGCTCATCATCAACTTGCCCTGGTCCCCAGTGATGGGATGTGATGGAAGGACCACGGCATCCTTCCTCTTTCCCGGTGTTGAGATAGGCTGTCAATGTTTTCTATTAAAAAGCATTTTTCTTCCAAACCAAAAGTATTCTGAAGGCGTTTCTACCTGAGACTTCTGTTATCTCTTTTCCAGACTTTGTGGCTGCTAGGTGCCCAGACTTGGTATCTCCCATGCCTGCTTGTCCCTGGCAGCAAGAAACCAAGGAAAACAGAAGTGTTAACCTGAGCTTTTCCTGCCATGGCCCTTGGGGTGCTGCTTGGTAGGTCTGCCCATGCCATGAAGAGGTGTATGAAGAGCTTTTGCCTGCCTCTCCCCCATCCCTTCGTGCTTGAAGAGGTCTGTGGCGGCAGGAAACTTTCTCTAAGGAGAACTGATCTTGCCCTTTGCTTCATAGGGATTAAGGGCCTCTCCTTCATCTGGGATGACCTCCCTTGCTCCTAGGGAAGCTGCAGGGACTGCTGCGTTTTACTGTGTTTTACTTTTTTCTTCCCCCTTTTTTTGAGCCAGAAATCCATCATGCTTTGACTGTGCTCTGAGGTCCCTCGGTCCACCTTTCCTAGCTTCTCCTTGGACCATTGCTCTCCTTATGACACTGGCCTGTAGAACAGCGGGCATGTGAAGAGCAGGCAGGGAGGACAAAATAGATCACCCTGCACATTGGGTGCGCTGAGCCCCATCGTCACAACCACCCCTCTCTCTGGCAATTCACCATTTCTTCTATGTGCTTCTGCAGCGGTGCTGCAGGAAAAGGGACAGGGCATTCACACTGCTTAAGTAAAACATAATGATTTAAGTTTTATTTAATTTAAACAATAAAATGGCCATTAAACAAGTTATGCATTGACCACCTTACCATGCCCTCTAGCGCTAATCCTGATTAAGTGTCTTTATTACTTGGCTCAGTTGGCCTTTTTTAAATGACAACGAAACACTTGGTAGCACGAGTGCAAACTCCTTCCCTCTTGGCAATTATCTGCCTTCCTACTGAGTTTTGCAGGAGGAAGGAGAGAGAGGGGGAAGGAGAAGGGAGAGCGGGCTGGCCAGGGGAGAAATCCAGCGGCACCTGATCCGTTTATCAGATAGATGTGCCATAGTGAAGGCTTAATGGAGATTTAAATAATTCAGAGCACTCAGCCCTGCTAAAGCTGTATAATGAGCCTTCTGCACTGTGAGCCGCTGCTCGGCTGAGCGTATGAGCAGGGAGGTCGTGTGGTTTTTTCATGCATAATTAAAGGGATAAAAGGGGATTTAGAGCAACAGTGTTACAATGAAGCATGCGGACAAAGGCTTCGCTTGTATTTAACTTGGAAATGCCAAACTGTTTTCGACTTGCAGAATAAGCTTCCCTCTTCCCTTTTATTTTTTCAAATACTTTTTTCCTTCCCCTAGTCCTTGCTGACCTGTCCCCGCTCCCCTCTGTCCCATGAGCTTGGGGTTGTCTCTGAAGAGGATTCACAGTGATTCTCGTTTCATGCTGGGACAGCAACTCTCAGCCCTGTGACTATTCACGGTCTTTGCTGGAATAAGCAGGAATGAGCTGAGAAGCCTTTTCCAGCATGTTTCATGTCCCTTTTGTTTCTGCCAAAGGGAATGGCTCCAGATGAAAAAGAACGAAAAGGAAGATGGGAAGAATACAGGGAATCACTTTAACTTTTATGATTTACTATTTTCTACTGTCTTGTTTACAAAATCTGGGGCAAAATATTCTACCTGGATGGATGGGTCTGAGAGAACTTGTTCATTCCTGTTTCTTCCTCCCCCTGCTTTTTTTGTCTTGCTCCTTCCTGCCCCTCTGCCCTGATCTTTGCCAGGAGCCACCAGCCTTTGCAGCCTGCGGGTCCAAGGCGGCAGGGAGGAGGCTGCGGCAGGGGGGAGCGCTCGCTGCTCCCACTGTGCCGAGGGGACTTGGGCACCGGCCCGCTGCCCAGCCGGGCCAGGAGTAGGGTTTCTCACGCTGCCCTTCAGCAAGTTGCTGCATCTGATCAGCCCCTCAGCCCATGCTGTTGACAGAAGGAGAAAACAGCTTTGCATTATCCTCCTCCCAGGAAATGGAAGAGCATATTTTTGTGCTGAAAGTTGTTCTCAACCACATCTTAAAAACTGTGCAGGTCTAGGGTGGTGGTGGTGATAATTAACACGTCTTTCATTAACCCCTCATCACAGGCTTAATCTGCTGTGGGAGAGCTTTCTCAAAGCAAACAGGTCTGACCTGCCCACGTTACTGCGGGCCAGTTCTACCTCTTGCTGTTGCACTGCTTGTTTCATCAGAGCTCTTCCGAGCACGAGTGAATCCCCCTGCGTCCCTGTGAGGTGGAGGCAAACTGGAGTGGTCCAGCCTTCAGTGGTCTGGAGGTTCCTGAGAAGGTGGGGAAGGGCAAGCATTTGCAAGGGATAAACCCACCTGCGACAGGACTTGTGCCAAAACCCATGCTGTGCCGTGGTTGTGGTCTGCCACGCAACCCGAGTCCTGCTGCGGTGTAAATGGGACTGGCATCCCTCCCTTTGCCGCCGCAGCCACCCGTGAAACTGGGGATTATCGAGGCGTAGGGAAGAGTTACTGAAGGGGGGGGTTATGCCGATGCAAATCTGAAATATATCCACTGTGGTGTTTCTGGCAGAAGCAGAGATGTGTTGGTGCTGCTGTACAAAGATGTTGCCCCAGGTGACCAAGGAAGATGAGCGCACTTTGGCATGGGTGCAGAAAGAAGTCACTTGGTTTTTGTTATGAGCAGAGGTTAAAGAGACTGGGACATACAGCCTAGCAAAGCAAAAGGGTTAGTGCTGCTCCTTGAACATATGGTGAAGGATAAACCTTCTGGCAGGTTAAGACCAAGACAAAACACGGAGTGGTGAGGGTGCCCAGTGAGAGTGGTGGGGTCTAACAACCAAACTGGTTTTAAGGTGATATGTGATAACTTGGAGAAAGGGATTATATGATGTTTCTGCCTGCAGGGTACATGCATCACTAAATCATTTTTTTCTTTCTGGCCTTTAATCCTTTAATATCCCCTTTGCCCAGGGCTGCAGGAAGGTGCTGCAGCAGCTCCTGGCTGACCCTGCAGAAGTGTGTACGTGTCCCTCAGGGCTCTCCTGCCCTCACCGCCTTCTCCAGGTAGAGCTTCAGAGCTGCGTGTCAGAGTGATGTACAGCCAGGAGCACAAGCTACTGCCAGGTTCCTGCCACCCTTCATCCCTAGAATGAATTCATTATTTTTCTTTAGATAAACACAACAAGAAGGAATCTGTGGCCACCGTGTTCACCGTAATGGCACGTGTCCGTCAGTTGTTTGTTGCTGGGTGGGAAGCAGGGGGTGGTGAGACATCCTGCACAGTCACTGTAATGGAAACGTCCATCTTGTCTCCCTCAATGCACACTCTTCGTTTAGGAATTTCGAAAACACTTCTGTCAAATATCACTCTCTGCACAATCCCGTTAGCAGGGCTGATGAATGGAGTCTCAAATGAAGACCGATTCCTCTGATAACCACAGTGCTGTAGGAGAGTCATCTGCTCAGTCAGAGCTATTTATTATATTTGATTAGCTGGGATGGCAATCTTCACAACTCACTGTAAATTCTATTAGAGGCACTCTGAGGCCCAGAAATGCAAATTAGATTTCCCAAAACACATATGCATGCATATAGCCTCTCTTAACAAATGGGAAATTTCCTCACGTTCATTTCAATGTTGTTTCAAGAGGGATGTGGATGCCTTCCCTTTGCCAGGAGGGGAGGGGCGGGAATGAGGGGAACACTGGCCGGGGGCCCGACAGCCCCGCGTTCTCTCGTTGCTCTTCATCGTGAGACCCTGCATGGCAGCAGCTCCAGCGGGTATGTTTTGTGGGCACTGGGCTCTTTACCTCCCAGCTCCTGTGAGCCTGTATCCTACAGGCATTCCCGTCCAAATGGGTGCTCAGGAGCAGCAGTCTGCTGTAATGCTAGAGAAACCTCATGGGCGACTTGCAAATGGTGAAGCTCTAAAGATAGGGCAGACTCTTCACTATTTTTTTTTCTTCTCCTGTATAATTTGATTCGGACAGGCCCCTGCCACCTCCAGCTGGCTACGTGGAATGAAGTCAGGTTGGGAGTTCAGGGCTGGCTCTCCCTCTGGCTCAGCGATGGCGAAAGGAGCCACATAATTGCAGCAGTAGCTGTGTGAATGGATTGCTGTAATAATTATTGATCAGGTGCTCTGAGACCTGTGCATAAAAGGCACATTTTAATCACATTGTTCTTCTGGATGATGTTAGTACGGGTGACTGAGGTACTTTTGACTCCAGTGGAGTTGGTATTAGCTGTGTGCTTTCAGGGAAGGAAGAGGTCTCTCCCGAAGGCTGCTCAGTGAATGGTGTATCCATAAGTTTCATTTATTTGCGGTGATTAATTCTGCTAAGAAATGAAGAGGTTTATTAAGGGCAAACAAAGCAAAGATTATTTGGGAGCTAACAAGCAGCACTGTTGGTGGTTTGCTTTCTTCTCCTGGTCATATTTTATTTTAAGAATCGTTTTCACAATGGCTCATTAATTTCTGCCTTACGTAGTCATTTACTAATGCATGCTATCTAATAGCGTATTATCCATTGATCTATGCATTAGGTTCATCACAACTGATTATTCTGCGATTAATAGGTTTTTAACAAAGCCTTTTTAAAGGGTTAATAAACCTCTTAAAGAATAACATTGGCATAAAATCTGAGGTTTATCTTTTTCCCACCTTTAGTTCTTGTACCTGTTCAGTAAGATTCTTACAACATCTGTGTCCCTTTGATGCGCTTCCCATTGTATGTGTTTCCCTAGGATTTTTATTGAGGCAAGCTGCTGCAATGATGCATGGCTAAAAGAAAACCCTTACAGAGCTGGAGGTACCTGGCAATGTATTTGAATCTTCTTAAGCAGTTAAAAAAAAAATTCCCAGCACGTTGAATGAAAATCTTATCTGGCTGTGATAAGGATCCCTTGGTCCCTGTAATATAATGTAGTTTGTTTCTTCCAGCCTCACAAATGCTTTTGTTATCTTTGCTTTGATTTTTTTTTTCTCCCTCCTTTCTGTATCGCTTTGAATTTTTTTCTCCCCCTTCCCTTTTCTCTTTCATCATTGTTGCTTGTAAATCCTTCCCCTGGTAGAGATTAGAGTAGGAATGAGTGATAGATGCTGTCAGTAACGGGAGCTAATTTTACCCCTGATAATGGCTCTGTGGTTTATACAGACTTCACTCTGCTGATGCAGACAGGTACCGGGGGCCCATCCTGCCCGCGCTCAGCTCGGAGGTGCACCATGCTTGGTAAAGGGGATTTTAGCTCCTGGGGAGTGTGCGCTTTGTGCCGGCAAGTTTTTATCCTGGGAAGAGTCTCTGCAAATGCTTCTCACCAGTGAAGAATTCCCTCCAAGCACACAACTAGAGTGATAGCAATTTTGGGGTTTTCTGTGAAGAACGTTTTGCCCTCTGCAGAAGCATGTGCATGTGGCCAGGTGGGGGGAGTGAATGAGCTGGATTGGATTCTGATCCCATTTCTGGCGGGAGAGTTTCGCTGGCATCCAGGCAGCGATGCCGCTGTCAGCCCAGCGGGGAGGGCTTCTGGGTGTCACAGGCACCTACCATGGCGATGGCACTGAAAGGCTAATTTAGGAACACCACCAAACATTGCTCTGGGTGGTATTTTACACCGCTGTGACCTCCTTTTGGAGCTGTGACCAGTACGTTGCTAGTGTGGTATGATGCCAGGTCTCACTTTGAGCCACTGTTTGTAAACACCGAGGATTAGGAGTGCTTGGGCACTGCTGTCCCAGCCTCGTCTGCCCCCAGAGTGGCCCGGTGCTCGGTGCTCTTGGATGAACTCGCTCTACCACTACCTGAAAGGAGGTTGTAGTGAGGGGGGTGTTGGTCTCTTCTCCCAAGTAACAAGCGATAGGATGAGAGGAAACGGCCTCAAGTTGCGCCAAGGGAGGTTTAGATTGGACATTAGGAAAAAATTCTTTACTGAAAGAGTGGTCAGGCCTTGGCACAGGCTGCCCCGGGCAGTGGTGGAGTCCCCATCCCTGGAGGGATTTAAAAGACGTGTAGATGAGGCGCTTGGGGACATGGTTTAGCGGGCATGGAGGGGTTGGGCTGACGGTTGGAGTCGATGATCTTAGAGGTCTTTTCCAACCTGAATGATTCTATGATTCTATTCCTTGCTGCTTCTTTGTGCTCATCTTATGCTACCAAAAGGAAGGGGAGTGCCAGGACATGGATGATATGAGATGCCATAGCTCACGTGTAAGGAGGGACCATAGCTCGGAGGGAAGAGGGCTGCAGCGGTCCTCAGTTTTGCTCTCAGTGATACGGTGGGAGAAGTGCTGCTGGACTAGCTCACCAAATGCCCTTGACCTGCTCCTTTCTGGTCGTGCCCTGCGTGGAGGGTGGTGTTGAATTTGGCCCCGCTCTTTCCCTGCATTAAGTCGACGCTCTACAGTTCATTTTTCCTGGCGTTCTCACAAGGGGCTGAGAGGGGATTTGCATGGCGGATGAAAGATGGCTAAAAGGATGTTGGAAGTCTGAAGAAATCTTGAAATGCAGCTGTCACAGCCAGACTCCAGTGCAGCTGGTTGTGCTCTGCTCGTTTGGAATTGCAGCTGCAGTTTCCATGAGGGATATTTGCTCCTCTGGCCTATACCGGTGAGGTTAATTACTGTGGGTCATGTTCCAGTTGCAGTGATCTTGGTTAAGTGCTTGTCCTTGGATAAAGACTGAGTGAAATATCCTCTGCTATTTATTTTCTTGGTTACTGTTGTTTACTGTGTGTATTTTTTTTCAGGTTGTCTTGTATGGTCTCGGGGTGTGTGGGGAACACGTGATACTCTCCCTCACCATCTTTCCTCTGTTTGGTGACACAGCCACATCAAGCCTCTGCATTCACATTACAAAGTGCAGAAGGGAGAAACAAGTATTTTAAAGCCTCTGTTTGCATTTCACAATATGTTTTTTGGTCACCGTTGGTCCTTCTAGTACTTTATCTACTGTCATTTGGTTCCCTTTGGCAACCGGTTTCCTTCAGTTTGTCTTCCTTACATATGAAATTGCCTTGAGATAGCTTTAGTACACTGCTTATTTTACTTCAGTCCTTATTAATATCTCTTGATGTGTCCCCCCCCGCTTTAATTCAAGCAATAATTCAGGGAGGTCCTGGAGTATAACGTGCTGTCTCCTCCAGAGTAGGGTGCATTGCTGAGATCCTTGCTCATTTTGCTCCTACATTGCTGCCTTTGCATCATCAAATGTTATTTTTTTTCTCCCTAGGTATGTGGTATTTTCCCTTGCACCAGTGCTGCCAGCTCACATGTCAGCTCCTCTTACAGGTGGTATTTTAACACCCATAGCTGTGACCGAATGGACCCAGTAAGGCAGCTTGCTCTGGTGCTGTCCCCATTGCTGCTGATGAAGAGCCAGGGCATCCCTTTATTTTGAAGTATTTCAGGTGTAGCAAGGTTTATTCTTCATATTATTAGAGAGGTGGAGGAAGGATAATTGTAAAAAGATTCAGCCCAGCTGTTCCAGCCCTGTTTCATTATGGGCTGGGAGCAGCTGACTTCCTCTGATTGCTGGCGATTTTCTCAATTACGGCTGGGGAGAAATGGGGTGGACAGAGAGCAGATGCCATCTGTGAGGCCAAGTCTTCTGCTACTTGTGGAGCCTGTGGTAAGGAGAGCTCCGGCTATGGAATAGTTTGTGCCTATTGGAAGTGTTTGGGTGCTAATTCAGTGTGGCTTTGCTGCCTTTTGACAGGGTATCGGTAATCTGTGTCATTACAGGGTAGTTCCTCATTAATAACTACTTCAGTCATTTCTCCCTCCTGCCTTCCCCACCAATTTCTTTTATTCTGCAACTTAGAATGACATTATTCTAGATCATAAGTATTTATTTCGTCTAATGGTAATATATACAATGGTATGCAAGTTAGTTACAGGACCTGAATGCTTTAATGTCACTGGGACAGTCATCATTCACCCTGGAGCATGGAGTCAAACAAAAATCATAGCGATGTGAGATAGCCCACAGGTCTTACCAATTGTCTCCTCTAGCAGTCTCCTCACCCCTGTGGAGCACCACCAAAGACAAGTGGGTTTGTCCACCATTTGGTCTTGACTGTGGTTGCTTTGGACCCAAACTTGTATTAAGAGAAACACAATTTTTAGTCTCTTTGGCTATGCAGGCTCTTTCCTCTGCGTAACGTTCTGTCCTTCATCTCCTTTCTTTTTTTTCCACGATGTCGCTTTGCATTTTCAATCATAGCTTCACAGTGAGCTAAAAAGAAAATCAAGAATCTGCCAAAACATTCATCATCTCTTTTCTTTTCAAAATAGCATTAGAATTCAGGCCTGTTTCAGGGCCTGTGCATTGAAAATTATGCAACCCAGAGCTGGGAAATTGAAAAGTCCTGTGAACATTGGTTTGAATTTTTAACCAAATTCCTGTCAGCTGCAGTTCTTCCTTTTATATGTTTTCCTTCTATTAATATTCTAGTGAATGAGTTTACAAGAAACAATGAATTTTAAACAAAGCGTGGAGGACTTTTTTTAGAGAATGAATTTCAAGTCATAAATGTGAATATTCTCACTGGGTTCCGAGAGAAACTGCCCTTTGCGGAACAGAGACGTGACATTGCTTCTTAAATCCAAAATCAACCAGAACATCCTGTATTTTGAATACATCCAGCAAACAGCTTAGGAGAAGATAGGCATCTTCCTCCTTTGTTTTGCACCAGTAAAAACAAAAAAGAAGTGGGGACAGAATTCATTGAATAGCTTATGGGGAAGAGATTTTCACCTAACTCAATTTTTGTCATGAAAAAAACTCTCTTAATAGTCTGACGGTTTCTGGAAGAGCTTTCTGTTTAAGGAGGAAATGGTAGCATGTCTTTCTCAAGGAACATCTGCCCTGTATTTGTGAGTTCCTAGGTGACTTACAAAACAAAAAGCATGTTGTCTTTAGAGGTGCTCCTCACCTGCAGCTCCTTCTGGAGTTGGTGCGAATCAGGCTGATGGCATGGACTCTGCTGTCATCTTGAAGGATCTCCCTTCCTTGCTTTCTTTCTGGTTGCCTCCTGACGAGCTCGAGAGCGTGCGGTTAGATTTTTTTGCTTGGTTTTCGTTTCCTTTCTGCAGAGGAACAGTTTGTGGGTTCTACATCCTGTCTCTTCGCCGCAGATTTGTAACGGATTGGTGTGGGGAGCCAGCATCCCCAAAGGCAGGGCTGAAAGAGCCTGAAGCTGCCGTGGTGGTCCTGGCACAGGGGTGTTTGAGCCATCACTCAGGCTTCCTTGATTTCCAAAGATCTCTGAAGATAATTATGTCTTCCCCTAAGGCAGAAGGGGTGTGAAAGGATCAAGGGTACAGCTCAGAGGTGAGACTTGTTAGGGAAGAAGAGCTGCTAAAAGCCATCTCCTTCAGCTGGAGGGCTGCGGTCACCTGCTGGGAGGCAGGGCAGCGGGCAGCCTTCCCCAGGCTCCCTGCCCTCTGCCTGAAGTGGGGATCAAAATAAGATGCCTTTTGCAGGACCATGACCTTCACAAGTACAAACTCACATAGACCCAGCCCATGGGATCCCGGGTGAAAGGGTGACAAGGAGAAGCAATTACGTCCTGACACAACGGCAAGTTGGGAGCAGGCAGAGGTGGAATTGCTCAGTCCCAGTATCCCCCTGCATGAGTTCACACTGGGACTTGCAGGCCACTGGAGTTTCCTTTAGGGACCACTCATGCCACGGGGCTTTGAGGTGCCTCTCCCGAGGTTGCATGGGGGTAGACATTCACCATTCACCTCTCCCATGGAAGAGGCTGTGGGTGGATGGTCTGGATCCTTCCCCAGAGCCCTCTGAGGCTGCAGGAGGCGCAGGTTTTACCTCCTCTCCCCATTGCTTTCCCAGGCTGCTATTAACTTCTTAAAAACAGGCACCGCTGCTAAGGAGTGACGGGAAAGCTGTGTGGGACGAGACCTTTCCTCTGCTTGAGGAATGAGTTACCGTCAATCTGTGTGAAACCAAATCTTTCTGGCTTGTGTGGGTGGATTTGGGCAACCCCCGCCTCCTTTCTGCAGTAACTCCAGCCTGAACCTGCCAGGGCCAAAAGCTGCCTTAGGGCCACACTCAAAGTTTCCCTTTTAAAATTTCATTGGCTTCTGCGATAGGTTTTGGTCTGAAAGCAGCATGTTCCCTTCCTAACTGGAAATGAGAAGCTTGCTGCTTTTTTCCCCCCCCCTGCAAACAGAGACAACCTGCGCTAATGCGGTGCAGGTCCCACGCCGCTGCTCGACTGCCGTTAGATTCGATTTGCTGGGAGTCGCGCTGCTTTGAAGGCAGCTGTTGCGCTATCGTGTCAGAAGGTAATTAAATAGACCCCAATTCTTTTAATTACTGTTCGCTCCTTGGTACATGCTTGCATACAAGGGTGAAGTGAAGGGTATGGAAATAACTGTTGACAGATCACAGCTGGAAATCTGCGGCACCTTGGATAAACACTGAAGCGAAGGCGCTGCATGCGAGCCGCGCGGCTCAGCTTTACAATTACTGTGAAATCTGTCTAAAGAGATTGGGGCATGGAATTGGAAAACACGGCAGGCTCTCTTCCCCAGGGAGCGGGATGTGACACGGGGCTGGGGGATTGCGATCAGAGGCGTACCTAATACACAGAAGGGGTTGTGTTGTTGTTGGCAGGAATCTTGAGGCAGAGGCAAGGTGAGCAGATTAGTGCAATGCCGCTCACTAGACAGGGGCAGCAAGGTGAAGAAATGCCGAGACCTTGCAGCTTATTCGCGATACAGGTCACCGTAACGTCCCTTGTCATTGGCGTGCTGATGGGGCTCTGATGCTAAGGAGGTGGATGAGCCCCAGTCTGGGTGTCGCGGTGCTTTTCTCTGCCCGCAGACCATAGCTGGAATGAGATGGAAGTGACACCAGATCCTCCCATGTGCTGTCCTTTATGCCAAGTTATATGAGCATCTTGGTTTTGCACCTGGGCTTAAGGTGGAAATGTTGCTGCCTTTGAAGTTGCTGGAGGTTTTCCTCCTAAAAGTCAGGGAGAGGGGGCTGCTTTGACAGCCCAGCACCTGGAGAGGTGTTCAGAGGTGTTGGATCGTAGAGACATGGGTTGGGTTTTGTGGGCAAGGCAGAAATGCTCCTGAAATGTCTTGCCAAAGACAACATGGTGCATTGCTGCTTGTTCCCTCATGGTTGCACCAGGATCTTTAGAAAATCATCAGCTGCAGGTAACTAAGTGCATTTCTATTGCAGCGCTGGTGAAGATGAGGCAGGCAGGTGGCAGAGCCATAGCTAGAATTAACATTTCAAAGATATGCCCAAAAGCACCTTTGTGGGGAGTAAAGCTTGTTTGTCTGGGAGCCACTCCTGCTTTATTGCCTCTCCTTGTATCTGTCATTCTGCTTCTAAAAGATCCCCTAATGCCTCATGGGGTTAATAAACCAGGAGTGGAGGCCAGAGACTTCATTTTGAGTCCTGTGTGATTTATGTGCTGGGGAAGTTGCTGGTTGCCAAGCATCTGGAAGGCAGCACAGCAAACGATGCCAGCAAAGGGCTGTGTGCAGTTTGTCTGCTCTGCCGTGCTCGGTGGCACCAGCCACAGAGGAGTCTGAAGACATCTGCTGTGGTTAGAGAAGTAGATGGATAGGAAAGATGGGAGACCTCTTTCTTCCCACTTACCTATTGTTTGGTATAAAGGATCAGGCCCTGGTAAAACTCCCTGTAATCTGTTGCCCTCTGCAGTGAAGTGGTTTCCTCTTTTAGAAGATGAAAAAGCCTATTTTGAGCTCTGGGGCTTATGGGGTTAAAATAGGACAATATCTGAGAGCCAATGGTGCCCGCCGGGGCAATGAGGGCAGTTCTAGCTCCTGAGCCTGCTGACCAGCCATGCATGCACAGCTTAGCTGGTCAAGGTTGGGGGCAGGAATCGGAGCTCAAGCTCTCACCTCTGGGCTGGTACCAAAGTACCTGCCTTGGATGGGTGGCACCGGCTCGGCTACCCGTGGGCAGAGCTGCGGGCGTTCACGGAGCGCGCTGGCAAACGCAGGGTGCTCCTGCGTGGGATGCTGGTCCCCTCCCCGCAGCGTTTCGTGGGAGATGCTTTCGTTCTCTGTGCTGCAGTTGCATTGACTTTTCTTTTATTTTTCTGGGATTGGTATTACTCATGTCCTCAGAATCCACTTCCAGGCAAAGCATATGGGGGACTTTTGCAAGCAATCGTTCCATTTTTTAAACTTGTTTTTTGTTGGGTTGATTGTATTCTCTCGAGTTTTGTTTGCTTGCGGCGGCTGGAATACAGTGCCTGAGCCTAAGGGGAAGATATCAAAGACAGAGCTGTCTAATTCCTGTGGGAAGTCTGTTTGATATTATGCCTTGGAATCTTGCTAATCTTAATGATCTCACTGGGCTTAATCTGAGCTGATCAGATTAGAGTTCTGCAGATCGCTGATGCTGTGTACACAGCAGGCACTTTCTTCACTTCACAAACTACTCCTGCTTTTTGAACCTGCACCCATGCCCACCCCAGTATGTGGTCCCTGAGGGGTCTGCTATATTGGTGAAGGTTTTTCCTCCTTCAGGGGGTCTTCCTGGGATCAGGGTGGAGAATTCTGGAAGCACCAAGAGTTATGAAAGCAGACCCTATTTCTCTCTCCTAACAGAGGCCACATCTGTCTAAATAAAGCCCTTTTTGGAGCAGGGCTTCTGACTCAAATCAGTTGGGGTTATACCAGTAGCTATGGCAAGAGCAGGAAACCTGCATTTTTTCTTCTTTTTGCCCTCCCACTGCTTCTAGCAGGTTGATACAGGGTGAGAAAATCCTTGGTGTGTTTGGGAAGGATTATTTGCTCCATCACCTCCCCAGAGATCAAGGTGTAGTTCCCTAGATCCTCTTTTGTGCCATTCTTGAAGATGTGAGTGGCATTTGGTCTCTTGCAGTCCTCGGGGACCGCTCCCGATTGCCATGACCTTTCAGAGGTTATGGAGTGGCCTCACAGTGACATCGCCCAGGTCCCTCAGCGCTCATGGATGCATCCCATCAGGTCCCAAGCCTACTGCACCTGGTGTTCCCAACCAGTGTCCTATCCAAATACTGACTGGACTTGACCCTACTTAGCGCCGGAGATCAGATGAGATCCTTTTATCCCTATGCTGGCTGCTGCCAGAAAGACTGATATAGAGGGTCAGCCTCACATTGCGACCCACGCACTGACGTTCTCTTAAAGCAAGGGGCTGACCCAGACTGGGAGAGCAGTGAGACTGGGCACAGGCTGCTAGTGCTTTTCGTAATGAGAAACTGAGCATAAGCAAGTGCTCAGGCCCTCTCCTTCCATGCACATTCTACTGGGATAGGACTTCTGCAGTTGGGTGGCAGTTCTCAGTTTATCTGAATATCCAAAACCATTTTTTTTAAGGTAGAAAACTGGAAATTACCACCAGAAGTCCCATGTTTATTTATGAATGCAGGTCATAAAATATTCCAGAGCACATCCATCTTTGCTTGTCTCTTCTGTAATTGCATGTTGTGATGGGATAGACTGAATGTGTGGTATCAGTGATGGGTGGGAAAGGTTGGCTCAGCAGGACAGGAGTGGGGGATCTTTTCTGAACTGATGAATTGCATTCTTGTCATCCTTGGTTTTCAGTCTGAAGGAAACAGCCTGATTCATGAGATACAATCTCACAGATCAGTGGTAGCAGCTAGGACCCTAGAAGTGACCCTGAGTATCTTGGCAATATTGAAAGTAGAGTGTCATGGAGACTTCCATGACATGGAAGTGGCATCAAGACTAAAGACAGCAAATAGCTTCAGCCTGGTCTGACCCCTCACCCTCTGCCTATTTTTTACAGGTATTATTTATCACTGCATAATACTACATGCTCAAGTCCTAAGCTGATTTTAAATCAAGGCAATTCCACTGCCATCTGTGGAACTACCTCAATGTACACCTGCTGGTGATCTCAGCCAATGTTTATAGACCTCCTTAGGTTCCATATAAAACTGATTTTTTCAGAAGCTGACTTGTTAGCTAAAGCAGCAGCAGTGATCTTTAACAACTCTATTATGCTGTTCAATATAGCGTTTTTATTGATCAGTGTCCTTAATGTGGCAGAAGGATGGCTCAAATTTTTCATTACTTCTGTGTATCCAGCCTTGTTAGCCAAGAACTTCAGTGTGTGGCAAGTACTCTTGCTTACCAAAACCTGTTGTTATGCTACAGGCTGGTGTTCTGCCCATGACAATTATAGGTTGAGAGTAGAGTTTTCCAGTTATGACTGCATTTGTTTGAGTAGCATAGAGGTAAAAGCAGCTGTGGTAACTCTCTTTCTGCTGCTGTCTCAAAGCAGATGGGGATGAAGAGTGAGTTAGGGTGGAGAGGGAAAAGTTTGCAATAATGTCCCCTTGCCTTACCAGTGGAAAGGAAAAGTGTTTGGGATAAGTCAGGAAAATAAGAGTTGATCGTTTTGGGCTGCCATTACAGAGCGGAAAGATTATCCTGTCTGGGCCTCCATCTACCCACCAGCTAAATGAATCTAATAACGGCTCCAGCAAGGTTCTTGTGACACTGGTGTTTTTAAAGAGCTTTGAGATCTTCAGATGAACACAGCATGGGAGCAAAGTGCTACTGCCTTACGGCTGCTAAGCCACTTCTGCGTTAGGCTCCAAGGATTCTCAATTATTTCAAGATGCTGAGATGGGAGGGCATTCTGGTTCAGTGCATTGCACGTGGACGTCAAATATCCTCTTGTGTTAGAGGAAGAGGTAGTAGCAGGCAAATAGCTCTGAAAATAAGTACTGCATGTGCTCTCCAGGTACAAATCCCAGCGAAGCAGGTCTGCACCGTGGGTTGGAGGCTATGATTAGAGTGTAATTAGGCCTTCCACACTAGCAATGCATTGTGGTGGTGCTGAATTTAATGGATTCCGTGGGGTCTTTGCATTCTTTTTGCAAACATTACCTCCCCGGCCAGACATTCAGAAAGCACTGTACATTTTCCCCCATCCCTTTCCTGTTCTGCAAGTATGGGTTTTATATGTTTTTGATGGGTTTTGCTTAATGGTTTCTTCATGCTGTTTTAAGGGTTTGTGTGCCGTGGGTTAATATATATCAGTGTTGTCATGGATTTGTACCAAAAGGGCTTTTGTTCTCAGCCCTGGCCTTTCCGAAGCCTCTTTGAGTAACTCTTAAATGGTCTCTGGTGTGTCATTGGCAAACAAGCTCTTCTGACTCCTTCAGCTCTGAGGTCAGACCTGAAAGTAGCAGCACCTTACTGCAACACCGGGGTCCTGTTATGGGGCAGCACGTCCTTAGATGGAGACTTAACTCTGTAGTTGACTACCAGCAGCCAGCAGTGATTGCAGAGAAGCCACGTGGCTTTAGGAGAGTGAATGTGTGCTTACCAGCTACAACAGCCAAGTTCTTGAGGCCTGAACCTGTGATAACACGTCCTTTCTCGAGCAGAGAGAAGTTGACTGCCCACTCGCCAGCAGTGGCAATGCTGGCAGACTCCATCTATTTTTCTTCTCTTTCTTCTTATCTTGTTTTTCTTCCTCTTCTCTTAAGTTTTCATCTCTCTGCAGGGAAAGCATTATCTGGTGCTGGAAGTGCCAGCTGATACTCCAAAGGGTGTCTCTTCTCTAAGAGCCCTGCTCTAACGCAGAGGAACATTTGCCCGCAGGTTGGGCAGTGATGTGCAGACCCGTTAAGACTTGTCTATTAGCTCATGACAACACTTTAAGCTGTTTCTTCATGTAGAAAAGGTATACTGAGTGCTGGGGGGACTGAGACAAAAACAGTGAACCTAAAAGTTACAGATTGCTTTCAGAAAGTCTTGTATCTGTAAGAGTCGTCCATGGTCTCCTTGCCTCTGGCAGCAGAGATGAGATTCTCTTTCCCGTGCCACCTGCTGACAGACGCAAATGGGAACTGTGTCGAATAGCCTGGGGAATGGTAATTTTTTGTTTCCGCTCCAGATCTTGCAGAAAAGCCTCTTGGATGGCGATCAGGGATTAGTCACCCTTATCATCCATCTGTCCTTAGTGCAATAACAAATCTGAGCCTTGCTCTGACCAACCTTGTTTATAAACTGCAGGAGTGGCACGGCTCTGTAGATCTGCTAGGGGGACAGCCATAAGGATCCAGCTGAAGATGATCTGTTGGGAAGATGTTTGTTGTTCTTGGTGCTAGAGATATGGTCTGAGCCACTTCAGAGGCATCCTATTAGATTCTGTCTTCTTCCATCCACCCCTCTTGGATACATGTAGAGATGGGGTTTACTTTGCAGTTGTGATCTGCGAGTTGTTAGAGAACCTCTGCTACAGCATGTAGTCTTGGGTAAATAAAAGGCAAATGTCCCTCTTCCCTTGGTGACTTGAGTATTGCTGCTGTAAGGCAGACAAAGCAGGAGTGAGTAAAGCGACAGATCTGCCGCGGTTTGAGCGGAGCCATGCCTGCATCCTGTGGTGTGGGAGCATCTCCCCTTGGATGATACTGATAGTGAGGAGAGGTGGCTGTGGTCTGATAAATCCAAATCTGTTGTCTTGTGGGGTGTTTGATTTTAATTTAAAGAACCTAAGACTGTATCTCCAAGCCTTCCCCAAATTGTTACACCTACAACTCCTCTCCTTTTCACCTGCTCTGCAGAGGAACCCTGTGAAACTGGGTCCTCCTCTCCCAGTTCTTGGACATTCATGGTTTAGTTTTGCAGCATGGCTTGGCTAGAAGGTCTGAGACCTAGAGATGTGCCATGAAGTCAGGAGCCCCTCAGAAGCCAGAGACTGACCAGGGATATGCAAATGGATGGAAGAAGGCTTGCAAAGTGGAGACAGTTTCTAGACAAAGACAGCATGCAGTAATCCCTGGAAAGTAAATGGAAAAACAGATTATGTTTGTTCTCAGATCTGTTCAATAATGAAGCAGTAGGCAGCTGCTGGCCTGCCTCCCCCGGGTCCCTCGCAGGAGCAGACAGCCATTACATTATTAATTGTCTGCCGCTGAGAGTCCAGCGGGATGCAACGTGGCTTCTGGAGAGCAGCCTGGTGCTTTGGGAAGCAGCCCCTTCCTCCTGCCTCCAGGTTTCTTTTTATAAATGTGTCTCTCTGCCTTGGAAACGTCTCTTCGTAGTATGGTGTCCATGTGGCTGTGGTCGCAAGCTCTGTAGCCTCAAGGCAGGGCGTTTGCTCAGTATTCTTGATTTACTGTGTCACTGTAGCACCTCTCCTGCTCTGTGCATCACGGTGCAAAAACCCACAGTAAAAGGCACTCTTTGCCTCAGAGCAATCAGGCAAAGCAAAGGCTGTAGCTTCATCCTGTGCCGGGGAAACTGAGGCACAGAGTTACTACCACATGGATACAAAGGCCATGGAAATGCGACAAGCATCTTCTCATAGCATTTCTTTCGGTTAGAGCTTATCCTGGTCATTGGGAGGAAGGCTGAAGATGGGTCACTGTCACAGCTTGTCCTTTAGCAGAGATGCACCAAGTCCCATTTCTTTCACCACAGTTTCAAACTGGAAAGTGTTTCCCTGCTCACGGCTCCAGGCCTCTTTCAGCCAACAGTTGGCCTAAAGAGCTCTTTCTTTGGCCAATGTTTTTCGTGTTGTCACCTAGGTTTTCTGCTCTGTCTCTTGCTCCCATGCCCAATATTTAGTAGATCACATTGGCTGCACAGGTAGTTCTTGGTCTGACCTGCAATATGGTTGTGTCTTGGGTGAAGGCCAATTTACTTCAAATCTCCAATCTGTAATGAACATTAATTGCTTTATCTGTTTATCTTGAAATGATCATTGCTGATCTTCCAGCCAAGGAGTGCCTTGGCCTCTGCCCCTAACCTTTGCAGGAGCACTGTGTGCTCACCTGATGTAAAAGCTCGGTTGTTTTGACCAAGTACGTAAGTCACACACTGGGGTCTGTGACTCCAACACTGAGCTGAGTCTTTGAATTAAAAGGTCAAAATGCACATTTGGCGACTTTTACATGGTGTCCTCAAACAAAGAAAAAGCCTTGCTAGGAGATGTCCAAACAGAACAATGAAAAATAGTTGTAAAAACTGAGAGCGTTCTTTGGCTTTGCTTTTCTGGTGTCCTTTTTTGCTTTCTCACAACCCCTGAGCTGATGATGGTGGTATATTTGTGTGAGGAATTCTTAATTTCCTTTCCACAAAATTTCACCTGCCAATGCTGCTTTTTTTTTTTCTTTACTTTTTCAATATAATATCGCCTCACAGTGGCTTGCTTGATAATTTTTGCATGAAATGCTGGAAGGTGCCTCCTGCGAAAGCTGGCTTTCTTTCAAGAAACTGCCTTGTTCTGTTTTTTTAAGTGAAACCAACAAAAGAAAATGTTATCTTTTCCTCTAGCACTTTGTGTAATTGGAATGTTTCTGTGCTCGTAGTGGGATGTGGACTGCCTTGAATTACAACGAGTACCCACCCGCATGTTTGACTGCTGCTCGCCTAGGCAGTAGCTCACATTTAGAAGGCTTTAGTGGCAAGCACCCCTGGACTTTTTCTGGCTGGAAAAAATAATTTTCTTCTTCTGTCTTTTTAACTTTAGAGTGTTTTCCTTCTGGACAGGGCTTTTCTTTCATTGTTGTGCTCCTTTCTCGCCATGAAATGACAAAACGTGTCCTGTCTGCCTGCTGCCTGTAGCAGAATTGCAGCCAGAGGAGGATCTGTTGGGAGCAGGTATTCGTGGAGAAAGGGTTACCCCAAAGAAAGGTGGTGGAAATCAAGTTATTGATGCCATCCCGACAGACTCAGCGGGGCAGCATTTTGTCATCTGCAGTGCCTCAGGATTAAACCCCAAGATGAGTGACACATCCCATCAGAATATGACAGTTAGGCCAATGTACGTGTATCCTTATACATCTACCAGAGGTGTTGTGGCAACCTCAGAAGAAAATCATTTAGAGGCTACTCACCGCTTCGGATACTGGGGATCTGGGAACCACCAGATGAGATTTCATCTGTTCCTTATTTTTGTAGGCAGCTAATTTTTTCCTTGTTATGGATACTCATCTCCACCAGTCTCTTGTGTCTGCAGCAAGCAGAGTCAGGCCCTTTTGTTGAAGAGGGGGAAAAGGATCATTGACACCGTCAGGAGGCCTGTCTGCTTGCAAAGGGGTGTGCAAACCCATGAACATCCCTGGGCCTGAGAGCTGGATGATCCATACTCCTTTTTATTCTTTACTGGGGGGCAGGGAGGGTGTAGTGTACAGAAATAGAAGTCAGAGCATTTATACGCACTGAACAAAAATAATCTTTTGTTCTGATAAGCACTACATTAGTGATATAATAAGAAAGCAAGGGCCACTCATTATTTTCAGCTCTGCTCCCGCCCTGGACAGCTTACTGGGCCCAAGCGGGGACTTTTCATGAGCAAAAGAGATTTTTCCACGGCTGCCAGTTAATCCGGTGATGGGGAAGGGGAGAGGGAGGCAGCTCAAACATTCAGTTTTCTGCTGTGCACCTCCAGGGAGAAAGACAGTTAAATGGACATGTGAGGACTTGCCTTGTTTCACAAGAAAATGGTCTCTTTTATGTGTATCTTGCCTGTGTTGATATTTGAAAGCTATTTTGGGCCACAACAGCAAATTTAATCCACGGTTTGTTCTCTCTCTAAAGTATTGTACCGTAAAAACTCAGATCAATTTTGACAGCTCCGACTATTTAGATTGGAGAGAAAAGCCAAACAATGAATCACTCTGAATATTTATAGTTGAATTCATCCCAGGGTACCTGTACCCACCTCACTCCAAAATGAAAGCGTTATCTGAGATCTGAGCAAAGGCTTAGAGGCTCCCAGCTATTTTCTGAGCTCGCGTGAAGCGGTAGCTGTATTGCTGTGGTGGGGATGCGAGGAGCGGTCGAGGGCTGATATTGCAGGGGGGTGGAGGAGTTCCGAGTGGTCCATGCAATCCCTTTGGGAGGCCTGGGGACTTGTTCCACACTCGCTCTGCTGAGAGTCCAAGCACTTGAACTAGAGTAAATACAGCTTTCTTACCTTCTCAGAGCTGGTCCTGGCTGAAAATGTGGAAAAGATGTGTGCACAAATGATTGTATAGTAGTCAGTTTTCAACAGTCCACGGGGGGGGGAACCCCAAAATAAAAGCTCCCCCCCCCCCCCCCAAAGCCCTCACAGTAAGTTATTGAATGAATTCCCTTCGAAATCTCATCGTGTTATTGCCTATGGCCATGATTCAATATGCAGGAATCAGTGTTCAGTTCTCAGCTTGCTTCCTTCCTCTTGCGATCTTTAGCTGAGACGCTCCATTTCCCTCATGTCTCAGCTGGGTAATCTCTTTTCAGTTTTTTTACCTGTTGCCCATCACCGCAGCATCTTCTCCATTAAATTGATGGCAATTGCGAAGTCCTTTGCAGCTTTTATGGGCTTCATAATACTTCCTCGCAAGGAGCTCAACAGTCTATATTGGCTATCACTGTCACCCTCTGAAATATTGCTGTCATTCACATATGTAATGTCCCCAATCCCAAAGGATCTGCAACCACTGTGCTAACTACAAATAAGTGCAGGGATTGCTTTGCTGTTAACATACAGCCGTCCCCTGAGTATAGAGAAGGAGCTGCATGGCCGAGTTACCAGCAAACAGCGTTTTGCCTATTTCTTGGGGCAGATGACCAGCTTTTGGTCCGAGACAGGAGGAACAACTCCTTTTATAGGCTTTCCACCCCAATGCGCTCTGCAAGCAGGTACAGGGCTGGGCATTCAGAAGAAACAAGCATATGTGCAGACCTCTCAACCTCATTTTCTCCGTCCCCTTTTCAATTGGCCATCGATCACCATTTGCTCTCCTGGGGCAAGGACAAGGGCAAGCCTGGGGGCCAGAGCAACGCAGTCGGACAGGCAGATCTGGACGGCTGGCTCAGCCCCGTGTGCCTGTGCATTAGCTGCAGTCCTGTCATTCCTCAACCTGGGATTTGGGAAATAACATTTATCTCTGCTCAAGTCACCTTCAAACCATGTCTGGGGAAGGATACAAGTAATGCTTCCTGGACCAACGTGCAGGAGAAAGACAAATCGCATACGTTGGTATTTTCAGGGTTGCTTGTCCAGAGATAAGCCCACAGCTCAGTGAGAAAACTACAGCAGCCTGATTTTCATGAGCATCAAGTGTTAACCATGGAGCAGAAGGGCTTTTGCCTGCAGGGCCTGTATCCAAAAGATCAGAGTCATCCCGGTGTCGTTACCTAGTCTCTCACCACGCTAACTCCCATGGTCCGCAACACCTCTTGCCTCTGGCAAGGCAGAAAGCATCTGCCTCTGACGGTCCTTCCACTGTCACTTGTTGCTCCTGGAAACAACCTGTTGTGGCGATGAGGTACAGCCGTGCCTGCACACCAGTGTTTCATCTGCTGCCTGTAGCACTGGCCATCAGGATTGTGGGTGCTTTGGTTTGGCATGGTTTTGTTCATTTACCCAACAAGAAGAGCGGGATGTGGCACTTCTTTGGCCAGGGGCTGTGTCTGGGGTGTCGTTCCCCTGACTTGCTGTGTAAATTGCTCCCCTTCCTCATTTTTGTGCCTCTGTTTTCTCTCCCAGCCTGTCCCTGTGTGTGCCTGGACAGTGCACCTTTGGGGTTACCACCGTTGGTGTCAATGCAGCACCTCGTACCCTGGTCCTCCGAGGTCCCGATGCCCAAGTGCTATTAAAGCTCTAGCTTAAAGCTGTCATGTAAGAGCTTTCAAACCTGTCTCCTGTGTGACTGGAGCCACATCTGACGCAGAAGCAGGGATTATAATGGTTAAACTGTGTAGAGACAGACTGCTAGACAGACAATTGCAGCAAAGCTCCTGACGTGCTTTTTCCTTAATCCAGCGCCTGCCAGCGAATGCCGCGGATTGCACGAGTGGGACGGGGGAGCTGGGCGCTGGGGGGAGGGTGAAAGTGGCAGCTCAAATGAAGGGAAAAGGAGGGGGGGAAGAAAAGTGCAGGTGAATTACTGCCATGCTTATTCTGTGCCGTTTATGTGGGGAGAGGGACTTGTTTGACTTCTTGGTGTTGGCGGTTTATAGGAGCTGAAGTCTCACCTCTGCAGTAAAGTGCCAAAAGGGAGACATATACACGTTACCAGGAAATCGTAAAAAAGTGCCAGTAAAGACCTCGTTGCTCACACATCAGGAGGGTGGGAGCAAGGGGAAGCATCGTTACGCTGTGGGTTGAAGCGGGGCTGAAAGTGTTTCTTTGGGGAACGGACCAGGGGCCACTAGTCCCACGGTGGTGGCGAGAGTCTCTCCCCTGTGGCAGCCCCAGCAGTGAAGCAAGCGAGCGTGGACTTGATGGCAGAGGCTTCTCCCCTTCCTCCTTTCCGCCTGCCCTGCCGCTGCCTGCGCGGCGATCCTGCCTGCTCTCCCGTCACCTCCCACGGGCAGCTGGAGAGAGGCAGGGAAGCGGCAGACCTCTGTCCCTGGGAGCCTTCCAGCCGGCACCGGCAGTGCTGAAACATTCATCAGCAAAGTGCTAATTGCCTGGAGCAGAAGCAGAGCGGGACGGGAGCAGTCCTCTGGATGGGTGTCTCGATGTGGCAGTACCTCGTGGTGTGGCACGGCTCGCTCACCAGCCCGCCGTGCCATGCGGCTCCTCCGGGCACAGTTGAGGCTGGATACAATGAAATCCAAGGGCAGCGCTTTTTGATGCTGGCTTCGCATCCAGGGAAGAGCCTTGCTGCGCACAGTGTAGACAAAATGCTTAATTTACAGCCAGTGATTTATTGTGCTGCTTGCTGAAATGGTATTACAGCCGGCTGCAAACTGGTTTTAAAAGCTTGACAGCGAGCTCCCATAACGCCGGTGTCGCAGAAGCTATCGCTGCTCAGCGAGAGCAATGTCAGCAGGGGGCTGAGAAATGCCAGCTGCAATTGAAAAGAAGGGGTCACAGCCTCAGCTGGCATAAGCCAGGGTAACACCGCACCAGTTGGCATTTGCCTAGGCCTGGTGTACTGCAGTGGAAGGATCTGGCCCGTTTTGCACATGGTGAGAAGTCCTTTGCACTAACAGACTCACTGGCAGGCTGTGCCCTGAGAAAATTGGGTGCAGCTCCTGCTTGTTGATGGATATTGAAGAAAAATATTGTCTTAGATGTAAAGAAATCTGGAGGAAGAGGCGTTGGCATTTCTTTTGTGCAACAGTATGGAGGTTTTTGTTCAGTAGAGGTTCCCTTTCTAGGGTTCATGAGGGGCCTGTTTAGTCCATGCCTGTTGATTGATCTGTATTTCCAGTTCAGCCTGTACATCATTGAGGGAAAGGCTCCATGGGCAGCACTTTTTGTTTCTAGCACGCTCATCGCTGTGGCATCCTGAACCTCTTGGCCACCCTGTGTATGTAAATTAAATAAGAAGAAAAAAAAAAAAATGCTGTGCATGACTGGCGATCAAAAGTAGGGAGCTCGCAGCCTAACAGGCATTTAAAACAACTCTTGAAAATCTCGTTGATCTTTTATCATTGCTGGCTGTGCCTGCCAACTCTTTGGAAAGCTGTGGTCCGTGTATTACGTTTATTGTGGCTCCATCTGTGACAGCTTCTTGGAGACAGAAAGGGAACTCGTGGGGCAAACACTGGATGGTGGCCAGAGAAAGGCAATATACACCAGGAAGAAGCTACAATTCATTCAGTGCAATCGTAGTAGCAGAAAAACGTTGATGGTGGGAGAAAAGCTTGCTGAGGTCAGCGATGAGAGATGGCTTGTCAAACACAGTCCAATTTTGAGACAATTCCTTCTCCTCCCTCTGTGGGCAGCTGCCCAGGTGTGTGGACCTCTGCAACGTGCTCTTCTGTAACATGCCGGATTTGCTTTGGATGACTGTGTAATGGGCTACCTTGGAGAAAAATGACATTATCCTTCGAAGCGCAGAAGGCTGGATTGCTCAGGGGAGGTCCTTGAGCAGCAGCTGTGCTCGCTGAGCATCCTCCCGGCAGGAGGCCAGAGGCTGCCCTCACGCAAGCGAAACTGGGGGGCTGCACGGGGGGGTGGCCGATGTGAAACAGAAATCCCATGTCAGCAACGCAAACTGGTGACAGCTCAGTCCCAACCAACTCAGCCCAGGTGTAATGGCCTCCTGTGGGCTTTTTACCAGTCTGGGGGTCACGAGGAACTGATGGAGAATAGCACCTAAGAGTTGGGGTGTCCTTGGTGGAGGGGGGGGCTGAAGGGCAGGCAGACCCCTTCCCTCGCTGCCTGCCTGTTGTCCCTTGCCTTGGATACTCTGCACGGTGGGTTGAATCCAGGCGTGGGTGGATTTATTGTCTGGGCAGGATGCTGCCGTGGCATTTAGCCCTGCAAACCTCTACTAGATAAATTAACTCATTGCCCATCCCTGTCGGTCGGTGTCCCAGTTGCTGCTCCGAGTGAAGTGTCTCCTCGGCTGTTGAAAAGGGCTCCTGTGAACCAGCATCGGCAGACCTCCAGAAATGCTCCCTCCCCTTGATGCCTTTTCCCTCCTCGGGGGAGGCAGCTTCGTTAAGCGAAGAAGCTTTGTGGCAGCAGGGAGCCGGGCTGCTGCGGGGAGAGGGTTGCCTGGCACTCAGCTGCGCCGTGCAGGCTGCCTCTCTTAAATCTCTGCCCTGTTAAATGGGATTGGCTTGTTTGCGAGCAGGCAAAATGCCCTTCTAGCACATGGGCATTCGTGTAAGCGGGTGAAGCCGCCAAGACATCATTGCTGATCGTTAAGTGTGTTTATAAAGGCAAGGCCCGGAGCCAGGAGGGCCCCACTGATCCAGTCCTGCTGCTGTAGCTGAGCCAGCGGCCGGGGGATGCAGCGTGGGTAATTCTGCTCCCAGCTAGATTAACTTTTAAACTAAAAAAGCCCCATGCAAGTTAGGTCCGAGGACTGGCTGTGTGCCTTGCTGGAGGCACATGGTGATGATGGCGAGTGTTGTGCTCTGCGGCGGGGGGGGGGGACCCTCCCTGGGGCCACGTGCTTTGTCGTGCTTTGCTGCTTGCTCTGCGCCGGAGGGATGGGGCTGGGGCCAGGAACTGCTCACGCGCGGAGCTACGCCATGGTGCGGGTGGGCAGGGTACAGGCAGGTGTTGGGGTTCTGACAGGAGCAGCCATTGCAGAGTAATCCTTTCTCTTGCGTGGACCGTTTTGCAGACTGAATTGTTACCAGGGTAATTTTTTTCTTTTTTTTTTTTAAAAGTCCACTAAATTAATTGTAAGAAGCTCCTTGCTTGCACTGCTGGACAGAGGCCAGAGCACACCAGAGGCTGTGAGGACAGCCTCAGCACCCGGGTGCGGGCTCTTTGGGTGGGCAGCGAGCAGCGGCACGCTCCTGCGGGAGCCGAGCGTGGCTGCTCTGCACAGCACACGCTCCGGGAAGCTGGATGCAGGCACGGCCGTCAGTTTGCCGGCTGTTGTCACGTTGCTGTTGACATCTGCTGCTGCTAATAACAATGTGCTCCACGATGGGCTCTTGGTGCAGCTCATCGGGATGGAAGAGCTCTGAAGGGAGTCAGCACCTGCTCTCAGGAGTTCGTGGACTTGCTTTGGTTTCAGTGCTCCTTTGGCCCAGACAAAGGCCAGAGTGACTAGATGTGACGATGCTGGAGAAGAAAAAAAGACCTTGGCAAGAACAAAACCTTTCCTCACTATCCTAATCCTAGGATTTCTGAAGGGACTAGCAGCAAGCATTTTGGGGGGGTGGGAAGGAGCCTTTGAAAGAAAAACATGTCCTGCATCAACCACTCCACATGATGTTTCACTGTATTGTGGTGTTCTCCCAGCCCCAGCTGAGGTCGGAATTAGCTGTGGGCACAGGGGAGGAAAACAGCAAACGCCAGCTTTGACTCCTTGATGGAGGAAGGCCCAGTCTGGAAAAATCATTTGGCTTTAAGTCAAAGATGCCACTTGAGCTTTTGGGGACTATTAGTAGAAGCTGAGTAAGCATCTCCCTTCCCCTCTAGGTCATTATTTTCTAGTTTATTTGGGTACCAGCCAGCAGCAGAAATGCTGAAAATACTGCAAGGTAAGAAGTTGGGTTTCCAGCACTATCAGAGGCAGAAGGCAGTAAGAAACCGTGCCTGAGGAACATCTACTCTTGCAAAACTGACCACCCGGCTAGGCTGCTATAATGCTGTTACCAAAGAGCAACCAGTGTTCGTTGCTTTGTTGGGATTGTGGCACAATAATGGAAGAACTAGTGTTCCTATTTGGGCTGAAACCTAAATGGAAGACAGTCTTATGGAAAGGACTCTGTGCCCATTTTTCTCCTTCTAATGCTAATTTCCAGACTTCTCAGTCTCTGCTTTCCTGGATGTGGTCTGGGTGGCCGGCTTAGGAATGGCTGGATTGTTGTAGCTGCTTAAAATAATTGTGCCTCAGCTCTTTGCCAGTAAAATAATTCCCTGTTAGAACCTGCTGATGGTGCATCCCCTGGAGCCAAGAGTGCATGGAGCACCCGCTGAGCTCCTGGTGAGTGTTGGCATCACCGGAGAGGGGACAAGTGTCCTGCTGTCCTCATGGGGACATGGCTGCACTTACAGGAGCAGTGGCCATGGTGTAGGGTAGCAGAGAGGAGCCTTTAGCCAGTGCAGAGATCCTCTGCCTGCCCAGTGTGATGTGCATAGTAAGTGCAAAGTAATTTCTTACCTCAGTCAATAATGGGAAGAAAAAGGACTTGTTTCCAGCTGTGACTGGCAGTGGAAATCAAATGCTTCTTCAGTGAGGAGGTAGCGTGGCTTTGTGCTGAACATCTGTACAATGATGGATGGTACTTGGAGAAAAGGTGTTGCAAGCCATCACATGCCTGAATCGTGGCCACGTAGGGTTTCTTCTTCCATGCCTGTCTTCTCCACTCTGGCAGCGTTTGCACGTATCATTCCTGAGGTTGAGATCATTCATGCTGGAATAACTTGCAAAGCATCAATGTGTACCATAGGGATTTAAACTTCTCTTCCTCTGCAGCCTTAAAAGGAAGGAGCTAAAGGCAGGATATACAAACTGATGAAAATTACTGATTTTCTTCACTATTTTTACCACATTTTTTTCCCAGCATAAAATCAGATCTGGGTAATTTAATAATCCTTAAGTATTTTGGGCGGGGATGCAGAGCTGAAATGTAGTCAGCGTTCAGCACTTTGGAAGAACTATGCTGTATTTCTGGTGTCTAGGGACTGTTTTAGGATTTTAACTTTAGTTGATTAGACAACTGGCTCCAACACATTGCTTCTACCTCGTTTACTTCACATTTTTCATAGCAATTTTTTCTGCAAGCAACGTAATGTAAGCAGACTCTCTTACGCTAGTTACTAAGGAGCAGACTTGCAGAAATGAGGCTGGAGTACGGTGGTCCTTCCCCATCCCTGCCTGAGCAGTTAAGGGACAGTATTTGCTGTACTCGGGGCGTTTGGGGACTGAACGGGGCTGAGCGTCCGTCCTGGGCGACGTGGAGTTTTTCTGCTAGTGCCTTGTGGGACACCAGGATCTAAACAAAGCTGCAGATCTCCTAATTTATTTTAAAAGAAATAGGTAGGAAAATAAAATCAAAGTCAGATGCTGGTGTTGCTCTAGGCCAGGCTTGATGGTGCGTTTCAGGCAAGTGGGCTGGTGAGTTGGGAATCCAGGACAAGTGCCTAGCCCAACTTCATGGGCTCGTAGCCCAAAACCAACTTGCCACTTCTTCACTCCTCTTACCTGTGCTGTGTTTTGTCACTGCCACTGCTGCAAGGTGGTGTTAAATGCTTCAGAGGGAATGGCTTGTCCTGTGCAGGGGGCAGGTAAAATGTATGTTCTTCAAGAAACGCCAGCCACCTTCCCCGCAGGTGGGACATCTGTTATTGTCCCAGGAAGGCGAAGGATGTGCTACTGTGAGATGTAATTCACCCCGGCGGAGGCCTCCTGCCAGAGCCATCCATCCCTGCGGCAAGGCGGAGGAGGGAGCGCAGCCACGGCTGTGAATAAGCAGGCTGGACCGCCAGCCTCTCTGGGTGGTACTGGAATGGCGCGGTGCCGAGGGGCTGGCTCCGAGCTGGCAAGCAGCGAGGGCTGGCGAGGGCTGAGGTGATAGGAGCCAGGGGGTACCTTGATCTACCTGGCATGGCCGGACCCCAGAGCCACCCCGGCTGTCACTGGAACAGGGACTTGCCGTGGATGATGGCAACAGAAAACCTTAAGGTCAGGTTTCATTGGGACAACTGTTCCCACGTGTCTAAATTGCATTTTAAAGCGGATCTTAAGTGAATAAGTAACCTCAGCACTCTTGTTCCACGGCAATCCCCATGTCTGCTTGATTAGTGGATAGGAAAATGATTAACTGGGAGATAATTTCCCATCATTTGTTTTTTGGTTGTTTTTTTTTTTTGGTTTTTTTTTGAAAGTCTGGGCCTGTGGATTACCCTGGCGCTCTCAAGGGTGAGCAGTTTCTCATGTCCTTGAGAGTAAATGCCAAACTGCTCAGGCTTGGCTGCGGCATTGGCTTTATTTGCCAAGGACTTCAGAGCATGCCTGAAGAACAGAGCAAGAGGGAAGAGGGAAAACATACAGACAAGTAATGCTGACACACTTTAGTATTCCTGGCGGTGCTGCTGCCATCAGCTGTTCTATCAGCTTTCACAGCCCATGCTATAATTAAGATCTGTCAACACTGATAAAAGGGAGAACATTCAGTCAACTAATTAAGTATCGCTTTAATACTCTAATATTTAAATTCAGGTTCCTAAATCAGCAGAATAATAAAATGTTTTATGTCTGCTGAAATGGCAGGGGAACAGAACGTGAATATCTCAATAGTGGATTTAATTATCAATCAGCAAAGTGGATCTCAGTGCCGGTGAAGTGGAACCAGGATCCCTGATGGCTGTGGGAGGCGAGTGCAGAGGTGCAGAGCTGGCTGGAGAGTGGGTCCCGGAGCCGGGGAACCCCGGCAGCACGGCTGGGGCGGCGAGGGCTTAAAATAAACCTGAGGATGCTCCGGAGGAAGGGAGGGGGGCTCGCTGCGCAGGGCGGGGAAATGGCTCCTAGAAGGAAGGTGGGCGTCTTATCGTCCGGGCTCACAGCCTGCAGTTCTACGCTGCGACTCTGCATTTTATTGGTGGTGTCAGCTCGCACAGACTGCGCGTCTCTGCGCCGCCCTCGCCCCTCTGCGGGGGTTCTTGGGCAGGCAGGGCCAAAAGGGCTGCACCGAGCATCCCTGCAAACGGCAGCTCGCCCTGCCCGGCGCTTGCAGATGTATCTGCGCTGCAGACCTGTCTGTGCTGCTTTGGTCTGGAATTGTAGCCGATGGCGTTTTGCTGTTGTTATTTTTAGTCGATTGCTCCTTGGGTCTTAGGTTGCAGGCCTCGCTCCAGCGATAAATCTGGACGAGGTGCAAATGTTTAACTGCAGCGCTGGGAGATGTCTCTTCGTCCTTTCCACATTTGCTGTGGCCAGCGATGGCTCTGCACGCTGGGGAGGGGGGAGCGATGCGCAGAGGTGGCTCGGAGCATCGAAGGGAGCATCCATGAGTTGGGATGCTTAGTATATCGTCCTTGGCTCCAGATACGGGAAAAGAGCTGAGCAGGGAGAACTGTGTCTGAGCTGGACCAGGTATTAAGTTGAGGAAATGCCTCAGCAGGCCTGGCTTCAATATTACATCTGCTTTGTCCTTTTTGTGTTAGCTTTCTGTGAATATTTTAGCGAGCACATTTACAGACAGGAGTGTTCATCGGGAAGGGAAATATTTGTTCAAATTCATCTCCAAGAGGACTGCAAACTTAGACGTTCTAAGTATTTGCACTAGAAACTTGATGCTGACTGCTGTACTCATCCTGGCAAGAAACAGGAGCAGCTGAGCAGCTCCTGTGTGCCATTAAACCTAGTAGAGTAATCGTGATTGTAATGAGTTGGTTGCTGCTAACGATGACTGTGGTCTGACCACGAGCTCTGGGCAGGCAAGGACACCGGGTCTGGAGTTCTTTTGAGGCTTAAAGCTGTTCTCAGAAATTACATGAGGTGGAAAACGGCTTGAAAAAGATCAATTTGCAAAATCCCGCTCTGTTCACGTGTAATTTGCAAACAGAAAAAGAGGCGAAATTCATCAGGGAAATGAATCATTACAAATGATTTGTTCAGCTGTTGTAGGGAGATGATTTATGAATATCGATCCATTTGTAATTGTGAACATCTCCCTGTGGAAGCTGTGTACTGTACAAAATGTTAGGTATCTGAGATCGACTGAACAAGTGCCTTTTTTTTTTTTTTTTTTTAATATTGCAGTTACTCCAAAAGACTTTAGTCAAGATTGCAGCCTTCTTGTGCTGCACTTTTCAGACATACAGTATGAAGGAACGCTTGGTTCAAAGAGTTTTCAGAAAATACCATGACTTCCATTTTGCAACGGGGCTACAGAAGTACAAAATAACTTGCCCAAGGTCCATTAGTGTCTGTAGCAGACTTCGGAAAAGAATCAAAGTTGACTTAGTCCAAGTCAAACGCTTTGGTTTGCGTGAAATAGTCCCAGAGCAGGAATTATGCTACGTCTGCTATAGAAATCCCACCTTTGCAAAATTGAGGCTTTTATCAGAATGCTTGAGTTTTGGGGAGGCGGTGTGAAATCCTGTGTAAATTGCCCGCTCTGGAGGAAATGGAGTGTGGGTCCCCTCCAAAAGGCAGCTCAGCGTCAGGTGAGTGTGTGACGTCGGGATGGATGAAGTTGGGATGCTCTACTGCATCTCACCCGGAGGTTAGGCACAGTTATTTTGCATTGAGCAGCTAAGGAGAAAGCAACTCGGGAAGAGAAGTGCTAGAGAGAATTCACAATACAGCACTGGTGTGCAGCTCAAGGGTTATTATCCTTTCTTCTTCTGGCGGCTTCATATCGCAATTATTTTGTGTGTGGGCTATGGCTGCTGTTACTGTGTGACTCTGGCATGGGTGCTTCAGATGATTTTCTGTCTGTGCTGCCCAAGTGTTTCTGTCCTGAGCATGCCACTCGGTAAGTGGAATGGGATGACCAGCTAAAGCGTAGGGTTATTTGTTTTAAAATAGAGAAATGTGGCAATTTCATACCCTGCAGTTCCTTCCTGACAACTCATCTTCCCGCATCACATTGCAGTGAGTGACAGCAACCAGAGGCTATTCATAAGGGTGGCATCTCAGCATGTAATAATCATAATTACATGAAATAATAACTATCTAAAGGGCAGCACGGTGAGTGACAAGCCAGAGAATATACCTTGACACCTGCCAAAGATGTACTAAACATGCACAGAAATTTTCCCCAGGATCCTGTCACTTTGTCAACTAACAGAACCAGCCAGAGTTAATAAAATTACTCCAACAAAGTCAAGCAGGGTTTTTTCCCTTGCTGTCAGAGGCTCACCGCTGGTTCAGAGAGTCATCGAGGAGTTTGATCTAGGTCTGGCAATGCCTTTTGTTGTTACTATTTCTGGCTGTAATTAATTGGCGAAGTTCCTCTGCAGGGAGTTTAATCTGATAATTATTAGCAATAATAATAATAATTGATAAAGTGGAGGTGGCAGCAGGCTTTGGGGACCTGGCAAAAAAAACCCTGGAAAGGTTTGACGTTTTCTTTGCTGCCATTCCTTCTAATGCTTAATTCTGCCTGTGTGTCAGGGCTGGAGCCTGATAGCACTTACAGTTTTTGTCCTGATGTGCAGCAGCAGGTGATCTTATACTGTGCAGTGTCTGATCCTTTCTGTAAAGCAAACATGGAAATTCTTTGGACAGACCCCCTTCCCCTGAAAAAATGGCTATGGAAAGACAGGAAAGGGCAGATCAGCGTGAGCAGGCAGTGTGTGTAGATAGAAGATGGACCACACCAGCTAGGGTTAAGGGTGTTGTGTGTCCCACAGGACTTGACCTTTTTAAACCATCTGCAAGTTATCCCAATTTCCCTTAAAATGAAACAAAAGCTGCTCGCTGAGCACTAGAGCTTCACGGGTGAGTGCTGGAGTCGCTGCCCGAAGGTCCCTGTCTTGCATTGTGGGTGGGTTCAGAGCAGATATTCCCACTCATCTTGAGTGTCTAACAGGAGTCATAACGTTCAAGGTGAGCCTGTGCTCCCCTACCAAAAAGCGTGGGGACCACAGTAGGAATGGCAGATGCTGGGCTATTTTTTGCATGGCTCCTTAATTATATGCATTTTAGGTGTCTCTTCAGCACTGTTCTCTGTTGTCACTTTAAAAATTCACACCGGACAATTAAAATGGATGGTAGGACTATTTTTTCTACATGGTGGTTAGATGTGGTGTTTGACCATGTCGTCTTATATCCCTGGTATGGTCCCTCACTTCCTTGGGCTCCCGTGCCTCTGCCTGCGTGTCCTCCCTTGGCTTGTATTTAGGTACAAAGGGGAAGAGCACTGTGCCGGTGTCCCCAGATAAGGGTGTTAGACATCACGGTTGTAAAGTAACACAGGATGAAGTTCATACGAGAGGTTTATACTCCTGGCTGGATGCACCAATGGTTTCCATGGGAATGGGAAGGGCTGCACAGTAGGACGGCTGCTCTTATTGCACATGATAGAGAGCTAATGGGGAGGGCTGCAGCCTCCTTAAGCCCTCGTTAATCCAGCCCCCCGCCAGCTTCCCAGCCGTACGTACCCCTGTACCACGCACCGCTCGAGGCAGGGACTGCTGACAGGCAGGTCATGGGTCATGCTGCGAGAGATGCAATTTTTAGGAAACAAATGCATGTTCCTGTTGCGGTGAGGGGATAAAAATAAATTTTCTGTGCAGCCTTTTGGTGATTATTGTTCTGGAGAGTGGAGGTGAGGAGGGTTTTTTGTTTATTTATCTATTTATTTATTTTTATTCCCATAACAAAACTGCCATGGGGGAAAGCAGAACTGCAGGCGGAGTTTGCTTCGTTCTCACCGGGTCTCCCTCCTGCACAGAAAACGCAGGGGGAGAACGCAGGTGAATTCAGCGTCGGCTGGTGGAAGCGGTCTCCCCTCTTGAGAGGCTGCCGGCCAAATTCTGCTCCTGGGGCACATTCCCTGCAGGTACATTTTCCAGGTCTGTAGCACGACCTGCCCCATGTTTGGTTTTGCAGGGAAAGCATCCCAGAGGGAAGAAGCAGTCTCAGGCAGCCGTGGCTGGACCGCTCCCACAAACCTCCTAGTAATTCAGCGGCAGTAACACCTCCTGGCTCCCTTAGCAGCCCCACTTCTCCCTTCCTTGCAGCTGTACGCCGTGGGCTGATGTCCTTTGGAAAAGCAAGTGCTGTGTCCATCCCCTAGCCCAGGCTGGGCTCTGGGGAGGGGCTGGGGTGACCGCACAGCACCCACCCATGTCCAGCGGCCCTCCTGGCAGGGGGGAGCTGCACCCCGGGTTTCCCTGGATAGCCCTGGGGGGCTCTCGGGCTTAGCATCCCTGAGATGGTGTCAGCAAGAAGAAAATCTCAATTACCCCATCATTGCTCTCTGGGCAGGGATTTCTGGAAGCGCGTGGGTTTCCCGGGCGCTGCTGAGTGCCATCTGCCGGGCGAGGGGCTTTGCTCCGGGGGCTGCGGCGTGCCGGAAAAACATCCGCAGGGAGACAGAGATTGGCAGGGAAAGGCCGAGGGCTATTAATAATAGAGTAGGTGGGGGAGAGCAGAGGATAAAACACACTAAAAATTGCATTCAGACAACACAGATGACAGTTATTTTGATTTGTAAATGTCTACCTAGTTGGAAAAGCTGCCATAAATAATATCCGGCTGTCAGCCTGTCCTGATCCACGGGCTGTGCTGAGCAGGGCTGCGCTCAGGCGTGGTACCGACGGGGGGCTATATTTTTCACAGTGTACGTACAGGATAAACATACACTCTTCTCGCACATGTTTGTCATTGATGAATCCCTGCTGCACTTGCACTATGTCATTACCGTGTTCAGTTACTTGAGCCTTATTTCGGAGACAGAGGGTTGTTGAATTTTTTTTTTTTTATGATTTTCCTTCTTGTCCCTCAGCTAAGGCAGGAAAATCCCCCATCCCACAGCCCTGGTTTTGTTTTAACACAAATTGGCCGTTCATTTTGGATTTGCTATAGCAGCCTGCAGCAGCATTAGTGCTAGGTGGCAATCGCTGGGTAGCCCGGTAATGCACCACGCTGCAGATTTCTTCTCCCCAGGCTGGGAAAGCACATAAACCCGAGCCATTTCCAGGAAGATACTTGGCTATTGCCAAGATTTCACCTGTTTTGTGGATAAACAGAGCACTTAAATCTTCAGGGCTATCAATATTTATAGATTAATCTGTTTGAAGGCCAAGAGGGAGCGTTTATCATTATCCACTCTGCCCTCCGTAGGCTGCAGAAAGGCATCATCCGTCTGCAGCCCGGCCTGTCAGCCAGTGCCTGCAGGCACTGCAAACCAAATCTTACCTGCTGGCCATCCCGACTGCAATTCAGGGCATGAGCATCGGTTTCTTGATTGGAGCAGGAACCGGCAGGCGTTTCCTTGGTGGGATTTGCCTGAATTTAAGGTGTGTAGCCCTTGATGTGATGCAGGGAAGCTGTCTCCCTGCGGGAGCATCCCACATCAGCACAACGGGCTGCTTGTTAAAACGCTGCTCTGAGCTGCCAACCTTCTTCCCAGAGAGCAGCAACAACCCGCAGCCAAAGCAAAACTGCTGCCTTGTGAGGACCCCCTCCGTTTTGAGTATCCATTCTTTCCGCAGTCTGTTCCCGCACCTTGCATTGGCTCTCTGCTCAGTTTTGAGGCTAAAGACCGCGTCCGAACTCCCACTTCTCTTGTCCGGCGCAGTAAGAGCTGAGCCAAATGGCTGCCAGTCTGCTGGTGCTGTAGAAGATCTGCACCCAGATGTCCATTGACCTTGTGTTACTGCTGCTCCAGGCTTTATTCTTCTGCTGCCCCCAGCCCTTTATCTCTCTGGTTGTTTGTTTTTTTGTTTTTTTGTTTTTTTGTTTTTTTTTTAATATATGGTCCTTTGATGCTGGATTGTAGGCTTTCAGGGCTGTGGTCATCTCCTCTTGGTGTTTGTTGATGGTACATACTGGGGCTGTTGGGTATCTCACACATAGTGAAACCACATTGTGTTGTGTTAAAGGGAAATTTCAGCCTCTTCTAGTTGTTGTTTTGTAGAACAACATCAACTGATTCCTGAAATGGCCCCTGAAGGCACTACTCAGTGAGTTGGATTTATGGTCAGGTAATTGGTGAGAAGGAAGAGAGAGTGAAGAGGATTTTTGTTTTTCCCCATCAGCTCTGAAAATTGTTCAGGAACAAGCCCAGCACCGTGAGAGTGTCACCTTAGCTCAGCTGTGACCTGTGTTTGAAATCCCAGAAATAAATAGCTGAAAAGTCCCCTGAAGGTTTGGGAGGCATCTGGGGGCAACCCTAGATGGATGTTTAGCTTCCCATCAAGAACCATGTGAAATTCATGGCTTTGTGCGGCTTTACCCGGGTATTTGAATTTTGCTTTGCATTCTGGGCTCAGACAGATTTGCAAGAGAAATTAGGGGGAGACGAAATCTGCAGCTTGAACTGGGCACGATGTTCACATACCCTCGGGAAGCAAAGCTGCTGGGTGTTTTGCACAGCTGTGACCTCCAGACTAATAAGGAAATTTCCCCATTAAAGATGCACAAATCTTCTAACAGTCCCTTCTTTCAAGGTGCAAATCGCTACCAGTAAACACCACATCTGAAAATACATTTTGCACAGTAGTTGACTGCCATGCACGGTTTCAGCTGGCCAGCCTTCCTGGGATCACAAAGCACAGTTTGCTGTTAAATGAAAGTGCTTTTTTATTTTCTTTGCTTCATGATTGATATGTCTCATTGTCACGGAACTATATATAGCTTTTCCCTACCGGGAGACATAGTGGCTGCTCCTGGCTGTGTCACCTCAGGTCAGATTAATTAACCCTGACATCATCCATTTTCATGGACAGAGATCCCATTCCCTGCTGCTTGTAAACAGGAGCCGCTTACAGAGTGAATGCAGGCAGGAGGCAACGGCCAGGCTATGTAAACACCATCGGTTCGCACCGAGCCAAGGCATTTCCAGTGCCTACTAAAAAGAGCAGAAGCCAACTTTTCTTGTTTTTCTTAGGGCTTAGCAAGGAACCAGTAAGTTTGCAGCAGCTCTGATTACAAACATTTGCTCTTTTCTTTAGCCCCCGATGACTCTGCTGTTGGCTTGGTGACAGCCTTTATCCAGTGTCAGTGCTCCAGCCGTTCAGCAGCACTTGGCTATTCCCTGCGAGGCCAAGCTGTCCCCAGTGCCTCGTAGGAATAGTGAGGCTGGGCTTTTCTTTGGAGGGGCTGTTTCGGTTGCAATGTCTTGGGGGAATTGGGAGTGGGGGGCCAGGAGCAGGCAGTCAGCGGAGGGTCCAACCACCAGCTCTGAAAGGCTCTAATTGCTCTCCCAACCTTCTGCAGGGGTGAAGGCCACAGGAGCAAAGACAAGCAGCTGCTCCAGCTCTGTAATATCCATTTGTTGTTAGGAACCCTCC
The DNA here is from genome assembly GCA_013400755.1 of Pelecanoides urinatrix. Lineage (NCBI taxonomy): Eukaryota > Metazoa > Chordata > Aves > Procellariiformes > Procellariidae > Pelecanoides > Pelecanoides urinatrix. The sequence goes on along the minus strand of VZTQ01012411.1, from coordinate 516,165 downwards.
AGTGCAGCTGGAGTTTGCAGCATTGATGCTGTGTTCTCTTGGTTGAGCCCGTTCCTGCCTTGCGCTGCTCATCTGTACTGGCATCGAGTGGCCTCTTTTGAGAGCAAAAGAAAATCTGCCCAGTTGCAGGGGGGAAATTACTTCAAAGATCAGCTTCAGGCGAGTGTTGTTTTGTGCGTGCAAGCATTTAGGAACGGCGTTTCCTTTCCCTCTCTTTCCCGTTCCTACCCCTGTCCCATATTCTCATTCCCTGCCGTATCTCCCAGGCTAACAGCCTCACACCCGCCTGCCCAGCCCCGCTGGCCAGGAATCGCCCGGGCTCCCGCAGAGCCAGACCTGCCGCCAGCGCTGGTGGGTTGGTGCTCGGTGCTGCAGAGCAGATGCTGGAGAGAGCCTTCCGCGGGAGCTGGGAGCACTGGTGGGCACCTGTGTGCGAGCACATGCCCTAAAGAAGGTGTCTTTGAGCTGGGGGAAAGTCTGGGGGGATTTTTCAGGCTCCTACTGTGACCTATTGGGAGTTGAAGTGGTTTGAAGTCTCTGCAAAATGTCTCACAGTTTTTGGATGTGGTGCCTGTATTCTGTCAGTCCTTTACCTGCCTGTGAACTGGTAATGGCTGGAAGCGGGGATTTTTTGCAGTCTAGCGTATGTTCTCATCCTCAAAGCCAATGGGTTTTTCTGTTGATTCCTATAGGACCGATTTTCATGTTATGGCTGAGCTTTTGTGTGTGATGTCCCATATTTCTGCTCAGCTTTTTAGACCTTACTTTTCACTAACAATTCTGGAGCTGAACAAGGATACAAGGGAGCAAACCCAGTTCTCTGTTTTTAGGGCCCTGCAGTTAACTTTACCCCTTTCAAAAGAGCCCCTGCCTGTGTAAAGAGGGGAAAAATGCAGCGTTCTTTTTCACTGCATTGAGTTTGCTGTATTTTGGGACCTCATACCCTAAGACCCATTTGTGCTGCTCTAATCAGAGAAGTAGCCAAAAAGGGCTTAGAAATTAATGCACGACACCTCATCACACTCTTTCTTCTCCCCTTTGCATGGAGGCTACTGTGAGCCCAGTCCTTCGCAGACTGATGCATTGCAGTATGCACAAGACCAAATGCGAAGGGCTGTTCCTCTTCAGGTTTGGGCTCTCCTCCATTCCTCCACTGTGATTTTTCTTCTTCCCTGGTGTCATTACTGCCGAGAGCTGGCAACTGAGACGGCAGTGAGTCAGTGGGAGTGGGAGGCAGCTGGGCTGAGACGTGCTTGGTAGGTTCCTCCTGAAGTTACGAATCTGCCAGTGCCTCTGCAGGACGGCTCTGAGGTCACCCTGTGTTTAGCAATGGTGATGATGATAATTTCCCAGGACAGCAGCTGGAAAGACTCTGCGTGAGTCTGGTGATGCAGGATGTAGGAGGAAGAAGCAGGTTGGAGGTGGGGAGAGGAGGGATGCAGCAAGGCGAGCGTGACAGACGGGCTTCTGGAGAAAGAGCATCCAGCTGCAGTGCCACCAGCCCTGAGCATCCCGCGTGCCAGCTGGGTTCGTATGGATTCTGGTCTCCAGGGAGGGAAGGGGGCAGATACCCAGTGTTCCAGCAAAACTCGCCCTGCAGCGAGCCCTTGAGAAATGTTAAAATGTCAGACTGGGACAGAGTTTTTAAAAGTTCAGGCAGGTGGGGCTGGGATTTAGGAGGTCTGGGTTGGTTTGCTGACTCGGCCCCGGCTTGCCTGGGTGACCTTGAGATGGATCCTGTCGCTGACCCCGGCTGCTGGCATTACTGAGCTTCGGCTTGAGACTTTCAAAACTAAGCATTATTTTTTAATTTGGAGCACAAGTGCTTCCATTTTATTAGAAAATACTACTGAAGGATGGCAGGGGGAGAGAGCATGAGAGATTAAGTCTACTCATGGACTGGATCAGAGTACAATATTTTGTCTCCCACTGTGCTACCAGCTGTATGAGATGAAAATGTCAGAAATCCTGCAGCAGGCAATTACAGCCCGACGGCAGGCTGCTTACTGCCTAACCTCAGGTAGTTTGCTCTTGGTTTATACCCTGAAAATACAAGGAGTCTTTCTCCCAAAGCTCTCTGCCTTATGCTTTCTTCTTAAAAGCCTGAACTACCTTCGTGTCCTTCAGTAAGACCCTTGGAAAAGCAGGAGGGTAAGTGGGAAGAGGGAGAGAGCTTAGCAGCGGTGTTGTGCTGGCCCCTTGGAGAAAACGGGCTTGCTGTCAGGCAGTGTTCCCCTCACCGTGCCTCACCAGCATCCTCCTCCTCCTCAAACTGTTGCATATGAGATTTATTTCTCCGGCCTCCACAGTATGCATTAGCTCTGCATCTTTCTGGCTGGAATATCATTTTGCTACTTCATGCCCATATTTTGTGAACTTCCCCAGGCCTGTTATTTTTCTTTTATTTCTCTTTGCACCACTTTTCATTCTGGAATGATCTGAACTTAATTCCTGTACCTTTTGCTCTGTGCTCTACTTTCAGCACATTAATAAAAATAATTTAAATTGTACTAGGCTACAACCAAGTCCCTGTAGTATCCCATGAGTATCTCCCTTCAAGCTGATGCATTTCTTGTATTGCCTTTGTTCATTATGCTTAAGGCAGCATTTAAACAGGGCTGGAGGTGTGTGCAGCTGAGCCAGATTGGAAGCTGATGAATGATAAAAAATTGCTCTACAGTTGTGAAATAAGGAGTGGGGTAAAATAGCCTAATGTTGTGAAAAGAGGAGAGAGGACGCCTCTCTGTGAGGAGAGAGGGGACGGCTCGTGTTAATGTCGATAAGTACTGAAGGTGTCAATCCAGCACAGCTCAGATGCTGTGATCTTCGGATTAAGCGAATCCTGGCTCTTGATTGCTGGCTACATGTTGATGTGGTCGCGCAGAACCGGCAGCAGACGGCGGCGGTGGGACCACGGGCGCCGTACCCGTGCTGGAGCAAGGTGTGGGACCCAGCGCTGCCGGGGTGCCTGCGGTGTGGCCTTAGCAAGTAGGTGCGTGCACCCCTGATCGCCCAGTTCTGGGGGGAGGATGAGTCTTACGCTGGTGAAAATTGTTGTACGTGCCCAGGCGCAGCCGATGTACCAGAGCGAGGGCTGGCAATAACTGAAGGTTCATTAGCAGTTGCCTTTAACCACAAAGGTACTTACTGTATGGTCTACATGGTGCTGCAGTTGAACTTTGCAGATGATTTTCCAGCAGGACTTGTGGCAGAAAGAGCTGTCTTTTAAATGCCTTGATGGTGAAAAGCAGAGGCCTGGCTAGTCGTCATTAATGCTTGCCCTAGGAATAACTTGACTCGTCTCTCTGGCCAGTGCCTCCGTGGCACCGGTGGGGACCAGCTATCCCCGTCTCTCCCAACATCACCCTCTCATCAGCAAGTCACCAGCACGTGTGTTCCTCGGTGGGCTGGGGGGGGATTGCCACCAGTTGGGGGGCGGTGAGACGTTGTCGTCCCCCCGCTCCTCAGGGGCTGGGTCCCCTTGGTGCCACCTCTCCTTGCCCCTGCTGCCAGCACAAGCTGCTGTGGGTTTTGCTCGTGAACTGGGGGAGAGCAGGGAACGATGAGCCTGTGCCACCACGAGACCTGAATGCGGAGAAGTGTATTTGCCAATCAGCATGTTTTCTTTATTTTTTTTCAATGTACTTTGCTGAAGAACTACTATACATAATTGGTTCTGGATTACTGCACAAACCGCATTCAGATAACGCTTGTTACCTTGGGAATCGCTAATGATACGTAACAAACCAGCAGCAGCGTGCTCGGGCTGAAGGGCTTTATGTGCGTGTATGTTTTGTCTTCTTTTTGTTTTTAAATGTGTCTTGAAGAATAAAAATACACACATATTTTAAGCAAGCACTTCCTTGCACAGATCTGTTTTGTTTTAAAACATCAAGTGTGTTCCTTTAGCGGATCAACATTATTGTGCTGCTCTTCTGATGCAGTGCCAGTGATGTTTATTTTCTTAGCTGAAATTATTTCCTCAACAGATATGCTTTTGAAAGGACACTGCTCTGTGCATGTCTTGTTCAACCCTAAGCTCATCTAGCTGCTGCTCTGCTCTTCCGATAGGTATCTTGCAGATAGGGAACAATACTTTGTATTGGAAAGCAAATGCTCATATCGAAGCCATCTTAGAAGTTCATCAAAATCTGTGTGAAACAGCAAATGGACTCTAAAATCCTGGGTTTGATTATCTCAGAGAATCCCTGCTGAAACTAATAAGGCAGCATCATGCAGAAGACATTCTAGGCTCAATATTACCAAGTATTAATTATTGTTATCTCTTTGCTAGCTGATAGCAGTGCTTGCAGCCCTGCAATTTAGCCTTCCAGCAGAAAGAAAGGTATTGGAACAAAATGAGAAAATAAAGCTCGATATAAACATATCAGACCTGAAACAAAAGCTGTCATGGTGCACTGTGGTTCTTTCCCCAAACCACAGCCTAGCATGCCTCTGCTTTAAGAAACTGGCTTTAAAACCATCCATGCCAGACAGCAAACTTTGCTGCTGCTCCTCTTGTAGAACCTTTTCTTGGACTGATGAGGGCAAGGAGAAGCCAAGGGGGCAGGCGAGGGGAAAAGCCTTTTCAAGTCTACCATGTGCTCTCCAAGAAATGCAACTTGGATGGCTTTGTACAACAGTGACATCTGGTGATACCCATCAATATTTACTGTTTCCATCTGCTTTTTAAGAGGGTGGAGTTAGAGTCTGCGAATTATTTATTACTTGAGAAGTAAGTTAGAGCAAAGCACTTGGGTTTGACTCAAGACCAGCCAGCTTGCCCTGTTTGGTTTGGGTATGTGGGTGCTGCAGTGTGCCGATGTTCGTGGGCAGAGGCTGGATGCAGAGGGATGTCACCAGCCGGGAAGGGTGCTGTGCTGCCCTGTCTGGAGTGGGGCTGGGTGACAAGCTGCCCTGTGCTACTTGGGTGAGAAGAAGGGACGTAAATCTCTGTGACTCCTCTTGAGCCCCTCTCGCATCTCCCGTTAATGCATCCTGATGGGCAGGGACTGCAGTCCCTGCTGGAAGTGCGTTATTCCCATTGCAGACCTCAAGTTGCTTGGTTAGACCTTACTTTTATCCAACTGGTTCAACCTTTCTAATTATTAGGGGAAAACTGTTTAAATAAGATGGCAAGTGCTCTCTATTGATGAGAAATATTTTGCCGATCTCTCTGTAAATGCTCCCAAGTCAAACAGCACAATGTTAGTGGAAGGTCTACAGTTAAAGCCACAGTTTATTCCCTGCGGGTCCTTCTGCCATCGGGGGAATTGGCACGGGCAGGTTGTCTGCTGACCACAAGACAACGAAGAGAGAAGAGGGAGGAGAACCACCACTTCTGGTCTCCCTTCTTTTCCCTTCCCGAGTGTCCCACAGGAGGTGGTGACATGCCTTTCCTCTCTCCTTACTGAATACAGTTTCTCCTGCCTCGCTGCTTAGTTTGTACCTGGGGATGTGGTCTGGGGAGAAAGGGCTCATTTCCACTAAACAGTGGTGGAGGACATTTGTCTGTCATCTCCTGGAGGTCTACGTGCCATGGAGTTGTATGTTGTCTCTTTTTCTCTCTCCTTTCCAGTATTTGAGCAAATTAAAACAATTCCGAAAGAGAGGTTTCCATGGGTTAATTCAAATACATGGTGTGTTGGAAAGAAATCAGGCTGTTCTCCCCTTCAAGGGATTATAAGTGGCTTTAGGCCTAAGTCCTGGCGGTGCATCCAGACCACCTCCCAGGATCAGTGGGATGTAACACTCGGTGCCTGCTGTTATGTCTCTTGAAAAAAGGGATAGCTGTGCTCCCAAGGGCAGGGACGTGCTCTCCTGTGCTGCATCAAGCATATCAATGATGCTTAACAAAGACCTAATAAGAAAAATGATGGTTTGAATGTGCAAACAATGGGGGACAGAGGGAGAGGCCTGTAGCGAGGCTGAATTCCATTTCTTCAATATTAGATATTATACATGCACAATAAGCAGAGTCAGTGTGATTATCCCACACCTGTTTCTTTCCAAAGGATAGAATATGAATTAAATCACCCCTCGGAGAGTAATAGTGAGAGAATGTTTTCACACCATTAGTCAGATGCTAAAATACCAATGCACTTTTTCTCTTCCCTGGTAATATAAAACTAGAAACAACAATCAACAGAAAGGGAGCACCTCATATGCTGCCCAAGGAGTCTTCTTTCAGTTCGGGAAACTGGTGTAATTGAAAGCCGCAGCTGCTGTATGTTTGCTTCCAGAATGTCCTGGTTCTCTTAAGGCAATCTGTACCTCTACTACTTTCTCTGGATGTGTGTGCCTGTGACGCTGTGTTTACATCTTCGCAAAACACCAGTTAATATTCCAAAGGAAAAGCTTAGGTTTGGGTGTATTAAAAAGCAGATAATCCCCATGCTCTCAAGAAGAGGGAGACAAGATATCCCATAGGTAAAAACCATGGCACACATCCATACGGATGGACAAATGTTTTGAGAACCCAGCAGCATACACCACGTTCAACACTCTTTAGTTTTAAGAGACAGTTTATTCAAACTCAGCTGCTAGAATTTGGCAAAATGATTATGTCTTTGTTGGTCAGACCGCATCTAATAAATCTGTGGTGCCAGATAAATTGTTCATGTTGAGAAAACACATCTTCTACCCGTGCCGCTGGGATGGAGAGGGCTGACATGATCATACTGTCCAAGGACTAAAGAATTACCAGAAAACTCAAAGGCCATTTTTGCCCATTGATTTCAGGGAGACAAGGATTGTAACAACCACGTCACAGGTTTAGGATGTAAAGGACAGCCAAACAGCTCTGACACTTCTTTCCTGCTGAGCTGTGCTGGCCTGCTGCTGAGGTGGGATGTGGGGAGACAGCATGGAGGGAGTAAATTGACAGTGACTGTTGGGAGCAACAGCGCTGAAGTCGGTGGGGCTGCACAGGTATAAGAAGTTCAGGCCCTCGGGGTTGCCTTACTGTTTTGTTTCTGAAGTAGCAGGAGGACAGGGAGGGCTTTAGAGAAGGCCTTCAGCGGTATTTAGTAGTTGATCCCTGCTTCTATGGGAAGCTGCAACTTCTGCCCCTGACTGCAGGGTAATGACGAAGATACTAAGAACAGTTTCTCTTTTTTGTAAAGAGACACATATGGTTGGAAAACAAGTATAGTGATGGGTGGATCCCTGTAGGGATTCTCCACAGAGACTTCCCAGTAAGTTTTCTGCAAGAACCAGAAACCTTCAGGCTTGCTTAGGAGAAGGTGGGGAGAAAATCAATGCAGCCTCTTTCCACAAACTGCTTATTTATGTGAAGTCTATCCCGCTGTGTGCTCTTGAGCATCCCCTCGACCCCGGTTTATGTCACTGGCTCCAGCTCAGCTTTTCTGAGCTGGGGTCGTGGTGCTTTGGCAGGGCTGCCCCAAAGTGCTCGTATCCTCGTGTGCCTGGGCTCCTCTACCATCTGTAGCACCAAGGGACCGTGACTTGTTCTCCACTTATAACCCTGTACCTTGTTTTCCTCGGGAGCCTCCAGAAGCTGCTTCTGCTCCTGGGACGCTGGGCCTGTCCCACAGCCTGTGCCTCACCGTATTTCATCTTCCTAAACCCACTGCTGTGTTGGAAACCAAAAGTTCCCTCGTAGTCCCTCAGGGATTCTTATTGACTTTTATGGTCTTTAACAGACCTCTGCATGGATTTGTAATCATTCTACGTGTACACCGAACAACACTAACATAACTGGCAATTAATTTGTTTTAATTGTTTTTATATAATCCCCGCGAGCGACCTCATGTTTTGTTTTGCATCTGTTATGTTTCTGACTCAAATTTTAATGCCTTAATGGGAACAGTGCCAACTGCTGTTACACTGAGCTATGAGCAATCTCCTGGCACACTTCCAGTCCTTTATTGTGGAACTAACTATACAGCACTGTAATTTAACTAGCAAAATGTGGCAAATCACTATTATTAATAACAATAAATCTATTTCTGCAGGTTGACAGCATTAAAATAACAAATTACTCTGCAAAGAAAGCTGGTAATTTTGGGTGCTTTCCACTGCGATCATTGCAGAAGTGTAATATCCATTATTAAGAGCCTTTTGGTGTCTCAGCCTACTGAGCTGTTTGCACATGACAATGCATCATGGTATTTACTCTGGGGGAGGATATAGAGGCCTTGACCATGGGTATTTCAGTAATTTATCATTTTAATTTACATGTTAGTGGCAGGATGGGGCAGGTTAGGGAAAATTGTCTGCCTCTCCTCCCTCCGTTCCTCCTTTTTTAATAATCCTGTCTCATCCAGTTAGTCAAATCTTAATGCCCAAGATCTTAATTTCTCCTCCTCTCTTCCCTTCTCTCCGCCCTCTGTTGCTGTCTTCATTCTTGAATCCACAGTGCCCTGCAGTGTGCAAGTCCCCTGGGGTTTAGCCGAGTGCTTGATTTGTGCAAGGTTTCAACCATGAGAGCAATGCTCACCAGACACTCATATTTTTAAAAGCGTTAGCAGCTGCACTCCTCCAGACTGCCACTGGATTGCAGCAGCCCAGTCATTGCAAAAAGACCAAGCCAAAATCACAGGCTTAAGATTACTTTCAGGATGAAGTTTCTGGTGGAATTCACATACCGCACCTGGAGGTTTTCCTGAAGCTCTTGGAGCGATTCACATCCGACCCTATCCAATCCCATCAGGGAAACCTGAGCAATAACCCTAGTTCTGTGTCGCCCTTCTACGAGGCAACCCTAATTTTCTGCAGCCTGATTGAAGAAAGCCACATCAACCCCTTCGCATCTAAGCAGCTGTAACAAGCAGTGATTGCGAGGGGAACGAAGCGTGCGTGCCGGCTCCTCGGGGCGAGATGTAGGCTGTGGGTGGCGAGAGGGAGGTAACCGAGGTTACGATAGGGAGCTGGTGATTGTATGGGAGTTGGGGCTTGACTGACTTAACTGCTTATTTTCTTTGTTTCCGTGCTTTGCGTTGGCGGGATAGGCATTCTCGTGAGCTTAAATGGGAGTTAAAGTATTATGGGAAAGAGAATACTGGAACATCTGCCTCATAAGTTGCAGGCGCCGAAATGTTCTTGTATAGTCTGTTTGTGAAGTTACTGTTTGTCTAAGAATTTATAACATACCCGGGGGCTTTACTCTCTTTTGGTTGTTATTTCAGGGCAGTCCTTATCCAAACCCACTGCAGGTAATGGAGAGGTTGTTACTGGTCATTGCCTCAGCCCCTTTGCTCGTTCATAGAGTGGGCAGAAAGCTTCAAGTTATCATTTATGAAGGGGGAATGTGAGACAGGAGCGGCTGTTGCTGCTGTTTTGGCAAGCTGATGAATGTGTTCCCTTGCTCTGTAAGCTCTCCCAGCCTAAGTGGGTAGGTATTGGTCTGGACAGGGGTTGGAGTGGAACCGTGCTGGAGACCTGCAGAGTGTCTTCTGCAGTCTGTCATCTGCTGTCAGCTACTCGCCAGATCATGCCAATAAAATCCTCTCAACTTCAGCACGGGTTACTGTTAGTAACTCACAGCTCTCTAAAATACAGCCTTGGGAAGAGCAGCATACGCTTAGAAGAATGTCGAGAAGAAAGGGTGCAAGGTGGCAAGGTCAGAAAGAGTAAACATGTAATGTGGAGATAACTGGATGGAGAAGAATAGTAAGAGAATGGAAACAAAAATATTTGTGGGGAATGAAATTTAAAAGCCATATGCAAAGAGAGCTCGTTCATAAAACTACCAGAAATGTCAGGCACCGGGAATCAGGGAAGAGACTATGGTCCAGAACTTGGTCACCACATGTTTGCCTCTGCACCAACCTCAATTAATGAGTGTGGTGTCAGACCGGGTGCTGGGAGGTCTATTGGGTGAGCAGGTGGAGACTGGCACAGTTTGCTAAATGGTGTTTGAAAAGAGCACTAGTGAGTGTGAAGAAGGGCCTGAGACTCCTGCAAATCTACTTGTTGGTGCAGCTGAAGAAGTTGCAGTGGGGTGGTTTGCAGCGGGCTGCCATGTTCTTGCTTAACTCATGGCACATGGAGGACAGGGAGGTGATTCAAGACAGCCAGCATGGCTTCACCAAGGGCAAGTCCTGCCTGACCAACCTAGTGACCTTCTATGATGGAGTGACTACCTCAGTGGACATGGGAAGGGCTACAGATGTCATCTATCTGGACCTCTGTAAGGCCTTTGATGCGGACCCCCACAACATCTTTCTCTCTAAACTGGAGAGGTATGGATTTGATGGGTGGACTGTCCAGTGGGTGAGGAAATGGTTGGATGGACGTATCCAGAGGGTAGTGGTCAACGGCTCAATGTCCAGATGGAGGTTGGTGACGAGTGGTGTCCCACAGGGGTCCATATTGGGACCGGTACTGTTTAGTATCTTCATCAGTGACATAGTGGGATCGAGTGCACGCTCAGCAAGTTTGCAGATGACACCAAACTGAGTGGTGCGGTCGACACGCCTGGGGGACGGATGCCAGATGCCATCCAGAGGGACCTGGACAAGCTCAAGAAGTGGGCCCGTGTGAACCTCATGAGGTTCAACAAGGCCAAGTACAAGGTCCTGCACCTGGGTCAGGGCAACCCCTGGTATCAATACAGGCTGGAGGATGAAGGGANTCCGACCCAAACTATTCTATGATTCTATGATTCTAACTCCCTGTGTGCGAAAGAAGTGGCTTAGTGCTGCTGCAGCAGGGGATTGCTAGTGTTTTGATAGGTGGTTTTCTTTATTTGTGCAGGGGAAATTGGGAAGGGGAGGCTGGAAATCACTTTAACTCTTTGTGCTTGTGTAAGATGGAGGAGATTTGTTTCTTCCCCCAGCTGGCTTGTAGCAGGATGGAGCCTGCCTGCTTCTACAGGGAAACCCATGTCTGTGTCTGGATGGTGGCTTGAAAGCTCCCCTTGCAGAGTCCAAGCTCGCAGGCTTCTCTTGCGGTCGCTCCAAGTGCTTAGTCAGTTTTCTTAGAGATTAAAATATCGTCTAGGTAGCTGCAGGGTTTAATCCACAGCCGGCTGCAGCTAAGGTACCAGCCATGCCATACGGAGCTGTTTAGAGAGATGCAGCCCCTTGTGAGCGCTGAGAGTCAAATACGGCTTTGAGCTGTTATCCAGCCTAATCTGCCGATCAGGCTGTGATAATTCAAGCTTAGCGAGTTCGACACCAGCTGCTGCTCTCCCAGACAAGTGCCTACAGTTCCGAGGGGCGGCAGTAGTGATGGGTTTCTGAAGGGGGTTGTGGGCCCCAATTCTCCTTTAAAAAAAAAAAGTAAAATATACCAGTTTATTCTTTGCTATTTTTGTTCTTTGCATCCCACCCTTTGCTTTCAGCCAAAGATCCTATGGCACTTGACAAACAAGACGAAGGCACTTGACCCTTCTGAGTGTTTTCATCCTGTTGGTTTGCAAAGCAGCTAGATCCTTGGTCCGGCATGGCGGGGAGTGGTGACATCCCCAAGCCTTGCTTCTGCAGGAGAGAGATCCGGAGGAAACATGCATTGCTGCAAAACTGCATTGAACGGAAAGTTGGCAAGTCAGAAGTGATGTAACTTATGTCTCCAAAAGACTGTTTCACAGTGATTAAACAAACAAAAAAAAATTAATAGTTTCTCTTATCTTGAAAGGCAGAGGCCAATGATACTGGAGATGGCAGGCATTGGCTTCTGTGGCCGGAACAGTTATCTGCAAATTAGCTACTGATGCTGCTGTTTGTGACAAGATAGCGAGATGTTAAAATAATGAACCAAAATGCAGACTACCTGGAGCTGATTCCAAGTGCTAAGAGCTCCATTCTTAAAGATCTTATTCCTTATCTGCAGCAGGAATTTGATGCAAGGGTGTGCATCTCTTGGCACCATCATGGTCCTCAGATCTCCACTATGCAAAATAAAAGGGTCTTTGCCGAGGGGAATATTCGTGAGATCTGTGCACGGCGCAGGCACTGCGCACACTATCCCATCGCTAACTGCGGGCTGACGGTGGGCTCAGTCTTTTCATGCACATGGCTGGTTTGGGTCCTGTTTCACAGCAGCCTGGAGGAGCACTAATCGCATGGTTTGTAAGGATTAGGAGCTGGCAGCCAGAGCTCTACGTTTTCTGTGAGGGTTTTTTTACCTTGTTAACTTTATTTTCTATTGCAAGTGGTCGAAACAAAGAAACACTACGAAAATTGTCCTTTTTAACTTTGTTTGAAACTGCTCTGTGAGTGCAGGACATGGTCATAAACAGACTGTTAGACCTGAAACTGCCTTTTGGAGAGAGAGCAGAAATGTGTGGTGGTGAAAAACGAACCACTGATCTACAGCTGTCTGAGAGTGCTTGGGGTGAAGCAGGCCGGTTGAAGTGGAGGGGTGCGATAGCGATATAAGTGATTGAAGTCTGGTTTCTTTCATCTGTAGATACTTGAATAACTTTCCAATTGTTTAAACTGGGTTGCAAATTAACATCACTTTTGATTTATAATGGGACTTTCCAATTAGTGAGGCCTGAGCTCAAAAAATGAAAAGCAGTTTACGTTGATGAGACCAGTAGACAGATCTGAATCCTGAAGAACAACCTGCTCCAGCACTGTTGGAGACAAAAAAAAATGGAGGTGGATCTTTGGGAGCCAGGAGGAGCCGAGGGCCAGAGAACGGACGTGGATCGCCCAAGCACAGGGAAAGGCAGCAACACCACTGAGGTTATTCAAGCCCTGAACTCTTTCACATGACCCTCATTTCAGGTCTAAATCATTAATGAGAGGGTCTTGACCAGTCTCCTAATTTGAATGATGAGAGTGTTCTGGGTGGACAGAATGACTGTGTGGCAGAGAGCAGGGTGGGGGCAGAACACTGGGTGGTGCGTTTACTGCTCCTGTTTTCATTAGGGGACTACTCATGCAGAACCAAAACAGGAAAAAAGTAACTTCTTTCTGCAGATACTGACAATATATTGGCTTTATTTAAAAACATCCAAGTACCTAAACAGTGTGGTTTATTTTATTGGTTGGTTCATATCTAGATGATATTCCTTATCAGGTTTGACAGGTCAACTTCTTGGCCTAAATTACTTAATTCAGCATCTCTTTAATGCTGAATTCCTGGCTTTTGTCTCATAGCCAGGGTGTTATCTAGCATATGGAATTTGATTTATTTCTGCGCTGGCATGTCCAGAAGAATCCGTGTAAAGAAAACAAACTGCATGTCCTCTTCACAGGAGATCTTGGCTGGTATTTCTCTACCCACTAAAAGCTTTATCACTCAGCCTTGTTATTACCATACTAAACGGAACACTTCAGAGCTTAGCGGCTTAACAAGATAAAAACATGCTTTGCGGTTAATGTGGTTACTGTAGGCATGCACATGGGGCCGGCGAGGAGAGCTGCTCACTTCCTGCTGGTGCAGCTGCGGATCGGCGGAAAATAACTTGGCTTGATAAAGCCCATGAAAGCAGGCAATTCAAGTTATATTTTAGCTTTATCAGGGTACCGTGCTGAAGACTGACCTAAAGTAGAGCAAAGTATCCCTTCCTCCCCGGCCACCCTGCTGTGTAATTTGTATCCAAACCAGATTTGCTGTCTGCCAGGATCTGTTTCTGTAATTCTTCCTCTAGTCAAATGCTATTGAGTGCGAGGGTGTTTTCCAATTCAAAGGGACAGATTGGGATACCCCTCCCGACACCTTGTCTTGAAAATAATCCAGAAGGCTTTTTTTGCCTTGTGAGTAATAAGCGTCTCGTGTTGTCTGAAATGTGCAAATTTAGGAAAATTCTCTTCTCTATATCACTTGTTTTTTGGAAATTTGTGACTTTGAGTACATGATGAAGGCAGATGTCTGGATTCTCAGCTGCTAGAACTTCACAAGAGCTTGATTTCTGGTGTTTCCTCCTCCCGGAGATCCAGATTAGACTCCTCAGGATAACACCAAAACACACACCTTCTCCTGAAATACTTCTGAAGAAGTAAATTTGCAAGTGTAGCTCTGGGATCCTTCTCATGGACCTTCCCAGAATTTCTGAATATATCTTGGTTTTATTTGAAGCGTAAGAAATACAATAATTAGACAAATCTACAGAAGACACCCAAAGGCAGCTTTCTATCTTAAGCCCAAGAAGCAGGGCACATTATGGTTTGTTGGTTGATTCAATGTTCAAGAGGGATCTGATTGTTACAAGAGCTCAGTCAGTCCTTTTTTCTGTTTTCCAAAACTTCCTGGGCTTGGGTCCCTCATGAGACCTTTTTCAACCTTCCTTGTCTGTTTTTTATTGTTGCTGTTAATATTCTGCTTTTATTGCTTCCTTTCTCATCCCTACATTTTGTTCTTGTCTTTTTTTTTTTTTAATACTAAAGGATGAGTTGTCCTCCCACAGTGCAAGCAAATTTACTATCCCAAGGCTCTTTTCTTATACAAGGCAGCCATTTTTAACCAAAGATTTTGTAAGCAAAAAGAATATCCATCTTCCAGAACACTGCTAACGAGGACATTTTTGTGGTTGTCATTCTGTACTAACTTCATATAAATTGGAATCGCTGTGAGCTGAAAGATAGCCCAGACCGTTAATGGATTGCACAGCATTGCTTCTCTGCTCTTTGCATCCCTTCTCAACCTGGATACAGAACAAACAAATAATGAGCATCAGGAGGAGAGGGGTGGTGACATACTATGTCACGTTGCAATCGCCTCCAATCTGTGCTCTGCACATCACATCATTTCACGCTGAGATATCAGTACCTTCTCTTACCAGCTCTTGTATCTTAATACTGTGTTGCTTCTGCTAAAGCTAGCAGTTAGTTAAATAGTACACAGATGTGTATGTTTAAGCATATGAATTAGTATTTGGAGCTATAGTTCAGTTTGCTGTGGAACATATTTTTCAGGCACACAGCATGCAATAAAAAAAGCAGTTTCCAGAGCACAGTTCCATCCCAATAATTACGGCAATCTTTCACTCACCAAATGCTTAAGCTCACTCCTAAAGGTTCCAGTGAGGAAGGAATAATAATCAATTAAAAAATACTGTTGATGTTTACAGATAAGGCAATGCATGTGCTCTAACCATCAGGAGCAGGTGTTGCAGGTAGGGGGAAAGGAGTGTTGATGAGCAACCTCTTGAATCTTCTGCCTTGTGACCTGCCTAGGAGCTTTGAATAAGAATTTATTAATGCAGCCATTAATTATCTGTTAGCGCTTTAGATTATGCTTCCTTATATAAATAGTTTATAAAGTGTATTCAAGTGTTTTATTGTAGCTCCTGTGCAATGTTGGGTCCTCCTCAGCCTCTTCACGTGTGGTGTGTGCCTGGTGGGCTTGCTCCAACTGTGCGTGATCAGCGGAGATACAGGATGGTTACAGGACAGCATCGTACCACGTGTGAGATCTTTGTAATTATTCTGTGTGCTACCAGTCAAACTGCTTTTCTGTTCACTCAGAGATGTACAACTGGTGTGTTTAGAGCTTTGGAAACCTAAAACCACTGTATGATATGTTATGAAGACAGACATCTGCCTTCATGGTCATGAACCAGTTTGAGAGGGAGCGCCCGTTCTAATTCTGGTAGATCCATATAGCACCCATTCCTTCCTAGGGACGTAGGTGAGGAAATGGTGAAGAGCTGGTGTTCCTCAAACCTGCGCAAAATCCTTCCCCAGCATTGTCGTCATGCTCACTCACAGCTCTGCAGGTCCATTCCAGGCCTGATGGTATCACATGCGAGGAGCAGGGGTAGTTCAGTCAGTGACGCACTCTGCTTGTTGCTTGTGGCTCCAAAATTCACATTCACAGATAAGTCCTGCCAGGGACGTGCTTGCCACATCAATATCTCCAGTTCAGACATTATGCAAATTGTTTGCAACAGTGAAATGCTAAACCAGCTGAAAACACTTGAATTTTGTGCAAAATGTACACTGTGCATTACCTATACTGATTGCAATGTATCTTATTTTAATTAAGTAAGTATGGAATATAAATTTTAATAAGTTGTAATACAAAGTAGTTGACTTGCAATATTTATGTAAGCCACATATTTCATAAGTATTTGAAGTTCATATTAATTGATTTTTTTTTTTTTTTTTGCTGTTGATTTTCGCTTTGGACACACTTTGATGTATATCCAGTGAAATTTGTCTCGCTGGTCGAAAACACAGAGGTGGACTCAGTCCACATTTAGCTGCAGAAAAATTCTTTTGGCATCCGTGGAATCTCTTCTTGCAGAGAATGTGACATGGGAGTCAGACGTTACCCTCTGCTCACCCGGGGTAGCATCTCAGTTAAGCGTAGAGAAGAGTGGTCTTTGGCAAGGCGCTGGCCCAATATTCCAGGGGTTGAGGTTCAATTATCAAACCTACGTTTGAGACCTTAACTAGGTCCCTGGTGCTTAGCTAAAGTTGCTGTGTGTGCTTCAAGGTGCAATCACCTAATTAGACTGAGCTTGAGTATGACTGTAAGTTTTGTGATCCATCGGAGCCCAGCTCTAACTCCCACCTCGCTGCCTGGTGGAGGAGCACTTGAGGAGCTCGAGGCACTGTCTTGCTCTGTGCTTCGCTCCCAGCTCGCTTAGGGCCTCGAGGAGCTCCTGCAGTGCCGTGTGCTGCAATCAGGGGATGCTGAAGGTCTGGAAGTGCCTGGTGGGGTGTCAAAAGGAGTTTTTAGTCGGAATTTGAATGTTTAATAAAATAGATTTCTCAGGATAGAAAAAAAAAAGGGCAAAAAATAATATAGTGAAATAATTGCTATCTCTGGAAATTTCAATTATCAGTCAAAATATCCTGAAATCAAAAGCTTACTGACATTCAGCCTCAATTATATAAAAACCATTGGGGAGATGGAATATGTTCATATAAATGAGGTCTCTGATAACTGAGGGAATTTTCAATGTACTTAATGGATGTCAAGAGACTTGACCCTGTTTTGAACACCAGGGAGTTTTGGATAATTGAAGTTTGGATAATCTAGGTTGAACTGTAGAATTTAGCAAATTAAGATAACGTTGAGAGTGTGTGTGAGTTAATTTTAGTTCTGACATATGAAGCCAGTTTAACTAGCTTAGAGACTAAAGCCAGCAGACAACACGCAGTGTGCCACAAGCTGCAGTTATCCAAGGCGTCACGTACAACCTCATGAACGCTCTCCTGCCCAGCCTCTGGAAGGATCCATATGCAGAGATGAAGGGTGATTTAATTTCTCCAGATTGCATATAGCACAAGCTGTCAATAAGGCTTTCAGTTAGTACGAGGGTGACTTCTGTGATGAGGATTTGTGTCTGCCTGAAAGTGAGCAGAGACCAGCGAACGCTGGCGGTGCAGCAGGCTGTGCGATGGCCGTTGATGGTAACGATATGGCTGATGAGAGACGGATGCAAGACAGAAAAGGGCAATTCTCCCAAGACTGCGGTTCCCAGTGTTGTCTGATGTGCAGACGTGTTCATCCTCCTCTCTTCCCTCCTCCCTCAACATACATACTTTAATGAATATTTTAATATTTCCAGGAAGGAGGAGGAATAAATTATTAAAAATGAATTACTCGTACAGTGGTTTAAGGATATAACAGATGTAGGGTTTGTGGGGAAACGTACCGTCCTGCATTAAATCAGCTAACAGCAGTTACCAAAACCTGACAAGCGCACAAAAATGTCCTTATCTGAACAGACTCAGTGCCTGGAAGTTTGTTTGTTTTCTCCTGTCTTGTCATAATGAGAAGCAGTACCTCTCTCTCCTTAACACCTTTGGTTTGAGTACTAGACCCTGGAATATTTCAAGAGAGAACTTCCGAGGGGCAGGAGAGGTGTCCATGCAGTGACAGTCCAGGGGACTCCTGGGAGCTGTTATCACTTTCTTGCTTAGCTGTAGCTCTTGGGTGTCGTGGTTTAACCCCAGCCAGCAACTAAACCCCACGCAGCCGCTCGCTCACACCTGCCCTCCGGTAGAACGGGGGAGAGAATCGGGAGGGCACAGGTAGGAAAACTCATGGGTTGAGATAAAACCAGCTTAATAATGGAAACGAAACAAAGTAGAACAGTAATAATAACAATGATAACAACAATAACAGAATATACAAAACAGGTGATGCACAATGCAACTGCTCACCGACTGCTGACCGCGTGTTGTGAACCGGGGGGGCAAGCTCCCCCCTCCCCCCCAAGTTTTTATACTGAGCATGACATCACATGGTATAGAACACCCCATTGGTCAGCTGGGTCAACCGCCCGGGCTATGCTCCACCCCCCAACCCCCCCAGCTTCCCCTGCACTTGGCAGAGCATGGGAGGCCAAAAAGTCCCTGGTGCCAGCACCACCCAGCAACAACCAAAGCATCAATGGGCCATCAACGCTCCTCCCATACCAAACCCAAAACTCAGCACCCCCTCCAGCTACTGGGAAGAAAGTTAATTCTGTCTCAGCCGGAACCAGGACATTGGGCAAAACCGTTGACATCAGTAGGACTTTGTCCCTAAACTTTTTAGTAATCTGGATCTCAGTGTGTCTTTGACTGTAATGTTGAGGTGTTAATTCTTCCTTTACTGGCTGTGGAGGGAAAAATCAGTTAGATGATGTAGTGCATAGGGAGAACTTAAATGTGGATTATATGAGAGGCAATGGAGGAATTTTTGACTGAGACATATATTAAATACTTGGCCAGTATGCTGTGTATCACAAAATTTTCTCTCATCTTTCAAAAATATGTACTCATNTTACTCGTACAGTGGTTTAAGGATATAACAGATGTAGGGTTTGTGGGGAAACGTACCGTCCTGCATTAAATCAGCTAACAGCAGTTACCAAAACCTGACAAGCGCACAAAAATGTCCTTATCTGAACAGACTCAGTGCCTGGAAGTTTGTTTGTTTTCTCCTGTCTTGTCATAATGAGAAGCAGTACCTCTCTCTCCTTAACACCTTTGGTTTGAGTACTAGACCCTGAAATATTTCAAGAGAGAACTTCCGAGGGGCAGGAGAGGTGTCCATGCAGTGACAGTCCAGGGGACTCCTGGGAGCTGTTATCACTTTCTTGCTTAGCTGTAGCTCTTGGGTGTCGTGGTTTAACCCCAGCCAGCAACTAAACCCCACGCAGCCGCTCGCTCACACCTGCCCTCCGGTAGAACGGGGGAGAGAATCGGGAGGGCACAGGTAGGAAAACTCATGGGTTGAGATAAAACCAGCTTAATAATGGAAACGAAACAAAGTAGAACAGTAATAATAACAATGATAACAACAATAACAGAATATACAAAACAGGTGATGCACAATGCAACTGCTCACCGACTGCTGACCGCGTGTTGTGAACCGGGGGGGCAAGCTCCCCCCTCCCCCCCAAGTTTTTATACTGAGCATGACATCACATGGTATAGAACACCCCATTGGTCAGCTGGGTCAACCGCCCGGGCTATGCTCCACCCCCCAACCCCCCCAGCTTCCCCTGCACTTGGCAGAGCATGGGAGGCCAAAAAGTCCCCGGTGCCAGCACCACCCAGCAACAACCAAAGCATCAATGGGCCATCAACGCTCCTCCCATACCAAACCCAAAACTCAGCACCCCCTCCAGCTACTGGGAAGAAAGTTAATTCTGTCTCAGCCGGAACCAGGACATTGGGCAAAACCGTTGACATCAGTAGGACTTTGTCCCTAAACTTTTTAGTAATCTGGATCTCAGTGTGTCTTTGACTGTAATGTTGAGGTGTTAATTCTTCCTTTACTGGCTGTGGAGGGAAAAATCAGTTAGATGATGTAGTGCATAGGGAGAACTTAAATGTGGATTATATGAGAGGCAATGGAGGAATTTTTGACTGAGACATATATTAAATACTTGGCCAGTATGCTGTGTATCACAAAATTTTCTCTCATCTTTCAAAAATATGTACTCATTCTTAATATAAGCCCTTTTGGCAATAGGAGGGTAGTGACAACGTGGTAACCAGTAAAGGCGTTCTTCGTGAACATTTTAACTTGACACAGGCTCTGTCTGTCTGCAAGAGTGTTTATCAGAAAGCATAACGGCTACATAACATCAGTGGAAGGATGCGAGAGGCAAGGGGACTGTTAGTTTTATTACACTGGCAGCTGGAAACCCCTGATCACCCTGGGACTCCACTGTGCTGGGCTTTGTATAACCCCCTACCTTCTAAATAGCCAAGAGGAAAAAAAAAGGTGGAATAAATGAAAGGATTGTCCTCTTCTGTAGATGGGAATAGAAGCATGGTGTCATCAAGTGACATACATAAGGTTAAATGAGAAAGTGGAGACTGTGAATCTCCCCAGCTGCAGCCTGGGGTCTTAAACACGTAACTGTCCTCCCCTCTTGGATCTCAACTCATAAACCCATTATATTAGAATGGATGGAAAAATAACCAAGAAGGGTTATCTAATCCTACACTGAAAGAGCAAAAAATGCTCACTTACAGAGAGACTGAAATATGAGACACAGCAAAACTTGAAATGGGTACTCGAGAGGACACTAGCTGGGTATGAGAGACTTGTTGAAGAACTGATAGGAAAGCAGTGTATTAAAGCGCAACGGGTAGTTTAGACCAAACATCAAGGGGGGCTGTTTTAGGGAAGAAAAATAGAAATAAAAGAAGCAGTATTAATCTGTAGATGTGTGATAGCTGGAAAGATATTCTCACCCTTACAGCTTTATTAGAGATCACTTTCCTTGCAAACATTGCCAAAAAAGGAGACTAGACAACGCCAGCTATTTTCTACAGCAAAATTACCATATAGAGAACCACAGGGAAAATGCCTGAGACCGCAAACTGTAAACAAGCTGAGCCACTGGCAGGCTTAAAAACCAATGTTTTTTTAAAGTGTATGTTAAAACCAACTTTGTTTACTTAATTGCAATAGAACATTGTATTTTCCTTAAGAGAAAATTGAGAAAACCTGGAGGGTGATTCTGTGGTTTGCAATAAATAAACACAAATGTGAAATGGAACACTACCCAAATTACAAAAGCTAAGTACATGAAACGCCCCCAGTGCAAACTTGTCGCTCAAGTGCCAACTGTCAAGAGTTGGATACTTTTCATAAAGCATAGTTTTAGCCTTTATCTTAATGTCAGTGCTTTGTTATGATTGACCTTCTTCTGGCTGGAAGCCGGCTTAAACTAAACAATACTATTCTGTTCTGAAGAGGGTGAATAGAGGAGGCATTGTTACTTGGTAAAATGTCTTTGGCCTGAATCCCAGATGGGAAGGAAGTGGTGTAATTACTGTACTCAATACAGAGCACTGTAGGGGCATGTAAGGCAACCGGTCTGCAGTGAACGAGGAGCAATCCTACACCTCTGCTGACTGTAAGACTCTACTAACTGAGCAATTTTCATATTACTGTTTTATTTGTTCTGCTTAAGCAAAAAAATCTGCATTTGACCACTGTAAATCAAAAATTCAAACCAGGCTCCCTAAGCAAATAAGGGAGAAATCTTAAAAGAGCCTGCTCAGCTCACAGTGGCTGTTTGGCAATGGTGAGCGCAGTCAAACTAAGCTGGTTTTGTTTCTTCTTTACCTGTAGGAGGTAAGCTATATTCTGTTCCAAATCCCACAAAATTGTCTTCTGATTACAGCTCCATTAAATATAGTCTACGCTATGAAATGTGCCTGATCCCAATGCTAGAATCTCTGCTTTTGAACTTGTCACAAAGTAATGTATAAATGGCACTTTAACACGTGTATTTATTATGATATGAATGTCCCTGAACACTGTTTTTATAAAATGGCATAGGAAGCACATTCATTACAAAGCTTTACCATATTGTGATGAGAGACTTCTCTTTTAAGTGGAAAATATGCTATTGTGATTCAGTTTCATCTTAAAAGCATCTCAACAGAAGTGGGAAAGGTGAATTACTCCAGATGTTGTAACTACCCATTGCAAGAGATGCTTTTTGCCATGCACAGCTCAGTCGTAACAGAAATGGGAAAAGGACATGGGAGGAATATTATTGCTATTTTACAGAGAAGTAACATAGACATACAGTTACTCACAGCCACTTCGGAGACTTGACATAACCAGGAATACAGCCTCCTGAGATGCAATCCAGGTGCTTTCCTCTCCAGGAAAAGCTCCAGTTTGGAAAAAGGCGTCACTATGCTGAGTGCCATCCAAAAATGAGACACAGGCAAAGTCCCCATCCCGACAGAAGAGAAGACCGCAAAGCACTCGGTGTGGATTTTAGTTCAGGAGCTCTGCCTCGTGATGTAAGCCACACAAAATGAAGTGCAGCCTCACTTGAAGGGTATGAAGTGCAGCAAGTTCAGGACTAATCTAAATATCTAGAGAAGTTAGTAAATACATCCTAAAATATGCTTTCACCTTGCTAGTCTTATGGGGCTTGATTCAGTTGAAGAGCTAAATCAGCTGCTTCTCTTTAGCTGTACACATGGGTTTTTTTGGTATTCTAGTTAGTATTTCTGCTGCTGTTTGTACCAGCGCCTATGATGTCTTACATTGGCGTGCCTGGTGTGGCTGATGGACTGGGTAGTTCTGTGGGTTATATTCATTAACATTATCTTATTTTAATGCCAGGGTCCAGCTATCCTTCAAAAATTTATAAAAGGTGGTTCGTAACCCTTGCCTGACTGGCATCGAGTGCATCCTCTGACTCCGTGACTTATTCACTCCTTTCTGGCTGGAAACATACAGCAAAACCTGGAGGGGCTTTGCCCCATTTTTATGCAGTCTCCATTAAGAGCTCCTTGGTCTTTAAGCGAAGTATAGCCTGAATGGGTTAACTCCACTGTGACCCAGTTGAAAAGAGCTTCCCAGCTATAATACTTTTAATCTGGCTGCATAAAAGATTGGGATCTAGTGAACACGTACAGCCAGGGAAAAAGCCAAAAGTGGTCATAACTAAGTTTGGGAGAAAAATACTCTGCCTTGCCTACAAGGTGTGATACATCTTCTCTCCTTTCTTATGGTGAATCATTCAGTTTCTGAAGAGGAAAAACATAGGTGTCTCATTTAAATAAAAAGCTCCCTGGGTCCCATTTGTTTTTCATGGAACTTGATCCTCTAGAAGTAACACAGAAAATGTTTTATTTCCCAGGATCTGCACTAGAAGTGCCATGTTTTGAATGGATGCTTTGTTTCCACGTGAGAGGCAGCTCCAGCAGTTTTCTGGATCCCTGATGTGTTTTTGAATGGCATCCAAAGTTTGGGTCAGGACAGAAAGGAAGCCAGATGGGGATGTTTCTGTATTTTCTGAGTCAAATTGCTTCCCATGCTATAAGGAGTTTTAGTCTCTGGAGGCCCCAGCTGCGATGGAGTTAGAGCTTTTAATTCCTGTAATGCTGACAGATCTACCAGCCGCTGTGTTGAAGACGTGTTCTTGCCTGGAGGAGCAGACAGGGTATCCTGCAGGTTTGGATGGGCGTTCGTTCCTGGAAAACTTCTGTGAAGACATACGTGTGGTCCAGCAGGAGTGAAAGGTTTGGTGCCATACGCAGAAAGATGTATGTTTTCATGCATACGGTGATTATTTGAGACAATCACTGGCTTAGTGCTTAGCTGTCCTCGGGGACCATTTTTTCATGATATCTAGTGTTTTCTAAAGGCCTGTGCGCTTAGACAAAGGAGCTGGGAGTCAGCTGTGGTGATCAAAATTAGATGGAAAAAGATGCGGGTTTTTCAGAATTTTTTTTTAGGATATTCTTTTTACTGTAACAGTTTCACAGAGATCATTGTTGATGTGCACAGAGGCATTTTAGCAAGAAAGCATTCTACCAGCGTGGCTGTGTTTTATTGCTGGTGGAATTATTATTAGATTAGGGAGAAAATTGCAGCGGAGGGAGGGGAGAGTTCAATGGGAGCTGGAATTTGGATAGATCTGAAGGGGACGACTCATTGCTTGAATTGCTGCTGATAATGAAATTGCTTTTGACTAGTCAGAGGGAGCCGCTGGCCTCCAGAACGCTGATTATATCTACAGTGCTCAGGTTGCTATTGGATAAAGATAGGGAATTCAAAAGGCTCCATCTTAATTGTTTTTGCTTAGGCTGCAGGTTGATTATCCTTGAGCAACAACATGCCGAAAGTAAAGTAGGTTCCTAGCAGTGATGTTCGGGGCGTTGAACACTTCACTGGCAAATCCTGTCACCCAAAATAAAGATGAAATTGATTGAAAACACTAAAAATAGTGAGCGTTTGGTGCGTTTCATGCCGGTCCTTTGCAGTCCCGTGGTGGGTGTGCTGCTGCCAGCCATGTTCCTCGGTGCCCGCAGGACCTGCTCCTACCAGCTCCTGCTTCAGCCGGGCCTTCCCGGCTCAGCAAGGGCAGTTCCCTGTTGTCTGCTGGCACCTGGGGTTTTGGCTTTGTAGGGATTCGGTGTGCCATGCTGGATTGGGCCCGGAGTCCCCAGGTGGGGCGGCTATGGGTGAGAGCAGCGCCCGAGGACTCTCCCCTCCTTCAGTTCCTGAGGGGAAAAGTGGCCAGTTCTGGCAAATTTTCAAAATTCTGGAGGCTGAAAGCACCAATTCAGTGAAGACTTTTCAGAGCTTTGGAAGACCACCTCCTGCTCCCTGCCTGTGACTTGCGAGCGGTTTGAGCACGCGAGGCAGGGCTTTGCCTGCCGGGAATGATGTGGATCCTCAGGGAGACGGGCCGGCGCTGCCCCGTCCCCGAGCAGGCGCGGGAGCCTGGGAGCTGTGGGCAGCACTTCTCCAGGTGTCCTCTCGGAGCGAGAGCAGACGCACCTTTGGGTGACCTGCTCTGGCCCAAGGTACGGGGTTTGCCATAGGTGGGACAGGCAGGGCAACGCCATGCAGCTTGGGCAAGAACCTGAGGGGCTGGGTCCAACAACTTGGAAAATACTGTCTCTTGCTAGCACAGTCTCATGCTACAGAAGATGAGGTTTTAATTACTGTCCCCTCTTTCCATACTGACCCATTACGAGCAGCTAACTCCTTTGGAACGGAGAGCATTGGAGTGTGATTTTTTTTTTTTTTTCCTTTTTTTCCCCCCCTAACCTACTTTAACTAATTTTCAGGATGCTGGCAATCGACATGCATTATTTATACTGCTGCAAACCTCCTATTTGGGATGAGAAATCCTACTGCCAGGCTTCCTGCTTCTAATAAGCATTCCTTTCACTGCATTATCTCCTTGCACAGCCCGGGGCTGCTCTTGCCAGGGACCCAGCTGGTGTTACTCGATGACTTTGTGGCGCGGGGAGCCTGACTGTGTAGCAGATCTGCTAGCTCCTGCGTTGCTCATCAGCACGGAGACATAGGCTGCTACACCAGCGAAAGGAGGGGGATGAGGCAGAGGCAAAAATCTCCGTGGGATTGAGTGACAGAAGTCCTGATTTTCCATGACCTGCTGTCTTGTGTTGCTACTCGAACCTGTGCAACCTGAATTTAAAATGCTTCCATCTTCCTCCCCCCGCCATCGAGTCTGGATGACAACAGAAGGTGAAACAGGAGGACAACCAGCGCAGCCCCAGAACAAAATGCTCTGAGGTTCCTAAGTCTGTCTCTGTCACACCGGATCAATGGCCAGGGCCTACGCCGCCACCTCTTTTTGTTCATTTGGAAGATAACTCATTCCTTAACAGCCAAAATGGCTTCTGACAAACATCCCCTTTGAAAATCGTGCTCAAGGACACTGCTATTCCACTGTTTGCACAGTCAAAAATATTCTGGGGAGGATTTTTTTTTTCCCCTTCTCTTTTATCTGAGGCAGCATAATAAAATACCTTAGATAAACAAATTTATTCTTGGAGGGATGTTTATTAAGTGCTGGCAATCCCTACGATAAATAATTTCTCTGGGAGGGAAAAAAAAAAGGCAAGCAGAAAGTAGGCCAAGGAAATTATTTGAGAGCAGGGGATAACACAGGGAGTGGAGGACGTGGGGGCTCCTCTGGGCTGTGGGGGGCTCGGGCGCTCCCGCGGGGGGCACGGGGCAGGAGGGGGTCTCCCATCATTAGAAGCTCATTTTCTGAGCATTTGGGAAAAGCAGAGAGACGGCACGTGGCATAGGATCCCCCCGTGGGAGACACTTTACAGACACATGCTAGAGGGTCCCAAACAGCTGAGGCTGTACGTCACCAGCTGGATGAACGGTGCAAGAAATCAAGCAAGAATATGTGAGAATTACTGGTCTTTTCTGCTAGCCGAGAAACCGAAGATGGGTTTCAAGGCAGGAGGTGTGGGGGGAAATGGTTCGCATCGGTTTGAGACCGGTATTTTTGTTTTCAGTTTTTTCAGTGAAATGAAAACCACAAAACTTTCTTTTTGGGTCAACCTGAAATGTCCGGTTAGATCCAAAATAAAACGTTCTGTTTTGATTTGGGGTTATTTAACTCCTGCTTTTCCTCTTTCCTCTTAATTTAGGTGACTTTTAATGTCAGAAAAAAACAACACTTCAAACTTTAAAGCCAGAAAGTTTCTTTTTGAAAAATGAGGCCTTTCATTTTAACAGTGTCCTACAATGCAATATCTTGAACTCTTTTTTTAGATTTCCCTCTCAGCAGCAACCTTCCCGCCCCTCACCCTCTTTGCTTCAGTGACAACCATTTGCCAAGTTCATCTGCCGTTCAGTTAGATTTCTTTAAAACTCAGTTTCTCAGCAAATTTATCATCTGTCAAACCTCTAATCTCTTTTCTTGAATGAATACACCATTTTACTGGTAAAGAACTGAGTTACAAAGTGACACGTCCCAGATTACATTAAAAAATGTGTGGCAGTTCCCCTGAGACCTGGTCCTCCATCCTACCTTCCCGCAGCCCCGCTTCCCTTAAAAGCTGGAAACACCAGTGCCTCAGTAAGCTGTAATAAAACACAGCTGTCATGTAACGGGGCTGCATGAGGATGCTCCAATTGTGGAAGGAAATTGGGTGAATTTTTCTTTGAGAGGCTACTCTGATAAATGATGTCCGCTGCAGAGCAGAGGTCAGCTCTGTAGGTCGGTTTGGCCACTGAACACAGCCGAGCTCCAGGGAAGTTTTGGAATGTGAGAGGTGAAGAAGATCCTTTGGGATTTACTGTTAATGACTGATTTTGAGGTTTCTATATTGGCTGAGGTTAGAGAAAGCTCCAAGGAGGTATTTTTGCCTATGCGTAAGAGAGACTGCTTAAGTTTGATACAGAAGGTGTGAACTCCAAGAAGACTCAGATAAGGAGAAGTGTGGCAGTCTTAGGATATATTTTCTCTGTGCACTTTGGGATTTTCAAAGAGGCTGATGGAATACCAAAACCCCACTGAAATTTGTTCTTGCAGTAGGAGCAGGTCTTCCTGAAAGCCAATCCACAGCAGCTTGATTTGACCTTCTTGTAGGTTGCTCTAAACTCTGCACTGTACCTTTGTAGGTGTGGGGAAGCCCGCAGGCTGTTCTGTTCAGGGTGCTGCTTCAATTACTCTTTGGCCGTCTGCTAGTGCTGAAGCTTGTTGTTAACAACTGGGCCATCATCGACCGCCGTCTTAGCGTCATTGCTGTGAGTCTTCTATCTGTAATGGGGTTTTTGTATCACCTTGTTTTCTAAGGAAGAGCCTGGATTTAACACCAGTTACACCAGCTCAATCTGAAGAGCCGCTGCAGGCAGGAATGGATAGACAAGTTGTTCTGACTCTGGTTAAAACTATGCCTCAGCCTAAAGTAAAAAGGTAAATGGTTTTTGGCCAGAGGGAAAATCCAGTTTTTCAAGGAAGGAAGATGAAAACGCTTGTAACTGAGAGAAACAGGGACGCGGGCTGAGTTCTGGTCAGTGGATTTCAGATACAGAGTGATTTGCTTTATTCAAACGGTAGCCGGGGGTTCCCGTAGGTCCCTGGGACAGATCCTCCGTGAAGGTGAAATAGCAGCTCCTGCTGCACCAGCGCAGGAGGCGGTTCAGGGTGCCTAAATGTTGCTGGTGATGCCAGCACTCATGAAAGAGGGAAGACTGTTAACGCTGCTGAGACAGTGCAAGCAATCTCAGTTCTGGGAGTGTTTTGAACTTTCAGGTATTGAGGTGGAGAGGGAAAGGAGAGAATCAGAAATGGAAAGAGATTAATTCTTGAAGCCTGTCTGCATTTTTTTACATAAATTCTGCTCTGCATCCAGACGTGTATGGCACAGTCTACAAAAATCCCTGCTTCTGCTGTAGGCAGAGCAGAGGATAAATATATATGGATGAATAAACAAGGCAAGTAATCCAATCTCATTGCTAGTATTCAGTTCCTGCACTGTTGCTCTAGGCAACCAGCTTGAGTGGGGATATTGTCTATAACCTTAAAAACTGATTATAGGCTACTTCACTGCCTCATACTGTCTTAAAGAGGATTAGAAGAGAGTGTAAAGCTGGCTTAGGCACTATGTTAACAAAGCCTCAAAGGCATCTGCAGATTTCCTTGTTCATGAAGTGATTAACTTATTTAGTAACTGTGAAAAAATGTGAACATGCGGGGAGCCAGGCTGGTAATAATTAAGAGATGTAATTCTGCCGTCGTGAGCCTTGCTTGGGCTGACAACTGTCTCTGTTTCACGCGAACACATCTGGCTTTGTTTCTGAGGCGCGGGGTTGTTCTGCATTCAGGCTCGTACAGGTTTCCTCCCTTGTTTTGCAGCTGGAGGGGAAGGAGTGTGCACGGCGGAGAGGAGGGGGGCTCCCGCTTGTCAGCCGTGCCTTTCACCGCTCCCAAGTGCCGTCTTGTACCCTGACAGGCCCGCGTTTGAACCCTGCGCGTCGCTGTGGGCAGCGCGGCTGAGGCACGTCAGATGAATGGCGGCGGGTGTGCTGGGGTGACCTGCGCCCGCGGGAGGAAGCACGCACCAGCGCTTCACTTCCTCCTTCAGCTGCTTTTAAACGAAAGAATAAAAATGGCAATTAAAACCAACACCCTTATCCTGAGGTTGGGGACAAACACAAAGCAGCCGAAGGAGGGGGTGCCAAGTGATTGTAAATGGTAGGTGAGCCAATCCTGATTTTGGTTCTTGACAATTTGACATCAGCAAATGCTTTTCTTTGATGATGAGGAGGCCAGCAGGCCCACTGAAGAGGGTTGTGATGGGGCCTTCATCTCAGACGATGCTAACGAGGAGGAGGCACTTAGGCTCCACGAAGCCCCCACGCTGTCCTGGCCCCCGGGCAGCTCTGCGTTTAGCTTGGCGCTGAGTTCCCATCAGCAGGTTTGAACTGGGGCTCTGCTTCCTAATGGAGCAATCCCACAAGGCCGTGGCAGGAGCTGGTGTTCCCTGGCTGTGTGTTTGGGTAAAGACTCATCTGTTCTCCCTCTGCTCTCACGGGAAGCTTGTTTTCAGCTTTTGAGATTCACAGGCCTTCGTCAACCTCCCTGGTTGATTGCCCACAGCCGAATGGTGGTTCGGAACCGCGTGGGGATGGGTCACCACGTTGTTTGTTTTATCTCCAGCCTAGGGTGCTTTCTGCCTGATCACCTCAATGCGCGCTCACTCTGATTTATGAGTGTCCCTCCTCCAGTCAGGTTGCTTTCGTAATTCAAAATAAAAGCAGGTTTCTTTAACAAATCACAAGAAAAGTCCAAGTACAGCATGACTGGGAATAAGTGTCTCTCTCCTGGTTCTGAGAAAGGTATCTTTCTTAGTGGACAGAGGTTTGTATTGTGAAGAATAAAAGTCAATACAGGGTAGACTGCGTTTTCTGCCAGCCTCAAAGCTTTCATCTTTTTAGTCTGGAAGGTTAGAATGATCACAAGTCTCAAATAAGTCATATTTTAGGAGAAAAGGTTCTTTCTGTGACAGTTTTCTGCCAGTCTTTCCACGATCACATCCTTACCTCCTCAGAAGTTTTATAGAGCATGTCTGCTCCAGTCTTGTGTAGTTTTTATGGGTATCTGGCCACATCTTCTCATATCTCTGTGCAAAATCATGTGCTTATTCATGACTTTTGCTTCACATATAGACTCCCTATAAACACATCCAGGACATGAGTGACAAATCACTGGCTCCTCTAGGCTTATTTCTCAAGAGAGTCCCAGCATAGGCTTAACTATATTCAGAAATAATATTTGTACAGGTGATAAGCCATGACTGCACACTTAGGTAGTTGAAGGGAGGAGAGCTTTAATAAAAATGCCTGATTGTAGCCATCAATATCTGCACAAAGTATTTGCTGTATATGTGAGGGAAGTTTCCTCCTCCACTTGCTAGCTTGGTGCTGGCTGTAAGATCTTCCTTCCCTTTTCAAAAATGATTAGTGAGTAGTGATTTCAGTGGCCTGACTTGATATCTCATCAAGGCTGGATGTCACAAGTGTTGAGCACCCTGTCCCTGACAAATCAGAACAGAAAATATGCAAAATTGTTGAGTACTGCTGGATATCTGGGCTTGTATCTATCCTGAAAGTAAAACAAGTAAAAGTGGTTTGAAATAATGCCAAACCCGAGTCTTCGACTTCCGTGCATTCTCAGTTTGTGAAGATCTTCAAAGACTGCAAGAATGAAAGAGAGATCTTGAAAGTGAAGATAAACACCGTCACCAGCGCTGCTGGTGTGGATCCTTCATTTTTGTCGGACCTGACCTGGCCAAGCTGCGAGAACTCTTCTATTGGTGCGTGGCCCATACTTCACTTAACATGTCTAACTTTAAGTTTTTCCCCTTGTCAGTATTTTGTTGTTTAGTGAGATGATTTCATACAAAAGTTCCATGAAAATCTGGATTAATAATGGAAAAAATGTGGAGATAAGAGAATTCCCCATGTCTTTATAGCACACTGTAGTTAAAACTCAAGCTCTTTACCATCCGAAGCTTACATGTGTGTAAAGTGACAGGAAGATGAGAACAATGCCTTCAGAAGAGAAAACAGATAGTCTGAAGAAGTAACATAAGAACAATTTCAAACCGAGAATAATTTAAAAAGAGGGAATTAAATGCTTCATATTGAATCAATATGGGAAGGTGCGTGAGGCCTGTTAATAGTCCACGAGCTTTCTGCTAGTGGATGGAGATATGTTTTGACCTCAGAAGAGTGGAACTGCATTTTGTGTCTTCCGTCTCTCTACTTGTTTTTCTGTCATTGCTTGAGCCCCAGATAAAAGATGGGATTTTCAAAATCACACAGCCTTGACTCTGTTTGCTTTGTCACCAAATTCAACTCAAATGTTGAAAATTCTGCCCGCCTTTCTATTTCTGCCTTTCCCAGGAGAGGGGAATTCTGAGTGAATAGAAAGGCAGCACTGTTGGTTTAAGGAAAACAATTAGAGACCTCTGTGTGCTTCCCCACTTAGCTTCTTGCAGGAAAACAGGTGCTTTCAAATGCTGCTCTGGTGTTAACAGCTCCTCTAAATCTGTTATTGTAGCTATGGGTGTTTCATTCGGCATCTCCCGAAGAAAAAGAAGTAGCATCTTATGGATGAAGAATCTCCATTTTAACCTCTACAAACATCAATTGTTCTAAACCTGTATGCAGCACTTAGCATCAGGGCTTACTCCCCAGTTATTAACAGCATCCCTTGCTACACTTGAAAATACATTCTCAGTAAGTGTTGGCTGGAAAACAGCTTAAGTACTTGGTAGTTGTTCCAGTCCTATCTGGTTTCTTCCCCTCCTCTCCTTTTTCCTGAACCACTGTGCATTAGCAGTTTTCCCATAATGATATCATTTTATCCACCTTCCAGCAGACCAGAAATACTTAATATGTTTAGTGGCTCCCAGGGTATGGCATGAATTCACCTGCATTAGTTGATCCTCATCTTTAAAAAAAACTACAGTAGGCAAGGTGTCAGATTTTTCTGTCTTGATTCATGGGACCTGTATTTATGCGCAGGAAAGACTAGTCTGCTCCTTTCGCATGTGTCTGAGCAATGTCAAAAGGCGATTACTATTTTGTTTTGGACTAAGAGGTGACAAGAGAGAGCCAAGAAAGATTTCATATCTCAAGATCTGCTTTTTTAAGTCATGACCCTTAAGTTAATTTGCTTAGGATACTGCTGGCATCCAGCAGCAGTGGGTACTGGCATGGGAGTTGGTGGGAGGAGTGCTTCCATCAGGTAAGGTCCTCCAAATGTTGCCTGAGGAAGTGGCTTCATACAGCCCACTTCAGCCCAATACCAATCATTTTCAGGGGATCTCCTGTGGGCACGTGGAGACCTCACTAAGGAGAGAAACATAGCTGGGGAATTCAGTATCAAAGAAATGCATTGCGATTTCATTCTCCACCTACCTAACGGTGTGTAGTTCCTGCTAAGACCTATACCAGAGGGGCTGCATTAGATGCCACAGTGCAGAACGTTTCTCTGACAGTGTCGCACACGCAGACATCTCCTGAGAGCAGTAGCTCCTTATGCCAGGGATGCTCTGCAGAGCAAAAAAGCAGCAGCCCTTGCATGTTTCATTATGAGAGTCCAGGAATAACATTTTAAGCCTGGTTCAAAGCCACGTTTTTAATGAATGAGTAATCTTTTCTCTTCCTCTCTTTCTAACTGTTAGCTCCTCAAAAGATGAAGGGGAGAGGCAGGGAAATTATTTACCTTCCAGCTGGAGGGGCGACTGGCAGATCCAGAGTAGGAGGTTGACAGGTTGAATATGTCACCGGCCGCTTGGACAGGGAGGTAGATCCTGCTCCTTCCCTTCAAGAAAAACAGACGTGCTCCCTCTACCTGCGAGGAGAATACCAATGTGAATCATTTCATCCCTTCCTCCTCCTGGGAGTCATTTATGTTGAGTTTTAAAGACATTCCACGGCTGAAAGTCAACCACCCATCCATGCTCTCCTTCGGCTGTAGATGGAGCTGCGGGGGGAATTGGGCGCCTTCCAAAGCAAACAGCCCGTTCCCGTGGTCCAGCCAGGCTGCAGCAGCTGCAGCGGGAGGTGGGAGAGGGGAAATATTAAAGACATCGAGTTGGGTTTTGGCTGAGTACAGGCAGCTCCTCTTTGGGGATGAGCTGATGCTCCTCCAGGTACGCCCGTTGATCTGCGCAATGGGAAACGGTTAAACAAGATAAACCCCACCGACTAGTGGGGAATGAATGAGGGTACTGGGTACAAATATCACTGTACATCATCGAGACCAGGTCACCCGGGTGGCCGTGACATCTCTTTAGCTTTGTCTGTTCCTGACTGTCTCCCAGTTCCACCTATAGGGAGGGGCTATGAGTTGTCTGGGGTTGATCCTTCACCTCAGACCTAGAGGTGGTCTTTCAGCAGAAGTCATGGGAGCTTTTCCTCATCGAAATAGCTTCACAA
This sequence comes from Pelecanoides urinatrix, assembly GCA_013400755.1. Taxonomy (NCBI): domain Eukaryota; kingdom Metazoa; phylum Chordata; class Aves; order Procellariiformes; family Procellariidae; genus Pelecanoides; species Pelecanoides urinatrix. The sequence goes on along the minus strand of VZTQ01012411.1, from coordinate 483,084 downwards.
AATGGTGCAGTACGAAAAACAGTCTTTCTATGGAAAAAAGTTGTGTAAATTGTTTGGGTGACTTATAGAAATGCTTATGTTCATTTACACAGACTGTAAAATATGTTTTCACAGTAACATTAGCCTGAAAAGGATCTCTTGGCTCATGAAATCTGGTCCCTTTGCTGCTGTGCAAAGTCTCTCTTATGAACTCATCGCAGAGCGAATCCCTGTATTTTCCTTGAATGTTCCATGGGAAATAGCTGCAATAGGAATATTTAATTGGCATATTCTCTTTTAGCCATGCTTTCACCTCTTCTGCATGCTTCGTCTATTCAGTAGTCCTTGAAATCTTTATATTTGCTCACCTGTAAGCTGTGGTAGCTTCCCAAGTGAACAAGTGATTTCAGTAGCTGGAGTGTACTTTATGGTTGTGTTCAGTAACACCGAGGCCCAGGGTCTTCAGGCTGGGAGAGTCGCCCATCATCTGTGAGCAGAAAAAAGAATCTACTTTCATGCCCCAGATGTGTAGGGCAGGAGGCCGGGATTTTTTTCTAGCTATGACAGACATTTCATGTGGCATTGTGCAAGTCGTTTAATTTCTCTTTACAACATTTCCCCACTCTGCAGTGTGTGTTGCAATCTTTATCTGATTTTATCATTTGAGAACAAGTTCTTTAGGACAGAGGCTTTCTTCCTATATAGTTGTGTCTTAATTAGGGTCTCTGGGTATTGCCCTAGTTCCCACTATAACATCACTTGAATAAATTACACATCATGGATATTAAATGCTTAGCTCAGTTTCAGTGCAAAATAAAAAGCTCAAATGATGGTAACTTAAACTGGCAATAAAATAGCCAGCATTACGCTTGTAAATACTTAATTTGCAAATGTTTAGAGAATTAGGCACCTGCTATAAATCCTTACCGTGGGCTTTGCACCCTGTTGGTAATCGGTGAGCTATATCTCACTTCATTATGCATGAATGTGTAATTTTCCAAAAGCATAAACGTGGCCTCCAAGGGCACGCACATTAATAGCGTTCGAATGAACCAATTTGTTTCCTACCCAATGTGTTTATCTTCCAGCTCTTCGTTGCGAGTGCCAGTGGAAAGGTTAATGGCTCACAGTTCCCTGTCAAATGATGCACTGATTTAACCTTCGCGGTGTCTGGATTTTTCATTGTCTTTGGCCTTTAGCATGTTGAAAGTTAACAGCTGCATCCTGTATGCTAACTGGGGTGTAAGAGGGTCTTCTTTAAATTATTGCACATGTCCAGGATTAAATGGGATCCTGTTTCCCTCGTGCTCCTTGTGGCCCTGATTCATCAGGTACATGATGCTTTGGGAGCGCTCGTGCTTGCTTCAGCAGAGTCTTTGTGCCATTTCTAACGCACTAATGGCCACCGGAGCAGCTGGGTCTGGTCACCTGCCGAAAGTCAAGCATCTCTTTGCTGAATCCATGCAGAGCAATCCCAAAATCAGTGGAAATACCTGGGCAGGAGTGAAAGGAAATATACAGCCTGAAAGGTAGTTTGGTCTAATGGAAGGGATGAAATGCTAGGTGGGGCAAGGTAGGTGGTTTTGGTGATATCAGAACCACTGTGCAGCACATCTCATTAAGGTTATGCTAACGTTTGCAAAGTTTTGATGTTAATCAGGCTCAATTTTGACAAACTGGAGGGACAAACCATGTGTTTAAAAAAAAAACAAATTGTAGGCAAAATTTTGCCCAATTCTGATGAAAAATCAAATGAAGGGTGCTTTTTCCCCCACAAAGATATGGTGGAAAAAGGTATCTTTTGTAAACCCAGAATCCGTCATAAGTCAAGTCCAGTTAAGAAAACCACAATCAAACAAGGAGATTTCGCCTAGGGTTGAATAAAAAATTGCCGGTGTCCTGAATTTTTGAGGAAGAAGCCACAGGAAAAAGCCACTGTGAGGACTACCCATACAACCAGATTCCCTGAGAACCCAGTAGCTGATGGTTTCAGTACAACCTGGAAGAGCGGAGAAGGCATTTAGAGGTTTTGCAGTCATCTCCTATCTTGAGGTAAAGCAGGAGAAAAGCCTTCCCTGGAGGTGTGTGCTTTTGAATTCAGTCCTCAGGCCGATCTCTGGGGCGTTGCTACTGCTGCAGCGGTCACCAGTGGCAGTGTGAATGCCGCTGGTGGGCTGCTGCACTCGCCCAGGGGAGGAGGACGCCTGGATGCATGAGCAGCGGAACCTGGGACCACACGTTGCCACTCACAGCAGAATTGTTGGCTGAAGTCAACCATTAAGCAAAAGCTGAGAAATACTAAATGCACTCACAGCACTGAGGTTTAGTGCTGGATGGTGTGGAAACAGAGATAAAGGGAAGTGAAACACGTGAACATCATTTGCAGATAGAAACAGTCAATATTTTCATATGCAGATGTCCAAGAAAGCCATCTAATTGAGGATATACATTTAAAGATGGGTAGAAGTTATTCTGATGCTCAGAGGTGTCAGACCCAAGGTTTATTGAAATTAATATTCAGCCTCTCCAAAAATGGTGCTTAAATATGACTGCAAGCGTGTTGGTTTCAAGGCAACGCCAGTGAATTGGGAGCAGAGCCATCTCAACGACAACGCACCTCTTTAGGCGCCCAAATTTGAAAACTGCAGCCCAATTAGATATGCTCCAATTATTACTATTATTTGCTACTTAACAGCTGTCATTGAAGGCTCAGGACAGGATGCTATGAATACCTATAAGAAGGAAAAAAAAAACAAACCTGAAGGCACTTAAAATCTCTGCCTGAGAGACAATGAATAAATGCAACTGGCTGGATGCCAGAGGTGATGGGAAGATAGCTGTGAAACATTTGATCAAGTCTCAAAAGAATTCAGTGTTGTCTAAATCTGGACTCTGAGCTATTACAGCAAAGAAGTAGCATTAAGTAGGCAGGAATGGCTGTCTCTGAGCAGAAGGAATATTTATTTCTAAGCTTGAGTAATAATTACCATGGTAAAGTCAATGAGTTTTAAAGGAAATAATTAGGCCACAATTACAGAGGTGGGATGAAAAGCCAAACCCCAACCATGCAAGCTCCCTCTTCCTCCACTGCCTTCTCTCCCTTTCTTTCCCTGCTGTCCACTTGCTGTGTTAATCTGGAATTTGAATGAAAATCTGAGTGTATCTAAATGTAGCCTTGCCCCTGGGAGAGGGAGTGGATATGTCATCAGGGATCTGTCAGAGTCAATAACATTTACCCTGCAGCCCGGAGCTGTGCCTCGAGATCTAACATTTCTGTCTGAATTATCAGCTAATGCTCTGACAAATTGCCTGTGATTTTCTTTTTTTCTCCCTGAGTGGATGTGCCTGGTCTGCAGATTAGGTAAACACTGCCTGGCCCTGATGATTTCCAGCAGAGCTTTCGTCAAGCCGCCAGAGCAGGAGGGTGTCGGGGGCTGCCCGCCGGATTACCCAGCCTGGCTGCGGGTGCTCTGGGGTTTAGGGCTGTGATAGCTACGAGCCCGTGTTTAGGAGATACCCACTGACAGCGAGAAGCGATGGAGTTGGAAGTTCAGGACCTGAGAGGGAGTTTGAGCAGCAGGGCTGCAAAGGAGGTTTTGCTCTGACTGAACAGTGGGGGAACAAATCTGGGTGGGGGTTAGCATGGGCTGTGTCGCTAAAATGGACGGCAGGACTGGACTTTTTTTTCTTGCAGGAGGAAACAGCTATTGGTGGCTTAGTCCTCAGACACCAATACTACCAGGTGATTTTGCACTTGTAAAATGAAGTCATCTTTGAGAGGAAAAACTGTACGGAAGATGCTGCAGAGAGACACCCAAGGGGTTTGTTTCTCTGGCCACAAGATTCAAACACCTCTTGAACTAAGAAAGCCATCACCATCGCGTGCCTCTTCTCAGGCTGTGTGAGAGCCGAAGCGTCTGTTTGTGTACTTGCTGTAGAAGTGATTTTCCTTGAAGCATGAGCTGGTTTTTAAACACTGTGGGCGTAGTGACAGTCTGTAACTCTGATTGTGAAATAAGATCATGAATGAGGGAGAGGTGGGAGAAATTCTTATCTGAGCTGTCATCATCAAAATTTACATCAGCCATTGCAAGTCTTTCCTCCATAGGTCGGTGGATATACTCTCCCTCCCTGGCCTTTTCCAGATTCCTCTGCTGACATGCAGATCCCTGGCAGTGTAACACCCTTTGCTCCCGCTGCTGCTCCTGCCCGGAACAGCCCTCCCAGCCCCTCTGCAAAGGGCTTTCCCATGTATTTTAAATTCCAACTGAACACGTGCTTTGCCCAGCCCTTCCCCTTGCTAGTTATTAATTGACATGATAATATTATTGACCCTGCTCTGAAATATTTGGGAATTCAGCAACACTGCAGTCTTCCTTTAGGCTGCGAATTCTGGTGTCCCAAACCCATTTGAAATCAGTAGGATTTGGGTGCCGAATCCCCTTAGGCTCCCTTTGCAAATTCCAGTCTTTTACAGGACTGTGGAGTAGTAAAAGCAATTTGGGATATGTGACATTTTCTACTGCCTTCTCTAGGGGCACGTCTAAAGGAAAATAAAGCCTCTGGGAAGACGAGAGCTGTGGGACTAGAGACACACACACCATAAAGACGCTGACTGAGGTGCTTGGCAGATGAGCGGTGGCACCAACCAGAAATGTTCCTGTATAGTTTTAGGAAGCCAAATGGCTAAAAGATAGAGATATTTATAATCTTTCTCAGACATCCATATAAACATGCACAGCAGCCAGTAATAGAAATGCAGGTCTGGATTCTTTCTGAGCAAGCTCAGGCTAGGCACGCTGCTTTTTTTATTACATGCACTGCAAAGATTTAAAGAGGGAGGGATTGAAGAGGAAGGAGAGACCAAGGGCTTTGCAATCTATAGTATTGCACTTTAAATAATTATTAGTCATAAGTAATTAAACCAATGATATTTGTTATCAATATTTGGTAGTTGATATGTAACATACATAAATAACATTATTAAAATGGAAATTAGTAGTAGAAATTACCATTTCCTATTAAAAAATATTTTTTCACCTGAAATTCCTAACGGGCTATATATAACATTTGAACTGCCCAGAAGTAAATCCCTTTTGTTTTCATGTAACAGTATATGTGTAGAGGGCATGTAGATAAAATCTTTAAAGTCTTGGAAGATAAATTGCATTTTCGATAGACTGGAGATTTGGTAGTTAATAGATACAGCAATGGCCACCTGAACAGATGAAGGGAAATGAATGGGTCATTGGTTTCAAGAGTCCCTGTGTGTGGCCAAGGTTTGACTAAATACAGAAATAGCGGATGGCTTGGGCCTGAGACTTTTATACTTCTCTAGGGCAGCTGCATCCTTCATGAACCCCACCTGCTGGGACCTCCTCCAGAGGTGGACCTTTGGAGAGCCCTGCAGTTGCCCACTGTGGTGGGAGTGAAGGTTTCTAGAGCAAGCTGTGAGCTGGGTTGTTTGGGTTTTCTTTTCCTTTGAAGAAAATATTGGCTTTTGTTTGGCTGGAGTGTCCAGCTGTCCCTGATCTAGGGGAAGGCAGAGATGCTCAGATGACGATGGGAACTGAGTCAACAGGTAACTGCCAGTGTTGGTAAGCAGTGCCGTTACCGTCCCATTCCCCGAATCCAAGGGCAGAGCAAGAGGGGTAATACAGGGCTAGTACCCAGGCTTTGGGGTAGAGAAGCCTTAAGAAAACTGAGTCATGAACACATTAAGAAATCTTTTCTTGCTTCTGCTACCTACTTTCACACTAAGTTAGTGTAGGCAGAAATGCAATAAAGAATTTGCCAAGTGCGATACATTAAGGCTATTTCTCTTGCTATTAAAGTTTCATGTAAAAGTTCTACAGACAGGTCTTGGTCCTATTTATAGGTATCTTTCTTGCCTTCAACAATATTATTAAACTCTTTTGTTATAGAAAGCTACTCTGAAAATGAGCCGACCTGGTAAATAAAACATAACGCTTGCTTTTGCTAGCATACTTATTTCCACAGAGCAATATACTGAAGCATATTTTCCCCATACATTTTTGTCAACGCGTTATTGCATATGCCTACTTAAGCAGTAAACCAGTTTGAGTACATTCCCAGAGCACTTGCTTTTCCTATTGATTCAAGGTGGGGATTACAGAAGTCATGAGCAGGCAGTGCTGGGTAATTCCTGACCCCAAAGTCCAGGAGGGACATGCAGGGGAGAAGGGAAGTTTATTGCCCACATATTCCTAGGCAGCTCAAGTGTCTCCTTGGGTTCTCATGACCTTGAACTGCATCACGGCAGGTGCTTCCAGGAGCTGTTTGCATGCTGGTTCGGGCCATGGTGTGTGTGAGATGGGGCACAGGTGCTTCCCACCCTGTGGGAGAGGCTTGGCTAGGTGCCTCGGTGGCAACGCAGGGACAGAGGCTGCTTCTGTCCCATCCCCTGGCGCCGAATCTTCTTCCTACGTAAGGCAGCGCGTGCAGCTCTGGCCTGGTCCCGCCGTGCGCTCCTCTGGAAGCTGCGCGAGGAGCGAGCGCCGAGGTTGGAGCTCCTGCGGGACGGGGCAGCAGCAGAGCCCGTGGGGCCGTGCCGGGGGTGGTGAGCGGTGACTGAGGAGGGCAGCCTGGCCATGGCCCTGCCGGGTGAGCTGGGCTGCGGAGCTGCTGAATGGGAGCCCCGCTGGGGCCAGAGCATGGCTTTGGGCTTCGTTTTGGATGTGTGGGCCACGCAGAGCTGGCATGAAAAGCATGGGTCCTTTGGGATGGACTGGGAAGAGGAAGCAGAAAACAAATTTGGGAGGGGGTAGATCACTTTAGGGGTACATCTCTAAGTATGATCTGGAGTCTCCTCAAAGACTGAAGTTATTTCTGCCCTTCACCAGCTTTGCTGAGCAAAACATATTATTGCTTTCAACCATACCCCAATTTTTTCTCTAGTTCAAAGAGTCAACCTCCAGTATCTACTACAATGAAGCATGCTACCAAAAAAAAGAAAAAGACTTCAAATACTTGTTAATTATTTTGTTAATCAGGGTTTTCTGCTCCATATTATTAACAAGGCAAATTAAAGCAGGAGTCTGTGGTGCCCAGAAAACATCTGCTCAACAAAAATAAAACACTAAACAAAATGGCCCCCCTCTGTGGCTTGTTTTCATCCGGCTGTGCCTGCCTTCAGGAAAGTCTGGGGAGGCTGCCCTGGCCCCCGGGGAGAGCGTCGGCGTGGTACGTGGTACGTGGTACGTGGTACGCACAGGGCAGATGCTCTTGTGCTGTGGTTTGCCACGTTGTACCACGCTCAGCCCCATGCGCTGGAGTAGGACAGTGTAAGCCAGAGACTGGGTAGCTTTCACTGCACTGTGACTTTAGAGTCATGTTTTGACTTTGGTTTTGACTCCTTTTTCCTTTTCTAGGCCATTCTGAACTGTGGCATTTTCACCTGAAAACGAGTGCACGCTGGCCTCTGAGGGAGCACTCGAGCACCCTGGTTGTGGAGGTAGTTTTTGTTTTAGTGGATGTGTTGGTCTTAACCTCAGGTCTGGGATCTACTTCCAGTTCACATTTGCGTATTTGAGTTTCTTCTCCCGTTGTCTGGTTTGGGGTTTTTGGTTTTTGGTTGTGAGCATTTAGGTTTCAAAACGGAATCCTACTGTGTGGCCAGGATCTTTATCAGCTGTGCCTTCAAACTGTGTCTGTTTATCCTTTAAAATCCTGCTGTCTGCTAGCCTGGGTGGAGCAGTCACTGCATTGCTTCTGCTAGCTGATCCTGATCGGAAATACATTTAAAATGTTGTTGCTATTGATTGTTTGAAAAGCTGTTAATGCAATTAGTTTTGGGACTCTTTCCCTTTTATTTGCAAATGAAACAAGATAATGAACTTGTGTATCTAGACCCATCATCAGACCTACACTGCACCTGGTTAACGCTCCCCCAAGGTGTAACTGGGACAGTTGTGGGGAACACCTTATAGCTGTCTATAGCAAGAGTGAAAAAATCCCTACGCAGAAAATCCCAGTAATGGTGAGTACTTGCAACCCTAATTCTCTGTGCTCTTCTGAAAGTTTTTCCACAAATATGCATGAAAATATATCTTTAGTCAAGTCTATAGCCCATAAAAGGCAGACTTTTATCAGCTCGTCCAGCTTTTTATACCAGGAAAGCATTTTGGATACTTTTGAAGTAAGAAACCAATGAGAGTTTTTGATTTTTTTCTATGTTTATAATATGCATTTAGTAGCTCTCTCCAAGATGTTTGAAAACAAAATTCTTTCTCTGTTTGCTTATTAAGCTCTTTCCTTATCTGACAAAGTGTGGATAGTCTACTCCTGTTTCTCTCGCTTAGCAGCTTCAGGAAGTGTGATGGAGTGTATGTTGACTCTGGAGTTACTGGAATGGAACCAGATGCAGCAGATAACGTATCTTATCTCCCAGAGGAGGATATAAACAGCTTTACTTCAGGGCATGCTCCAGCCGCGGGTTAGGGTGGGAGCTGGGCAGGAATGGCTTTTCTCTGCAGGTTGCCTAGTTTTTAAATTTTTGTTCCTTCCTTCTGTTCAGTTCCTTACGCCAGCGTTTTTCAGAGATGAGACATGAAATTACACAGCCCACTCCTACATTGTCCATTTTGGCAATGCTAATACTCCCAAACTGGTATTCTTTGGTTCCTCTTGTGTCTAAGACTAAATATGAACTTGCTTACAACCATCATAGATAATAATCCCACTGGCTTTCCTGGGATTTATACCCAAATTCAAGGAATTCAAAATCAGAGGTGCATGTGCCTGTGTTGACTAGATTTTCTTGAAGTCCTATATTATGTATGGGATTCAAATATGGGAGGATCAGGGGCACTTCCTACATTTTAAACTCCCTTATGAGGAGCTGGGCCAGCCCAGGAGAATAACACTCTCCAAGAAGGCTGTGGCACAGCTTTGGAGCTTTGCTCTCCCAGATAATCAGTGAGTGCTTTAACTAGTTCCAGCTCTTTAAATAGTTGAAAACAAGGAACCCTCTTTTGAAGTTAATATGTCTCAGTTCGTATCCAACAAATGCATGGATTTTATGATATTTTTACATTCAGAGCTTCCAAAAGCTCTCATAAAAGGAATTCCCAATATGGCAACCGCTCTGCAAGCAGAGAGGCTTGTCCTTTACTAAAACACAGTAGAATGAAAAACCTGTCTGCTGGAGATTAAATCCTCTACTGTGTTGCGTGAACTCAACACAGATTAATCACATTTTAGCTGAGCTGGAAAGATATCCATGAATTATGTTCCTAGCTAAATGCGCAGGGCTACACCTATTTTTCAAAGGCACAGAAGAAAACTGCTGTAGGTGACTCAGTTACAAGTTGAGCAAGTTATTTTCAGTGCTGCTTCATAGAACAAAGATAAGAACTAGAGAAAATTAAATCAACCAGGGAGGGAATGATCTCATGTTAGCTGAAACTTTGTCCACGTTACTATTTTTCCGCAGTGGGTACGTCTGTGTGGCTTCACTGTGCTGTTGGTGGTAGGCAGTCTGGGAAGTCGTGGCAAGTGAACCACCTTAGCTGGTCCATGTTCTTTTATCAAATGCTCTGTTTATGTGTGTTTATACTGTATTTCTTAGTACCTGTGCCCAGTGGTAGGATGGAGGTTAACCTTGGATACTCCAACACCAAACAGAGTGGAAAACAGAGGAACCGGTGTGGTGCACACCTGGGACGTGGTGGCTCTAGGGGTGGGTGCTGAGATTCCCCTCAGTGCCTCACTCAAATGCCAGTTTACTGTGTTTTGCTGTGGCAGTGTGAACTATAGATATATGTAAGGAGGGTTCCCACTGACTCCAACCAGATCATCTGGAGAAGCCATTTGCCAGTAGAACTCCTTATGAATGTTAAGTGCTACTTAACACGCTACTACATGCAAGGCAGGGATAGGGACACAGCATTCGGGCTGGAGCACTGAATACCGTTTTACTTCTTGACTGGTGCATTAGTGCCATCATCAGGGTGGCTGAAAAACAGAAGTTCCACATGACTAACTCTGTTGGTATTCACACTGGAACAAAACTGGAACAGTGTTCATGAAAGATGAACATGAAGCGCACCTTTCAAGATAACCACACATCTGGCAAATAAGAGAGTTGGCTGGGAATGTGAGAGGCTTTGTTCAGACCCTTGCACTGGGTATTAGCTGATGGTTTATCGGGTTGGACCTGGGAAATGGCTATGCTTCTTTGCAAAGCTTTAGTGAATTAATTGTTCTGTGTAGAAATTACATTTTCTCCATAGAAGAAAGTATGTAAGGAGCTCGAGCTTGGCACCAGGGCGTCCAAAGGAAGTAACTGTCCAGCTCACCTGGAAGTATTTCTGGATTTACAACTTTTCACAGCCCCCTGTACTTGATGGGATGAAGCAAGAACCGAAGAGCAACTTGCTCTGTTCTGAAATAGCTCAATTACTACAGAGAGTGCACTTCCAAATACAGGTAGAGCAAAGTTACAACCGTTAGAGTTACAAAAAGAGCCTACGACAGCATCTAATCTAAATCAGATCTTGAAAGGTCAATCAGTGATTGTCCCTAGCATCAGTGGTAACATTGCCTTGTTCTGAGTTGCTTTGATGCCAGAGATAAGCCTGACATAGGAACCACAGATCTGAATTCAAATGGGGGAATCAAGACGTTATTTCTAGCTTGATTTTCCCCCTCAATCTGAACTATGGATATGTTTATTAGAAACTTGTTCCTAGCTTCCTTGATGATAACTCAAAACTCCCATTGACTTGGTGGGCTGTCCATGCCTTTTGCTAGAAATTAGCCTTTAGAAGGTTTATCAACCAAGTATTTTTAGTTGAGAAGGCAACAAAAAAATCCCATCAGAGACACGTTGGCTGTCTGCCTAGATCTGCCCGGTCTGCCTGTCTGAAAGAAGCCCCTTCTCAGGCCATCCACTGCTTTCTTGCCCTGCCTATACGCTGCAGCACCAAACACCCATCGACACCCATCATGAGCAGCCCATCACAGCCCCTCGCACCCAGCCAGGCTCTCCCACGCGGGGTGCAGGGGACCCAGCTCAGCTGGTAACAAGCTGCAGCGGGTTGCCAGCAGCACTCTCCATTTCCTCAGGGGGTCCTAAAAGAGAAAAAGTGAATATATAACCGCAAGCACAAAAGTTACTGAGTGCCTGTGCTGTTGTTTATACATTTAGATACTGTGATTAAATTACATACATAATGCATAGTGTTTGTAATACATTATTAATAATAATAATACTGTCTTGTGTTATTCGGCTAGAAGAGGCATGCTCCGAGTGATGGTTCGTTGGTCTATTCACACACAATTTTCATACATCTCTAAAGATTACCATTTTAACAGCTTTCTGTATGGATACTGCCAGGCAGTTACATTTAACAGTGCATAAATCTAATTCCCTCCTCACTCAATTTTCTCCGGCAGCAGAATCAATTTGAATCTGTCAGGATTTTATTCTAAAGTCTATTAATGCCTCCTGCCTTTTTCTGTATTCCCCCCCTCTGTCTCACTCTTAACAATCTCACTCTTTCATGAATTTATTCAGCTGCAGAAAAAGATGCCCCACCGATACAAACACTCTTTTATCTCTTTACAAAGGAAACCTAATTAGGTGTGAAGGAGACACAAGGAAGGTCACAATTAGCCCTCCAGCAATAAAGGTTAACAGTTGTGAAATCCTATAATAACGCTGTTGAACTTGGTTATTATCAATAATGACGGCCTTTGACAAGGTCAAGTTCATTATTCTTATGAACAGCTATCAGCGAGGTGCTTAACATCCCCGTCCCACCAGCGAGGCTGTGCAACACCTTCCCTACCCTTACCTTCCCCTGCGCCTCACGCTGTGTGCTGGCCCTAACACGGGACCTGCTCACACCTCATCTGGCAGTTCGACCCGGTGGGTAGACTTCAAGACAGGCTTTAATACATTTTTGTATGGAGCTTGTGCCGAAGGATCGCTCACCATGCCTTTTAATTATTGTTTAAATAAATAACGCATGTGGGTTTTCTTCTCCACGCTTGAGTGAAATGATTCTGCCCAATTAGGAACTTAAATGGAGGCGGTAACAAGAAAGTAAGAGAGGAAATGTATCCTGGTAACAGCATTTCAGAAGAGAGTGGAAACAATTACCTGCTTTGCCATTAAAAGCCAATGGATCTCTGACATCTTCAAAAGGCTTCTGGGGAACGATGCCAATGTTGGGTACCTGTTGTATCTGCATCCACTCTTAAATCTATAGAAGGGGATGGATTGTAAACCAAACATTGCAAACAACTCTTCATGGGGTCCTTTTTTATGCCAGTTGAAGGCTTCCCAGCAACTTGAGTCCACCAGAGATGTTAATCTCTCTGTTTCTTTTCAGTAGGGCTCTTGAAGAAGCAGGATCACATCCCTGACTGCTAAACCTGTAACTCAGTTCTCGGGTTTCCTTTACACTGAAAAATGTGGTTCCACAGCCATGAGTATCAGATCTGTGCCCTACCAGATCGTCTTGCCCCAGTCAAGTGTGGGCATGCGATTTCATTTCCTTTTTAAGAAGCAGAGCACGTGATGGGGATTTAATGCCAACTTTACTTTTCCTTGCCTACAGTTTCAGTTTGAGTGATCCCTCATGTGGCGGAAAGTACCCAGGTACAAAGCGATCAAGCAGAGCGAGTAGTCCTTTGGGCCATCTGACAATGTTGTTTTGGATCTATTATGTCAGATTTACAGGGCATCTGGCCTGAGGTTATTAGAAAATGCCAAAGTTGTCGTTTGCTGCTGTTTCTGTATGTTTACTTGATTCTGGGATACATGCTGAAAAAAAAAGTTTCCTTTTGGTGCATTGAGCATGCCTTCACTCTTTCACCTGCTCGGTCTTGAGTTTTTAAGGGTCAAGAATCATATTTAACCTTTATTTTCCAGTTCACCTGGAATTTGGACAATTACTTAGTGATGCGTAAGTTGGGAAACTCTTGTCCTAGGCTACTCCCAGACTCAGTGGAAGGGAAGAGAGAGGCAGAGAGAGGGGCAATTCAGATCTTAGATGGGCTGAACAGTCCTTGAAAGCTGCCTCTCTCTTTCCCTGTCCTTGAGGGAGTCTTGGATGGTTGCACTTCTAACTTAGACACCTCAGGATGATACTTAATAATTCTTAAAAGTGAGTGTTAAGCTTATATTATCGTAAGTAAAGCCACAAAGTGTGAATTAAGGGTAGAGGGCCAGAGATACCAAATATTTGATGTACAGATTAAAAAAAAGTTATAGATGAACATAGATGTTTAATTCTCTCAGTTCTACCACTTCTCAAGGAAGATCCTTGTCTTCTTGAGTAAGATGGCATTGTATCATGATAGGCAGCAATTGCTGCCTTTGCCAGGGCTCCAGATAATGCTGCTGCATTTGGACTTCTGCTGGCATTAAGCCATATCCCATGTAGTATTTAAAAATATTTGTAACTTTTAAAATACCCTGTTTGACCAGGCCTCTGGAAAAATATCAATAAACCAGGATATTCTTGAGATTATTTATGCCTTCTAGAGAGGAGTGGGCGCTTGCACACAGTTGTACGGTTTCAAACGCTTGTGTGAGCAGCATGCACAAGTACAGAAGCGTAACAGCGTCCGTGCTGCCCACAAACTCCAGGGTTCATGCAGTGCTTGACAAGAAAATACATGTGCTGCGAGTAGTTCTTAATTCATGGTTCAAGGTTGGAGTTCAAACCACATTTTTAGAGAGTGCACACAGATCACTGGACACCTTAAGGATGTTCTTCCCGTTATCTTGCTTCATTGACTCCCTGCTTCCAAGTGCACCAAATGCTCAGAAGCCCATTTGAAGCTGGTGTGAGCTGGCACTGCTCCGCTGATGTCTGCAGAATTGTGCTGATTTACACCAGCTGAGGGTCTGGCTGAATAAACACTATACAATTGAGTAAAAATACCTGAATGTGCAGAGTGGGAAAAGGGATAATAGAGGCCAAAGTTGCTGAACGTCTAAAGCAGATGCCAACAACTGTCCCATTATTAAGTTAAACAAAGGAATTAACAACCTGCCAGGAAAAAAATGTTTACAATTTGATATGCTAATTTGAAATCACATTAGTCATGTTGCTTGCATGTAAAATTTGGTAACATGATTCCTGATACTTTTAAGCTCCAATTCCAAGAATAGCAGAATATTGCATCCCAAGCACAGAGGGTGAAGGCACCTTATAATGAATATTAAGTGACAAGAATCCTCCTGTCTGTACAACTGATCAGACATCCCTGTCAGATATATCTTACACATGACTGCGCTCGCCTGTACCCCTCCCTCTGACAGAGTATACAATATACAAAAACTTGCAGAAAGGACATGTTTTAGCAGAAAATTGTGACCTGTATTTGTTAAGTTATTCAACTATAGGAGGAAAATTAAGCTGTTTAGCTTCCTAGTTGTCCTCATACCAGTCACTGGGCATTTATCTCGCTAATGTTTCTGTATCGCCATTCCTATGTAGTTAGTAGGAACTTTTATTTGCATAAGGCAGCAGGTTTTTTTTTATAAAAGCAAGGACGTGTCCTTGTACTTCAGCAAGAAGTTTATCGAACGATTGACACTAAATGCCAATTTTATCAAAATATTGATTAGAAAAGTTCTTATGCTTCCATTGTATCATATAGCTATATCTAATCGCAGCTTTATCCAGCCAGTGCAATATGTTGCTTGCCAGACTAGAAAATGATATATTAGCCATCTGGGCAATGGGCCCAACTCTGGGCAAGATTAGTGCTTCAATTAGCTGTTGATAGCATTCCATTAGAATATTGGTTTCAAAGAGCACTAAACAAGAATGTTGTGCTTTGATTTTAGATTTAATTACTTCCATCAGGGCTATAAATGAACTCATTAGTCTTAGTGGCTCTAAATCCTAGAGACAATAGAATGTTATTGCTATTGTTCTTATGGTTTGTGCAAACATTACTTTCAAAATGCTATTAGGAACGGCTATCAACCTTTCCTCTCTTCCTAATGTAGCTGGCTGGCTGACCCTGCAGAGCAGCTCAGGGCTAAACGCGAGCTTGATTTCATTATTGTGGTCTGTTGTGGGGATCCAGAGCCTGTCAGCAAATGGCAGCTTTATTTGGGGGGTCATTACCTACAGAGAAAGTTACTGAGGATTAAACTTACGCCTTGGCAGTACTTGGCTTCTTTTCAAAGTGTTTGTGTGTTCTCTTTTTCTTTCACTTTCCCTCTATCTTGTAATTTTTTATTTTAAGGTTTGCCAGAGCTTCCAAAGATTCATGAGGCTTTTTGTTTTTTTAATCCACTGCATCAGGGTTTCATGACACCTTTTTCCCCCATTTTGTGAAAGAATATTCCCTTTTTAAAAAATTTTTTTGTCTTTGCCTTTTCCCCTTGACCTGAGTGGGTGGTGCACTGTGTTCCACAAACACTAGGTTCTTCTTTGAACATGATTCTTGCACTGTTCCTCCCAAAAGAGAAGGAGAAAAACGAATGGAGAAGGGGAATGCAGATGCTGACAGTCACAGCAGCCTCCTGCCCCACAGCACTCCCACCGAACCCGATAGAGTGTTGCTGTTAGTTCAGCAGCGTATCACATTTTTTGTTAAAACCTTAAATCCCGCAGAGTTTTCTTTAATCTGAGGTGAACTTCACTTGGTAAAAGTCCCTTTGTTTTTTCTGGTTTCTTTCTTCTGCGGAGGAAGGATGCCATGTGTAAATAAAGGATATGATGCTCTGCACCACTGACATTTATTAAATTAAAGCTGTAATCAGTACAGTATGTCTTAACCATAATATTAATGTGGCTAAAACAGTAAATGCTATCATGTTTAAAGCCTAACACCTGTTTTGTATTAGCATTGGGATAGTTATTTCATTTTTCATTTTAATAGAATATTCTTTGATGAAATCCATAACTCAGTTGTAATTTTTAGCTCCCAACCCTGCATAAATCCCAGAATATGATTCAAAAAGCCTACTCTCAGATCTTGAATAAGTTTCTCCTAAATTTTGCTAGACTGTTGTGATAATGTTGGGAATATAGGGAAGTGAATAAAAATGCTGAATCCTTTGACATCGCTCAGGATTTTACCCTTGATTTCCAGCAAGCAAGTCCTCTGCAGTTCAGAAGAACAGCGTGACTCCATCCTTTCCAGGCTTCTGCGGGTCTTTCCCCTCTCAGCCCTCTCCTCTTGCGCTCTGCCCTGCAGTTTGCTGGGAATCTCCAGCCGGAATGGCAATGTTCGTAGGGCTTGTAGGCAAAGTGAAGGAGGAGGGGGAAGCACCTGGGGTAAACGGAGGTGTGTGCTGCACGGGGCACCGAGGGGTGAGATGGCGGGGGGGCAGAAGCGGGGCTGGGCAGGGCAGCAGCCTCCGCTCGGGTCTGGGTCCCTTCCTCGGTGTGTGTTGGCAGGGGACGGGAGCCAGCCCAGCGAGGAGGAAAGAAAACATCCCTGCCCGGTCTGGTCGAGTGCAAAGCCCGTGATGGAGTCAGTCAGAGTTTGGATGTGCACTTGGGTGATTTTTTCTAGCCAAGTGCTTTCCATGCCATTCTCATGCCAGTGGTTCTGGAGCCATTCTCAAGTGTTTAAAAATAGAGCGACGTCTCTCGCTCTTTCCCTCTCTCCTCCCTCCTTGCGTTTCCCGTCTTCAGGGGAACGGTCTGATGGATGTGTTTGTTTTTCTGGAGCTGTTATGCTGAAGAGATGGGAAGAATGAGAGTGGGGAGTCCTCCTCCATGGTCGCTGGTCTAGCAAGCTTTCTGTTCTCTCGGGCCAGCTCCTGAAAAAGCTAAACTACTTCTGTTTTTAAGACTATTTGGACTAGAGAAAATCAGGCAGATTATACAGTTGTCAGAGTTTCTGTCAGCAGATGAAAGCAAGATCACTCTGTTGGCTTCTAGCAAGTATTTCTAACCTGATCCCGTTCTGCTTCTGCTTTCCTGGTGTATCCTGCCCCACCGCTGCTCCTGCGGTCGGAGCTCACGAGGTTCCCATCTCCCACCGCGGGCATGCCCCGGGGGACCTGTGCAATGGAGGCACCAGGAGGGACTTTGCTTTCTTGTGAGCCCAAACCTGATGATTTCTTGCAGCTGGGTGCTCCTCACAGCGTGTTTCGTATCTAGTGTATGCTGAGCAGAAGGGAGACGTTGTGCTGCGAATGCATAAGGTGTGATCCTAGCAAGAGTGGGAGAGGACCGTGGAGACAGTGCAAATACCTAAGTCCTGGGCTTAGGCTATCCCAATGTTAACTGTAGCAGTAGGATAGACCTTCCCATCCCTCTGCTCAGCCTGACTGCTGTCGTGGCCTTGAAGGATGACACAAGTTTAACTGAGTGAATGAATTAGCAGAGCTTCTGTATAAAGCTCATCAAAGACCTCAGTTGTAGTGTTGCCAGCCATAGGTTTGGGCAGTATTATTCTAAAAATCCTGAAATAAATTAGAACAAACCCAAACTCACATTTGATACACAGACTGTCCAAACACTGCTTGCTTTCAGTGTGTCACAAATCATGCGAGACTGAGGAATAAATGATAGATGTCGAGAACGAAGGATTTTTCTTCCACAGTCTGTTGCCTCCAGCCAGCTTGCTGCTGCTCCTGAGCCACCTTCGGTCTGAGAGCACGGCTGCACCCCAGCACCGACTGGTATTGCGGCTCGGAGACCTCTCCAGCGAAATCAGTCAAGAGCTCCTGTTTCATAACGACAATACAGCAGTGGTTTATTTGAAGGCTGAGCCAACTTTGTATCAAAGCCAAATATGTCTGGCTTGGCACGATGAGCTAGCGCTGGAGCCAAGCAGCTGGAGCCGACTGTACGTGTATTTAAAAAGAACAAAAACAGAGAGACTCTTAAGTTATCTCCTGTAAGAGGTCAATCAGAGTGCCAGAATGCAGTGCCAAGTTTTGCATCAGGCTTTCTCTGGTCTATCCCTGCATACCTACGGACCCAGGTCCCAGGCTAAGGCGTAATTCTCCTCTGATTTCCCACCTCTCCTTCTGGCTTTCTTCTTACGGTCTGCTAACTGCAGGAATTACACCCCTGTAAAGTGTTAGTATCTTGACCCCTTGCCCACCTTTTTTCTTTTTGGTCCAGGTCATGTTCTGGCAATCCACACCACCACAAGGAAAAGCACTTCAGGATTTTCTGCGTGGACCTGTCTCAAAGCTGTGTCTATCTCAGAGCTAAGGGGGTGACTTTTCCCATTGCACAAAGAAGCAGCAATGACTCTTTGGCCTCAATATTCTGGGAGTCAGGGATCTGCTGCTGCTCCGCCAGCTCCATTGAATGATGGCTTATAGGATAATTAACAATTATTAAGACTGTGGCTGCCCCAGATGACTGCGGCGGAGAGGCTGTGTTCTCTGAGCTCAAGGCAGCTGGCTGCTGACAGTCTTCTGCATCCAGCATGTGGAGAACCGTCCTCCCCTGAAAAGAGCTTGAAGAGCAGAGAAGGCTCCAATGGGGATGCTCACGGGTGGGACAAGCTGGCTGCAGATGTCTGCTCTGCTTTATCCACCTCCAGAGCTTGCCTCCCCTGCTGCTGGGGCAGCTCAGCTCCTTGTGGAGCAGCTGCTGAAGTGTTGTGTTATATGGGCCAGTTATATACTGAGGCTATATATATACTCAGTTATATACTGAGGCTACGAGTGCAACACCCTGAGCAAAGTAGTGCCACTGCCCGGGTGACACCTTAAGTGACACTTTCCGTTCTAGAGTAGGGATGAGCACAATTGCTTTGGGCTTTTTTAATCCTTCAGCCACCTGCTAATTTTCCACTAAATCCATTTGTCAGTCGGCCAAGATCAGGCCAGAGCTCTCAGGAAAATCCTGTCTTCCCAGTCACATCCAAGAGGTTCAGGCCATTTTGTGAGACCCCTGTCCTACCTAGAAATTCAGGTTTTCTTAGTTAGAAGCATTTAAACTTGAGTGAACCTGAAAAGGTCTTCTTTCATTCAGGGTGTAATTCATCACTAATTTAACCTCTTTTCCCATCATTCAGATGCTGGATAAGGTGGATCCTCTTCCCACCTGGGCCCCAGAAATGCTTCAGGTCTCTGTCTGAACCATGGACTGAGAATGAGAAGGAATCATACTGGATCACAGGATATTATGAACTCAAGGCACACTTTTTCTTGTCTAATTAACAATTTTACCCATGATATTAAATCCACATGTGCTCATAACACACCACAAATGAGAAATCTGGAAACCCATTTTCAAAGCACTTTCCGTTATGCAAGTAGCAGGAGATGTACCGTAGCTTTTCAGTAAATTGGTTGGTAAATTGTTTTCTCTCTCATCTGTACTGCTGTAACAAAAACATGTTAGCTTTAGGTCTCCAATTTTTTTTTTATTTGTTTGCTTATTTGTGCTCTTGCCTATTAGCTTGAATCAAGGAAATAACCCAGATAAACATGTTTGACCCGCAAAACAACTGCATGAATAAAGGGTAAAACCTGTTTACTGAAGTAAATCTTGGAGAGATTCTGGTGGCGAGGTGAACTGTCATGTCCAGTGGTCACTCATATTATCTTGCTTCAACACATGTGACCACTGAAACTGCCCTTGATTTTATGCAAAATGTTTTGGGGAGGTGCTCAGCTGCCAGCTTGTTCCTTGCCCTGGATTTGGAAGGGAATTGAGGTGCAACCCAGTTAAAGGTAATTACCTCTAACCCATTTCTGTACTCTCTGAATTGCCTGTGAGATTCTCAGCCCTTGAAATGAGAAATCCGAGACCTTTGCATAAAATGTTTGTTCAAGACTCTTTATAAGTGAGGGAATGCGATTGAATGGGAGCCCTGGTGAAGGTGGGCTGATTTCAGAGGCACTGCTTTAATATTGCATCGGATGAAGTCTTCACTCCGTACCGCTGCAGGAACGCTCATGTCCACCGACAGCATCGACAGACGTTGAATGAGTGACTCAGTCTCAGCTTCGTTAGGGACCAGCTTGGGGCTCTTAGCCGTTTCTACAAAGATGATGTGCAGGCAAGGAGGAGAAACGGTGGTGGCTGAAGACATTATTTCTGCTGGCAGAGACAGCTAAGGAGGCTTGACTCCTGCCTCTCACACAGGTTTTACTCCCCTTTCCTGGTTAGCTGGTGTGTGAGTGAGGAAGACCTGCGCTGCACTATTGCACGTGGAAGCACTAATAATGCAAGTCCAGCTGCGAAGGGCAGGACACATGGTTCAGGCTGACAGCACGCGAACACAACCCAAGTTTTTAAGCAAAAGCAGATGGCTCCTGTGAAAGAAGCAAATTGTTGCCAACAAAGACTGAGCTGGGGGCAACCGATATTATTTAGGGGAGCAGGGGGTGTGACAGTCTCCTGTGATTACATTGTGATAATGGGTGGAAGCTCACAGGGAATAGGAAAGCCTTTTGCTTCAGACCTCTTGGTCAGGGCTCCTTGGCCGACTCCTTTCTCGGGCACAGCTGGACAGCAGAGGAGGAGCGGCAGGAGGAGACCTTTTGTTTCAGGAGTCACTGCCCGGGTGCAGGAGGAGCAGTTGCTATGCAGCCTGCGCTGCAGGCATTCACCGTACCAGAAACACTTGTATTGAATAACACAGAGCAGAGCTGCTGGGGCTGTGGACCGCACAGGATGTGTCTGCTCTTGTACCCGAGTGAGGAAGGGAGGACAGGTTTCGGGAGCGCCCTGCAGAGGTTATCCCCACCGTTTGCAAAGCTCGAGCTGTTGAGAGGTCCTGTGCAATCCTTGGATTTGCTCTGGCACTCCTGCTCAAATTGGGTCCAGTGTCCATTTGTGTCAGCTCAGGTTTTTTAAAAAATTCACACCAGTAGATAGTCTGCGTGGAGAGATGCAGCTCTGGGGCTTGGTGAACAGCTGAACCCACTTCTCCTGTCGTGCTCGTCTGGAAGCACAGTCTTAAGATTGTTACCTTGGAAGATAAATCGAAACATCACCAGCCTCGGCTATGGTGCTTAGTAGGTGAAATAATCTCTCAAGGCTCCTTATTCTGGCAACAGTGGGGCCTTAACGATCACGTAGGCATACATGGGAAAACATAGGAAGAACGTGTGTATAGGGGGTGTTGTGCCTATTATCTAAGTATAGGTAGCGTTGTGTGTATTATCGATGTTTGTTTAGCTGAAGTAAGACAGGCATTAACATTCTGTTTCAGTCTTAATTAGTGGCTGATAAAAGCACAAGGTGATACTTAACTGTCTTGACAGTGTAATTTATCTAAAATTTCCTAATAATACGGTTGCAGCAGTCTTGGAAGGGCTGCTTTAATGACTTTCACACACTTAAGGTTTGGTACCAACAATATCCAATATGTTGGTTGCTTAGGAGACAAAATTAAACAAAGCCAAACACATTTATTTCTCCCCCTTTTTACTGCACAAAGGATTATCTTGCTGCAATATTTTTCTCTATTAAATGCCTAAGCTTTAGGTGTTTATAAGAATGAACACCCCCCCCCCCCCCAACAATCCAGATCCCCTATTAAATCAGCAGATGGCTCCTAGAGCCAAATTAGGGACCTGTGATAGAACAATAAAAGCTCTGCTTTATACAGTGCACATGTTCAGAGTTGGCAGTGTTAAATGAGACCTCCATGCAATCTGCTCTGAGAAATAGCCTTACTGGCATTGACCTCTTCCTTTGTATAATTCAACACTGTGTCATCAATTGCAATTGCACAGACATCTTTGCAATTTAGCAGACCTTGTATGGACTGACTTTCCCAATATTTGTTTAAGATATACTGTATAAACTTGTTATTAGTAGTCTGCCAGAGTAGGGAGATAACAGTGTTTGCATTAGGCTACATAAAATACAGCACCTGGGCAAGGTGCACCGAGCACGTTCCTAGGAAATGATGTTGTTTCAGGGTCTGCTGCCGATCCTGCTGAAGGCAAAAGTAAAACTCCCAGCAGCTTAAGTCAGGGCAAAGGCATGTCTTGTGTAGGTTGTGCAGAGGTTCTGAGCTTGGTATGGCTGATTTATTAAGTTTACGATGTTTTAAGAAAAGTCTCTGCATTCACCTGAGAAGTGCAGGCAGCAGAACAGGGCTGCATGAGATCTGACTGATCTCACCTCAGTTGTACGTCTGTACAGTCCTACTGCTTTCAATAAGTCTTAGTCCTGCTTTTCAGCGGCTTCTGTGATGCAGGGATACAGCCCTTTTGGAGTCTATCCTCAGGCCTATCGCCGACGGTACAAGCTGGGGTCATTTTGCCTCTCTGTGTTTCCATGCTCCCACTTGCAGCATGAGAGCAGCTTTCAGCTCACGCTGGAAATACTCTGTGGTGGATAAATAATGCCCCTGAGAAGTTGCTTCTCAGCCAAAAGGTTGCCTCGTGCAGGGATCCCCTTCTGGGAAATAACTGGAGTAAGAAAAGGGGGTGTCTGATGGGAAGTCTAATACTGGTAATACTGGAATACTAATACTGGTAACTGGAGCTTCCGATTAGAGGTCGGGGAAAGCATCCAGACCTCTAAACATATGGAAGCCTTTCTTAAGCAATGAAATTAATTTTGACTGCTTGGTCATTCATTCTTACTACGTAAGATTGACCAGGGAAACCAAAGTCCTCAGTAACCTGGCAGTAGACTTCTCCCCTTAACCTAAGTCCTTTCAAGGACACGGAACTGATTTACAGATGCAAGTAGCAGAAAGGGCAAATGGTTCGTATCCAAACGGTTGCTTTTCCAGTTGCTCCGTCAGGGTCTCCGGCGGGAGGGCCGCGCTGCAGGCGATGCGCAGGGCCGCGCTGCCACCGCCCGTCGCCGCGCCGCAGAGCTGCCGCCTGCCTGCGCCGGGGGGAGCCGGCCCGGGAGGGGGGAGCGCCGGGGAGCGGCGGGCTGTAGCGGTCGCCCCGGGGAGCTGTGCTCTCTGGCCCGGCGTTCATCCCCCGCTTTCTCACCGGTCTCTGCTCACATTCATCTCGCCGGACGCCCCGACACATCGCGGTGGCTCCTGGTGACAGCCCCGGGCCGGGCCATAAGCACTAACCACTGCAGCTCGGAGCGGTCGGGGCTCCGGAACGCAGTTATCTGCAGAACTCTCAAACCATCTTGGAGTTTCCAAACCGAACCTTAACTTGAGGGAGGGGGAAAAAACAGTCGCGTTATTGAAACCACATTGTTTCTTTCAGCTGATCATTACAAAATGTCTGGTTTTTTCTGCACAGAAAGCCTGGGATAGGGAGGAGTAAGGAAAAAGCCTTGGAACAGCAAGGCTGATGGTAGCTAACTTATGGGCACTATTTCATTTTTCATTGAGTTTGTCTTTTCTTCCCTGCTCTCTTTTTCCTCCCCATAGTATCTCTGCATTGATTTTTCACTCTGCCTGTTTATAAATGTTTATAAAGCATTTAGGGAACCTAGGGAAGAAAAGGTCTCTAAGTACTTAGTGGAGGAGGAACTTAAACACCAGGCTGCTATATTCTGGCTGACACTGGGCAGTATTTCATGCTACGTGGAGGCCAGCACCTAGGGTATGGTGCTGCTTAGGTGGGGGTGGTTAAAGCAGGCAAAATCTTAGTGCAGCCCATCTACAGCCACCGCAGCACAGCCAGTGTTGCAGGGAGCAGGAGGACCTGAAACAGCATTGGCATTTACAGCTTAAGCAAAACCAACACGCCAGTAGATGATAAAGGAAACAAGTACACATTATTCCTCATTTACTGTTTGCTTTGGGCAATGAACTTTGTTTTCACACGCAATACTAAATGACCTCCTTGTCTTCCTTCCCACCTGAGGGAAGTCTTCTTGATGAGATAGGAATGGAGATGCTATTCAGCCAATAAATATATTTATTGGTACTATGATGCTGTTCATTAGAGAAATGAAACCAATCAGGGTCTTCATTTAAACTCACAGGAAAGATGCAGGAATTCATGTGCCAAGCATCCCAATGTTTCTGATACCTGGCGTGTAAGTGCAGCAGCAGTCCTACCTTCTCATTAGCATTTCTCTCTCTCTGCTACATTGCTGGGTATTTCTCTTTCCACACATCACTTTGGCAACCTTACAGCACCCAGCCACATAGCTATGTCCTTAACGAGGATAGAAAACTGCATATGCAACGGTGGAAATCACCTCTGCCTTGCACAGGTGCAGGAGGTTCCACAAAGCACTGGAGGAGCTAGGTTCAACCTGTTTTGCATCAAACACTAATTTCAGTATAAGCTTTTAGCATTATTGAAAGATAAAACATTCACTGCCTAAAAAGGGCTGAGGAATGAGGGAAATAATGAAAAGTTTACTTTTAATTTGATATCCCTATTTCCTCCTCCTCATTCTTCTTAAACATATCAAATGGGGCATCTTTGAAACCACTCAGGCTTGTCTGATGCTTTGTTCCCCACCCCTTTTCACACAGCTTCATCCAATTCTTCCTTTGGTGGCCCGACAGCTCTTTAGGGGATCCAGCCTTTTACTCCTGCTTGGTGCTGCTGCTGTGCCTTGCTGCTCTGGAATGTGCCTACCCGAGTCTTTCTAGTCATGGAGCTCGGTGGGGTAGAAATCAGGAAAAACAGCTAGACATCCATGTTGGAGTTGAGTGGGGCGCAGGTGGGACAGCGGGAGCCCAAGTTCCTTCTGCTCCTCTAAGTCTTTTTGCAGTGTGGTTCCTTGCGAGAGATGCACAGCGCTACCAGAGCTGGGTAAGTTGTAACGTAAGAGGCAAAGTGCCATCGGTGCGTTTTGAACCGCAGCCAGTGTAATATTTCAAAGGGGTTGGAGATGTCTTAACAAGGTGGGAAGCTAAAATGAAGTTTACAGCAATTTCCTTCTGTTGCTGCATGTTGAATGCTCACTTTTTTTATTCTTGAGGGTTTAATTTTAGCGAAGTGCTGTTTGTCTAACTTCTGCTGATCTGTCTGCTTGAATGTTGTGAAGCTCCAGTCTTGAGAGCGCTGTGTTTTATTGGAGGCTTGGATGCTGAAGGTGCCCAGGTAATTATACTGCTGCCACTGGGGGATGATGGGAAGCCACAACTTTTGAACCACAGTGGGTGATGGTATTTTATGGATCTGTTTATAACTCTTCCACAGGGGAAGTTAGCGGAATTAGTATCTTTTATAAAGCAGTTTTCCAAAGGAAGCTCTTTTTCTGCTGAAGTTGAAATGTTTTGCAGGAAGGTATATATTTCAAAGATGTTTTGGCAGAAAAGTTTGGAAAGGAATGTTTGTTTTGACTCCTTTGTTTTGTTTGAGCTGGTTTTTTTTTCAATGCTTCAGCAAAGTGGTTGCTTGTTTCTAAACAGAAGCATTTTGAAATTTCTGTTCTGCAGAATGACTTGAGGTTTTGAGTTTTTGTTCTAATTCAGAGTAGCAGCAGCCTTTGAAGCATCAGGATACCATGTAGGTTTAGAATTCGTCCAACACCAGGTACGATACGACATCTTTTTGTTTAAACTGCATTTGTAATTGCTTCTGCTCTCACCTCTGTGCTTGGCCTTGGTTGTGAGAATATGTTTGCTAGCGTGCCTATAGAAAAGGTCTTCTGACCTGGGAATCGCATGGGTTTAGTTATTTATGCAATTAAGAGTTTTGCTTGCAAAAGAACAACTCATATCAGATGCAACACTCAAAGAATTTTGATAGGCTAGTGCTAGTCTGAGCTTTTAAAATGTATCTGATACTGCATGGCTTGGTTTGGTTCCTGACAAAAAAGATGGAAGAGGTCTCAGACCTGGACCACAGGCAGGGCCTGCAGGGCTGTGGGAATCGGAAATGCTGCTGGAGGAGGGAGTTACCTGACTTCCATAGCGTGAAGAACTCCATCCAAGATGGAGCAGCGGGGTTAGGCATCATGTTCCCAGGCTGAGAGTTTGTGCTTTAAATGGATGAGGTTGGCTCTTTTCCACACAGATATTTCAGAGAGGAGACATCTGCATGGGCATGGACTGAACCTAGTGGGGGTTATGTTCAATTCAGGTGTTTTCCTGGACTGCCTTGCTATTTTCTCATAGCAGCTAGCACTGTCACTGTGGAGAAGTCCCTCTTTTCATGCACACCGTAAAATGACAGGAATGACAAGTGTTGGTATTCCGGTGGGTGGGATTGGGAAAGCCTTGCTGGCAGGAGGCAGAGAAGGGGCTGCTGTCCCCGGCCACCGGTGCCAGGCAGCCAGGACTCCCCTTGGGCTGCTTTCCGTGCTGCTGGTCCTGCAGGGCAGGACACAGCGCCTCTTGGATCCCAGGTGTTCCTTAGACTTTCATATCTTTGCTGTATTCTGATAAACCAATAAAGCTCAGAATTATTTTGATTTAGACAATCCAAAACTTGAAAACATCTAGACTTACACAGTCAATAAAACAAAACTGTCTCTTCAGCGCTGCACTGACAAGGCTCTGAAGAAAGACACACAGAGAACCTCTTTGCTAATATTAAACTGATTTGGCCATTTTTATTCTATAAAGGAGGCTGGTTAT
The DNA here is from genome assembly GCA_013400755.1 of Pelecanoides urinatrix. Classification (NCBI taxonomy): domain Eukaryota; kingdom Metazoa; phylum Chordata; class Aves; order Procellariiformes; family Procellariidae; genus Pelecanoides; species Pelecanoides urinatrix. The sequence goes on along the minus strand of VZTQ01012411.1, from coordinate 456,705 downwards.
GAGATTTAAAAAGACTCATATATCATGCTGCCTCATTAATTTTCCATTTGGGCTCAGCTGTCAGAGGATACCATATTAAACTGCTGCCTGGAGTAGTCTTCGGTGGCAGAGAAATGATGTTTGATACCCTTTGCATTTCGCACAGTCCGTATAAAAGGTCTCCTTGATTTGCCATCCCTATTATTTTCTGTCAGAGAACCCTACACGGCCTCTCCAAAATAATATCACCTCTCCAAAACCCTGAAGGTCTATTTGTGGTTTCCATGGTGACAAAATGACCCATAATATTCTTTGACTACTTCAGTAAATGAAGGATACAACTGGGCCTTTGAAGAATAATAGATTTTTTTTTTCTTTTTCTTAAGAAAAAACATACTTGTGAGCTCAAAAGGGGGGAGGGGGAGGGAAGGATGAAAAAGATATTAAGGGAAGAGATTTGGCTTGTAACTCAAAGGGCTTTGTGTCAGCAAGTACAGCAGACAGCACTTGTTGAAAAATAGACCTTGAGCCATCTGGTACCAAAACAGAAGTGGGATATAGCCCTTGTGATGACTGAGATAAAGGAGCTTTTGCTGTAACTCATTTTTACAATAGCTGTGCTACTTAATTCTGAATTCGGTGACACGCAGGGCCAGGCGCTGCAGGTGCAAGTGTGCGGTTAAAACGTTTTCTTCCAGGAGCTGTCAAAACCCTGCTCTGTGCTGTGTGGGAGGGAGGATGGGATTTTTCCAGCAGAGCTGGCCTGGGGGAGAAGTGGGTGGGAAGGAAGCGGCGAAGCTTTTCTCAGGGTATTTGTAGCCTTGGTGGAAAAGCCAGGTTTGCGGTTGTAGCGCTGTTAATGATCCGCCCTCACCGCAGAGCCTGTGCTGAAGGCGCTGAGCAGGGTGCTGCTGTCTGGAGCCACTGCTTGCTTATCTGCTGTTCCCTCCCACCGTTGTGGGGCTGGCCAGGCTGTTCTGCTTGCAACCTCTCCAGGGTAGAAAGCATCCCTTACTGTGTGGTGGACCGCAAGACCCATGTCTCTTAGCTACTTTGCATAACACCAGAAGAGATTTGTACAACTGCTTGGTCTTGTGAGAGCTGCTACCCCAGGAGCATTCACAGCATGCTCTGGAAACAGGTTTTTAAACAAAACCACATCTTACAGGTGAATAAACTGAGAGAGAAAACAGATAACTGAGCCCAGTGGAGCACCGCAGAATCTCTGCGGGTACATTGGGGAGGAGAATGCAGGGCTGCTTGTTCCCTCCCCAAGGTACTTGGGGATAATGCTCTTTCCTTAGATGAACTATAATTCAGTTTTCTTTAGTACGTGCTCCCAGCCTGTTCAGTGATGCCATCTGTGATGGTGAGGTGCTGGTCTCGTCATGCACTGGGCCAGAACTGGGTAGTCGTTAGGTCAGAAATATGGAGAAAGGATGGCTAAAATGCCTCAGAATAATAAATGTGAGATTCCTGGATTGCAGGAGCAGGCACTTCCAGGTGGTTCAGGTTAGCCTGGGTAGGTAAAATCCAAACATCTGAATTATCTGAGCATTGAGGGGGCTGCACTGCAGAACAGGAAAACTCGGGAAGTTCCCAGGAGCTTGTCAGCAATTCCTGCTTCTGCAGTTATTGAGCTTTTCTTGTGGTGTTTCTGGCCTTTTGGGTGTATTCTAGTACTTTACCTCCCAGTCCTGGAAGAAACAGGGAAGTAGAAAGATGACTAAAACTTGAAATTTAATTCCAGAGTGTCCTGGTGGTTTGCAGATGTCCCTGAAATGACTTTAACAGCTCTTCCCCCTGAGTATGTCGGTGCTGCAAGAGGGGACTAAAGTCTGGTGCAATTCGTTACTCAATATTTACCCTGCATTTTGGTGTTTTTCTAGCTTGGATAGGTTTTTTTGGCCTGAAAATAAATTAACAACACTTAAAAAAACCCAAACCAAAACAAAAAAACCCAAAACATTTGCATGACTGGCTGCTTGCTTAATACAGGACTGTAATTGAGGCAACTTAAATAATATAAACAGCGAAAGAAATGAGGGCGAGATTAAGCCAAAATCACAGTCTAAAACCGCATTTACTACCAGTCTTGACAATTTGAGGCAAAATCTTGCTTGGTTCCTCTCTTCCTTGCATGTGCATGCCTTTGGCAGGGATGATTAAAGTCTCTGCTGCTTCCCCTCTAATGTGAACAAAGCCCTTCAGAGCCCTATTCCAGTTTCCTCTTAGCATCGTCTTTGGCTTCCTTTGGGACTGACCTTTTACTGCCCACAGCCCACCTTCATCCTGTTAGAGGGCCTGCAGAGAGTTACTAAGTTAAACATCATAAATCCCACTATAAATGATTACACAGAGCTTTTCACTAACAATCTGCTGTGGGGATATCAAGCTTGATAGAAGCATAAATCATTTAAAGAACATCTGCCTAATGAGGGGTAACCTGGAACTGCTTCCCTGAGCCTGAGTGTATCAAGGGAAAAAAAACGTAGGCAATTGGACTGTTTTAGCTAGTGCCTGCTGGACGCGAGTCGTTGACTTCTGTTGTCACAACTATGCCTTGCTGGACACATGGGACTTGCCCACATTCCCTGACAGTGACATTTGCTTTGCCTGCAGCCCATGGCACCAAGAATGAGGAATATAAGCTTAGTTTAGCATGTGTGGTTGTAAAGAAAGTCTAATAATGTGCCTAGACAAAAAGTTCTACAGGGGAAGATGAGACAGAAGAGGAAACCCAAGCAGGTGGTTTAGAGGCAAGCTGAGCAAAGCTGTGCTGTGGCCTGGGAGCTCTGGTTTGTGAAATGGCAACAGAACTGGGGAGGCTGAGAACAGGAGCCATGATTTAGGAGGTGGGTAGAGAATGCGCCTGGACTTACCTTACCAAGCTCTTGCTTGAAATGTCACAGCAGGGCACGTAGCATCTGTTTATTGAAATACAGGAGGATGTTGAACACAAGACTCATAGTCAATGCAATGATTGCATTTGTCAGGAAAAGAACAAGGTGAATTTGAATAAACAGCAGTAACCTTGGAATGCAATTGAATCACTCCGGCAGTGCAAATTTGACTGCCAGATGCTCATGGCAAGTCTTCATATCATGGTTTGAAGCTGCTGCTCCCTGATGATAGATTTAACAGAGGTGACTAACAAGAGGAGCAGGATAATTTCTAAACTCGTCACCCAGAACTGGCCATGAGATTTTAGGAAACTCATTGCCTGCCTGGATGTGTGAGTTGTCTGTCACCTTATGGTCCTTGTTGGGTGTTACTTTTCTCTCTGACCTGCAGACATGGTGCCTTGGATCCTACTACTGTGATTAGAACTGAGACATGGAAGTCAAGAGCAGTTCAGCCTTTTCGCTGTGCTGTTGAGGATGAAGTCAATGGGAAGTAAATATTATTGACTGCTGTTTTCATTCAAAAAATCAAGATTCATTGAGGTGAATCTGAGGTCAATAGAAGCTCTCCAGGGGGAGGAGACCAATAAATCATGACACTGAATATTTGTGATGCAGCTAATTTTGGATATTGAGCATAATTTGATTTAGTGGTGTATGTTTGTTTTTTCTTTTTTAATTGTCCTGTTAACCAGATTGGTAGGTTGTACTGTTTAAAAAGACTTAGTCTTACTCCAGTTATGTACTCTTAACTACAGTGGATTGAATTTCACCCAGGTGTAAAGAAATTGTACAGTAATTAAAGTTGGAAGGGATCTTTGGAGTTTACCTGGTCCATCCAACCTCTGCTTGGAGCATGGCCAACTTTCAATGGAAACTCAATATTCTTCTGTGTTGTGATGATCCCAACCATGGGCACTTTGCAGAGATTGAACCATCAGCAGTCCTTTCCTAAGGAGCTTTCTCATGTCTCCTTAGGCCTTGGCCTAAAGAAGCAACCAAGACAACATGTGTGTGTAAAGTGTAAGAACAGCTTTTAAAGAAATGAATTTGCCTTTGATTTATCATTCCTTTTTAGCTTTGGAGATCGAATGAGCACGTGCAAATAAAATGATGATGAAGCTAGGTAACTGGTACTTTTGAAGGAAATATATGAAGACAAAGTTTACTATGTATATTTGTTCTGTGCTTAGGGCAGTTAAAGTCTACTGCTTGGGTCGTGTGGGACTGTGGAGTCCCTCATTTAGGGTCATAAAATCTATGAGGAAATGTCACACAGTATGTTAACATAGCGATGGGCTGTCCAACTTCCTGCTGGAAGGCGGAGTATTTAGCCCTGTCTTTTGGGACAATAGAAGTCTACATTTTCAGTGTTTGCTGAGGATTTGAGACAGTTTGAAGAAGCCTCATATTCAAGAAGTGCTAGGCACCCTCTTTTGAAAATCAGGCCACCTAAACATGTTGCAAGTGAGGCAGCCTAAAGCTCACTAGACTATAAAAGGTTGACCACTCTTAGATCAAAGGTGACTTTCTATGCCCCTTCATGAAGGGGACTAAGGACATGGCTATAAAGCAGATTGCCATGGGGAATTCTAACTAGTTTTAAATGATACAGCTTGGATACTAAAAACAGTGAGCTGAACTTGCACAGAGTTCAGGTAGGGCTAATTGGTCTTGGCTGGTGTATATGCCTGGGTGGAGCTCTTTCTCTACTTAAACCTTAACTGGGTGTAATTGAGTTCTCTTTATGGCATTACTTTGTGCCATGTAAGCATATGCAAGTAGGACATGTTTACAGGAGATAAGAAGATGTATTTTGGGGAAGGGGGCACAAGCAGAGGTGGAGGGGGAAGTGCTTAAAGTAAAACCCTTGGCAATTATGAGTCTTTTATAGTATCTTTTCCATTTAATTGAATAAGACAATATGAACTAGATAGCAATCTCACTAACGATTTCACAATTTCTTTTCTTTTCACAATTGCTTTTTTCCTCTATGTGCATACATGGCCTTGATCAATGTGGCTGCGTTCTGTGGTTGAGAACTGCGTACCTTCTCTCAGCCCAAAGCAGGGTAATTTGATTAGATTGTCAGATGGTCTAAATAGCTGTTGCTCCACTTGAAGTCAGTGGAGTTATGCCAGATTATACCAGCTGAGAATGTGTCCATCACTTTTACTGAGTCACATTTCGAACCCTTGCTATGCTCTTGAATTCCTGAGCTGAAGCCAACCCTTGCAATAGCTGCGGGGTAGGATTTTCAGAGCATCCAGACTTGGCCTAACTCCGCTCCCTCAGCAATCAAGGGATGTTTGTTGTGTTACTGCATCCAGCCCCAGAGTTAAATGGGCTGGGTTCAGTTAGGCTGCCGCTGTCGTGCTGAGGATCTAGTCCTCTGCCGAAGCCCATCAGCTTCAGTCCACTGAAATCGGCTGGGCTGGTTTACAGCAGCCTGAGGGTCAGGCCTTGAGTCTGCTTGTTGTTGTATGAACAGAAGAAGGTTGCAAAATGGTAGTAGAAGCCACCTTCTTTACTGCAACAGTGCATTTCCTTCCCTACCTGGAAATGTTGGGATCTGGTTTGGCTTCCTCTGGGAAGGCTCTTGAGAAGCAACGCAGCGCTGAAGGAGCAAAGCATGGCCTCCTGGCTGGTTTCCCGATGGCCTTGCCATGTGCCATCAGAGCTGGGCGTGCGTGGAGTGATCTGTCTGCGCGTGGCCGCCGTTTGGCCCTTTGTTTGCTTTTAAGTAGCGTTTCAGCCCTACTGCAGATGGTCACCTACCCACTGCTGCTTGGCGTTTGTGCAACGGAGGACTGCGGGCTGCCTTCGTGGCTGAGAGCCGCGCTCTCAAACCAGATACTGCGCTTCTAGGAGTGCAGTTACTGGTTCAGTTTGTTTTTGCTTTTTTTGGCTAGGGGATATTTAAGGTTTGGATGTGTTATTGCCAGTCACTCAGAGCAGGAAGGCGGAAGAAGGGTTGGCCGCCTGGTTGGCTCTCACTAAGGCGTTTGCTGCAGGATTGCCAAGTCAAGCAGGGATTTCGGAGGAGGAAATAATTATCTGCACACTTCTTCCTCAAATCTGCCTCCTACTCTAACATTAGAGAGCATCTAAAAGTAGCTGCCAGAGCAGCTGCAGTGCCAAGTACAGCATTCCCCAGTGGGGTCTTCCTCCCAGAGCAAGCCTGAGCCCGGGATAGGAATTAAGGCCGGAGATAAGGTGCTTGTGGTGACTGGCTTGCCACTATTCTTTCAGCTGGCTAAATGGAAATGACTCACTCACCAGCTTTGTCTTTCCTCCTACCTGAAGTGTTACGTGGCTTTTACCTTTTCCCCCTCCATGCTCTTATCCGCTGCTGCTTGGAGAGCTGGAGGTGCCAACGCAGCTTTGCCTTTGGCTCAGCGCCGTGAGATTTGTGTCTGAAAGGGGGTGGCAGCTTGCCAGCCCCCGTCATGCCTCTTGCAGCGTGAAATCCGAGTGGGTAAATTCCAGCTACTTCAGTGGAAAATGGGAGCGGTTCCTCTGCAGCCGGGGAGGGCTGCTGGTGCCTGAAAGCACCGTCAGGCTCCACATAGTTCATGGAAAACTTAGTATGCGGCTATATATAACACACACTCGTTCTTCTGTTGCATGGGAATTTGTGTGTAACTGGGAATCTCAGCATGCTTATCTGTGAATAAACCCTGAACTGCTCTGCTTCGTGAGCTGACTCTGAAGTGTTTTGCAGGTCTATGTTTTTGTGCTAATTTAAATTTTTTGAATTCCAGAGTTTCACATTTGTTTCGTTACTATTTTCCAGCGCTTCAGATTAGGGACTAATAGTTGATGAAGACTTTATAACTGCCGAAGATTTACCCCGATTTTTATATTGCCTAATTCCATGTGAACTGGGGCAATATGAGAAAACAGGTTAAGCCCCGAGATAAGGGATACGTTAAAGACACTTTTTCTCTCCTGTAATTATCAAGCCCTGTGACCTGGGGTTGGATCTTGGAGCAGTCAGGTCTAGGGCACTGTTTTAGCAAGTCTCCGCCTGAAGCTTGCATTGTGTTCCTCACTCCAACAGTTTGGTTCATTTTAGTCTACAACACGCCCAGCCTTGTTCTGCCACTGTTTGAATCCGTGGGACGTCTGCTGCGGGAACAGTGTGTGTGGTTTTGGGCCCTGCTCTGCCTCAAACAGGGTTTGGTAGATCTAGAGAAGGGCCAGGACTTTCCTTCTGGGAAAGAGAGAACTGAAGAGGGTATGACCAAGGGCTGTAAAATCCTGAGTGAAACAGGAAAACTGAACAGGGAACGATGGTGCATTTTCTCTTCCAGGATGTGACTTAACGGGGCATCAGATGAAATTATCAGATGGCAGATCTGAATCAAACAGGACACCCTTCCTCACACAGTGCACCGCCAAGCCGTGGCCTGCCTTGCCACAAGGTGTTGTAGATGTTGAATTTTTACATGGCTCTGTGCTGGTTTTGGCTGGGATAGAGTGAATTTTCTTCACAGAAGCTAGTATGGGGCTATGGTTTGGATTTGTGCTGGAAACAGTGTTGGTAACACAGGGATGTTTTAGCTCCTGCTGAGCAGTGCTGACACAGAGTCAAGACCTTTTCTGCTCCTCAGCCCACCCCACCAGCGAGGAGGCTGGAGGGGGCACAAGGAGTTGAGAGGGGACACAGCTGGGACAGCTGACCCCAACTGACCACAGGGACATTCCATACCATGTGACGTCATGCTCAGCATATAAAGCTGGGGAAGAAGGAGGAAGGGGGTGTCATCCAGAGTGATGGCGTTTGTCTTCCCAAGTCACCATAACGCGTGATGGGGCCCTGCTTTCCTGGAGATGGCTGAACACCTGCCTGCCGATGGGGAGGAGTGAACAAATTCCTTGTTTTGCTTTGCTTGCGTGAGTGGCTTTTGCTTCATCTATTAAACTGTCTTTACCTCAACCCACGAGTTTTCTCACTTTTACCCTTCCGATTCTCTCCCCCATCCCAGTGCAGGGAGTGAGTGAGCGGCTGGGTGGGCTTAGCTGACGGCTGGGGTTAAACCACAATATGCTTAAAAAGTAATTGGATGAATTCAAGGAAGAAATGTCCATTGAGGGCTATAAAGCTTTCATCAGCTGTGGCCATGGCATGGGCTCACGGCACAGGCACACGGTTAGCAAATTCCAGCAAAAGGGGCTTTGGGGATTGCACTGATCATCTTGGCTAACTTCATCAGGTATCTGTCAGACCACTGAGAAAGGTTTCCAGTACTAACCTACATACTGTATCAGCGACCCACTGCTCTTTCTCCCTTTGCTGCCTGCATAAAGGTCAGAGATAATGATTAAAAATAAATAAATAACCCAAGAAAACCCCACTGCTTCCCTCTCAGATCGTTCAGGCTTGAAATAAATCATCTTTCTATTTCTGAAGGCACAGATGACTTAAGCCAAATTGCATTTGGAGCCATTATCCTCACACTTTTGTTTTATTTATGCTGTTGTGTCTTGTGCTAACACTTTGTGAAATATTTATTTGCTTCTGGTCTCCCGCAGCTTAGCTCTGGATTCATGAGACTCTTGCATTATGTCTCAATTCTGTGCAGCTGCATTATGTCAAGGAAGGAGAAAATGAAGACTCCAATCTGTGTTTTACATTATAACAATATACTGCACATCACTGTAGGTAATGCCATTCAACAGGTGGACATTTTGTTTGCCTGTGTCAGGCATGTGGGTTATGTTAGAGCAACGAAATGTACGTGTGGTTACAAAACCTCATTGTCTGATGAACAGTTCTTCTGTGTTTGCTTCCCAATCCTGTCCTGGTGCTTGCTCTTCAGGTCCCAGGTAACTTGCATGAAAGAATTTGAGAGGGGATGGGCATATTCTAAAAGACACCAACACACGATTTAGTGGTTCAAGGGATGCGTTAATTACAAATTTCAGATTCTCTCCATAAGAAATGCTGTAAATACCTTTATCTTCTATTCAGGGCTGAAAGCGTGTGGCCAGAGTCAACCCGGTAAGCACCTGAAATGGCTTCCCCAGGCTCGGTGCCAGCTTCCCTCACCTCAGTCTGGAAGGGAGATGAGCTGCGGCAGTGCTCTCTGCAGCTCCTCTGCTGCTTGCGAGCCAGGAAGGATGAAATCTGTCTGCTGGGTTTACTCTCCTCTTCCCTCCCTTCATCAGAAACACTAGTGCAAGAGTCTGTTTGAACCTCTGCAAGAAGATCAACTATATTTGCTGTGTTGGGATCAGGGTATCGGCTGGTTTAAGGCACTGAGGTGCAGCTCTGACACTTGGCCCGGAGAGCAGAAATCTGCTGGAGAGAAACTGTTCTCTTGTTTCTAACGCCCAGCTAAAATCCAGACTAGCAGTGACTAGTTGTCATTGGAGTTGAATTTGTTGTTCAGTGATTAGTATTAAATGTGCAAATGATGCTCAGTCCAGTTATGGATGGACAAGTTTATCTAGTCCAAGAACCACTGGCAGGGCTGGCCCCCTTATCTGAGCAGAGCTGCCAAAGCTTTAGCCAATATTGACTGTAAACTGCCTGCGTCTTTAGAAACAGTGTCTTAAAAAAAAAAGTCTGGGTTGTGACACATGATTGTACCATATAGGAGATTTTACTGCTGTAAACTCGAGCTTGGCACTCTGATGACATCCCTAGAAAACCTTTCAGAGTCTAAATCCAGTTTTGGATAAATATATTTTTATGTATACATGTATGTGGGGAAAAAAGCTGCTAAGCTGCTGTTGTGACTTCTTGCTGAATTATACCAAGAAGCTCCTTCTGGTGTTAGCTTTAAGTGACATTTACTGTGTAAATGACACTGACATTCAAGATGAGATGTTGGCTTTTGCAGTGGCTTGCTAATTCCTCCTCGGGTCTCCCGGGAGCAGAGCCTGCAGCAAAGAGCTGCTGCTTTTGCAACAGGTGCTGCTTTGGCCTCCCAGGCGTTGGCTGTTTGGGGAGGAGGGCGAGCAAGCAGAGCCTTGTTCTCACATCAGTGCTTTTTGCTTCCTTTCATGTCCCTAGGAAACCTGGGGACACATTGATTTAATCATCGTGTTTCCGCAAAGAGTGACAGTGAATGCTGCTCGCGTGTGCAGCAAAGGACCGAGCACGTGCTGGCCTTACTTACTAAATGCCTTTTGCGAAAGATGGAGTGAGAGTTGTTGGGTTGTGTTTAAAGGATTGATCATTTGAGGGATGGGATAAGGGAATAGCACTACCAAAAATTGCTGTACAGTGATTGCACATTGATCCTCTAAACAATCAGAAATTTGCATTAGATGATGCATAGCTTTGCTAGAAGAAATTGTGATTTATTTATTTATTTTTAACCAGGTGATGACAAGCTTTAAAAGCTGTGCGCAGTGCTTTTTGAAGGACAAGTGGGAGTTAGTTGCCTAATTCACATTGACTTTCGGAGAGATCTGGCTGCTGAGCAGCTCTTTATGCCTTTCAGAAATCTCCCCTTAGTCTACATAATCTCTCTGTAACCCCTTTTTAATTAGCTTGTCTTTCTGGAAGAAGAAACCAAGAAGTCATGTTCAAAGATTATTGCTCTATCTAGCAGCTGCTAGAATAGACCAGTTAATGCTGCAAAGTCTTATTCCAGGTCCCAGCAGCATGTCTGGTCTGCCTCCCCTGTCTAATTTGGCTGAGGGATGTAAACTGCCCCCAAACTGTTGTCCAAGCCCATTTCTAGCCAATGATACTCTGTGCTATAGCACCAGCTGGTCATTTATCCAGATAGCCTAGCTTTGAATCTCTTGGCAGAGCAAAATATTTGAAAGGGAGAGAAATGAGTAACTGGGGGTGCTGCAGAAAATGAATGCCAAGAGCATGTGTATGCCAAGCAGGAGATAATGGTGCTACCTTTACTGGCCCAGGCACTCCATCTGCAGTTCGTGCCACAGCTATGCTCCTGCTGTTCGGGATCAAGAGAAAAATGTCAGTCCCGCAGGCAGTATTTGAAGATACAGTGTAAAGTTGTGTAGAGAAAATCAAAGCCTTTTTAATGCAAAGTTAGGCTTCTCCAGTGAAATTCAGGGTGTGGATGAGGAGAGATTTTTGAAGCTATTTAAATTGTTTTTGCGTCTATAATAATAAATTCAACTCAGGATTGATATAATGAAGTGTGAACATCAAAGGTAGGAGCATGGTGGATTTGAACACTTAAGGGGAAAATTTGTGGTATTGTCGTGAGGAGACAATTCCCTAAAGCGGATGGGGGAAAGCGGCTGGGAGAAGCTGAGAAAGGGGGGCCTGCTGAACTGGTGGCTGGGAAAAACGCTGGATATTGCAATGGGGAGAAAAAGCTGCCTTATTTTTCCGTATTCTGGACCTTGCCTGGACTAAGTGGTGGTTGTGTATGACGCTGAACAGAAAAGAGCTGCATTTTAACTTTGAACTTGTCTTAGAGGAGGGGGAAGAGAGAAGCAGAGACAATTTTGAGGATGAGGGGAGAGGTTAAGCAGCTGTAATTTCTCCTAATTTTTTCCTGGCTCCTGCCATTACTGTAGTACTGACATAGGAACTGTTATGTCAACCCCATTCACTTTGTCATAGATGTTTGAGAGCCAAACAGTTGATTTTTTTTTTTTTTTCCTTGAGCTAATTTAGAGTTAGTGTAGATGTGTGTGAAATACCCTGCCACTTTTCTCACACCATTTGAGCTCTGCAGTCACGTGCAAAATCTGCCCCAAAGTCATTCCAGCTTTCAAAGATGCACCATAATTTTATAATGATTTGTCTCGTGTTTTGAATACTGAAGGTTTGAGGTCCGGTTCCCTGCTTGCTGATGTGGTGGCCAGCAAAGACACTGTGGTCAATTTATGTAAGATCAAATCCTACGTGACGTACCCTTCAAGCAAGGGTCTCTAGGAGTTGCAGTGGAGTTTGGTGTGTCACTAAAGGTAGCAGCTCTGCTCTGGGTCATCCTTAAAGATACTTTTTAGTTCTTCTAGTATAAAAATAATGAAGAAGAGGTTGAGCACTGTCAGTGACCACCCCAAAGGAGGCCCTTCAGGTTGAACTGGCTACTGTCAAGCTACTCTGAGGGGAAAAATAAAGTCTCCTATATCCTTGCTCTCAGCAAGTCCTTTAAAACATCACCACATCCTAAGCACGTGAGCTAGAAAAACAGCTGCCTTCTGTACTCCTTCTCTGCCTGATGAGGTTAATAATAACTTTGAATGCATATGTACAGCATTAGCTTTCATGGTAACATGCATAATTCAAATCCCCCAAAGAACAGTAGAGCTTTGAGGAAGCAAACTTCCTTAATGTACTGGGCAAGGATCCAGCTTTTACCAGCTGTTGAGGGTTGATGTACAATTTTTGGTTAAGTGAATAATTTATCATGGATATTATCTGTAGTGTATCAGATCCCGACAGTTTGTAGGCCTGTGCATATGGCTTTTGAGATGCCACAACAGTGCCATATGCTTCATGGCCCATTACCACTTCAAACTCCCTTAAGATGTTTTCCCCAATGTTAAGCGTGTTAGAAGTACAGTGGGACCAATGACTCAGTGCAAATGCTGGCTGGATTTTTCCCCCCCCCATTTAAAAAAAAAAAGAAAGAAAGAAAGGGTTGTTCAGACTCTGTCCACAGCCTTGTTGTCCTTTTAAATAAGCTGCCTGCTGCTTCATGATAGAGATGTGGATTATAAATCCTGCAGAACACCTGCCCTGAACTCATCCCCAGTTACCCCTTGTAACATGGTCGGGTTGTGTTGTTACAAATCTATTTACTGTAGCTCCAGTCTACTGTCTGCATAAATGAAGGCTTCTTTAATCAGGCGGTGAGGCTGCTCTGCCCCTTGTATTCACAGCACCAAAGCAGAATTGGGACGTGCTGACAGTCTCTGAGGGGGATGTAATACCGTTTCCCAAATTCCAACTGCAGATGTCCTATTTCTTGGTCAGGAGAAGGAATGCTGAAGCACTCCATAGTTTATGTAGCTGCTATGGTACAGGAGAGGGAGAAAACATCTGGGTTGTTTTTCAAGTTGATTATTTATATAGGAAGCAGCTTCATGTGATAAAAAAGATTGTCAAAATTGAGAGCAAGCAGCTGCTTCGCTGTAATTATAGCTCTGTGTCCACCATAAGGACCACTGAAGCTTCTTCAGCTACAGAATGTACTATTTTTAGGTTCAGTGTCTTCATGTCCAGGAGAAGTACCTTTGTTCAGCTGCATCTTGAACTCTCCTGTGGTGCTACTGGTCAGTGGTCACCAAGGTCTCCATGGCTTATGGTTGTAGCTTGCAATAAATGAAACAATCCCTGCATGAGAGAGTTTTTCACTGTTGAAGATGCCTCAGGAGAAAAGGTGCTTCTAGCATGGGATGCTGGATGAACTATTTCCAATTCAATATTACACGTTTTTCCTTCCATAAAAAAAAAAAACATGTCTCTTTCTAAACAGATTGCATTTTTTAGATCTGTTTATTACTCTCCAGTTGTCTCCCTGTGTAAAGATTGTGTGCAGCTTTCTCCTGCGAGTCTGTTGCAATCAGGTTGCTTTGGTTGTGAGATGCTTTTTTTTTTCCTATTTCCTGACTAGATTAGAGTTATGTTTTCAGTCTCTTTTTTTTTTTTCTTAGTGTGAATATTGGTCTTTAGATCATCACTTCCATGTGCTTCAACATTAGAGATCTTGTAGAAAGTGGAACAGGAAAGGGGTGCTGTGATGGCCAGCACAGGCGTGATGAGTTTCGGGTGGCTGGAGCACATCTGCTGTTTTGCTGACAACAGGCACCCTCGAGCCCTTCTGGCAACGGGAGTCCTTCTCCCTCCACGCTTTGGTGAGAGGAAGGCAGTGTGTCTTAACGCCTATTAGTTTTTTTTAGGGTTTTGGTTGGTTGGTTTTTTGTTTTTGTGTTTTTTTTTTTTTTTTCTTTTTGCTCTCCTTTCTAAGTTATTCAGGGAGAAACACAGAGGGCTGTGCTCTCCTGCTTGGCTGTGGAAAGGAAAAAGGGGCTCAGAGGAACTGACCCCAGCTGAAGGAGCTGGCAGATATCTCTCCTGGTTTTAAGGGCAATTCTACATGGCCCTCTCCCTAAAAGAACTGAACATGGGTAAATTGCAGGGTGAGGAGCTGGGTTAATCCTGCCAGGATTGAAATCTGTGCTTTGCTGAGATCTGGTCATGTCAAAGCTGCTGCCTGGACCAAGGTGAGGCCGTGCCTTGTGAAGCAGTGACCTTTCCTGGCTGGGATCAGCTCAGAGGCGCATCGCGCCGTGGCTAAGTGCACTTGCTGCTAGCAAGGGAATGTTTATCCAGTGTGTTGATTAATCAACCTTGAAAAAAGGGTCAGATGGATTTACTCAAGCTGCTAAGTAACCTTCGTGGCAAAACATATAAGCCCGTGCGTGAAAGGGCTGCCTGTAGCCCTGGACTCAGAATAACGCTGTCTGGAGTCTTAAGCTTTTATATCCTTGTGGTCTGGATCTGACACCAGAATGCTTTTTGTTTCTGAATACACCCCCATTCTGTCATTTTGTTCACCACAGCCACATATAGATGTCTTTCCTGAGGAGTCATCTCCTGGTGCTGGCCATCTGAAAAGTTTTTTTCTCAAATTCCCTTTGATCATGGTGTCCTGCCTTGGTCTGTTTGCTGTGCTCTGTTCCCATTTTGCTCCTGCTCCTCTTTCGCCCTGCTGCTTTATGCCTCTCTATTCCACCCCTCATAGTATTCCCTCTTCGCAAGGGGAAATTTTAAGGATTTTGCAATGGGGGTTAGTGGTGCCCTCTGCCTCCATGAGAGAGTTTCCTTAAATAACAAGACCTCCAGAAACATCATCTCATTTTACACTCCTAGCTTTGGCAAATAGAAAAAGGACCAAAAAAAAAAAAATCACACAGTAAGGTAGTGCTTTCTTCTAGTGTTTCTAGAGGGATTAAGCAATGCTGAGGATAAGATCAATATTTAAACAAGAAGTTCTTGAAGCTGGTGTTCCTTCTAAGATCATGCACTGAGCCGAATTATGAGCAAACTAGTTCCCGTCTCATACTGGGGAGGATTTGGCATGTGTCTTCTCCCATAAGCATTAAGCCTAATATATACTTGTGGAACCATCATATTAAATTAAGATGTAAAATGACAGCAATGTTTTCATTCATTGTGGCAACTGGCATAATAGCTAGAGGAAAAAAAGAAAACCCAAACAGTTGCTTCAACTGAAAGTCCAAGAATGACATCTAGTGGCTTCAAGTGAGACTTGTGGGCTAATCTTGTGAGAATACTTTAAAGCAAAGCGTCAGGGTTTTCCTTTGCTGTTTTTATGCTTGGGATCCAACTCCTAATTTTGAATCCCTCCCATCTACCCATTTAAAAAAAAATACTGCAAGCTGAATGCTTGTTATTCAGGTTTGCTTTGCTGTTGCTGGTTTCAGTGATCACAACTTCCCTTTTAGTTTCAGTAAAGCTCATATATGCTTAGTAACACTTTTTGCCCTATGGCTAAATGAATGCCATCTACACCACAAACCTAAACTAATACTTGTGTTTCCTTTAAGTCAAAATGAAAATAAAGGCAATGTCTGTGGGATTTCCAGCACCAGATTTATCTGATAAGAGCAGAAAAAGCAAGAGACAGAAGAGTTCTTACACAGTGGCAAGAGTGGAAAAACACCCATTCTGCAGCTTCACAGCGAGCCTGCTCTGATTATGTTCAGTCATTTGAAACTTAGAAAGGTGAAACTTTAGGTAAAGCATTTTTTAAAGGCATCTCTGCATCTTTTTGGGTAAGGAGAGTCAATTATTTGGCAAGAGGTAGAACTCAGAGGATGGATAAAGTAAGAATTGGTATTTGTGATGGCGACTTCTTGCCTCAAAAGGATGGGGAAGTTTCTCTCTGATACACAGGGTCATCTGAAAGTGAGACAACCAGCTGACAAATCTGGCTGATTCAGACCTGGAGGTATTTCATAGGCAGCTGTAGCCCTCAAAAGGAGGTGTCTATAAAAGCACCTCAAGATGATGATTGAGAGTGTTCCGGTCTTGCCTGTGTACAATGGATCATCAAATGCTCTGAGGACGATGACAGAGTGTCTGACCTTCCTGCATCTTAAAAGCCCATGGGATCTGATGAGGGTTGTATGATATATTCATCATAGCAAACTTGATCCCAATGTGATGCAGTTAATCTTGGCTGTTTAATTTGCGTTATACATGTCTGCTTTGGAATTAAGACTCAACTTTTTCTTATGCTGTTGAGCTTGTAAATATAGCTCTGTCCTCCTCTGCTGGGAATGAAGAATTTGGAGTCTCATTAGTAATTGATTGCACTCCTTCTCTTAGAGAAAGAAACAGAGAATGGATTTTAGCCACTTGCTTTAAACTCGGAGCACATATGTGGCTATAACACCACATAATGAGGTAAATAGTTGCTGGCATAAATGCTCTGGTTCCCTTTATTAAGAGAAAGTTTAAATTGATACAAGTGGAGCCCTTTTATCTTTTTACCCAGCAGGCAGCAAATGAAGTGGGTTATTATCTTTGGAGGAGGGGCGAACTGTGTTATAAAGGGAAATTTTGATCAGGATATAAAACTGAAAGTAAAGAGGGACTGCTAGAGAAATGAGATGAGTGGGAACATGGAAGAAAAACCCCGCAACTCAAAATTAGACAGATATCTTGACAACAAAGACTCAGCTTTTAAACAGGAGCTTGATGAAGCACATCAAAGGCTCGTAAGTCTTGTAACTTCCATATGACACTCCCAGTCCTAGCTCTAGCCTCATCTAGGCTCAAATGCCGCTGAGAGGGATTGCAGAAGAAGGAAAAAATGTAAAACTATAGTAAAAATTCATTACTTTGATGCTCTTCCTTCCCTCAGCTAAAGGCAGCCCCATTGCTAAGCATCCTCTGGAAGAGAGGTCCAATGCTTAGCAGCCTAAAGGGAGGGCCTGGTGACAATATTGTCTTAGGAACAGGGAGGGGAATTGGAGGAAGGCAGGAGAGCTGAGTTGGAGGGATAAGGCTTGGAGAATAGCTGATAGACTTAGTGTTGAACATGCAGAATAAGATCTGGATGCAGACCTAAACACTGCAATTCAGGAGTAGTTGCAACCCTAGGCTTGTTGGTTTTACTGTTTTCTCCCAAGAGAATTTAGTGATGGATTAGTTTTACCATTAAGAAAAGTTTCTTGCTATGGCTTTATTAGGAAGCTTCATTTTGCAGAGGGCAGTAGTACTGACTGCGGATATCTAAGGTTGGTGTACTGTGCAAGCTTTAATTAGACAAATGCCTCCAGGTATGAATGTTCATTATTTCCCAGCCTGAACTCTTCACTCATTACTGGAAAGGAGTTTTTCTACCAATTGCCAAAAAGAAGTATCTGAGACTTAGTAGGGGAGGGTATGGTAGGGGCAGCTCTGTCCCTGAAAATCTGGCCCTCTGGAAGTCCAGAGGGAACCGTGCTCTGTACTAGGTGGTGATGGAGGTGATGAGGGAGCTCAATTGTAGCGCTCTCATGTGGGCCCACTGAGGGGACTCTGAGCTTGGTTTCCCAGGAGTGTGGTACCAAATCAGAGGAGCTCTTTGTGTGGTCCCAAACCAGAAGAAGGAGCCTGGGGGGAGAGCCGTGTTATAGCTGCAGATGCCCACTAGGTGACGGTGCTGTCCCACAGACTCACTCTGCTTTACTTGAAACTGGGTGTTCTGTGAAGTAATTTGGTTGCACCTACAGTGGAGAAGAACAGGCTTTTACCCTACTTAAGTTTCTTGTTTTGTTTTTTTGTTCTCCTCTGAAATGAGAGGCACTTTTCACAGCAAATATTAAACAGAAGGGTACTTGTTTTCAGTTCATTCATTTTGTTTAATTTGGGATGTTAAGCCTGCATCACTTAAGAGAAATGAGGCTAACAAAGTTGTGGCACCAGCACTGAGGGTATGTTTTGGGTGCCTTCACTGAGTTTTATTAGTAGTAATTGTACCAGGTGTTTGAACCATGATAACTTATTTGGAATAATATGTAATGCTTCCTGCTGAACAAAGCTAAAAACTATACCTGGGCTGTTAGAGAACTGGACCATGCTGACAAGATGCTGCTTTATTCAAAGGGCTATCTCCTCCCTCTGTGTTGCTCCTCTGAAGTCCTTTCAGGCTCAAAAGGTGACTATGGGGCATCTACCACCTCTCTGGGCAACCTGTGCCAGTGCTTCACCACCCTCATCGTAAAAAATTTTTTCCTTATACCTGGTTTGTGAAACTCTATTCCAGTGGAAAAACTGTGTAAGCAGACTGAGGTTTGACCACACTAAAGTGTTTCCTTCCAAATATGAAATCTACTTAAAAGTTTGTGTGGCCAAACTCAGTTGAATGAGTGAGTGAACTTTTCCCAGATGCCTTTGCTCAGCATTGTGTCACAGCATGTTTTTACTGAATATAATGATAGATGGGTTTTAGTACATGGCTCTTCATGGTGGCTATGAGCCCTCTGTCATCTCATTCTGATGGGCAAGTATGAGCCAAAGTACTAGTACTAGTTTATTACTGTATGTCAGCAACTCATTGCAACAAAAAGTTGGTTTTTTTTCTACTTGGCTACTTGTTAGCTCTATCAGTGAGAACAGTTTCCTAAAGGCTGTTGGTGCTTCGTGGCAGAATGTCCAATGTTGTATCTTCCCTCTTGCACATAAGTCTGGTTACAGTCAGGACGTCTCAACTGTTGCAGAAAAATAATAGTCCAGAAAAACATTCCTGTTGATCTTGAGATCTCTAAATCCTCTGGCAGTGGTACAGGGCTTTTGGTGTGTTAGTACAACTAACAGCACAATAAGGCACCAGCAAGTTGTAAGAGGGCTGGAAAGTATCCTTTATATAAATGAGATTCAGGCCTTGACTTTGCAGAGCTACCACTGCAGAAATCTGGCAGGGTTTGCTCAAAAGTGTTTTGTTTTGTTTTTAATGATTAGTATTGATCAGGAAGAGAGTGCTGAATTTCATAGCTTGGTGTTTTCTCTACATGATATTCTCACCACCAGTCTAGATAACACACTGATTAATGTGGAATGATGAAATGCAAGCTTGAGCAGAATGGTACTTCCAGGGTATCTGCTGAAAGGACTTCCCTTCAGTGTCAGCCAGATGGACTGAGTGGATATCATAGTTCAGACTCGTAAACAAACTCGACTCCATCTGGCTTAGAGATGAATTTCATTCCCACCAATGTAATTCTCACACCAATCTCCCTCTATGTAATCCATCTTTCTCTCACATGTGCACAAGCTCTGTTTCTTTCATTGACTTGTAAATAGAAAAGGTTTGCTGTGCAGCTAGAAAGCACCATACTTCCCCTGCTCTTCCTGATCCCCCGTGGGCTGTGAGTAAAGGCAGGGTTTTGTGCTCAAATGGAGCATTTCTGATTTCCCAGAGGGGTGAGGGAAGAAGAGCTAAGGAGAATTCCCTGCAGTTCAAAGCCTTTTGTTTTGCAGGTTTCTCTTATAGGAGCCTGATGTTGCAAATATTAAATAAGATCGTGATTTTTTTTTTTCCCTTCTTTTTTTTCCTCCTTCATCATTTAATGTTTTGCCACAGAAGGATTAACTTTAACGGAGCAAAATCTGTTTTCGATCTAGGCATGCTGGAGATACTGGTTTCTCAAGGCTGTGCTTGGTAAAAGGTCAGAAGGGAATACAAAGGTGGCTTTGTATCTAGTATTGTCTTTGCTCCTTGAAAGGACTGATGTATGAAGCTGAAAACTGATGGTGGACAGAGATATGTCCTTTCCTGTAGGTGATTTGGAGCTACTGCATCTATCCCATGTCTCCTGGGGAGACATTTTGTGCACAAAGGTACCTAAGCAAGCCAAGGTGGCTTTGTAGGCCTTTGCAGCTCCAGGGCTGAGCCTCCGAGTCCTGGTGAAAGTGTCCTGTGTGTTCTTTCTTCCCTAGCTGCGAACAGTCCATGTTTCACTGCAGAAGCTTCTCCCCTTACCTCTGCTGCTCTTTGCCTGCCTTCTGTTGTGGTTGCATCCTTGCACACTGCCGGTGCAAGGACTTCTGCAAGAGCTTTGGAACTCGCCTCCACCAAAACTAGTCAAATTAGTAAAACCACAATATTTAATGTCTTAAGAAGTTGAAGTCCAAGTGAACCAAGTTAAAGAGGTTTCACTCCAACAGATATGAGTGGAGTGGGCAGTGGGAATGAGCCTGGAGTTAGAGTTTGCACAACTTTTCCAGCCAGTACAGCCATCACCCTAAAGGGGTGCCTATACCTTCAGAGACAGAAAGCCACTTTTAAGCCACTCTTTCTTCAGTACAGCTGGTCCTAGCTATGTTGCCTGCCTCCTTTAGGGCTTTTACTCAATTCTCTTATTTCATACAATCTTTTGTTTCTCTTTCTGCTGTGTTGTTTGTGGTGTGTCCCCCCTGCCCGCATTAAATATTTACCCCTTGTTCAGCAGAGAGCACAATTTGGGCATGCTGGAACTCGTGTTAAACTTCTGAAGTCCCACTGGTGAAACAGTTTTGGCATTAAAACAGAATGACTTACATCTGTTTGTGGCTATCTGTGGTCTTTTAATTATCTGGCTAACATATTCCATGGGAGAGAGCTGGTCTGCCTAGAGCAAGGTTAAAAATTATTTGGTGTTTTATCTTTAAACAGCAGATTCCAAAAAGGAGAAAGAAACAGAAATGCACTGTTATGACCTTAGCTTCTCAGCTCATATCCTGGATACGTCAACTTGCACTGGTAGTGCCCTGGTCTAACTCAGCACGCATTTAATGAAATGCCATGTAAATTATTTAAGATTGATCTTAATTAAAGCCATACCTCTGACAAGGCAAAAGTCGTATGTATTGTGTTAGCTAGATAGAAGCTACTTGCGGATTTATTGCTGTGTTTTGTGCAATACTTTTTAGTCCAACTCAGCCTCCATCTGCATCATCTTGGGAGGAGAATATGTGATAAAATTCATGTTAAATTTGCTCCTAAGCGCAGTCGTATTCCTTCTGAAGTCAACAGGAGCTCTGTCCCTGCTTTCAGCATCCTGGTGTTCGTGGCTTTCTGGCTTCCCTGAAATGCCTGCTGTTTGCTGGCTGGAGCAGGGCACGCCTGTTGCTCTCCCTCTGCAATTCCTGCTCCATATATTTTTACTGTTGGTTTTATTTCCTTGATGCTTTCCCTTATTTCCCTAATAATGCCTCTGTTCTCTGGATAGAAATTCTCAATTTCTGTGAGAGCAGACAGACCTACTTCCTTCATTCTGAGTGGGAATACTTGGAGGAAAGGTACTTCTATCTCGCTGCTGATGGCATCTATATTTGCAACAGCATTGACTGTGGATCAGGATCTCTGCATATCAACATCTGTGTCTCCACCAGAGGATAATTTTGGAGTTTGTTTCCGAGCAGTTTGCTTTGGCATACTTCACACAAATGTCAGTGTTAGTTACAGGAAAATCGGGAATTTGGTCTTGGAAGTAGTAACTGCTCTGGATCCTCTTGGCAGTACTTTACTCCCCAGTGGATTCAGCGATGTCTCAAAGTTGGCAGAGGTAAAAGATCACAGGTCATCTATGCAGGCGTCTCTTGCAGTGCTCCCTGGTGTAGGCACTTGTATAACTCTTTGGACGTCTCTGGAGTTCCCAAAGCAGCTGCAGGAATGGGAAGAGGATTGGGACCATGTCTGCTGCACTGCACTGAGAAACGAGCATCTTGGCCCACTACTGACATTTGCTGCATGGCTGTCCCCTTTTTAACTATAGTAGGGAGCTTATTCTTACAGTGACCTGACAGAACTAATCACTGTGTGTGAAGGAGTAATATATATATTTATATAAAATAGAGAAAAGCATTTCAGTTCAAAGCTTAGCATAAATAATACATTGGGTTTCCTGCCTAAGCTGTAGCTTACCATCATGCTGAGACACAAATGCAAGAGGGGGGGGGAAACTGTTGAACAGAACTCAGCAGGCTTCCATCTTGTTATTTATACATAAATTGAGGGTAGGTTGCCCCTCTATTCACATTATGAGGTGATTAGCATGTTGTTAAACATCAATTATGCATGTTCCATGTTTACAGACATGTTAAATTATGCAAGCTGTAGTCTTTAGACTTTTTGTTTAATTTGTTAAGAGGGGGGAAAAACCCAACAATAAAGCAAACCTTTTAGTTGAATGGCCTTCCCTCCCTTTCTCATCTGCGCCCTGGTTTTTATTGTCTGGGCAATGTAAGTACATGAGATGCTCCCCTATTTCTTTCTGCTGTCCCTCGCCTCTCGGGGACACGTGGCCCAGCTGGTGGCACCTGAGGTGGCTGGCTGTAGCAACAGCAGAAGGTGTCTGGAAAACATGTCTTGTAGCAAAATAAAGGCACTTTGAGTGCAAGTTCTTTCTCTGCTTTTCTTTATAAAGTGTTGACTTATTAAAAAAAAAAAAAAAATTGATGAGTGTAGGTGGATCCAGAAATGCTTCCCTAAGAACACTTGCCTTGAGTACCAGGCACAGACTGGATCTTGCCCTTTCTAGGGCAGGTAATTTCAGTGTTTTGAAGCATGGAATACTTTAACTTAAATAGGGTCTCAAGCACTTGAACACCATGCTGTATTTAATGATCTGGTCTCAGTACTGGAGGAGACGTTTCTACAAGTACTTGTCAGAAAGTGTCAAGCTGTAGTGTTTTCTCTGATACTTTAACCTTACTGTGCGTAGATTGGGTGAAGTAGGAACCTGACTTGTCCTCAAAGGACATGGACTCTTTTGAGCTGCTATGTATATGTCCCTGATGATTAAGTGATGTTTGCTGGTGATCCTGTGCAGTGTTTCATCTGCAGGGAGAGGAATGCTCACTTCCTAGAAAAATATGTTGGTTTGCAAACTCCCAGAAGGAAGACTTTTGCTTTTCAGCTGTTTACTCCAACCGAGAGTCTTTAAACTTCTGGAAAGACAAGTTTGGAAAGAGATTGGGGTAGGGGTAAATGCAGTATCTGGAAGAATCCATCCTCCATGGCTTCACGTAGTCATAAAGCACAAAATACTTCCCTATTCAAATTTAAGACCTGCAGTAAAAATCACAGGCTACAGCTAAGCTGTGCTGCAAGAAAAGAGCAGGAGGGCCCAAAGGCATGCTGAACATCCATGCAATAGCAGGAGCTTAGAGGTGAAATTCCCAGCTGAGGACCTAAGAAAAGAAACATATCCTCAGTTACAAAAAAAATCACCAAAATGCAGAAAAAGACACAAAATCTGCAGGGTGCATGCATGCAAAACTAAGCAGCTGGGAATGCAGTGCATGCACCCTGCTTCATGTTGTTGGGGTGGTCATGCGCAGTGCTTCTGTGAAAAAGCCTTAAGTACATTCTCTTTAAACCCTAGCCAAAACAGTGACAAGTACAATACTGTGAAGACAATGTAACAGGTTACTGGCAGGCAACACTGCCTGCTAGGACCAGGGGTTTGAGCAGCAGGTATCTGGCTACTACTCTCTCCAGCTGACCTAAGTACACAAAGCCATCCCAAGAACATTAAAATAAGCTGGGGTTTTGCATCCTGTGCTTATTGCAATAATGAGGCAGCCCCTGAAACTAGATCTTGCTCCTGAGGCTTTATACAACTGCTGAGCTGATGTCCACACCTGGACAGCAGGATGTGGTAGGGCTGGTTTCAGAGCCTGACAACCAGGGCACAGCCAGCCAGAGGGGCATGTCAATACGAGCCTCTTTGTTACTGTTATGGACATCAATGATTTTTTTTTTTTTTAAAGGGTTGAGGATCCATTTTATTCAGGACCAAACCCAGTTAGGACTGACCTTTATTTAATTGTGTAAGATGCATCTCCCCAAGGTACTAATATTAAGCGGGAGGGTTGGGCAGTGCAATGAGATTCCTCACTTAATATTTCGATGTTACATGTTATTGGCAAACAGATAAAGAGGAATGTGATACTACCAATCTGCTTTACTATCAGCATAAAATCCAGAAGAGTAATGGGCCAAAAATGAAGTCTTAATGCACACAAAGAGCTCGTAA
Source organism: Pelecanoides urinatrix (assembly GCA_013400755.1). NCBI lineage: Eukaryota > Metazoa > Chordata > Aves > Procellariiformes > Procellariidae > Pelecanoides > Pelecanoides urinatrix. The sequence continues at coordinate 432,838 of VZTQ01012411.1, read as the reverse complement.
TCCCAAAACAATCTGTGTAACACCAGGGAGAGATGTTTTGTTGTAGGCTATGATTCAGTAAGGAGAAGCCAGGATGTCCAACATAATTAATTTATCATGGTCACAGATATTAAATGGGGAGCAGGATCAGCAGCAAAGCAGACTCAGAATCTCATTTTACAGCATTGTCACGGCAGCTCCTGACAGGCTGTGTGTACACGCTGTGCAGTCGGCAAACATACACCTGTCTGGGTAATAACTATATAGAGAGATACACATACAGAACATGCACACACATCTCACAGAAACAGATGGGGAGGCTCATAAAGTAAGTTTATGGAAAGGCGAGATTAAGCTGGAGAGGCAACAAAATGCTCCAGGAACTTAAATGAGAAATATATGTTGGCAATGGGACAGTGCTTAGAAAGAACAGAAAAATCAATTATTGTTTAGCTGCAATAGAGGATATGGATTATTTAGTAAGGGCTTTTAGAAAATATCCCAAGAATAGTAACATCACTTCAAAGGACCTCAAAGAAGCCAGTTATTCAGTGAGTTCCCAATGACATATCACCACCTGCCGTACTGTACAGAGAGAGTAAGTCTATTGAATCAAACTGGAGATGGATTAGAATGTATCAGAGGTTATTTTACCAAGTTAACAGTGAGGCATTTCTCAGGACCTGGAGATCTAGGACCCTGGAATTTGTACTGTATCCCCCATATTTTGCAAATGATTTTAAATATTTTTGAGGGGGAAATAGTCTTATTCTATGAGAGCTGTATCTTCAGGACCCACTTCTGTGACATCTGTAAGATTTAAGGTAGTTACTAATAATTTTAGTGGATTGAGCAGAGTTTGGGATTTTGCTGATGTATATTTATTTTTCACAGAAAGTGAGGGCTCAAATGATTTTGAGGCAGCAATCTATGCCCATAACTACCACCTATCTGTGTGATGTCCCTTGACATGTCTTGTAGAGGCTTTTTACCCCTAATTGTGTTTATGCTAACTTGAACCTCTTCCATTATAACTGGGTTGTGAGGGATTCGATAAGTCTTATACACTGTATGACTGTGCAGGGTCTCTATTATTCAACATCACCGTGGTGCTACTGCTGTAGAAGCAAATGGGAGCAGTAATGATACAAAATCACTCCTGTGAATTACCCATATAGATATGTGTCGCGTGGTGTGTGCAAACCAAACCGTCAAAGGACAAGAAACGCTAGAGACTTTCATACTGCTCTGAGAAAAGCATATCTTGAATTTGAGTCAAGCATTTGCAAAGTAAAGGGAAAAAAAAAGTCTGTGTATGCATTTGATAAGCAGCAAGACTTTTATTTTGCCTGTATTTCTTGTCTATGTTTGTTTGGAAGTTTGTATCTAATGCATTGAAATTATCAGTAGTGGCCCAGCCCCTGCTTAATATTAAACTGTTGGAATACCAGAACTCTGTTGTCAGTTTGCTCCCTGAGAGCACTGTCTGCTCTCTAGTCCTTTTGATTCCTTCCTTCCTTCCACCTAAGCTGACGAGTTCAGTTCTTTCTCCAGTCTCTTTTCATGCGTTTGCTTTTGACCAGAGCATTGCAGGGCTGTGTCCAAGTCACTCTCTTCAGTGACTTGTGAGTCTCTGTATGTTCTTGTACCATGACATTTTTATCAGATAATACTGTAGATGCTAATTATCTGTATTCTTACAGGGCTGGGCTATTTACAATGTGGGCAGTTATGTTTTGCTAGCAACAAGTTTCCAGATGCACCTGGAGAAGGAGCACTTCCAGGCAAAGTTTTGTCTGATCCAGGTTACAAATTAAAAAGTAGACCTATTGAAGTGGTTAATCCCTTTTCTGCCCTTGGTGCATGATACACACATGAATTATGAAGAATTAGCTGAAGTTGATGGTAAACGAAACTCTCTGGAACCTGTGGTGTTTTGTGACTATGTCTTTTACCAAAATGTGAAAGAAATGCCTTCCCACCCCTACCCCAGTCCCAAGCTGGAAATAAAACCAGAATCTTACAGGTACAAGTGATCTATCTACTCAAGAGAGTAAACAAAAAAACACCCAAGAAAACAAAAAATAAAATGTAGCTAGTGACAATGCCATTTTTAGGGTGCAAAAATTTAAAACTTGCTTCCCCCCCCCCCCCCCTCNCCCCCCCCCCCCCCTTCCTTGAAAAGGCCATGGGAATTATGTCAAAATAAGTAGTGGAAACCTAGCAAGTCAAAAGTCTGATTTACCAGAGCCATGGGCACACTTCTACCTATGACAGTAAGGTGAAATAAAGAGAATTTCAAATGAATGTCTGCTTCTTGTGAAATCTTGGGCTAGCTTTTGCTTTGCTGTGCTGAAAGATAAGGAAACTACTCTCGCTCTGTTCCCAGGAGTTACTTGTATCCTTTGCTGTGAACAGCATCTGAGAGTATTGAAATAATAGTTTTCTAAACCAAATGTCAGCAAATAATATTCCTGCAAGATATCTAGGTGTCACTTGTTCTTTCTTTGCATGGCATGTTGGTGGGAATGCTGCATGGTGTTCCATCTCAGCAGGACGTTATACAGCATTTACACTTATAATTTATCATCTGCAGTCATGAGACTGATTCTACTCAAAATGACCCTGCAACATAGTAAAGAAAACTATTTTAACTTTTATGACATTTTTGGAGAGGTACCTGAGCCTCAGCATTAGGTGCAAAGGCTGTGGATTCTGGGACAAGAGTTTTTTGATCCAATACTTAAATTCATAGTTACAAAGCTGCTTTAGTATTGTTATTAATATAGTTGTTAATTTGGTTTCAATCCTTAGAATTCGGGTTTAGTCCGTGTGGTTATGTAAGTATGCTTATGTGCCTATGTGTCTGTGGAGGACACATAATAATGTCCATCATATTGTTTCTACCGCTGTTCACTAGAGTACCCTGACAACTAGAGTACTAAATAACATAGTGAGAACTTGCTTTGCTTTTATTTCCAGAGTCTGTATAAGGTGCTGTATGTATTTACATTTTAATGGTGCATCTCCTACTTGGTTGCCCTCTTTCCCAAGCGTTTAACCTCTCTCAGATTCTGCTCAAGTAAGACTTTGTTCTTGGTTAATGTAACTTTGCTCAAAGGCACCTCTGCTCTGAGAAAAAACTCCCAATAAAGTAAGAAGCAGATGAGTTAGATTTAGGTATTACTGAGAGCAAAGAGTGCTTCAGAGCAATAAATGTCTGGGACTTTTTTTTGTGGCTCTTGTTTTCTACATGACACTTACCAAATGTCCTTGCACTCAATCCAGACCTTATAATTTGTCTTTGTCTGATCTGTAGTCTTTGATTACAGGATTGTGAGCTGTTCGAGGACTTTTCAGCAAATATTGGTGGAACTGGAGGGGAAACTGAGGCAAAGAGGGTAGAATCAATGGGTTGAATGAAAAGTGTCAGTCATGGTATCGGGGATGTATGGCTGAGAATAATGGCTCAAGAATAAATGAATGAAATCTCGTTTGTCTCTTAAAAACTAAAATGGATCTTTATTTGAAGATGCGTGCTGTAATGATATTTTGTGAGCTTTTTCAGGCGTGTAAGTGTGGTGGTGCTTCATTCAAGAGAGGATTTGCAAGAATAAGGGATCACTGTAGTATAGATCTATACAACTATACAACACAGCTGCTGGCTCCTGTTTACCCTTACCTAATTCAGTGTAAAATGCACTTGCTACTCCTGATCAGTCCTATTTAACCTTTCCTATATATCACATGTTGTTTCAAATTAGGAACAATATAATAGACTAGCAAGAAGTTCTCTAGGCTGAGGATGAGCAAAGATCCCTCTGGGGACTCATCTCTACAATTGCTTTTTGTCTTTGGCTCTGAAGTACAAGTACTACTGCTTTCTAAGATCTTGTATAAACGGGACTCAGGAAATTTTAAAGAGAGGCTATTTCTGCTTATGGCTCACAAGAAATTCTGCCTCTGTACGTGTTGCATCTTGACTGGAGCTGAGAAAGAGGCAGCTGGTTTCTGAGCCTGCGCGCGTTTGCTGTGCAGCATTCAGAGGCTCATGGAAGACAGACCCCTGCTTTTTTTTTTTTTGTTCAGTTTATATGGGTCACAGTGACTCAGTTACACCAGTGGGATGTGAAAACAGTTTCTGCCGCGAGTAGGATTCAGAAAAAGCAGATGGACATTCCTGTGTCCAGCCCTTGAATATCTCTCTTGTATGGGTCTGCTGTGCCAGTGAGGAGCAAGACCAGTGTCTTCATTTTTTAAATGTACGGCAAAACACAGGTGATTCCTTTATAAAAAGCATATAAAAATTTAAGTGATACAACAGCAAAACTAAGCAGTAGGCCAGGTCCAAACTGCTCTTGATAAAAACACGGGAGAGTTGATCTACAAATACAACATTGCCAGGTTTCTCCTTAGAGAGCAAAATATACCATCGAGTTCCTATTTTAGAGCTTTCCCCCATTTGCTCTGTTCTTTTTCTAGGTAATTGCTATCTGTAGTATACAGCAGTGTACTTTGCCTCCCAGTGGATTCTCCTTAGGCAAGACAAACTTTAACTGTCTTATTTTTGAGTCGCATAGGCTGCGGTCTTGCTCCCTGCTGTAAAATGGCTCCTAGCTCAGCTTTGCATGTCAGTATTTCCTTGCTGTTCTCAGATGTCCTTGGGATCTGCTGCTGACTCCTAAAGACAGTGTAAAAAAGAAAACCATGCCTTGCGTGTGGAGTCTGTTTTGTTCCTTTTGTTTGTGCTGCTGACGCTCTTTTATTTTTGAGAACTGCCTTGAATCTTGTGTGGGCACTTGATAAGGATGTGTGAAATGTGCCTGTTGTGATCCGATCAGACCTGCTCAGGTTTCAGTCCACACCAGTAACTGAATCCCTCACTGAGGGAGCTGCATGTGTCACTGACAGACCAGTTTTATACTGATGCAAACCCATATGAATTATGCCAGAATAAACCAAGTTAGTGCGTTAGTGAATCTGACCTTTGTGGTTTGGTGGCCTGAGGAAACAGCAACTGAACTCATAGGTATCTCTGTAGTCATCACAATTTTCCATTCCCTCTTTCTTTGGGGGAGGGAAGGGGAATCTGAGGCTATTTGAAAAATGAAGCCTATAGAAGAAACAAACAAACTGCCTGCTCTGGTATTAGAGTCATCAATCTTGGTCAGGCATTATTGCCAAAGGAGAACTGGGCTGGAAAAATATGCTTGTCAGTATTCAATCATTACGTCCATTAGATACTGGTTGGCATTGATACATATTAAATAAAGGAGCGAGAGTTGTAGCTGCTCCAGTTTTCTCTGTGTGGAACACCCAATACAGTTATAACTGAAAATGCTCTCAGCAGCTCATTTATGTATGTGTATGTGTAAAGGGGGGTTGGCAGCTGGACAGACTTTAACACTGTAAAGAAGAAATTTGGTCTTGTGCCAGGAGATCTACAGTCACAATCAACAACTTCTAATGAATTCAGCTCAGGAAGAGTGAAGGAGTGGAGCTAGGGCCAGCTGAAGCATTGGCAAAGCGACATGAGCAGTATTTTTTTTTTTTTTATTAGGGCAAGAAATAGTGATGAATTCTGTTGTCTGAAGTCAATTGGAGGCTTAGAAACTGGTAGAAGGAAGTTAATAGCTATTGATAAAGCTCCATAGGAATTACACCTGCAGGTTTGAGCTTGAAGGGAATGGTGCCACAGGGGTGGTGGGAGCCAGGATCAGATTGGTATAAGTAAGAAAAAAAAATCAAGTTAATGGGCTCAGTTCTCTTTTGCGTTGAAACTCATGCAGCAGTAGGAAGAAACACTGTCAGCAGTTGCTGTTATATGATGGTAAAGAACAGCATGCAGGGGCCAGCAGTGACAGGAGAAAGTCTTCAAGCTAAATTGCATGCAGCTAGGGTGTGACTTGCTTTCCCATCAACAAAGCAAATTTTATAATCTGGTGACTGTTTCATACAAATGTCATTCTGGCATCTGCGTTGTAGCTGTTTTAGAAATAGATACACAGACATAGGAGTCTGCAATTGCCAGCAGAATTGCCTCCCTTCCAGGGAACATAGCTCTTACTGGTGATGGATATAGCAAAGGTGACCCGCCTCCTTCGCAGCACGTTGCAAGGCTTAAAAATACAGCATTACCTTTCAAAAGTTTTCTGTGGCTTCCTTGATGCTGCAGCTCTGGGTCATAGGAATCCTTGGGTGTGCAAAGGGGTGAGCACAGCTCTTCCTCTCCACAGAGAAGACTGAAAAGACTTCAGTTAAAAAGCAAAATTTTCCTTTTGGAAAATGAAAGAAAATATTTCTGAAGTCCTGATCACCCTGAACAGAAATACCTCATTGCTGCAGAGCCAGGTGGAAACTGCACTTTGAAGGCCTTGTGCTCCTGTCTCCCTTACAGACTGCCGTTCTCTTGTCATGTTGTGTCTCAGCCCAGCCAAGGGCTGAAGAAATCAAAGTAAGGATGGGATCCTGCACAACAAAACCAGAACATCCGCAAGCAGAGCCAGGCAGTATATATCTTAAAGTGAGGTTTTTCTATTGAAAGCAGCAATGTCCCTGTCTCTCAGCATGACATGACAGAGGATTACTAGGCAACTGTGTCTCATTACCTCGTTCTCTCTTTCACTGTGTGGAGCTCTTCAGTGCTCAGGATCCCAATCTGACATCAGCAGATTCTCCATCTAGATTGGCACGGTCGCATTATAAATGATAATGCATTGGGTGTCAGTGGTGGCAATGAATTTACTGAGCAACAGCTGCGCTAGCCACACTTTGTTACTCCAAACTTCAATTTACCTTTAAAAGGCTGTTTTCTCTAGCTCAGCAATGTCTGTGCTTCTTCCATGCTCACTTTGTTGCTGGACCTTAACATAGCTCTTTCTTCATTTGTTTCCATATCCTATGGAACATCAAGTTTCATTTGTCAGGACCTAAAATGTACATGTATCAGGTGATAACACTGTTACCTAACGACACCATTGTCCCTCTGCTGTTCCCACTGACCAGCAGGAGCATCAGCTCCTCCATTAATCATGCATCCTATATAAGATTAATGTTGCTCTTCATCTAAAACCATGTTCTAACATTAAAAAAACAACAAATCTTCTGTTTCACAAAGCAGAGTCTTCCCTCTTTAATATGGTTTACACTATGGCTTTTATTTTTCTTCTACTTTCCATTCCATAGTGCTGAAGCTTTGCAAAAACACACAGAACTGGTTTACTTTGACAAAGTGGAAGTTTGGAAATGCTTCTGAAGACTGAACTGGGGACAATTTCTTTCCAAACAAGTATGTTTTGACTGTGCTTCTTGACAGCTGGATGCCAGGGAGGCCTGATCTAAAACTAGATATTAGGACTGTATTTTTCCCACTGAAGTTTGTCAAGGAGATACCAGATGTGTTAACTTTTCTTGTTCACTACCCTAGTGTTCGGCCATTAGCAGCCATAGAGCCGCTTATGTTGCAAACACAACTGGATGGGGTCAAGGACGCTGTTATTTTGTTCTCATTTTTGTCCCTGAGGACTCCCACAAAGCTAGGTATGATGTTGTCTTTGATCTCTGTAAAACATCTTGAGGTCTCAGGATGGAAATTTCTGGAGCGCACTTTACCACACTCTCCCGTATTTTCCCCCATTTTAGAAAGCCTTCATCATCTAAAATCCCTTATCTGCAATAAATGACAATAAGCAGTAGATTTTGGTATATTCTTGTGGTGGGTTGACCTTGGCCAGCTGCCCACTCAGCTGTTCTCTCACTCCCCCTCAGCAGGACAATGGAGGGGAGAAAATAAGATAAAAAACCTCGTGGGTCGAGACAAACAAAAGACAGTTACCATCATGGACAAAACAAACTGGACTTGGAGAAAATTAATTTATTGCCAATTACAATAGGCTTGGATAGTGGAAAACAAATAAGTTAAAACAACACCTTCCCCCCCTGCCTTTTCCCAGGCTCACCTTCACTCCTTTACTCCCAGCTCTTCTGCTTCCCCCGCCGCAATTCCCAACTCCTCTGTCCCCGCCAGCAGCACAGGGGGACAGGGAACGGGGGTTGTGGTCGGTCCCTAACAGCTCCCCTCTGCCGCTCCTTCCTCCTCACAGCCTTCCCCTGCTCCCCCGCGGCCTCCCCATCATGGCCGCAGGGGACCCTCTGCCCCGGCGCCGGCAGCACCTCCTCCCCCTCCCCCTGCTCTCACCTGGGTGCTCGCAGGGCTGTTTCTCACACTTTTCTCCTCAGGCCGTGCAGCGTTTTGCCCTTTCTTAAACGTGCTTTCCCAGAGGTGCCACCAGCCTCGCTGAGGGGCTCAGCTCTGCCCTCAGGTGGGGCCATCGGAAGAGGCGGGAACCGGCTGTGCCCGGCCCCGGCTCTCCTCAGAGCCCCTGCAGCCCCCGCAGCTGCCAGCGCCTGGGCTCGGGCATCCAGCGCCATTCTATAGACTGGCATTCATGTGATTAGTTAGGATTGGAGTTTTGTGCTCTGAACACACTAATCATGGCAGCTCTCTAAAGGGAAGCTAGGGCTCGCTGCGACCTGGTGCTAGTGAGGGGAAGGGATGGCGTCCGTGAAGGAGGCGAAGGGGCAAGAGGAGGGCCTTCATCCAGGGCTGCTGCATTGCAGTCCACTGCCGTGGCAGGGAGATGGGGAATCTGCCTCGTGAGTGCCCACGAAGTAGTTAACCGGTGCCAAGAGAAGCTCTTTTCTGTTAAGTCCTTTCTGTGACAGTTCCTGAAATGACCCTGGAGAGTCCTCCGGCACCCAGGTGCTCTGGACGTGATGTAAAGTGCTCAAAGGGATGGCAGTCACCGGCTGTCAGGGAGGAGGCTTTGGATCAGCTCTTGAACAGCAATCAAGGGATCGCTGGATACCCAAGAAAGAACTTTTATCTGCACTCAGCGCCAGGCACTGTTTGAAGTGACAGCTGGAAAAAAGTGCAAAGTCTGACTGCATAAACTACTCGGGCCCCTGGGAACCCATTTCATATTTACTTCCAATTCTATTTCAGGATGTACAGCCCAAATTTCTTATGTTGTCCTCAGGATCACAGGGAAAGAGTCAGTCCACTCTAATTTGAGACAGTCCAGGCTGATTTGTCAAAGTCTCTCCCCTGCAGCGCTGGGACGTGTGTGGTCGGTTGTTATTCTCCAGCTGTCAGACGCTGCAAACTCCGACCGATGCCTGCGCAAAGTGTCGGAAATGACAGGCACGGAGACTTCAGCTGTCAATAACACTCAGTGTCCTACGGCGGTTCTTTGACATGCTTGAGTCATGGTTGTATTTGAGGTAAATCCCATTCTGCCCACAGTGAGGATTGCGATCCATCAAGCTTGAGTGACTTGGACTGTCAGGAAGGTGAATGGTCTTAACGAAAGAATTCAGGTAAACAGGGGGTTTGCACGTGGGCTTCGGTCTGTCTTGTGTATGATGAAATTCTTCCCCTGCACAAAGTGAGCGAAAAGGAGTATTTACAAGAAATGCAGGACCCTGTGGGTGAGCTCCACAGCGTGTGTAATGTAGTGTGTCTTCACAGGCTTACTCAGTAAAATGCCAATTTGCTCCCATCCAAACTGAGGTAGAACCAAATGTTGATCAGCAAAAAGACCCTGGTGATTTCTCTACTGTTTGGGAAGGCTCTTGTGCCAAAATGCAGCTGGATGAGCACGATTCCTGAGGTGCACTGGCTGTGGTTAAAGGAACAATGTTCCTCTTGAAGTTACAGTAGTTATGAATGCCAGTACATGGAGCTGGGGCTACCTACTAGCTCTGTTGAAGGTATTTAGTACTTTTTCTAGTGAACGATGCCTCAGCTGACTTGGTCAGAAAGGTTCAAGCCAAGTAGTAATTTCAAAGATATGGTCTATTGGGTAATCTGCAGAGGGCAAGGGCTATAGGAGGTTTTCCTTGAAATAAACATGTGCATACATCTTTGGTGAGTGGTGGTTGAAGGCAGGCTTGTACACCTGCCTTCCTTTTTTTGAAATATATGAGCAAGTAAATATGGTTCATTCTGGTAACTTTTATGGCCTCCCGGTTTCTGGACCAGAGCAGCTGTGGAGGGGAGGAGAGAACTGCTGCCCTGCGTCCAGGCTTTAGCTGGAGCTACTCTCCCAGGAGGATGCAGAGCTGCTGTCCTGCAGTGGACCCTGGTTGTCCGACATGGCTGTCACTCTTAGAGCATTACTCTGCTATTTGGCTATCTCTTTCTAGACTTCGTGTACATTAGAGGTAGAGAATTGTGAGAGAAATTTATAGTTAATTAAGAATTAGTTTTATAATCATAGAATCATTAAGGTTGGAAAAGACCTCTAAGATCATCGAGTCCAACCATCAACCCAACCTCCCCATTTCCACTAAACCATGTCCCTAAGCGCCTCATCTACACGTCTTTTAAATACTTCCGGGGATGGTGACTCCACCACTTCCCTGGGCAGCCTGTGCCAAGGCCTGACCACTCTTTCAGTGAAGAAATTTCTCCTAATGTCCAACCTAAACCTCCCTTGGTGCAACTTGAGGCCATTTCCTCTCGTCCTATCACTTGTTACTTGTGGGAAGAGACCGACCCCCACCTCACTACACCCTCCTTTCAGGTAGTTGTAGAGAGTGATAATCTAATCTTACCTTTTATTATAATTCAGGCTAATGAGCTTTACTCAGTCATTCACATACTAAGGCCAGGACTTTGAAAATGGGTTCCAGCTTTGACTGAAAGATGCAACTGAATTCACCACATCCCTCTCAATTATACTAATGAATAATTTGCTTATGATATTTGAGAATGCTTGCAGGGTAGAAGAAATTCATCTTTGTGTCTGGTTTCCCTGAAGAATGTTCACCATTTCCTGAAATATAGCAGCTTGTGCTGGATGTGCACTGCCTGTCTCCTTGTTGTTGTTACGTCCCTGCTGAAACGTTTCCGGTGGTGAAGCAGAAGCAGAAATGTGCTACAAAACTGCGTATCTTGAATTGTATGCTGCTGAAATGGACGTTTTAGTGAACTGCCCAAAGTCTGGAAATGATTCATGCTGACTATTTGGGAAATACTTTCAAATAATGAATAAATTTGCAGGAATCAGAGATGGCTCATGAAAGATTAATGATAGTAGAGAAGACCTTCCCCCCCCATCCCCTTAAGTTTCAGCATCAGGTCTCTTGTTTGTACTTTTCCTGCTTTTGAAGTTACTGCAATAATGCTGATTCATTCCAGAGGAGAATTAGGCTTGGAATAATTTTAGGGAGTACATTATGTTTAAGGGTATGGAATGGGGGGCAAACCCTCCTATTTTCTCCAGGAAAATACTACTTCTGATTTCTAATTTTTGCTTTTGTTTTAATTTGCCACTGCATTTTCTTTGTAGTGGTTAATTAAGGTTATGCTATTACTAGAAGTTATTTCCTTCTCATAATTAGAATGTGATGTTCATTTTATTAGCCTATTTTATTATGGTCAGTATTCATTTCAATGCTTAATCATTTCTCCTCCTGTCTGCTTATAAATTTGCCACTTGTTTAGAAACACTTGCTCTGGCATTGGTGTTAGTTTGTTTTCCCCAGCGTACAACACAATCCCCTTTGTTCTGGTTTATATTGGGCCTATTGATGGAGAAATCTGATTTTTAGGACAAGAAATGCTCAACCGTCCTAGCTAAAAGAAACCAGAAATTGTATCTCCTTAACACTGGCATCTGTGGGAAATGTAGCTATGGATATATGATGCTGTGTGTCATAAAATACTTGATGTCCTGTTGCATGGTTTAAGATAGGCCGGGGGCAAACAGGATCTGTTGCGAGCCTTCTTGTAAAGTATTTCTAAAGGAAATCACAGCCAGAAGGGCTTGATAGTCCCTGGAGAGAAAGGCTGTCCTAAATAAGCTGTGGGAAGGCTGTAACTAGGGCTGAGAGCTGAGCTGCAGTGACAGGATTCAGGAATCCAGCAGAAAAATCTAAAGCATAAAGACTCGGCTGAAGAAGGTGCCCTGACGGAGCCAGGTCCCATGGTAGCGGCTCAGGGTGGCAACATTCAGGGGAAAGTATTGGGTGAATATGACTGTTAACAAAGATGGTGCCGGGGGTGAATCCTGTCTGCAGTTGAGATCTGTGCTGCCTGTGACTGCACGGCTGCATGGTCAGTAAAGGGCCCTGTTGGTCAAATTGCGGGATTTCAAAATCAGAAAGTTAAGTGCCTACTCGGCACAGTTTGTTTCGTTATCCATAATGATAGGCTGGACTGCCGTGCATTTCCAGCTATTCTTTTTTTACCCTGTGCCATGTTTGAAAGGAGCGGTGTCGTTTGGCTGATAACCATGGAGCAGAAAGGAAATAGTTTCTTAAAAATAGCTGAGCCTACACTAGGGAGCTCATTATTTTCGCTGTACTGAAAGACACTTCATTCACCAAGACAGGCTTCCATCAAAGAAACCATCAATGCAGCTTGCCATCATCTGTCAGAATACTTTGTTCTCTTCTCATAATTAAAATACAGTATGGCCTATTTGCTACACCCTTGGCAGCCTGTTCCCCACCGCTTGGCTTATGCGGTCTTGCTGAATACAGGGCCAAACGCTAAGAGAGAATTCTCAATGAGCTGCCTTGAGATTGATACGCGAGGGAATTATAATTCCTCAGTAAAGGTAAAAGTGTCTTTGAGCTGTTACAGGGGAACTACAAATACATCATTTCAATTCTTGCATCATAAACCACTCATTCCCATCTTACATTGCACTGCAGAGGGTAAACTTAAATGGATGTAACTTCTCATTACTTGTGTTTCTGCGCTGTTTGAGGCAACACGGTCTATTCACTGTTCGATTTCCTTGGCTTTACTAGTCACCAAGGGATGTGGCATTCTGTGAAACCAGATGGAGTGCGTGTGAACTGCCGGACTAACCTCCTAAGCAGATTTAATGGATGGCAAATAATGAGCAGGAGTGAAAAATGCTGCTCCATTGTGGTAGACAAAACCTAAATAGGTCTTAAACTCCTCTGTGATCTCCTAGCTTCTGTTACCTTACTATGCAATCTAGCTCTGAACATCCTAGAGATGAAATTGTCCACAGTACAAATTAGAGGATGCCCATTACATTAAAATACTCAGCGCAGCATGGATCATTTCTGCAACACTTACTTCTCTAGCGATCAGAAAGTCAGTTTCCCCCCCCCTTTTTTTTTTTCATAAGTAGAATTCATTGGTTTGTTCCTTTTATAAGCAGATAGTGGAGCTAATAAAGATAGAAATCAAGTTTTTCTAGAAACAGCTAACTGGGTTGACTATAATTTATTTGCACTATAGCAGCAGTCCTTTTTCTTTGCATACATGTATCCTGAAAATTGTTATTGTTGCGAAGTTCTTAAAATTAAACTTTGAAAATGAGGAATGCATATTTAAATGACAAATATCTGCAGAAAGGACTGACTGAGAATAAGCTTAAAGCATCAGTAGACTCTTTTCCTACAAAGTTTGTTAAGGCACAAATGGAGAAGGGAAAAAATGGACAGAAAAGGATGAAGCATATGGTTTGTATTTTGGAAACATGAAGTTCACAGAACTGATCTCTAAGTACAGTAGAATTGGAAGGTGACTCTGGCAAAAGTAAGTTCTGTTGTCCAAGCTGAGAAAATTGCCACGGATAATGAATGTAACGATGACAGTGGTGAAATTTACCTTGTGTTGATTATCTGGCATGTTGATTAACTGCACTCTGCAAATGCCATCCGGATCCAGTTAACCATCCTTTTTTTCAGTGTCACTTTTTGATCCCACTGTTCTTACATGCACTGCAGCTATATTTACATTTCTAAAATACTGTATTGTTGGTGCACGAGTTATACATTGTATAATGTATAAAGGGAGCCTGTGCAGCTCCCTTTTCTGACACTCAAGAGTGGCAAGAATTTGATACGAAAGAAGGGCATATGGTTTTTCCACTAAAGTGTTCCCCAGAGAGTTTTTTCTAAAATGGGAATCTACCATCCAGCTCTCATTTTTCAACTACCCGTGTAGCTGCACTTACGTCTTGTAAGCTGCAGTTTTCTGCCAGGGTAGCACTCCCTGTTTTCATGCTGGGTAAATGGCCCAGATGTCTGTCCCAGAGATTTGCACTGGCGCAGCTGTATCAGGATTCGGCGTTAGTGAAACTAGTCCCAAGGGCAGATGATCCCTCACTTCTACCAGGGATCTACCTCTACAACTGTTGGCGGAGGCTGAATCAGTGATCTATCTGGCCAGGTCTGTTTTGCAGAAAGTACCACTGGGAGACTGTTCCTGGGGGCATCGGTTTGGTGAAAAAGGAGATGCAAAGACATCATAGCATTGTGAGCCTTGGGAAGGACGCTTCGCATCTCTTTAAGAAATAGGCTTCCAAATGCCTCCTTTCTTAAAATGGTAATCTGTGCTGTGTACTCTGTGGACCCTCTGCAAAACACTGATTACCTTAGGCATGCATGAAGCCCAGGTTAGTGAGATGTGATCCCAGAAACATGGGGGAGGTATGTCTGGCTGTGATAGCAAATGACAGAATTAGACAGAAAGAGCTGACTATAATTATTCTTTTTTTGTTTTCTTTTCTCCCCTTCGTGCCTCTGATCTTTGTGTCCCAAAGCTCCCTTGTTAGATGTAAATGGAAAACAACACACTTTTTTTTTGTAGTATAGAAGAGGAAAATACATTATTTTTCCTTGCAGATAGGTTGGGCTGCCTTGCTTGCACCTTCCCCTCACTCTGAGTTATTACAGAAAGTGGTATCTGGTAGTGTGAATAATGCTGTGCTCCTGCCAACAGGCACAGAACACATTGGCTATAGATCTCATAAATGTCAGAAGTATATAAGGGAGGTAACTGGGGATAGCTCAAATCCAAAAAACAAAGGGGCTGAAGTGCAAAATTTGGCTTAGCTGATGTTCATCCTCAACTTTTATAGACTTCTGAGAGGTGGGTGTTCTTGAAAAGCAAATTGCAATTACAGTTTAGCACTGATTTATTGTAAAGCAGCTTAACGAGGAAGTTTCACCAACTGCTTTGTGGGCTGTCACTGAAATGCAGCGTTAAATCTTTCAGGGACTGCTAGCACCCCACCACTGATGCAGACCTCTTATCAGCAGTTATTCTCTTACCCAAGAGAAACTGTAGGCAGAAAGCACTAGGAGGTTCTGAAGAAATTGTAGGACTGTACTGAGCAGACATTAGATACCCTGGTACTTTTCTTGAGAGTAGTAGTTAAACCTGATTAAATATTTCTACTTTTCTCCATGGTTATATAAAAACGGTTGCAGCCTGGCGCTTGAGGTATGTGAAAAGCCACTGTAAATTTTGTAGCATTCTTGGGCAATACATACTGCTCTGTATGAAGTAATTGTGATCATCCAAACCCTTCTCAATGCGTAGGTGCTTCAATGCATTTCTGATCCTCCTCTGGAGGAAAGTCCAGAGAAGCCTCCGTAGAGTCCCAATCCTTTAGCTAAAAGAAAATCTCAGCGCTTATTTTGTTCTCCTTCCTTATCCTGTCTCTAAAGGTGTCACAGTATCTGCCTCCTACTTACACAGTTTTTCACCTCTTGCTCTCAAGGCATCAGTGGTTTTCTGTTTTTCATTTATCATCTTCCAGGCCACAGTTCTCCCCTTTTCTACAGCTGTAACTTTACCAGGTCTCTGATTACCTGTAGCCAGTAACTTGCTACTGAAGTTCTTTCTCAGACTATAAGTCTGTGTGGCTTTTCTCATTTTTCCTATATAGTCGACCATGGGCATCATCAGGATGTGTGGGAGGGATGTATTTGGCAATGGGATACTTTGTACTTTAGTCTCCGGTTAACTATTCACCCTGAAGGTAAACAGGTTTTATGCTACCACGTGCTGCTCACTCCTCTCTTCACTGTGTCAGTGACGATATCTGCCTGTCACCTTTTAGGCTATACTTCTTCACATCATGAAGTTTTTGAACAGGGCCCATCTTCACAGCACAGTGATTGCCTCTGCATTGTAGAATGGCTTCTACTTAGTGTTGCTGGAGCAGATATTAATGGCAGTAGTGTAATTGGGGTCTGGCCGCAATGCGTTAGAGCATAACAGGCAACTGCTCATCGTTTCACAGTAAGAATTTCTTCCAGTGTGATAGCTTTGGTAACTGTTAGAAATCATGCTCTGTTCCTAATTACAGAGTGACTCATGATAACTCTACCATCCTCCAGATAACTCTGTAATTAACTTGTGTCACTGCTATAATTTGTTAAGTATGATTTAATAAGAAGAGACTAATTTTTGCAGCTCTGTTAAAGGTACATTTGATTTTTCACTTGATAGACTCAGGAAAGACACACAATCTTTGTTTTATTTCAGGCTAAATGAAATGTAGAAATCTCATGAAATGTAATAGGTTCAATTACTCTGGGAGGAATCCCTAATGTTTAATTTCATATTCTTGTGTTCTACCGGGGAATGTACTTCACCAAAGGAAGCTGCTGAAGATGCAGTTGGGACTGCTCATTGCTTGGTAGAAGAAACACCAAGGTTTTTAAAAGGATGGGTGAAATGAGAAGAAGAAAAAACCAACAACAACAAAAAACCAAAAATCCCAACTCAAACAAAACAAAATGTTCCTGCAGGGTTTTATTTTCACGGTTAATTCTCTTCTTGGCCTCAGCAGTCTACTCACTCTGGCCTGCTGAGCTAATGAGCAGAAGAGGGGGAAGACTCTGAAAGCAGCTGCCACAACTGGGGCACTGTTTTTACTCCATATAAACCATCTATACCTTTTGGGTAGCCACAGAACAAGCATTCTAACTCCTAGAGCCCCACCACTTTTAGTAGTGGGCTGTATACTACTGTCTCTAAGTGGGAATATGAATTTGAGTCTTTTTCGACAGGGCTCCATTCACCCCAATTTTCCCTTATACTGAATAGCATTTTAGTAGTGGGGCAGAATTCAGTGGCTGACTTGGCAAATGCACAAGTGCCAGGCAAAATCTGTGATCTTTTGCAGGCCTGACTGAAGTTTTGAGATCAAAAATGCAACAGTTGGAAGCAAGGATGAAAGAAAGACAGAAAATCTTCTAATGACTTAGAGTAATTACTGTATTTTCTCTGTTTATAACATCACCATATAATAATAAAACAACAGCTTTGCAACATGAATTACTGTTGCTGCAAATGTTTTTCATGGAGCTTCAAACTGCTCCAAACTTTTCTACCAAAAGTGGCAAAGCTCAGATCCAGATTTGAATTCTCAGCTTGGTTACAATTTAGCATTGCTGGTCTACTTTAGGCTTTTACAAGTTATGAATTAGATGGGGAATTAGGAGCTGAATTTAAATGCATTGGTAATTCAGAAGAGTCAAAGTTATGCAGAGATTTGTTTCAGACTTGTTTCTAGAGGTTAGAGGTGTTTCTCCTCTAGAGACACCGCTGCTTCTCCTACTTTGAGGATTAACAGGCAGAATACGACGACAGCTGGCAGCATGTTACTGCAGCATGTTTTCCCTGAGTTAATGAAGGTGAGGAGGAAAATGCTCTATGTCCCCTTCATATTCTCTTTAACTTGGTGGCTTGAAGATGTCTGAACAAGTCTCGAAGACGTTTCTGTGAACTGCTTTGTTTTTCACCCATTAATGGTGACATTGCAGTAACTACACTAGGAGAGTCCACTGGGGTTTTTCTTGGGCAATTATTTTAGGGATGAGTAAACCTTTAGACCGCTCTACAGGTGGCATCCAGGATGTAAAGATGCTGAACCTTTCTGACTTTAGATAGAGCGCTCTCGTGAATTTGCAGCGGTATTGTACTGCCAGGAAATAGATGAGGAGGCTGGTAGACATGCTCTTAGAATGAAATGCTTGACCCCATCTCTCTAGGTCGGGATCAAAGCAGACTGGTAAAACTGTTGAAAAGAACGTGTTCTGCCCCAGACCAAAAGTACCTGCACTATGCAATAGTGCTGAAATACCTTTAAACTCATTGAGGTGGGCATCAGATTTTTACTGTTCTGTTACCTGGATGAGAAGCAGTTGCAGTCAGTGCAGCATGAGTAGATGAGGAAGCAGATTGAATCCCCTACAGATCAGCTGCTCCCTTTTTGCCACTGCTGCAGGATTGGTTCTTAGGGATCTACCCAGGCTGCAAACAGGTGTCTGTCTGTGTCTATTAGAATTCTTCTGTTCTTTCTAATAAATCTCTTTCCACTTGCCGGAAAAGAGGCTTTTACCTCTAGCGGTTTGTTCTTATTACAGAAAACATATTGAAGAATTAGAAAGGGTGCAGGAGAGAGTAACTAGTAGGGTAAAAGGTCTCGATGGTTTAGAGCTGTGTGGAGTGGTTAAGAAAATTAGGCATGAATTCATGAGAAGACAGGAGATTAAGGGAGGACATGATTGAAATGTAAAATTCTGCATGGGAAAGGTGGATGGAGCCGAAGCTGTGTAGGAGCAAGTTAGAAACAAGCGCATATGAACTGCAACTAAGAAACAGAGATGGAAGAAGATAGAAAACCTAATGCATCAAGTGGATTTTTAAGAGGAAGTGCAAGCAATAGGTGAAAGAAGAATGAACTGGAAGTCCTGAGAAAGTGGGGAGACCAAGGGGAAAGCATTGGTAGGATACCATTTCAGAGCCTCAAAACCAGCCTGATTTCAATATATGTCTAGCTGTTGTCAGTATATCTCTGTCTTAAGTGGACAGAGCTGGATAGAGAAGTTAAAGCCCATACATGACTGTATCTCCAACAGTGGGGGAAGTGCTGGGCCTTACTTGCCTTAATAAACCAAAACTGTAAGTAGGGGCTGCCTTGCCCAGCTGGCCACAATAGCACAGAGCTATTAGGGCCTGCTGTGTCAGCACACCTGGAAGGTGAGGAACCAGTGTAACCACATAGAATCATAGAATCATTAAGGTTGGAAAAGACCTCTAAGGTCATCGAGTCCAACCGTCAACCCAACACCCCCTATTCCCGCTAAACGATGTCCCTGAGCACCTCATCTACACGTCTTTTAAATACCTCCAGGGATGGTGATTCCACCACCTCCCTGGGCAGCCTGTTCCAAGGCCTACATGTCTGTAGGGCACAGCGAAGACAAGGTAGCTCTGGAACCACCAATGACAGAGCAACATTTTGGTTGAGATTTTCTGCAAATGTGCCATTTTTGGCAATGGCAAACCATGCCATTGCATTGTGCTTGGACTAACGACAGTTGGCATAAATTGATACAAGCATAGCAGCACCCTGATTAAAACAGGCCTATGACAGACAAATAATGGTTACTTTATTCTTCTAGACATTGGGCCTGTCCTTATGGTCTTAAAAGGTCTATGGCAGCTGGGTTCCAGACTGCGAGTCGTTTTGGACTGTGTCTCCTGTGAATACATAAATGTGGCCTGTCTTGTTGTGAGGCCAGTTCCTTGTCCTTGTATGCTGTGTGTTTGACTGTTGGGTATGGGTAAACCCAGAAGTTGTGCTCACAGTGTTTTTGGTTTTGTTCCATCTGTACTCAGCAAACCTTTCTCATTAATCAAAACCAAATGGCTGCCTTTCACAGATGCTACCCAACTCTTGATGAGAAACTGCCAGAATCTAAATGAACCTTTTTCTCACCTGTATACAAGTCATTTTAGAGCCCCCAGGTGATCTTGCAGCTCATGAGATTTAAATTGCAACCAGACCAAAACCCAAGCAGTCAGATTTTTGCATATCACGTCAAATTTTGCCCCAATTGTAGCAGAGATCAAAGATGTGTATTTCCAGGGGCTGGCATTTCCTGATGCCAGGAGCTGGCACTAGAATGAAGGTAGAGACACAGCTGCTGAGCATGTGCTGCCTGCAGATGCAGGAAGGAAGGAAAATATAAAGTCTGGAAGGATGCTCTGGACTATCATTTGCAGAAATACTTCAGAGGGAGCCTACAAAGAATTCAGTTTGTCTGTCAGATTTCCCAGCCTCTGTGCTATTTGGAACAAGGGTTGGAGACGCAAATCCTGTGGGGCCAACAGTATTTACACAGCTGACAACCTTCATTTGGAAGCTACAAATGGACAGTTAACTCTACAAGCCAAGTGTCCTAGTGAGGTGAAAGGGCTGCTGTAAAGATGCATTAATCGGCAGCCCTTCTCCTTGCTGAAGTAGCATTATCATGATGCATGCTAATGAATTTGAAAATGGCCACGCAACAAGGAAGAGCTCAAGGCAGTTCTGCAATTAATCGTAGAATCATTAAGGTTGGAAAAGACCTCTGAGATCATTGAGTCCAACCATCAACCCAACACCACCATGCCCACTAAACCATGTCCCTAACCGCCTCATCTACATGGTGAGGATGATGACTTCCAGGGATGGTGACTCCACCACTTCCCTGGGCAGCCTGTTCCAAGGCCTGACCACTCTTGCAGTAAAGAAATCTCTCCTAATGTCCAATCTAAACCTCCCTTGGTGCAACTTGAGGCCATTTCCTCTTGTCCTATCGCTTGTTACTTGGGAGAAGAGACCAACTCCCCCCTCGCTACAACCTCCTTTCAGGTAGTTGTANCAACTCTCTGGGCTTGGCCGTCCAGCCAGTTTTTTACCCAGCGAAGAGTGTACCTGTCTAAGGCGTGAGCTGCCAGCTTCTCTAGGAGAATGCCGTCGGAGACAGCGTCAGGCTTTACTGAAGTCCAGGTACACCACATCCACAGCCTTTGCCTTATCCATCAGGCAGGTCACCTGGTCATAGAAGGAGATCAGGTTGGTCAGGCAGGACCTGCCTTCCATGAACCCGTGCTGGCTGGGCCTGATCCCCTGGTTGTCCCGGACATGGCTCGTGAGTGCCCTCAAAACAAACCGCTCCATAATCTTCCCTGGCACTGAGGTCAGGCTGACCGGCCTGTAGTTCCCCGGATCCTCCTTCCAGCCCTTCTTGTAGATGGGCATCACCTTGGTTAGCCTCCAGTCGTCTGAGACCTCCCCTGTTAACCAGGACTGCTGGTAAATGATGCAGAAGTGGCCAGAGCGTGGCCTGATCTTGCCTGTCCCCTTCATAGTCCTGTAGGGTTCTGCTGCAACTCCACCAATTGTTCCAGAAAGGAAGCACCAGAGCTGTCTTCCTTAAGTGCAGTTTGTTCTGCAGAGCTGCCATAAAATCAGCTTGTATGATTATAGAAGTTCACTATAAGGGAATCCTAAGGTGCCCTCCAACTACCTACAGCTCCTAATAGTTGCCCGTACTGATTCACTCAAGCACTAGTTGCTCTTGGATTCAAGAGTGGTCCCTTGAGGATAATGGTAATCCGTTTAAGTTGAAGTGGTCCCTGGCACAAACCACAGCATCCAACCCAGTGCCTGAACACTTTAGGTCAGGTACATGTGCAACTGTAGCTAGAAGATATCTTTGTATCCCCTGTTGCCCCTGCTGGTTTCCATATGGATCAAAAGCTCTGAGAGGATTCCCCATAAAGCAAATGCAAAAACCAGAGTCCTTTATATGTCCCTTTGGGTCATATTTGCTCTTGCGCTTTGTGCTTGCTCCAAAGATGGAGAGATTAATATCCTGTTAGCTCAGGGCTTCTTGCTGCCAGCCTTATCAAGTTATTAAACGTAATGCTGGATTGCTACTGGTTCTCAGTTGAATAAGAAAGAGCGGTGTCTGGAAAAAGTTGAGAATCATGGTGCTATCCTCTATTCCCACAGCATCCTTTCTTGGCTTGTGCTGGCTTCCTGCAGTGTTGAATTGCCATTTTTCAGAGCGAGACTCCATGCTCTCTCTGGGAGGGAGGTGTTCAGGCGCATAATTGCCCATGTGTGTGAGCCTGGGGGAAAGGTTGCATCTTTCTAGCATCTGCCTGGTGCACAAGCTGGATAAATAAATAAGCCTGCAGCCTTTCATAATAAAATATGTTTGTTGCTCCAGCTCTTCTGCTGAGTTATAACTTTGTCAGCATAGCCTCTGTATCTTCTGTATGAAATCCATGCAACTGAGGTTTGTGACACAGAGCTGTATTTTACATAGGTGAAGCTCCTACTATAAATTGCACCACATTAACTGCTGAGCTCTTTGCTTCTAGGGTCTGTTTAACGTTTGGCAGCACTGAAAGAAATAGCAACTGAAGATGAGAATGGGAGGACTGTATTTTCAGGTCAGCTAAAAGGACTGTGCTATGTTTTCTACTGCCTCAATTCTTACCACCAGTATAGTTGCAACTACAAACTTGAGTCTATCTGAAAGAGGTGATGTGATCAAACACCTTTAATTAATTAGTGGAAGTGCCTTTACCATTCTTTGAATATAATCTTTTATTGGAGAGAAATCAGTTTGTAATTTTACATGATCCTGTACTGCTTTTATTCTGTTAATTTCATGCCCATTATTGTCCAGCTTCTTTATATCTAATGAAACTTTCACTCAGTAAAATTGATGAGCTTTTCTACACGTTATCATTAGTATCAATGGAAATCAGAGTGACTCCAGTTAAGCCGAAGATCGCTAGGACTCTGTTTTTATTGTCTATCTCCGTATGGGAATGCATTCTGAGTTTATCACTGTAGGAGTCAAAGGGGACTGTAACAGAGATTCTCAGTGGCCTTTGGCTGTCTGTGTAACCTTGGTCACATCCCTTAATCTGGCCATGCCTCGCTAACAAATGCTTTATCTGTCATTACGGTGTATTTGTGTGCTATGCTTTTGGGGGCAGAGTCTCTGGGTAGCGCAGTTGGATTGCATTTCTGTTGCACTATGTAGGTGCTCTTTGTCACAAATATTAATAATGAATACTCCTAGCATGGTAGGAGAGAGTTATATTTTCTCCTGCGTGGCCATGTGTGTATGCAGACCTGAGTGCAGAGTGAGCGGGGAAGTGCTGTGCTTTGTCCCTCGTTAGAACCGGTCCATTGTTTCTTGGCACTAATGTTCTCTAGCTCTGTCCCTGTTCATTTAGTTTCCGGAGTTAAATGGTAGCTGTTAATTACTTTGCACATATGCTGGGTTTTCACTGCAATGGGGAGACTGCTTGGCTCAGCACAGCTATGCGCCGTTGATGAGGAGAGCTCGTTTCCTCTGGCAGTGTGTCAGAAGCGCACTTTTCCAGTTGACCTGTGTGGTCACAGTGTCCTGTTTGACATCACTGGGTCTTACAGGACCGCAGCCTGCTAGAGCCTGTCTCGTTGGTGCAGCAAGCAGTCACTGAAGTTCTTTCCAGAAATGGAAACACAACATACAACTGTTTTTCTACCACATCAGAAAAGATCATCCCATGCTAGCAAAAGCTTTCACAGGCCAGCAGGCAGGAAAAATGTTCACATCTCCTCAGGCAGAAAGCCATCATTCATGTGCTGGAGCTAATTAGCAAAATTCTGATTAAGTCATTGGAGCAGTGCCAGTTTGCACCAGATGAGGAGCTGGTCCATGTGGAGTTGGTTGATATGGCACGATATAGCATGGTTTGAGAGCGCCCTGGGGATGTGGTAGCTGTATGCTGAAAGCAGAGCCCAGAGTAGCAGCAATGCAGTCCCAGTCCCAGTTTAGTCTGGGTTTCTGTTCTGGTACTTTATTTATTTATTTACTTATTATATATCTCTAGATAGATATGTATCTATTTCTATTTAAAAAAAAAAAATCTTTCTATGTCTACAGGATATAGGCATGTACCTACCTTTCCAGTATGTAATGAGGGGTTGCTAAAGCCTGCAAGAGCCAAGAGCCAGCAGCATGTGGTGAAGCTATCAGCTGCACACAGACACACTGGCTGCCTTGGGGAGGATGAGTATGGGCACTGTCCTTCAGTCCTAAAGAAGCTGGTTAGGAAATATGTTTATTCCCCCTTCAGCTTACCAAACATTGCATTTATAGGAAAATCAATCAAATACAGCCAAAACATAGTTGTTACATTTTTTGAAAATTTTGGAACTTCTTGCAGCTCTGGTCATAAATATATGTTCTTAATATAGTATCTTAACATTTCAAATTATCCATCACTTTAGTCTTCCAGTTACCCCATACCCACACAGATATGGTATTCAACTTTAGTGTCTGAAAATGTTTCTAGATTTAATGAATGAATCATCATCTGCAGAAAGACATGAGTTTACAGTGTTTCAGGTTTCTTGCATGAAATTTTTATATAAATATCTCTGTCCATTTTTCTTCCTTGATCATTACTGGTATCTACATTCAAGAATGGTAAGCTTAGAGAGAAAAATTCATGGGGCAATATTTTTGTCTGTGCAAGTTCCTTACAGGGGTGTATAGTTCAGCAATATTAATTAAAAAAAGTAAACATTATTATGTTCTTAAAGCACAAAAGCTTGACCTGTTTTTCTTCCTCCTCATCTAGTAAAGCCTACACAGTTACCCGCTTGATACTCATTCAATGGAAACACTCAGCACATTATAGCTTTGAGCTTATTAAATAAGCTTTAGTCCTCTTATCCTAACATACTGGAGAAATCTGTCTTCAAAGCAGATGTGCCTAATAGTGGGCAAGCATGGGGGTATCTAATAATTTTTCTGCTGTTGGTAGAAAAATCTTTCTCATCATGTACTATTCAATGGCAAAGTACTGTTCTTATTAGGTACTTACCTACCAGGACCTCTGACTTTAATGCCAGGCTAGGCTGAGTTGGGAGGTAATATTCTTCAAGCTGTGGACTAAAAAGCCTCTTACGTAGCTACAGTGTCAATGAACACATTGGCATTTCCCAAATAAACTGTGTATGTTCCCTCTTTCTGGGGTCAGATGCACAAGCTGATCTGTGACGCATCATGAACTCTGTTCATTATGATATCCTCAGTCTCATGCTGGCTAGCTGTACGGTAGAGCTGGCTAATCTGGATGCATAAGAATCACTTTCCTTGTCATTTAGATGGTGAAGCCTCTGGGATGAAATGCAGAAGCTGTTTTAAGGCTCTGTAGCACTGCTGCATGGTACTTGGCTGCAAAAAAAAAAAAAAAAAATCAGTACATTGAAAAGATGGACTGTCGGAAGAGAACAAAAGCCTGATCATGTGGAGTGACAGATGAACTGTGATAGTTTGTCACCACATCTCTGGAGATTGCTCTGTTTTTCCTTCTCAAGAAAATGAGCATTTGCAATCTTTTGCAATTTCTAACAAAGACAAGAGGTGTCATTTAGTGTTGTATTGTCATGCTGGAAGAATGTTGGTGACTTTTAGCCTGCTGCAGACTGAAATTATGTTTTGGGGTTTTTTCCCCACATTTTGTTATGGATCCCCACCAATTATTTGACCCACTGAGCACAGTGAAGGTCCAGCAGGTGTGTAAATGCTCCTGAGTGTTCGTGAGCAGTTTTAAGAGAACCTGCTGAAATGGGGAGGGGGGGGGAAATAATATGATGTGCACAACTGTTGTAGACAGTTTAGAGTGCTTGCTGCCATCACAGCTCTGGAAAAAATAGGGCTATGGGACTATGGGCTTAGAGTTGCATGGCTAAAAGACGTGGCTGACTAGAGACATGTAATGGGAAGTGCTGTGGGAATGGATTCAGCAACTAAAGAGCCTTTGGATGCAATAAAGCTAAAGATGTAGAGAGATAAGTCTGTGACCCTTTAAGGAATTGCCTTTCCAAATCATCTGTGAAATCATCAAAATGACAGTTTCCACTTCATAGTTAGCTGGTGCTTGAGGATTATGGAAAGCTTTAATACAGATTCCCTTTTTGGTTAGTTCAGGTAGGAGGATGGCTGACTGAAGCTTGTGGTGTCTGTAACTTTCAAAGAGAGGTCTGTATGCGTCATGTAAAATGAAATCAAAGGCCTGGGTTTCATGTAAGCACTTCAGTAGAGTAGAGTTCCATTGTAGCTTATGATATCATCTCACTTCTTGTGTTAATGAATGGTTCTCTTTGCCAGCCAGCCTGTGTTTGCTCAAAAATATACAGTTCAGCTTCTGAGCCTTAGAGCTGCATCTGTTCACAGTGGTGTGTTGCCTAGGGAGGGGAAAATCTTAGCAGTTCAGAGGATGGTAGGAAATCAAGCTTGCAGATGTAAATGTGAAGCATCACAAGGAACACGCATGGCTACCACATCTGCAGCCAAAGGACAGCCCTCACTCCTGTGCCTTGGGAATCAACCACATTAGTTTAGCTTTTGCTGCACTGATTTGACAATGCAACTGAACTTCTAGGCTGGTGGGTTTTTTTGTGGGTGGTTTTTTTTCCCCTTCTTTTTCCCTTTTTCTCCCCTGGCAATTGCATGAAACAGTTTTCCTCAACCCTCTATTTTTTTGAATAATGAATTGGAGTTTTGCTAGGAGGAGATGCATTTCTTTTTTGTGCTGTTCTCTGTGGTGAGTGTGGTGGGAGTGTTTGTCTCCCCCAGCTGCCTTCATTGTGGCCAGCTGCAGAACAATTGGTGAGACACCATCTGGCGTTCCCTAATTTTCAGCAGCTGTAGGTATAATCAGCAGGATGATTGCAAAGTCCCTCTTCCTTCCATACAAAAACTCTGGAAAAGAAATGCAGTGTAACGGGAGATTGAAAACATGGCTTGGTTTTCAGAGGGATACAAGACCTGCCTTAAATGATTCTTGTTCAAGTTTAAAAGCAGCTGGGTTAATGTGCACCTGGTGAACGAACTGCTGATGTTCAACTGCTGCAGCTTATCTGGGGTTGGCATTTCTCAGTGCGGGTGTGTAGGGGGAAAGGGAGGGGGACACACAAGCACAATGAGGTTTCCTGTTTGTGTCTTCTAGTGCTCATGGGCACAAAGAGCTTCCTTTCTACAAGTTTTTGCCTGTTTAGATGCATTTAGATTTTAATCTCTTCAGTCAGGGAAGGTTTTCTTAAGTGAACAGCCGGTGAGGACTTATCGTGTTACCCCATGTAGAAGCCAGCAAGATAAGGGTTAACTTTTGTTTACATGGAGTAATTAAAAGTATCAGGATTAAGCCCTTGTGCTAGTTTGCATCTCTCCACCATGCGTGCCACATTAGGTGTGATATTTCAGACGTGCTGAGCACCTGTAGCTCCCATTGCCTTCAGCTGCTAAATCATTCACTGCATCAGATCTTCCAGATCAGCCAGAGTGGGAGGGTTTCTTTTACTGCTTTTTACCTTGGAGCTTACCTGGAGTTTAGCTGATATGAAAATGATGTACTTTTTCAAAACTAGCCACTGATGGCATGATCTGCTTCTGCTGTTTCATAAAATCAGGTAGGGTACTACATTCCCAGTGGCTTGGAGTCCTGCTGGATGGGGACTGAAGGGTTGTCTTGGACCGTGTGGCCGAACTGTGATGAAATTGCTTGAAGCCATGTCTGCTGTAAGCCTCTATAGTGTAGGTTTGTATAATGTTCTAGTTGCTTGCATTTGAATTATTTAAGCAGTGCAAAGTACAAATAGCTATTGAAGCACCTTAATAATAAATTGTAGGGCTAAGGATTATGACAAACCTGCATGAAGATGTAGAGGAGTAACAGTATGGAAAGAGGATTATTTAAAGGTGGGTAGCATTTATGGTTTGTTACGTATTTCACAGTTTAGTTTATTTTTTAGTTAAAGCGGCCAGTACTCATATTCATTTACATCTACCAAAAATCATTGCTTTGGTAAAAACAAAATTGGATGTTGCCCTCCCATGTAGCTGAAATTCATTTTTTCCAGAGAGCAATTTGAGAAAGTTCCAGAGGGGATAGATATTTCCACTTTTGCTTAATTGTTTTAGTAGAGGTTCTGGGAGGTGCAGGAGGCCATGCAGTATCCCATGATCATCTCTTGTTTACTATCACAGGAGACCAGACTTTCAAATGTTTAAGGGGGAGAAAATGGTAACTGGGAAGCTAAATGTCCATATGTGACAGGGAAAGGATTTTATGTCAAGTGTTAGCAGTGCTCTGGTGACCAGAGCTGGTGCCTGCGCAGCTGAGAATCTGCGCTTTGCTGTATTTCACTCTCCTGAAAAATCTGGGAGCCATGCTTGGCCCTGGCCTCTTGCAAGACCAGGTCAATTGAAAGACTGTCAGCATAGTGAGAGAAACATGCACGTCTCTGAAGAAATTATAGTTGAGCTAAATTGGAGAATACAATTATGATTTGTGTTTAATGTGAGTTTGTGGGCAGGCTGAGTTTTTAGTTCTGGCACTGAGGGAATTACAGATATCTCTGTCTTTAAAATTTGTGGCAGGATGACTCCTTGGTTAAGCCAAAGCTGCTCATAGGCTAGAGATGGAAAGATCCATAGCAAGCAACAGTTAAGGTATTGATTACTGTCATATGAAAAAAACAGTGTTTTGAGAATAAAATATGAGGCAGGGGGAAGGGCATGTGTTTGAGTTTGGTAAGAGCAATGTTAGTTTAAAAAAAAGACAAAAAGACAAAAAGCTGTTTAATAGAAAGTGATCAATTCTACTCATATCAAGACTATTAATCTTGCTACTCGTTCAAAGCAAAATAAACTATCAAAAAAAAAATTCAACAACAAAAAAATTCCTTTATTGTGCCTAGCAGAAATAACTGCATAAAAACTCTTCAGTGGAATTTTGAATTTCTGATTAATTAGACTGCAGTGTTAATTAGTGCCAGTGGTCCTGAGACAAATCTGGTAATTAGTGAGTTGCATATCCAGTGGGGAAGCCCAGCAGAACACCTGTTTTAGAGTGGCTCCTGGATTCAGATGAAAGATTTGCTGTATTGTGGCAGTGCTGTTCATTTTTCTAGTTCTGTGCCTTGTCCTGCAACCATTTGTGTGCAAGTTTGAGTTTGTGAGCAATTGTATGAGCAATTTCTCTGAAATCATAAAAAGTATGGTCTTCTGTTAGGCTGACAATGCTGGGCCAGGTATTACCTGGCAAATGTGAAGATGGTATCTATGGATCTGGAACATGGTATTCCCAATTGTTTGGACTGGAGTAATTAACAGTCAATCAGGCTTGTGCAAATGGATTAACTGCACCTCAGGCTCTCAAGACAAATGTGTGTAAACCTCAGACCCCAAACTGAATTTGATCCACAAAAGGTTTAAATCAAAAGATAGGCATGTGAATTCTTCTCTTTAAAGATGTTCCTGATCACATAAGGTTCCTCCTGGTCTTCACTAATGTGACTTGGGTGTTGGTAGCTCAGAGCAGCTCCTGTTCAGCTCTGATGAGAACGGAGCAATCACAAACCTGCAGAAGGTAGGTCCTCTCATTCCTGAGACTCTTGTCTGCTAGGAATTCCCTGTGGGGTTTTATATGTTCGTAGCAATACTGATAAACGAAGACTTGTTTCTTAATTAAATCCCTTTGGGGTTTGGCCACTTTTTTCCCTTCAGAGAAGGGATTTCGCTTTTTCTCTGTTAAGTCATAGAACAGAAATTACAGATTTTAGGTTTATGGGAGGTTCAGTGTGAAGCAATAGCTGAGGTCTGTGGCATTAGGGAAAGATGTTTGAACACAGCTCTGAGCACTAATTAGTTGCCCTAGGAGCAGAGAAATGATGTCTTCATTCCTACCAAAAGTTTTGTGTTAAGCATAGAAACTTTTGTATCCTGACCAGATACACTGTCTGCTTGGAGATAATTGTCTTTTTTTCTTTTGAAAAACACATGTTCAGGATTAAGATTTTACTTGGCTTTAATTAAGGTTGTCATTGGTTGAAAAACAAATATGGTACTGGAAATGTCCAGGTGCCCTTTGGGGCAAGGTTCATCCGCATTAAATGCCACAGGTCCCGCTGGTTAGTGATCTCTCCTGAATGTGAAGCATTGGCAGTCTAAGGGCAGGCTATAAGAAAGGTGAGGTTCAGAGCAATTTACTCCATCTGAATTTGACACTTGGTGTTGACACAGCTCTGATCTGCTTAAGGTCAAGAGGCAGAATGTTTGTGTCAGCATGGAGTGGTACTGAAAACCAGAGTTTTAAAAGAGCTGGAGAAAAAGGAATCGTTGCTAAGGAAATGGGCTTATTTAATAGTCTGTTTCTCTACCGGCCTGTTCCCCATCAACTTGAATATGGTCATACTTAACTTGATACAAATAGAGAGGCAAAATGCATCCCTTGGCCATGAGCCAAGAAGACTCAGCAGGATCTTGAAAGAAAAATAAAGCACCAATCAAGTTAGCAAATAAAAATGAAGATTTGTGTCTTTCCTCTGGGGATAGTTGATGGTTTTTAAAAAGTCTTGTGACCAGAAACCTTAAAATCTTCCAGTGCAGGTTGATCGGCACGGGAAAAATGCTCCACAGCAATACTTTGGTCTCCGTGATTTTTTCCAGGAAAATTCAATCTAGTTTTATAGTATTTTGTACAAGCAAATAAAAATACCATGTAAGACACAAGTTAAAATACTGTGAAAAGCAACCATGGTATAGGCTAGTATTTCATCCTGTCAGTGCCTTAGCCTTTTGGGGATGGAGATTTATCTGTCTAAATAACTGGATGTGAGAAAATCTTGGTAATGTGTTAGGTGGGACTAGTATCTTTTGCTAGACCCATGGATCTCATTATAAGAGAGAAAGAAAAATATGCTTTGGGGCATTCAAGCCTATCTTGGTCCTGAAATGTAAGCTAGTTCTGTAGTCATGGGCCATCATGAGAAGAGGGAAGTGGACACTGAATGCCCAGCATGTCTATATTTTAGGCTGACTGACAGAGGTAAAAATGTTAAAGGTAGACAGCCCTGGTCACCAACCTAGCTACAATCTCTTATCAGGATAGTATTGTGTCATTTTTTCTTTGTTAACTTTTGTAGTACTGATAGATATCCTTATTAGAAGGAAGAAGACCATGGGTATGACGCATGAAGAGATTAGTCATCATTTTCCTTGCTGCAACTTCACCTGGATTAAAGTGTTTCTGTACTTTGAAGCTGCACTGATGAAAATGGCTTGAGCACCACTAAGCAACACAGGTGTTCAGGCAAAACTCAATGTCAGGGTTGTTCTGCCTGGATGGCATCGAGGAGCTTATCTTAAGCAAGCTGAAGGAAAAGTGTCAAAATGAAGGATGGCTTGTCCAGGATCCAGGCCTGGGAAATGCTGTACTGGGCTTGGGGTTTGAATGCCGAGCATGGCTTGGTGCTCTGCCACCAAAGCTTAATGGGCTTACATGGGCTGTAGTGTGATTGTAAGAACTGTTGCTATACCTGGGCTTTCTTACCTGGCCTTCTCAAGGGGAAGCAGAAAAGGCATTGCTTCCTCCTTGCTCTGGTGTGTAGGAATGATGAGTATCAGCAGGGCTGGGCTTTCCTGAGGTAACAGCAGCAATGCCGTGAGGATAGCCCAAGGTCGTTTTGCAGTAGGCTGCCAATCTGGTCTAGATCAGAGGAGGAGCAGTAACATCAGCTGCAAAGTGAGGTCCTCTGGGGACCCTGTCAGTGCTCTTGTGAGATGCAAATAATTGATGATCAATGCTTGATACTTATAATACTTGGGCTATAGCTATATGGCACAGTCCAGATACCAGCTTTGATGCTAGATGGTGCTGTGTAGCTGAAGCTATAGGTCTTCAACATGAAGTTACCTCATCTCTGTACGGATAGTCTAATGCTCTGTGTTTCAACAAAGACAAAATAGTGAGCAATAGCTCACAGCAGACAGTATGCTAAGATTTCTCACTGGGGCTCTGCTTTCAGCTGGGCTGTATTGGGTAGCTCATTGCAACTGTTAGCTAAATGCACCTATACAGAGCAGCAGTAATCACAAAATCTATAGCTTTATGGAAATTGGAGCTGGAGTGCAAGAGACCTTGTGGACTTGCAGTCTATCATAATAACCTCTTCAGGTCGATAAATGCTGTGAAAAGTAAGCCAAATCCGTCCTTTCTAACCTATCTCAGTTTTGAGAAAGGGCAAATGCTAAGGTTAAATGTAAACAGTACCCTGATGATGGGCGTGATGAAACTGCCCACATGCATGGGCTGGTGCTTAAAACGACTCGGAGCTATTTAGCCTTGTTAACAGTGTTGCCCTGGAGCTATCTAGGTAGATGAGAAAACTGAGATTTTTTTCTGAAGGTTTCTGGATTTGCTGGAGGCCTTCAGCCTTTTGAGTGTTACCTGAGCTCTGAAGGAGGATCAGGAAAATCGTTAACTCTGTGGAAATAGTGCCAAGGGTTTTGTTGGTGCTCCCTGCCTAACCTCAAAATGTGAAAAATGTGTTTTTTAATTTCTGTGCCTGTCTGTGCCTATCATGGTGGGGGGACGACAGAAAAAAATTCCCAATAGTTGAAATCCTCTTGTGCTGTAAGGAAACTTGTAACAGATTCTTAGCAGAGGCACAGGAATGGGCATTCTCCTTTGATGCTATTTCCAAGCAGGGTTTCCACAGTAATGAAATATGACACAGTCAATGATCGCTCAGCTGAAAAAAAATGGCCAGTTAAGGAGAGGCTCAGCATACGTGCCCCTTTGGTGCACCATCTTAAATCACTCTGTTACAATCTGAATTGTCTATTCCTGATAAATCTGTTCAACATTGCTGGATTTGGAGTGTGCAGAATTAATACATCCTTATGGGATATGTTCCAGCTTAATTCAGACTTGTGTAATTCACTGCATTAGAAGTGGCCCAAAGTGATACTTCTTGCTTTGTTAGTTTTGCCTTTTTTTTTTTTTTTTAAAAACAAAAAGGGCAATTGCCTTGCAAAGTACCTTTGAGAGTCATCAACGTTTGAAATAACTGTCACTGTAAATAAATTTGGAGTGTTTATTGCCTATCTGGAATCGTACTGTAAAGTGATCAGAGCGGAGACTTTAGTTTGTTTTCATTTATATGGAGCACAAGCTGCTGATGTGCGACTAGTTCCAAGAAGATAACTAATGAAAAGGCACACTTACTTGATGTTAAAATGAATTCCCCAAACCCTCTTATCCTTGGTGCCTCTTCCCAGAATCATGCGTGGTTTCCTGAGCAAATTCAGATGCGTACCTAAGTGAAAGGAAAGTAAGACAAACTGGAGGAAGTGAAGCTTTCACCTGGAGGTGCAGAACTGCCTCCATAGGAAAACAGTCAGTGAATGTGCTCGGAAACATGGTTGATAGAAGTCGTCCACTCTTAGGGCAAAAAGCATGTTGCAAACATGTCAGTTAAAACATTTTCTAATTAGCTACATGCTCTACATGATGTAATGTATATTATATATTTGTATATGACCTTTCTGATTTTCATCAGGGGAGAAGTGAGGGATAAATGACATGTCAAAGAGACTGAGCATGTACCCCAGTAATGGTGTAAGGCTAGAGGTTAAGCATATGATACCGTTCAAAAGAGAAGGGGGTGAGTGAGCCACGAACCGTAGCGTTGTGGCGAGCATCCTCTGCATAACTGCTGTGCATACAGATGGAAGCGCAGGGCTGGGGAAGGACCCAGGTGTGCCTTTGAGGGGCAAGGACAGAAACATGGTGATTGCATTAGATTTCTGCAGGCTGGAGTCAGTCTGGCTTTGAAGGTCTCTCTCCAACCCCTGACAGGTTGCCTTAGATTTTATTTTCCCATTGTGCAGACTTCAATGAACTGGTGCCTGAAATATCTGGCTACTGATAAATACTTCTAATAACAGATCACTTGAATGCCTGTGGTTTCTGGCTAGGTCATTTTGAAGCAAAACTCTGGGCTGCTAGGGTTCTCTGGTGATGAAACAAACTGTTAGCTTTTTACTTGCAGTTTAATTAAGTGTAGAGGGCTGGATTTGCTTTACCGGAAGATGCTGGAAGTGATCCAGTGCTGCCAGTCCTGGACTCATGTGCTAATTGCCCTAGCCCAGGAAGTAAGTTGGAGAGGTTCTAGTGGAGTTTCTCCACCAAGAAAAAGCTCTCCTTTGGGAAAAGAGGAGCTTCATTCAAGATGAGAGAGAGTTTATAGCTGTAGTTATGCATTGTCCTCGAGGAAGGTGTGTTTTTTACCCAGAGACACTCCAGCAGAGCTGAGCCAGCAGCCGGGTATCGGCTGTGGGATGAGCCTTTGCTGAACCCGCTCTTGCCCTCTGGCTAGGAGAGTTCTGCTGCTGAGACATAGCCTTTTGGTATCTGGGGAAGACAATGTTTTTTGCTAGAAAAATCTTTTTGCTAGAAAAGGTGATTATTCCAGTTCGACATTTGTGCTTACAATGTTCTTTCAGGTTTCAGTCTAATGGTCTTTACTTAGACAGCGGCATGCATTTCTTTTATTTTGGGAAATCTGCTTATCACTTCATTAGACAACTTACAGCTGAGTGACAGGGAATTTAATTTTCTTCCTTTCTTTGCTACCATTGAAGAATCCTTCCTCATCTCTTGTGTCACCCTGTCACATTGGAATGATGTCTGTGCTACAGAGATGCTGTAGCACAGCTCCTCAGCTCAGTGCTAATAAGCCTTCTCTTATTCTGGTTTGGTGTTACCAGTCTTGCTTTCCATGTTATGAAATCCTTGATTCATCTGTTGCTTAAACATCTTAGTAATTTGACACATTGTTTTAAAGTCTCCTGGTAGGATCAAGAACATGGGCACAATACTGGCGATGATAAGAGACCTTTAGGTATGTGATAGTGAGATTTTGTCACTCCTGTCCTGACCACTGATAAGATACTTGAATGGAACAACCATGGAGTAATGTACTTGACATGAGTACGGAGGGCAGTGCTTACCCTAACAGTAGATTATTCCTTTATTTCTGAGGAGGAGGGAAGGATTTAATCTTACAAGTTTTATGAAAATGTCACCACCTCGTGTCCTAGAAGAATACCAAAAATTAAATTTACATGGGTGGGAGGGTTGTCTGTGCTTACGTCTGATTGCTTAGGAAAATCAAGGGCATCACTAAATTCTTTGCTGTTTGATTCACAAATGGTTTCTTAAGGATGAACTGTATTTCATCTGCATCTGAAGGAGCAGGAGGAGTATAAATAAGCCTGCATTGTAGCTACAGGTACCATGTAGTCTGAAAAGGGTGAATTTTCTTAGTAGGGCTCTTCAGATGACAAGCAGCCAGTGGTCTATAATATTGTCATTGTCGAATGTGAGAGCCAACTAAATAGAAAGAGGCAGAACAGCAATCATTGTTATTTAAAGTTGTTTAACTTCAGAAAGTTTACCTGTACAATGGCGTATGGCTGAGTATGATTATTGACAGCACAATGTGTCTAAACAACATCTCAACCATCTGTGTTAGAAAACAAACAGAAACCCAACGTGTCATCTGAACCATCTAAAACAGAAGGAAGTTGCAAATATTTCAGAAGTTTTATTTTTCTTTCTAATTAGGGTTCTCTCAATCATTTGGTTCTAGAGGTTTTTATAAAACCCAGAAAATATAGTGAAATACTTTTTGGTTTGTGGCTTTTTTTCATTAATACTTAAAAAGCAAAAATTGTCAATTCTTCACATCAGTGCTGCATATTTTGGTGATTATTTCTGCCCCCCCCTCCAACTGTAAGGATGCAAGAGAGAGCGCTTGTAGAAGATTTAAAGCATTTCCAGTTGACAGCATTATTAAACAGGGAGCAGCCTTTTACCAGGACATGGTTTATTCTGGTAGTTTAGAATCTCCCTCTTTCTCTCATGTATGTTTATGCACACATGTATGTAGAAAAGAACTTAACGTCCTTTCTGTAGGTATATATGTATTTGTTTACTGTGCTTTATTTTCAATATTCCATGGCAGCAGAGCTGGATGTATTCTGAAGGGAGGGTATTTACTACTTTAATGGTGCTGCAGGAGATACTTCTCTGTGTAACCAGACTTATGTCAGGGCCTGTTATATCCTACTCCAGGTGGGAGATGCCTATGAACCGGTGTCCTAGACATTTCCAGCAACCCAACAAAGTACTCCATAGAAAAGAGGGGATGTAGGGAGCTGGAGATGAAGACAATTTCCTCTCCAACACTTTGAGGGATTTAGGTTTCCTTGTTTCTTTGTGGGAGAAAAGAGTGGTGAGATGTTGGCTTAATTCCAGCTGAACAGAGTGTTCCTCTTTGGCTTTGACATCAGAGTAATTCAGGGCAGGGAAGCTTAGAAATTTGCTCTGTATCCATTGGTTTCAGAGGAACATCAAACTCTGTGATCTGAAGTTTCACGTTCAACACTAACTAGATTGAACAAATAGCCCTTGGTGCCTCCTGGCCAGGCTGCTCCCTCCCCATCCTCGCTTACCCCTGCGCTAGAACAGAAAAGTTTCAGTTCAATTTTTTTTCTTTCTCCTCCCCTGCCCCTCAGTGATCTGTTCCCTTTATCTATGAAATTAATGAACTCCCATCAGAGACTTGTCTCTTGGTTCCTGCCCTTGAAATCCTAGAAACTGAAAAAAGAAGTGAGTATAGCAGTGCACCTGGAAAACTTATCTTCTACAACTTTGTATCACTGCTGTATTGCAATTTTCTGCCTCTGTTCTCTAGCTGACCTATACCTATAATAGAAAACTTTCTCCTATATTTCTCATAGTCAAAAGTTGCCTTATCTTCAAGGAACAAGAAAATAGGTTCATTACTCAGAGAAAGACAAGGAGATGTCATCCCATGCTAGGATTTTTTGAGTGTTTTGTTTGGGTTTTATAAGTGGCCACTTACTGAACTGAAAATTGCAGAAGCGCAAGGGGGGAAAACACGGCAGCTTTTCCCATTACTATTTTGTTTTCTAATTAATCCTGTCCATTCAAGCTTTATCTGCTTTGCTCATGTGGCGTTTGCTTTTATAGCTTGAAAAAGGGTAGAGGGGAGGTGTGAATACCCTCCTCTGCTAATGCATTTTGATTGCTTTTTCCCCACTGTTTGGAATGCTTTTAGAAATCACCAAGGCTCTTAATTTTTCATGTGACACTGGTTTCCCACTGCTCTGGGTTATTCAACTTGGTAAACATTTTGCCTGAAGGATTACATTTACTTTGATGCACAAGTTGGCTGAGCTGAAAGTTCAAGCCTTTGTGATAGCAGTTGATGAAGACATAATTAAGACAGGCTAATTTTTGTGTGTGAGTATGTTTAATAACTTTTGACTCAACATCTGTGAAGTGATTGGTTTGCTAATCACTGCAAAACAATCATATGTTAGGCAAGTACTTGGAGAAAAGGCATTTCCCGTGGTAGGGGTTACATGGAAGTGCCCTTTAGCTTAGCCGGACGGCTGAAATTGAACTTACTCCTGTGGCAGCTATGTTTACTGAAAATTAGCATGTCTTTTTGCTGCCCGTGTTCCCTACATGGCTAAGGCTTTTTCCATGCTTGCTAATTCCTAAAGGCTGTCTGAAATTTCTGGTTTTGGTATTAATACAGCTGAATAATATCTGAATGTATTTTATTTAAAAAATGAGGCACTACGTGAGTAACTGCCAATGGTCCCTATCCTTCCTGTTGCAGCGGTTTCTTTTGGACCAGCACATTTCTCATCTAGAAAAAGCAGCTTTATCAGAATTCAACTTTGCAATATGAGTCAGTTAGATGAAACTAGATTTTGAAAGAAAAACAGAGTTGAATTATTTGAAAAAGATCAGCTTTTAGAGCTGCAAAGTTGTGGAACAGGCCTGACACTGACATCAATTATTTTCATGATTTGTCAATTAAAATGAAGCAAAGTGTGTTTAAAAATGCCTGTGAAATGAAATTTTTAGAATTATTATTACAGTTTGGAACAGAAACTACATTCTGTGAGCACTTCTTCTGGAACAGAAATTCCAGTTTTAGCCAATATTGGTGATACTGAAGAATAATACCTATCTGACTGGTTTCCTATGTACTCATAAATGAGTGTCTATAACATCTGAGAGTTGAATAGGTCCATGTAAGTGCTATTATTGTTTATTGCTAATTAGCATTAGTGGATTTAGGTCTCTCAGGAACCCGATTAAAGCAGAAATAGTAATATTCAGGCCTCCATGTTCCTATTTGTCTTTCAGTGGGTTTTATTTCACTACCTTTGAGACTATTTAAGGAATGATTTCTAGCCCTCCCTTGGTAATTCGGTAATCCAGTAATGCTGGGATATCTTGGTAAGTCCAGGTCTTGGGCTATAAATTTTTCTTGGAGCCATTTAAAAAGCCCTTAGAAAGTGTAATAAAAAATGCCAGACACTGTAAGTATGCATGACTTTAAATTATATAGAACCTAATTCTATGACAGACAAATCCCACTTTGTATGCAGTATTGTTGCCCTATCTGCAACCTTCCCTGGCTAAAACTGTCAGGGCAAAGTGCGTTACAAAGCTGAAATGTCTTAGTGTCTGAGCAGTGCTAGCCTGTCATTGCTCTTCAATATTTAATGTGGGATTTAGAGGTGAGATCAAAGATATGCAGTGTACCGGCAGTTGGCTCTGTTCTAAACAGGTTAGATCTTGAGGGCAGTTGCGATGGTCCAGTCTCCAAGGTGCTGAATAAGTATCTGTGGCTCCAGATGGACTCCAGTGGTCTGTTTTACAAAGTGCCCTGTTGAAGCTTCACAGCTCCCAGCCTGTGCTAGCCAGATGAAAGCTGTGACACGTGTGTATGCATCCTATAGCTGCATCTTCCATCAGCACTGCAGTCATTCCCTTAAGAGTTGTGAACTTTCATCAGTGTGCTGCTGGGGGAAAGTTAGGCTGAGAAAATTACTTTTGCACTTGAATCTGAAAGCAGTGCTGTTTCTGATCTGATGGGGAAGCAATTTGTACAATTCATTGCCCAGTTTTGGAGTAATTACATTTTCAGACTGTTCAAACCTCCCTTGAGGTGTTGATTGTATCATTGCTCCAATGTCATCTAAATGACGTAGCTGTAGAGACCCTTTAGTTGATTTGAAAAGGATGCACACAAAGCTGAAGTTTGGGAGTGAGATTCATTAAATAATGCTGTACTCTAGTAGTGTCTTCTGCAAGATGGCTGGAGCTGGCAGATATGTGTCTGTGATGGTAAGACCTCTGCTGGAAGGCTTAAATCTGTCGGACTCAGAGACAGCGTCTTGCCAAATGGATGCAAATTCCCTTTACTCTGGGATGTAGTTGATGAAGCAGCGAGCTGAAGAGCGTAGAGGAGAGAGCATGCAGGGAGACCTGTGTTGCTCAGCAGGGAGCCTAGCTGAATGTCTTTCAGCAGAAGTGTCTCTTTGTGTGAGTTAAAGGGACTTGACTAATCACTGCTCTTTACAAAATAGGTTTGGTAGTATTCTGTAGGCATTGCCATTTAGCGGACTCATTTTTCTCTTCTGTGTTATGGCTGGAGCTGGGCACCTCTTATAAGAATGCCCTTGTCCTCTTCGTTGTGCATAAGGAGAAATTGTGAGGTGTCATCGATGGTGTTGTCCACCTGGGTTCTGGTCCACAGAAGGAGGTGAAAACATGAGCAGCCAAACTGCAGTTTCCCTGGACAAGGCAGCAGCACTTCCTAAACCATAACTTTTCTGCTTCCAGCTACAATACTTAATTCCAAACTGGAATTGGAAGTAGATATTTTCACTTGAAAATAGAGATGCATATGGTTGTGCTTGTCTTTCTCCAAAACCTTATATCACTGCCTTTCTTCTAACAGATCTACCATTTTACTTAAACTCTGTTTACTTCCTGTTCAATATCCCTGAAATTCTCTTGCTTCTATTCACAGCTGCTATTGCCCATCTCCTTTCCTCTGTTAAGTGTTTGAAGACAAAAAATTTGTAGTCTGCTTTGGTGGTGAACAAGGAAATCAAAATTTTCTAAGTTGTGATCATCATCCCTTCCTTACCCTTTCCATAAGAAGCCATCTTTCCTCCCACTTTCATGGCTTATGTACTTTTGAAATTCATGCAGTGGGACTGGTTGCCTCAGTATTTCTCTTAAAATTGTTAGACTGTTTCAACAGGCACACAATGAATTTAGGATATTTCTCAACTGAAAAGTCTACAGGCATGGTAGATTGGAATAAGAGGAAACCTATGGATAGTAAGAAGGGGGAGGAAGATGCTTGTCTTAGTCAAATCAGTATCTTCCTCTATATCTTCTGTGGATTGCTATTTTGAGCCTCTCTTAGATGTGTTTGTGTTAAACAGTTTTATAGGTAGGACATTGAAAATCCACTGATAAAACTCCTAGAGAGGTACCATCCTCCTGTGCAGCAGGAAAGTAGTGCTGATGCTTTACACAGTTTGAACTTTTCTTACTGTAAGCTACTGTCACGGGTGATAAATGATCCTGCAAAACTTGAACTTTTGTGTGAGCGTATTATCTGCCACCACCTTCTGGGGTCAGAGTATCCCCCGCACATATACTTCTTCCTTTACCTGTCAAACTTCAGCTAGAGTTTTAGTTTTTGGAACTGCATGTTCTTTCACATTTTGTCTTCTCATCCCCTTTCCCTCTGGATTAAGCAGCCACCTGTCAAACACGGGACTTTTACCTTGCACAGTGGAGAAAAAAGCAATAGGTTCTGTTCAGAAGGCCATAGCATGCGTGTGAGTGGCTTTGCACTGTGTTCCTCACCCTTCTCCACTGTACAGTCTGTTGGGATGCTGGTACAACCACCTCATAGGATGTTGGATTCCAAGAGGTTAAATATTATAAAACTTAATTAAATGGCATTATAGTACTTGTATTTCCAAACTGCACAACAGTTGAGACTGTAAAATATTAGAGGGTGATTGTGGTATGATAAACTGGTTTAGTAATAAATAACAAGGCCTTGAAAAGTGTTGATTGTGAACAGGGGGCATTTCACTAATGTTAATCATTGCTAAGGATAATTCAGAGTGCCTTTTAATAAATATGTGTGTGTTGTGAAACAACGTGTTACGTGGTTGCGACAGAAAGCTTGGATACTGGGGCAGTTGTGACTGTTGTTTTTGTAAATGCAACAGAGTGCAAAGGCCACCACAGAATGGAGCAGCTGGATCTGGTTTTGAGCAGGGCGGTCTGGTGACAGTGATGTATTAATCCCCGAACAGCTCGTAGATGCATGATGGTGGGATACCTTTCTGAGATTATTCAGTGTATAACACTAGGATGTTAAACTTTACTGGAATGGGCTATCTTGCCAGGTGTCTGTGCCTTCCTCCTTCCTACTCATCTGGTGACAGAATGCGAAGCCCAGACACTCTTGTTGGGGCTGTCATCCCTGTCATCTTCAGGGATGGTGAACTATCTCTTTAACTTGACCAGCTGGCCACATGCTAAGTAAATCTTGCTGGTATTAACAAGGCTTTTAGGCATGTTAGGCCAAGCTAACTCGTACAATCTGTCATTTACACCTTTAAATCTTCATCAGAACAAGCGCACTGAGTCTTCCCAGAACTGTATTAATTGGATTTCATGCTACTGGGAAGGTGTGTGTTTTGTGTCTTGCATAGCAATTACAGGCACAGCCACTGAAGATTTTAGTACTCCTTGTTTTACTTCCTCCAAAACTGCCATTCCTCTTGAAACTTTTAATAACCACCAGCTACATGCCTTTGTGAATCAATGATTTGAAGGAGTAAACAAAACTGGACTAGCTTTTCAGCTAATGCAAATCACCTAAGTTTTTGGCTGACTCTGTCCAAGTATATTTCTTTCTTTAACCTCTGGATGGTTTTCTTTCATGATGGAATGCCTGACACCATGGTGGCCTTAGGTCCATAAAACAAAGTAAGCATAACTTATGCATCTGAAAACTGTCATCTTTAATCTCAATTTCCAGAGTGCATTGCTGACCAAAATGCAATTTTAAAAGCTTTATTCCCCCTTTTTCTGTTGAAGAGGTCTAGTCAGAAAATAGTAGAGAACAAAACCATTTTTCAGCCCTGATGAAGTGCATAAAAGTTATAAATTGATTTTACAGTGCTTGTTGAACTTGCTTGTTCAATAATAAATTATTCCAGTTATAAAGTAACCAATGCATTCCTTGTAACTACCTACTCTCTGAACAGTGACAGCCTACAACTTGTATTAATATAAACTATATTGAGCAATCAGTAGAGCATATGCAGTGTTTCAATGCAACGTCAGCACTGAAATTGTGATAAAATACTTCAGGGTGCCAGGCTAGTCTATGGCAGGGAGCTGGTAATTTGGTCTGGTCTTCAGAAATGTTCTTCAGAAGCTACAGTGGAGTTAAAAGGGGAAAAAAAGGTTGACTGCCAATAAGGGGCTGAGTGGCAGTTTATTTGTCTGTTCAAATCAAGTATCAGATGCCAATTAAAAGGGTCTCCTGCAGTCGCTAATTAAGAAGCACTGAGGGATTGATTAGCCATTTACCAATGACTGTCAGTACAAATGGATTTGTTCTATTATCCCAGCATGTACTTCAGGGAATCAACTAGTTTCTATTAATGAATTTGAGCGTGTTCACGTGATAAGCATGAGTCTGGCATTTCATTTGTTTTAATATTTAAACCATTCATTTTATTGACTGGCCTATGTTCTTCAGTCATGGATATGCTTTCTATTGCTTCAAAGGAATTTTTCTTCTAAAATGATTCTCCATAAGGAGAGTAGCCATCTCGGAGCATGGGTAAGGGTCAAATTATTGTACGTTCCACTAGTATGCTACCAGCGCTCTGGGCTTCCTGCTCCATTCCTGGGCAATGACCCAGAAAGGTGAAGATGCGAATGAGGAGAGAGGTAATGAAAAACATTGTTTTGAAAGGCACAAGTTGCAGATCTGTGGTGTGGTTCCATATCGGGGCTCCAGCCAAAATTTAGAAGGATTTTAGGCAGTTGGCCATGCCCTGGCCTTGGCAGCACCTCCGCTGTAAGGTGCTGGAAATCCTGAGAACCCCAAGGACTGTGTTGGGATTTTCAGTGCCTCCATTTCCTTCACAAATATTTAGATGATAACTGTATTTTGAAACAGAAAAGTACTTTTCCCACCATTTATCTTGAAAGTGATCCTTTTTTTTTTCTTTTTTTTTTTGAAGAAAATACTTCTCTGTGTCAGAATTCCCCACATCATGGTAATGAGTGTTTGGCTAATATTCTTGCCTCATCCTGTTACATTTCTCTAATGAAAGATAGCTGAAGCTATAAATGCAACTTCTGCAAGAGATACTGGGGTACTGAGTGAGCTCTGAGAGAGTCACCTGTGTATCCTTCCATGTCTGGTGCTTAAGAGCTGGTGAGCAAGTAAATCTCTTAAGAAATATGTGTGAGAGACCAGCTGCAGCCCAAGATGTTTTTAAAGACAAATTTAGTCTTGGTCACTAATTTTGATTCTACGGAAACCTTCAATAATGTTTTTTCTCTGACTTCAGTGGGAGCCATTTGATGCAACTTGGAAAGGGAAGAGATGCAACAGAGGTGGAATATACTGGTTTTATTTTCAGAATTTAGTGTCTGTTTGCTATTCAAAAGCAAATAAACAAGAAAATAAAAATCTCCTTACATGCCATGATGCCTTGTTCAGCATGTTGCTATTTGATGCCTATTCCAGACTTTATCCCAGTTTTAGTCCCATATGAAAGTC
This sequence comes from Pelecanoides urinatrix, assembly GCA_013400755.1. NCBI lineage: Eukaryota > Metazoa > Chordata > Aves > Procellariiformes > Procellariidae > Pelecanoides > Pelecanoides urinatrix. The sequence continues at coordinate 389,636 of VZTQ01012411.1, read as the reverse complement.
TCCCCTGGTTCTGATTTAATGTTTGCAGAAATTACATTTGGAATGATATACAGTAGGAGGAAATATATTTTAAAAATGTGATGGTTGAAAGAAATATCTTTAATCTCTCCTGTTATTAGTACTAAAGGGGCTTTCAGAGAATACTAAAGCTATCACACTAAGCCCCATAATTCTCTTTTTTAGTCATTTCTTCTCCTGTTTTTCATTTGCTTTTTTTTATTCTGATATTAATTTTCTGGCTCTGTTTTCCTCTGTGGTTTTCATCTTCTTTCCCCCAGTTCAGCACTCTGCATTTAGCGCTCTTTTTCCCCACTTCTCCCTCTTTCTTTTTAAAGTCTCATGATTTTTTTTTTTTCTCTTCTCCCCCCCTCCCTTTTAAAGCCTTTATTCTGCTCTATATTCTCTGCTATAATTCAGTGCTCTGCTGCCATATCTCTGTTTCTGTCAGTGTGGTCACGGAGAACGATCCATGGTGGGTTGTAGATAGCTGCGCCTGCTTTTCCGAGGGCTCCCTGCCTGAGACGGCTGCTGTTCTTGCATGACAACAGCAGCTTGCCTGATATTATCCAAGATGCTTTGCCTGCACACACCACTCTGAGATAGCTGTGTGGCAAGAAATGTACCAGTTACTAAGTAATTTGGGAGTGCATAGGAATATAGCTGGCTAGTATTTTTGCTCGTGTAACTAGTTGCACTGTTCTCCTTTTACTTTGGAATTAACTCTGTGCAGTTACAGTTTATTACTGGCATTGCTTTGTACGTTAAGAAGCTGCTGTAAGGGCAGTTGTAGAAAAAGAGGTCATGCAGATGGCTCGTTAGAATCAGAAACATTGGAGGAGGCAGTCAAAATGAGACTCGTCTGATGATATGTATCTTAATCCTGCTCTTGTAACTAAACTAAAAGAAACTCAAGAATAGAGTAATAATTCTGGTGATATTTGCAATGGAAATGGTTACATGTGTTAATGAAGATTTCAAAACTAAGTTGTTGCTAATCATCAGGTGGTTATTTTCGTGGCCCAACTATGCCACCACCTATGTGCCATATGGCCCCTTGGGCTATGTAGTACATATATATGTACTTTGAGACATCCTTGCTGTAGAGAGTTTGTAGTTGAAGTAGATAAGATGGATGGATGGTCTGATCTAACACCAGTCAAGGCCATTGAAAATCTTTTCATGAGTTTTTGTGAGTGTTGAATGACGAATTCGTCATGGGGGAGTTGCAAGGCCTTTCCAAAGATGATGCTTGACGGCCAGTGCAAAAGCCTAATAAGAAACCTGAACCCGTGCGGTCTGGCTGTTGAGTCAACCAGAGAAAGAACTTATTTATCAGTTTCAGATATAGTTGTTGGACATTATGAAGTGGACTTGATAAGCAAAAGTGAACTGAATATATTGGATTACAAATGAAAGATTTGGATTAAATTTAAGACGCAGTCGTAGTACTAGGATTTGGTGGCCCTAAATGCATATAGTGGCTGAAATGATTCTTATGATTGCAGTGCTTTTGTTTGCTTTGTATAATAGAGTAAAATGTTATAATAAATGCTTTTTGATGGCTGTGATCCTTTATAGTCATAGAAACTTCACCTGCAGTTGTAAAAATATAAAGAATAACATTAATTCACAAAATTGGATAAGCTGTAATACTGCAGAGGTCAGCCAATAAAAAAAGAAGTCATATGTTGTCTATATGACTCTGATGATAGACACAATCCATTCTTAGGTACCATTTTATTTCTATCTCATATAAAGCCCAGGAACTGAGAAAATAGCAATTTTTTTCCTTTTCAGTAATACAACTGAAGGAAATCTGTTTTCCTTCAGATGGGGAGAGAGAGCAAACTTTTACGTTGTATGGTAGAATGACAGGGTAGTGTTATCTGGCCTGTGTTATGTAGTAGATGACAGTAATAGTCCTTTCTGGCTTTAAAACTGGTAAAAGTTTTTACCTGTTGTGTCAGTAACTCAATGTTGCGTGTTGAATTTTGAGTATCAAGAGTATGATATAGGATGAAGGTAAGAAAAAGTAGAGCCAGTTAGTGGAAAACGTAGTTGAGACCCAGATTTCTGGATTCCTGCAAGATAAGTCCTGGGTGGCCTTCTGGGTCTTCCAGTCCTGTCCCTCACCGCCATATACAGCTATGTCTGTCCAGGGGACCAAGAGGGATAACACTCATCCTCACCCATGAGCACCCCTGGAATGATGGATCATCTATAGGCTGCTATTTCCCATTTAAGTCGGGGTTGCTTCTGTCCAGAAACAGTTGCTTTCACAAACCAATTACTACTGAGTTCTGCATGATTAATATTTACCAGAACAACTATGGTGGGCATTTAAATGTTTTTAGATCTCTTTCCTGGTCTTGAGTACATCTTGACTTGTAAATTTGTACTCAGACTTTGCCTGAATTAGGCATCTCTGAATCTCTTTTCTTGTCTCTGAAATGGATAAAATAATAGTTTATTGCCTCATTTTAAAGTTTTGCTCAGAGAATTCAGGATTCTGATGAATCAGCCTAATTGTTTATAAAGATAAAAACTCTTTATGCAGATAAAATAGTAGGGTTTTGGCAGTGCTTCCTTTCTTCCTTAAGAAGAAAAAAGAACCAGAGCAAAAGCCCAGTTATTACTGAGGATGAACTGCAATTAATCGTACACTAGGCTAAGCCACTCATTCGCTTGAATTGTGAGACAGATGAGTTTTCATGATGAAGAATCTCATCTGATTTTCATATTGGTATTTTTTTGATGGCAGTAAATATGGAAATGGGGGCAATGCAGATCTGTCCTTGGCACCAGATGTACCTAAGCAATTTCTTCTAGATTTGGTCTATATAGGCAGTTATGTCTAAGCAGGAAGATACAAGCAACCCTGGTAATGGACAACAGATAAAAGGATGCATGCCAGATAGATCAAATGTTGAACCATCTCATGAAGTGGACTGTCCTCTCTGGGCTGGCATCACTTGGCCAAGAAGGATTATGCTCTTTCCATTCATTTCCATTTCCAAAACCTACATAAGATCTCATTAGAAATTCTGCACGTTGGAGTGGGGGGAAGAACAGATCAAGAGGAGGAAAAAAAAAAAAAAGAAAAGGATTCATTCCTTTGAACTTGTGAAGATAAGAACATGCTTTAATGATGAATGAGAAGCATACTTCAGAAGGAAACCACAGCCCTGTAATTGGCATTGAGAAATATACTGTAATATCAGATAGTATTATCAGGGACAGTGCATCTGAAAAGGATCCAAGGAAGAACCAAGGTCATATATTTTGTAAACAGATTTTTGCATGTAGATGTACTGCAATCTGCCACATGTTCCAAAATACAGATAATTGTTTTATAATCTATACATGTGGATGCTTTGATGCTAATCTCTACCTGGAGAGGAATCTGAATTGGGTAAGTGACTGAAATATTAAACAAGTGGGCAATGGACTATTTCTGTAACCTGGAGTGACAGATTTTTTTATGAGACTGGACTTTGTTTTAAAATCCCTGATAGGCTTTTTTTCCCCTAAATTTAGTTTCAAAGATATCTTTGTTTTAGGCAGGTTTTGCTGATATTTGCTGATCAATCCTTTAAAATCTGTTTAGGCTATCCTTAGGAAGCAAACCGAATAGAGAAAATTGTTTATACAGTGAATCCATAATAGGGTGAATCTGAGTAAGCAAACTCATGTAACTTTTGCCTTTAATATCGATGTATTAATTTCCATTAAATATAAGTGGTGTTCAGTCTTGTCTCTCTTATCCTCTACCATTAAAATAAAGTTATCCAGAAGCAAAAGCTAAAATACCGAATGTGAAATCAGGTTTTGTAAACCTTAATGCTCAAAGGATGATCAGTTCTCGTGTGGTTTCATAGAAATAGGATATAGAAGGAGGAGGAACAAAGGCTGTATCACTTGTGACTCACCTTGCCTCCCTACGCTGCCTGCCAATCAAAGCCAATGGGCTTAGATCTCTCCCACCGGTATTTCCTTCACCAGGAGGCAGCTGTAATAGGAGAAGACAGCCCAGGCCAGAAACATGCATCTGACTGTGCACTCGTGTACAAAATCTGAACCTACGTGTGGCTCCAGCTGCTGCCGAGTGCTACCGGTGTTACAGTCATGGAGGCAGAGGGAGGCAGGTAGCCTCAGTGTCCATGTGATGTTGAAATCCAGACTGATAATTTGATTCTTCGGACCATCTTTATCTAGTGTCCACACCTCAGCATTTGGGTGGTCACAGTCCTGACTAAATGGCATGACTGTCCTGAGGGCCTTTGCAATAGAGTATTTTTGAAATTCAAAGTGGCAGCTGCTGCTCACGCAGGAGCCAAACTCACCTGAGCTACAGCAACTGCTAGAAAATGCAATTTCAAGTAGCCAGATATTCTGAACTGACCATCTGCTTTAGGGTAGGTGTGACTGTGACTCACCAAACCTAGTTGATCCTGTGATCGTTAGTAGAGAGGATGGACTATTTATCTTTGTACACTTACTGGTGGTATTTTCTCAAATATAAATATCGGTCCCCTTCAGATATCCACTGGCTTCCATTTATCAAAGTGACAGCCAGCCAGCAAGCAAGCAAACCTCTCAAAACCTATGATAAAATTAGCTGCAATCGATACTCCATTCAAAGTAATATGATTAAGCCTACAAGTTTAGGTTTAATTTCATCTTGCAGACTGCCGATGATACTGTTTCAGAAGGACCTGGTTTTTGCAATAGCCAGAAGAAGGTAAGCACGGATCAATTTACAGTTCTTGTTGGCCAACTACACCTACTAGGAAAAAAATGTTAGGGAAAATATTGCTGACATGTCCATTGCAGGGAGACAGTTATAAGCTATCATGGACTTCAGGACAAAATAGCAAAGATTTTGTTACACAATTTTTTTGAGGACTGCAAATTATGATGAATGCTGAACTAAGCTGATTTCAGATTCATCTTATTACTGGTGCACATCGAATTTAGTGAGGCAGAATGCAGTTTGGTATTTATACCTGGAATTATCGCTTATAGGTGAGAGTAGCGTACTGATTAATCGTGCTACTAGTTGAGTGAAGAACTTGGGCAAGTATCTAAATTTCGAGTATTTGAGGTAGTATAAGGACATTAGTGGGACTGAGTGGTTGGGACTTACACTGGCTGTAAGTAAAAGAATTTTCCAGAGTTTGAGTCTACTTCCATATATCTGATAGCCATGTAATTTGATCTGCTTTGATGTTTTTGCCTGATAGCTGCCCTTGGGTCACCGAGATGTCTGCATAGTGTCACTGGTTTGTTGCCAAAAAATACTATTAAATTTCAAAAATTTAGTATAGGGCATTATACCATTGATGTCAGTTTTTGCATCATTAAGATGCATTTGAACATGATCTTGAATAAGAGAACAGGGTGCCACTAGCAATGCTGATACTTATTTTCAGCGTATAGGAAATCCTACTTCTTGTGTGCTCTCTCACCATTGTGCACGTGGGCCATTTCTTCCTTTAGCACTCTTGTGTGTGATTCATCCTGCCTGGAGTGATAGAGCTGTGGTGCTGCCTTGTCATTGTCACCCACTGTGGTAATGCTGTAATGCAATGTCAATGAAGCCATAAATCAAGTCTGCACTGAAACAGATACTTTTAGAAAGCTAAGCATCCTAAAAGTTTTGCATGGTGCACAATCCAGACACCAGGCTGATCATCTCTTTCCAAGCTGATACAAAGAAGATGTTTCCTATTGTAAGTGGGGGGTGGCTGCTGGCAGAAAATACGCTGTGAAGATACGTTCTTTCTGGACTTTGTTCTGCTCTGTTACCCTGCCTGCAAGAGCCTTTCCTTTTGGGTCTTTGAGGTCCTGCTGTGGGTGTAGGGTGAGGTGTTCATGACCCGTGTGGAAGAGGGATTGGCAGCAATTGCAAAAGGGAGTAATGCAGAGTGTTTGAGAAAATAAGGGTTTTGGCAGCTTCTGCTAGCAGCAAATCCTGAGTGTATGATAACGCTTACAAAGGAAATGTCAGGAGTCAGTGCCATATTAAAGAAAGCCTGAACTAATCTTTCAATTTGGGCTGTGAGAGAGACTGTTTTACAGTGGTGCGTGCACGTGCGCGCACACACATTGTATGCTTTTGTGTGTGTATAAATAAAACCTGGCCTCTGATTCTTGTAATCCTTTTCTACTGGAAAAAAACTTCATGGTGTTACATGGATTTTTGGTCAGTTTAGAAGAAGAGTTGTGTCTTAACACGTTTCCACTCAATTGGTGCCGGACACAGCATTTAGGTAGTATGTATAAAAAGGCAACTACCACGGGAGCTTTAGCTCTACCTAGCAGGAAAGCAGTATCTGTCTTACAGACTATCTTGCACGCTCTGACCGTGCTTTTGGCTGAAAAGTGATCATGTTTTCTTTATAGGTCTCTTGGAGATGTTTTCTTCTGAACAAGTTTCTCCTGTTCAAACTATCATCTAACCCAGAGCCCAGTGAAGCAGCTGCCTCTTGGGTAAATCCTCTGAAGGCACAGTTCTTGTCAGACTCTTTCACGTGTCCAACTAGGTTAAAATAATCAGATCTGCTGATGTGTGCTGCCATCAGCAACTGTATTTGCTTGGGAACATCAGTGTGTACAGCGGCTAATTAAAAAAAATAAGCTGATCTCTGTTTGCCCTGAGCCAGGTTAAATTGTAAGTAAACTTGCAAACAGCAAGTCCTCTTGCTGGACTCCTCCTGACACTTGAGAAGCAGATACTGGGGGTGGCTGTCACATTTCTTATGCAGTTGGAAATACAGTTATCTCGGGATGACAGAGCTGACATAGCTGGAATTACAGCCCTGTTTCTGTCAAGCCTTTTAGAGATGTGCTGTGGTTAAGGCTGCCAGTAGCCCTGAAATTGTATCTTGCTTTAGTTGATCCCCCAAAGCAGTTATTTCTGTTGAAATGCACATCAGATTTGGGAGGTTTATATCCCACACTTCAGAGTCAGCGCTTGGCAAGAACTGTCATTCTTAATTGAGGCAGTGCTTGCTTCCTGGCCCTTTGCTAGTGTGTTTCTCAGGTATGAGTTTGCTGTGCAGAAAGACTTTAAGTGTGTTTAACTTCATGCTCTGCAGCTTGACTTCAAAGGATTTGCTCATAGCTCAGAACTACAAACACCTTCATCTTCCATGTCAGGGTGACCTGGTTCCTTTGCTCTGCAAAGCAAAATGAATGGTGCTTGCAGATTAGTCTGACACCAGCCATCGTCTGTGCTTCAGCTGCCTCACTTGTAAGACAAGAGAATGCACGCTCGCCTGTCTCTAACCTGTACACATGCGAAGGTTGATGTGTGCTGCACATTGCTTTAAGTACCTCACAGATGGTAATTGTGAGAATCCATCTGACTGTACAGCTCGGTAAAATATGTTACAAAGATGGATTAATGACTAAGTGTTCCTTAGCTGTAGCTGAACAATGGTCAGAAAAATGGAAGGTGGTCCAGCTTTCATGTGTTCCCTGAGAACTTGTTTCTCCAGAACGTGGCTTTCCAAATGCCAGTGGAAAGCTGATGATGACTTTGTCTAAAACATTGTAAATGGCAAAGTATTCCACAAGTGAACTCATCATCTTAAAAATCAATAGCGTTTAAGATGTGTGTTCCAAACTGACAGCACTAATCTGAAAGTGTTCCCTGATTCAGCAGCTGAATGGAAATAATCATTGAAGAACAGGATGCTTCCTACTGTTCCACCCACGCCTTTCTCTTTCTTGGGAGTAATTCATGTGCCTTCGCAGCTGGTAATGGCAATGAACTCCTCTGCAGGAGGAGTCCAGAGGCATGAGGAGAAATACCGAGATAAAGAATCAGCACCAATGTGACTGTGACAGAAGACTACAAGTTAAGACGGGCAACCAGCTTAGCTTTGGTGTTGGGCAACTAGGATTTGCTTGTTCTCAGAGAGGGCTGAGAATAAGATTAAAGGTGGGGTTTGAGGCTTACAGGCATTGATTTGAGGTAGATTTTGTCACTGGAGTTAGACAAAGCTTGTGTTTAGGATTGGGAAGAGTTATTGGATAGGAGTTATAATTGGGGTGAAGGACAAAGTGCCAGAAAACCCCAAAGGCTCTTATTGGTGAAGGATGTAGTGCCTGATAGTGTGAGGTAGCAGGGGCTGACAGGTCTATCTGGGCAGATTTTGACTTGGGGCTACAAGGTGACATTGGCCTGGGGTTTGGACTACGAGGGCAATGGGGACTGACAGGTTAGGAGAAACCAATGAGGACTTGAACTAGGACTAGGTTTAGACAGGGGTTTCAGGACACCATAGTGGATGGAAGCTCAGTGGACATGGGGTAGGGGCATCTAGTCTGGTAATCTATATTTCTTTTTGAGTTTTGAAGGAGCATTTAGGCTACGCTAGGCTAGTTGATGCCTGCTGGTGTTTTCTTGCTGTATTAAATAGGGGAGTGAAAATGTCTGGGTCTTCATTAAAACTAATCACTCATGTAGAAATCAATAAAACAAATTTTCCCAAGGACTACAGTAATTCAGCTCTCTGGAAGAAAAGGGATGGTCAGTCACAGAGAGCATCTCCATATCACAGTGAGTTTTATTTAAACTGTGTGACTTGCTTTATACCGTAAGCAGTGTTTGTGGGCATGGCTTCTGTTCCTTCCCTTCCCAGACGAGGGGCACTGCTGCCGGCCATACGGTGCCATTCTGCTCCATCACATCAAGCTTTATGGCCCACTCATAAAAGTAGATTTAACAGTAGCAGAGACCTAAATGCCACAGCATTGTTGCAAAACAATCCAGGCTCCAGAGTCACTGCTTCAACAGCCTCTTAAGAAGTTTGGCTAGACAGCAACCTGCAAGCCATCAGGGTAAACACAGAATGCCTCCAAATTTGGCTCAGTTGCTGATGTAGTTTAACACTGTTTTCATCTGGGTGAAATTCTCTGCAGGGATCTGCAGCACAGAGAACCTCAGTTCAGGCTTTCTTATGCTGCATCACCTTAGTTTATCTTAGTGCTCTTGGTTCTTTATGCATTAGTTGATTCTTTGCTGACCTTGATGCTGCCCCATTACTCCCAGCAGTCGGCTTCAAGAACAAAAGGAAGTTTCATTATTGCAGTTCAGCTGCAGCCAGAGAGAAAGATGGGCTACAGGTTCAGGAAAGAGCAGAGAAAGTGAGTGTGCATGTGTGTGCACATGTTAAATTCTTAGAACACAATAATAAAAAAAAAGCTGAGGAAAAAACAAAAAAACTCCAGGCACAAGGAAAATCTTTAACCACTAGAAATCACTACCGTAGTAATCTCCATCACAACAAATCCATTTCGAAATTCCAATACCCTCTTCCTTCTTCATTTTTTTAAAGCAGTTTGTCCATGCAAAACTATTCTATCTTACCTGCTCTGCCAAGAGGCCCCAAGTGAAAAATGACCCAGGGACAAAACACATTAGAACAAAATAAACCAACAAATTCTGTGGGGAGCAAAGACTTCTTCTACCTTTTGTATACAACCCTCTTTTGTACTCCTGCCACACAAGTCCACAGCTTTTTATCTCCTGGACAACTGTAGTGGAGACATAATATTCTTTAATTTCCAGAAAAAATCCTCTATCCCAAAATGCCCATTATAGGGTAGAAATGTCTTTGTCTCTGTTCTTTAAGAGAATAATTCAGGAAGTCACTGCTTTTACCGCTGCTTGAAGTAGGACTATAGCCCTGTCAAGACTTTGATAAGCTATATCTACACAATTTCACTGCAGAGTTTTGTTTCTTGATTTCCCTGTGCCAGTTTGCTGTGTCGCAGTTGTGCTTAGAGGATTTGTTTGTTCTTAGTGAGGCTGCCTCGGGCGTTACTTCCCAAACAATTCCAGCACAGCCTCTGAAAATGTGTTGGAGGAAGGGCTACAGATCCTAGCTCTCAGAGAGGTTGGTAGTAAAGTGCTGGTACGTGTGCAGTGAACATTTCTCTGAAATGCTTCCTTTTTTTCCTGGCAGGGTCTGCCTCTGAGGCTGACAGCAGCACGCTCCTGAAAAGCTGTCCCACGGTTTGGAGCTGCTGCACTTTGAATGCAGAACTCTGGCGACTAGACCCAGAGGTGCGGGCCTAGCAGTTGGTAACTAACTCCATGCCAGCTCAACAGTGCAGTCCCTTGAATTGTTTTTGGATACAAAGAAAGATTAAACAGGGTTCATCAGCTGTTGTTTTTTCTCCGAGAGGAGGAAAAGACTTTGTTACTCTGCCTGTACAGCACCTAGCAGTGTTCCTTGACCTTAGCAGAGCTGCCAGTCCTACAAGCAGTAATCTCCAGGCTAGTTAGGAGGCTATGTGCTGGATTCAAGAACTCCAAAAGCCAAAAACCTGTAGGACATTTTGAGACTCTGCTTTTCTAACAGTCAGTCGGTTCTTCCTCATCATGTGTAGGAGGCATCTGTTTGACACGTACAATTTCTTTAGACAGTTCAGTATCATTCAGAAGCATTGCATGCATGTGAATAAACTTTGCTTTTGATGCTGCTTTAACTGATACTGAAGTTTGCTCTAGCCCTCTTGATGAAGTATTAGAGGTTGGTTTTATAAGAGAAAGTTGGTGTCCTTAATGTAGTGATGGACTATCCTAATATGCCATTATTTTCCTTACGCATCAGGCCAATACTGTATGCTAGCTGGGTGATCCTGAGCACTTGGTAACTTATTCTGTAGTACCTTAGTATTAAAACGGTATCAAGTAGCTTTCCTTTTCCAAGTGCCAAGTATATTTATATGCCTTTTGAACCAAGTGCATTATTCAGTCAGCAAACAGTGTGGCAGACTTCATAAAAATAAAACCGTTCTGAGTTCAAAGCAAAGTATCTACATTTTACCCACGGTATGTGAGTCAGCACGAAACCTAACTGAGGTTTCTTTATGTTCATCTAAGTATTGTTATAAAACATTGATACATTCATATTGATCTCCATAGTACTCCAGTAGTACATCTAAATCATCTACAAGAGGAAAACTTTTTTTTTTAATTAACGGGCAAGCCTATGTAAGCACTGTAAGATTAAACTGCCTTTCTGTCCCAGTTGCATCCCTCTGACTCTAGCCTAGCTTTGTAAGGGATGAGCCATTTGCAGGCAAGGGCTTTTACAAGCCAGCAAGGAGTCTCCCTACTAGACAGCCAGCTTCTCACAAACATCCTTCATTTGGGAAAGTCAAGGATTAAAAAAGACAAGTAAAAGCTTGTAGACTGGGTTAGGCAGCATCCTGCCTGGAGGTACTGGCTGAAGGGATGTCCCAAGGGCAACTGCTGATGAGATCCCACCCCGAGACTTCTCGAGTTCGAGGGAGTGAGGATAACCTGATGCTGTGCACATCTCCTTTGGGGAAGTGTCTTTAATTCCAGAGGCAGCTGTACTTGAGGCTAGTAAGTAGTTTTTTCCTCTTAATGCTGGAAATGAAGTCTTGTGAATGTATTCTGCAGCCAGCCCCAGCTTCCCGGGAGTGCGGAGGCACGGAATTCAAGCTGCCTAAACCAAATGAGACAGCGAGAGCCCTGAGAGCAGGAAAAGCTATTTAAAGCTCTTCTGCTTATATCTTTTACTGCTGAACTTGCTGTGGGGGTAGATGTTAATTTAATGAGTTCTCATTAAATGATCTTACAGTAGCTCAGATAAGTCCCAGCAGGTTCCTTGAACATGACACAGGATTTTGTTTTGTATTGTTCGGGCTTAATTAATTTTTCTGAGGGACAGTTATAGTCTTAACAGAAAAGGGTATAAAAATAACATTGGACAAAACTTTCTGGAGAGAACTTATGCTTATCCCCACCTATGCCCCTGGTATTTTTAGGGTAATATTTAAAATATAATTCAGCTGTCAATATTTTTTTCCCCCAAACATTCTGATTAAATTATTTTTGAAATGTTATTAAACAATAGCCTCAAACAAAGGAAAATAATTTTAAGCAAAAGCAGTATGTGTAACCTAAATCATTTTGAAGTTAATCAGGATTTGTTTGGGGGTTTTGCCTGGAAAAAAACAAACACATTTGTCTTGGGATCCATCTGAAACCGTTTTCCACCATTTTTCAGATTTCCCACAGATGCAGAAGATCAGTTGTTCATGGAAGACTATTATTAGTGTGAGTTGGGAGAGATTAATTCCACCTAAGATGTACAGTTGTAAGTGAAGTGTGACATCTCTAGCAGCAGCAATTAAAATAAAAAAACAGGCTGTTCATTTGAAATTGGAGCCCTGTAGAAAGGGGGAAGAAGTAGGAGATTTGAAATTAAGAAACTGCCTGAGAGTGGTCACAGGTGATGTTTTTCAAGGCTGTTCCTAAACACAAATAACTGATAGATTATTGGAGAAGCCATCTTGTGTTAGCAGTAATTGAGGACTAATTAGCAGCAAGGATAACTGCTTGTACCTCATTCAAGTCCTTTAGTGATCTGATCTTGGTAAATATGAATAATAAGCATAAAGTCAAATATTTACCATTTTCAGGGTTCGGAAGGCTGTCAGTGGACTCCGAAGGGAGGTCCCTCTCCGGGATGCAGCTGTGTGCTCCAGCACGGTGATGCTCCAGCACCCCTCTCTGGAGACTCCCCTCGCTCATGCTAGGAGAAATACAGGTGTAATGCATGAATTTTGCTAAAATGGACAAGCCCTTAAAACAGCCGTAAGGTCCCTTTCCTAGATGGTGTGGCTGACTTCACCTCTTCCAGTACTGGATGTGAGATATCCTCTGGGCTCCAAACCCTCCTCTGGTAACAGGAGTAGAGCAAAATACCCTGAGGTCCTCCAGTGCTCTTTTTTGGTCCGGCTGTTTTCCATATCATTGAATGAGAAAGCTCAGATCAGGCACAGAGTGAATGAGCAGGATGCTCAACAGCTAATTTTGTGTTAAAAAAGATTTTTTTCCCTTATTTGGACTAACAGCTTATCAGTGTGAGTCAGGCCTGAAGAAATGAAACACTGTGTTACATGGGTTTACATATAAATTAGCTCACATTTTCTCAGAGGCAGACTGGACATTTTCCATTAGTTTAGCAGAATTTTTCAGTGATTGGGGTTTTGAAGGCCAATGCAGTCGCTGCAATGAGAATACTTGCTGATGTTAAAATTCAGTTTTTATTGGAGATGAGGTGTGGTCTGAAGGTTTATTAATAGCTGACCTGATGTGCAGCCGACAGGTCAAATTGAAGGCAATGTTATTTAAACTAACTCAACACTCCATGGTACGTTTATTTTAGAGAAATATGGAAACAATTTCAGTTCCCTCTGATAAATAAATAATGTGTCAGACTTGCAAATTATATTTTAAAGGAAACTTTGAATTAGTATTTCTATTCTTCTGAAACAGTCAAGGTGAATCCACCTGAGGGTAGACTTCAGCTAACGAACTGTAGGGAGAATAATTTTAAGTAGTGATGAATTTTAAATGAACTAAGGTTTCTGATGGACACAGCAATTGAAGATATTTACTCAAAAGCAATTCAGTAAGGACCATGATGAACTTATTCTATGGATGTGGACATTCTATATTGTGAATCATTTCTAAAGTGCCTAATGCTGTAATATATAATATGGTAATGACAGAGTGTAAACTGCCTACAAGGGCCATTGCTCAGCGCTTTGACCTTAGTGTGGATGTGAGCAACTTATTTCACTCTGATTGATGTCAAAGGTGTCCAAGAGTCACAGCACAAATGCAGCTGCGGTGAGAGAGGGGAAACTGAGACCTTGGTGGGGACATTTGGCGAGTCCCAGGCTGAGAGGTGTAATCGGTCGGTGTTTCTTGGGTGGAAGAACAAGGCCATCTTCAGAAAGGGGCAAAGAGACCTCCAAAAATGAGTGTAAGAATGTGGTTTTTTATCACAGGTCTTATATATTCAAAATACAAACTGGTGGAGGGCTTACTTTCCTAAGAACATGTATGGTACTTTACATAATAAACCTATGGTTTCTGGACAATTTAATGATGCTGTAAAATGTGGTTTATGGCTAACTTCCTTGGCTCTGTGTTAACCCCCGAACAATGCCTGCAGGAAACTGTGGAGCTTCCCCCACCCCCTCAGCCCCCGTAAGATAACCAGAAAATGACTGCTCTTGATTTTGTGTTTGAAAAGCTTCTGATGCCTGTTTTTTGTTTATTTGTTTCTTTTTTAACTGAAATCTCAGTCCTTTTCCCAGTTGCAGAAAGGAGGGTGTTTCATTACTTTGGTTTATCAAGCAATTGTATGGTTGGTTTGAGTTATCTGCTTCCAGCACTTCCAGACTAGAACTGGAATCTGCTAAAATTCAAGGAGATCTAGTGCAAGCAGACAAATGATAGTAGGAATTTAGCGCAGCGATGTTAAAATAAATAAAGCATTGGCAATGAACTCTTAACTTGTGGACACAGAACGGTTCTCCAAATTGCGGATTGTTTTCATACTTCAATACTTTCTCCATTATGAAGCAATTAACTCACTTCCATTGTCTTTTAAGAACAAAAAGCATTTCTTTCAAACATGGCATCTTTCTTGCTTCCCAAATATCTTTTTGCAGTTTCTTAGTTTACTGTTTTGGATGAGAGATTCACATTCTTCATAGTGTCACAGGCACATGAATAGCTGATGTGAATTTTCATGTATTCAATTTCCTAGCGCACAAGTATTGTTTAGGGTTGAGTTCTTAATATTTTTTTCCAGCAAAATTAATATTTATTACAGTCATAAGAAGCATCTGCAGAAAAATGGAAATGTCTGCATCCTCACAAGGTGATGTAGATTTTAGCAAATTATTTTATTTACATTAAATTGTGATTTCCTCTAATCATCATAGTAAATCTAAATTAGATTTTATGCCACATCTTCAGAACATCTGTTATATTTCATAACTGAAAGTGCTTGACTTCACTGTCTTACTTCAACATCTTTTACTTCCACCACCTGCTCTTTGAACTAATCAACAGCAGTCAAAAGGGGAGAGGAAACACAGTATGTGCAAAAGGAAACAAGGTGCTGTAATTCAATCCATGCTTGGGGAAACAAAAAACTGGCTGGTACTTACTTTGATGGAAATGAAATATGATTTACATATCTTAATACAACAGCAACAACAACAAAAATCTGACAACAAAAAGGGTCATGAATTTGTTAAGATAGATTTTTACTGAATTTGATAAATGCCTTCAGTTTTGGGGAACAGGAAAAAAAAAACTGATGCACCAGTTCCTAATTTCATACTTACCTGTTTGTGCTCAGCCGGTGTGCTATTATGCTATATTATTAGCCAGGGGCGGAGGCAGGTAATTTTAAAAGAAAAAATAAATAGTTTTTCTTAGGCCTTTCATGAAGTCCTTTCATATTCTCGGAATGTAAAGGATCTTATAGACACTGAGTATTTAAGATCGATAATTTTATAAAATGGAGTTTGGAGCATTAACTACTTGTAAAAACTTTGTCCTGTGTATTTTAGACTGTACAGGAGGTTAGACTGAGTAGCCCTAAAATCTAAAGGTGAATTTCTGGTCCAGCTGAATTTATGGGCTGTTTTGTTATTGGCATAATAGGGTCAACGGTTCAGCCAGTGAGTCTTTTACAACCAATGTGCTCTCTAAACTTGAAAATGTGCACAAGGCTGTATACAGATAGTCCATGCTCGAAGAATTTGTAATATTCTATCAAAATGCATCAAACAATGGGGCTGTGCTTACTTTTTATTTGAACTTCCTTTTTAGTGACAGTATATTCCTTGAGATTGCTTGCAACAGAACTTGAAGATGCAAATCCCATGCTTAGATAAAAGAGAGGAAGAGGCAAAGAACCTTATGCTGTCTGAAAGGTGCAGCAAAATATTTTCCTGAATGAAATCTGCAAGTTCATGTAAAGGTTTTGTGACAATAAATGCTTCACAGTTAAATAATCAAGAAAAAAAAAGAAGTGATTTTATGAATAACTTTAATGATGATAACTTAATTCTTAATTTGTGTAGTAATTTAAGCAGTGTGTAAACAGACCTTTGCATAGCTTCCGGTGATCCTTGTACCAGACTCATATTACAGAATTCCTTGGGCTTTTTTTTTTTCCAGACCATCTTTTCATCAGGGCACAAGCTAAATTGTGGAATTTGGGCACATTGATTAAAATCCATCTTTGCTAGATTCCATCATTTTTTCAAATGTAGCCTGTTGTTTTTTCCTTGTAAGGCTGGGAAAAGCTCATACTTTCTTTTATTCCTTTCTTTAAATCTCTCATCCACATGTAACTTTGGTTTTAAGAAGAGACAACTTCTTCAAGAAAATTTCATATTTATCTTCACAAGGCAGAACAGTAATCTTTGAAAGGCTATTTCAAAGGATTTGTGAAACACACTCGTAGGTGTGTGGTTTAATCACCAGGCCATACTGCTGTGGTTTTTTTTTTTTTTTTTTTGGTTGGAGTTGTGCATTTAAAATAATTGTGGATTGAGATGGAGCTTAGGCTGCTCTTGGGAGATTTCTATTCTAAGTTTCATTTGAATTGATTCAGAAATGGGATTTGAACTCATCTCTGCTACCTCCTAGGTCAGTGATTGCCGTTTGAGATGATTTAATTATTTCCTCTATTTTTTGTGTTTGTTGGTTAAGGTCTTTTTCCTCAAAAAGAAGCAGAGGCAAGTGTAAATCTCAATTTTACAGGATGAAAAATTTTAGTTCTGCCCATGTCTTCTACATAATGTTCACTTTTGAAGATGAATTAGTTCATAATATCCATTTTTTTACTGACAAACTGAAC
The DNA here is from genome assembly GCA_013400755.1 of Pelecanoides urinatrix. NCBI lineage: Eukaryota > Metazoa > Chordata > Aves > Procellariiformes > Procellariidae > Pelecanoides > Pelecanoides urinatrix. The sequence goes on along the minus strand of VZTQ01012411.1, from coordinate 372,909 downwards.
AAGCCTTTGGCTTGAGCTGCTGTATATGTTAGAGGTGACCTTATCTTAACACTCACCTTTTATTCTTTTGGTCAAAAAAACCCGCCATATATTGACACAAAGCTGTATAGGAGATACAGAACTCCTACTATAAAATCTGCCTTTTTTTTTTTTTTTTGGCTCTGCTTTTTAATGCCAAAAAGCTTTGAAAAGACACTTGGAATCCACAGGGGAGAGATAAATTAGACTCTAGCTGACATGACTGAATTTTAAACTACTGAATATTTTACAGTTAGATTAGGTTCCACTAAGCATAGCATCGGTCTGTTTGGGGGGGGTTGTTTTCAGATGCAATTTGAAAATTGAAACTAGCAGCCCAAACCATTGAATATCTTTAACTCAGTACATGATTTGCCATCTTGCTAAAAACTGGTATAAGACTTTTCTGCAAAGTTCAGAAAAATTTGACTTTTCCCAGCATTCCTTGTAAGCGATCTCAATTTCCTGCCTTGTTGATTAGGGTTCATCTTATCCTCCAGGAGCATCAGAAAAATAATGCAAAGAGCTTCCTCGGACTGGCTGCTTTCTGGCTCATGTTGATAAGGTGGAGGTGCTGTCTCGGTCGCTTCTGAAGGTGGCTGCTGATGGGAAATCCTGCAGTTCTCCTCTCCCAAATGGTGTGGCAACACTTTATCATACTGTTTCCTCTGACCCCTCTCACCGTCCTGCTTGGCACTTGGTCCCAGGCTGGGAATTCTGCTGTGGTTTGTTTGTTTGTTTTTAAGAGACAGATGAGATAATCCAGTACTAGCATGCTGAGTTGGCTGATCCAATGGAAATAATGACATTTATCATATTCCTGAGAAGATGCATTTAATTAAGTAACTGAAGACAATGTAGCTGAAAACATGCATCATTCATTTACTTTGATCTTTTAAATATGATCACAAATGTTTGAGGCTCAAAACACAAGTGTAAGTCCATGTATTTTACAGTCAGACAATGCAGGTTTAGTAGTTGAGACACATCCTGGAGAATCGTGCTGTGAATTCTTTTGGACAGACGTCTGCTGGTGTGGATCAGTGAACTGGGGATAATTCTATTCTACTTTTTATTTTCATTCATTCACTTTAAAATGGAAAAATAAAAGTTCATTTTGGAAATCTTTCTTGACAATGGTGAAACCTTACAAACTGGAGAGATAGAAAGATGCCTGGATCTTGCTAAGAAATGTTTGTGGATACATTGTGCCTTTAGGGCAGCTTTGAGGTTCTGCTGCGAGATAAAACTAATGGGATCTTTCTGGTGAAGCTTCGCCGTTGCTCTGATGTTGCAAACAGGATCATACCCCTCGGTTGCACGTTGATAATCACTTCTCTACAAATGGTGATTCATTTGATCTTGTCTGTTTGCTAGATATGGATCTTCCTCCTTCTTTTGAGAAGAGGGAATATAGTTTTCAGCCTTAGGATTGTGATGGGTGCCGAAGAGGCTGCTGAGTTGAAGGTCAAACAGTGGTTTTTTCTTCTCCCTGCAAAAAAGGACACACAACACTTATTTCAGCGTTTTAATATCGAGTTGCTGCAAGGGTCTTGTGCTCTTCATGGGGTAACACCTTTGTAACATGTGACATTGAAGTCATTGCTTGGTTACTGGAGCACAAAAATTGTTTGGCATGAATTTATGTCACTGTGTGTGCTCTTAGAAACAGCAACCTGGAAGCGTGTAAAAACATATTTGCTCCTTGACTGATCTCAAATTCTTTAATTTCATGATTGTTTTAAACTCTCTTAGTTTATTACTTTTCATAGGCTGAATTACTGCTGCTCTCAGGAGTTGGGTCCCTGGGCTTTTTCATGCTCCTCTTACATAGGAGTGCTGCGAGAGAGGTGTTATGTCTTGTTGCAGAGTCAAGGCTGTGATTTCGAGATCTGTATCCTCTTAGTCTGCCTGAAATGGTTATGTGGGTTGCCTGGGAAGCCTGCGTGGCTGGCTCTAATACACCTGGCACAGTGCTCTCCGTGCCTAGCCGTCTGGGCTATCGGCACTGGGCTGCTGTGTCAGCATGGGCTGATTTCAGGATACACTGTAGGTGTGGTGCTACTGTATGGTACCCGTTTGCTTTGCACACATGATTTGGAGTATTTTTAATGCCAGAGTACAGTCTCTTTCCATTCTCATAACAGTTGGGTGTGGAGAGAAGACGGGTATTCAAAGGGTTTGGTTTTGTTGCAAAAGCTGGTGTCTTTTATTCCTTGTACTCCTTCAACAGCAACGCTGTCAGTATCCTGCTCTTTTGTTATGCAGCTGACTTTCCCAGCCTGCCTTGTCTGAAATGTCTGGGTATGAGATCTGTAATCGGTCCACACAAATGATTGCGCTGCCTGCTTTCTTCCTTTTTCTTTCTAATTTTTTGGAACAGTTGTGTGTACATGGGTTCCTTTGTTGGCCTAATTTTTTTTCCTCCCCCCCTACAGACTCATCTAGTCTTTGACATCGTGCTGATGTACAGAAGCGCAGGAGGACATTTGCATATACGCAAAGCCTTACAAAATGTGCCGAGAGGTGTAACCTCTTCTTGGGCAAGCCATTTTCATTTTCTCGCCTAACAGTCTTCCTCAGTCCTGTCCTCCCTGTTTGTTATGTTAAAGGCACCTTCCGTTTCTCCCATAAAATAGCTATTTTTTTCCACAGCAGTGGCAGCTTGTTACCCAGTGTATTCATCAGAAAAGATGACATAAATCTTTTTTTTATGTGCTAAGGCTGTCAGAGGTTGTAGAGTAAAAGAGAGTGAGCGGTTCCCCCGCAGCCACTGGTGCACAGTTCCCTCCATGGTATGATGACCAGTGCAACTGAACTGCCATGGAGAGGGACATTTACAGCATATATGTGGCAGACCAATTTTTGAGGACGAAAGTTGTGAAGAGTGTTGTGAGGATGAGGTTGTACTGCTGAATTTTCATGGAAGTAGGGAAAGAGAATACGATTAAGAATGTTTGCACTTTATTTGTTTTCAAGGCACTTTTTCAAGTTAAGAGGGAAACTATAAAAGTGACAACATCGTATGCTGAGTATAATTGCAATTATCATGTATACACGGGAAGACTTTTGCAAGTCTGTAAGAATCTGTAAAAATTGTAGGAAAATTGGATAATTTATTTATGTTAATGCTTGGCATTAGACAAAAAGACATGCAGTTGCCTTGTGTTGTCAAAGTGGGCTTTAAGCATCTGTGTGAACTGAAACGAAGATGCGAGTGGTAAATTCTGTAGAGACAGATGAAAGAATGTGGTTCCGTGTTTGGTGGTAAAGATCCCATCGCTTGTCAGGAGGGGAATTTGATCCTATGCTGGGTCTGTGTCTAGTTTCTCGTATCATATCTCTGCACTTGTTCACATGGGCGGATTCCCGTAGAAGTCAGAGTGGAAACTGTGCTATACCATTGACACCCACAGGCCGTGCTTCTGCGGTCCGTCACAGAGGAGCCGCTGCTGTGGGGCACTGCGGGGTTAGTGCTACCAACCAACAAAGTGAGATGCATTTCACAGTGACAGGCCACAGAATGCGGAGTGTTCCTGGAAAGCGTTTTGATGCAGTTCATTAAAACGCTGAAGTACTGGAGAAAAGAGGCGCATTTACAATTATCCTATATTTGAAGTCAGATATTATTGAAATGCCCAACGAAAACCACCTACCAACTCCATCAGCAGTTTATATATATGGAAATGTGCCTCGTGCCACTGCCAGGTTTTGTCACCAATTGATGATTATGGGGTACGGTACCAGCCTATTTGAGCATCCAGTCTGAGAAACCTTAAAAAGGCCTCCTTTACCGAAAGTGTTGCCAAGCTGCTCGCCTTAGCATGTTTCAGCATGTGAGGCACCTCAAGCTACTAGAGCTTTTTGAAAGTCTTGGCTGTAAAGTCTGAAGCGGTGAATATGTAATATGTGATGGCACTAGGCCCAGCTGGAGTACAAACACACACATACAAAAACACATGAGAATATGAACAGTGTTAACAAGATCTAGATAATGTGCTCCGCTGCTGCTCTCATCCCAATTCCATAAAATGGCATATGGAAAGGAAGAATTTACTCTCTGCTCATTTCTTCTAGCCTTAAGGTTAAATTCTGAACTTTATGGGACTTTCCGGTTTCCTCTGTTTTTCATCTCCCCTTTCAACTGAACATTGCCTTTTAGTTTTATTATCTTGAAACCTCAGAGAGATTCTGAATTTTATCTGCAGGGAAGCTCATTTGTTTTTAAATGATTTTCAGTCTGGAAGTTGGGAGATTACAGGCAGCTGTAAAACAAATTGCCTACGAATAAAGATGAGTTTCTTGGTTACCTGAAAACCCAAATGGGTTCAAAATAAGAGTTTAAAAGATGAGATTCTTTTGGCAGGTTGCTCCAATGATTTTACACCTCAAGTCCTGTTAAATAATGAGGGAGACTTGAATTTCTCCATCTCTTAGAGTCTGTCAAATTAGTCAAATGCTAAGCTGCAGTATGACATGAGGTCTGTTAGATAACAAGCAAGTGTATGAGAGCACTTACTTCATAGAACTGTTTTGGGCAGCTTTGCATCTAGAAATCACACAACGTGTGATAAGGGAAGTAAGTGGGTTTCACTACTCTACAGTCACAGATCAGGCAAGGACAACTTCAAGGTTGACAAGCAGACCAAGAAAGGGACCCCCAGCCCTGGGTGAGGTACCCGGCTGTGACATTGCACTCATCATGGGCTCTGCTGCTCGCTGTGGGCTGCTGAGCCCGTACGAATAGTGAGAAAGGAGAAAACCCAGTGTGCTCTGGTGGAAATTTTAGTTCTACTATTACATTCCCATCATTAGCAAATCCAAGTTATCAAAGTGTGGTAGTAGGATGGTACAGACCCCCATTTATTCCTAGATTTCCTTTGATATAAACTTTATTTCATGAAGGAAGGTGGGTGCATCAGGAAAATGAGATGGCTGTCTGAGATTTTTCTGTTTTGTGAGACAGGTAATATTAAAATACTTTTTAATGTATGGTTAAACATAACGTGATTAATAGAAGATAATTTTCCTGTTCTGTGGTTAGGAAGATGATATATATGAAAAAGCAGAATAGAAACTCTAGGGAAGTAATCTTTTCTTCCCAGGTTTTTCTTTTCTTCTGCCTCCCCTTTTTTTAGTTTCTTTTCCTTTCTATTTTTTTTTTTGGTTTTTTTTGTTGTTGTTGTTGTTGGTTTTTGGGGGGGGGTGGGGGGATTGGTCAGTTTACTGTCATCACTTTGCTTTTAGGGAGAGATGTGAAGAGAAAGAAATTTAAAATTAAGACATTTCAAAGTTTGCCTTCTAATATTTTCTAAGGAAACTCAGATTGCTTGTGTTTTTCCATTTCAAGTTCTATGCTGTGCTGTCCCTGATAAGAAACTTCAGTGGTTTGAGTGAACAGCAAAGTATCAGCCTAAAGCAAAAAACAACTCAAGGCTGTCTTTTAATAGACAACGTTTGTTCCTTTCTGCTATGATTCTCCTGTGACCGTGATCAGGAATTCTAAGGACTGTGGTACCTGCCAGTAAACTGGTGCGGATGCACACATACGCGCGCACAGTGGGAGGAATGATCTGAGGGATCAAACATTTTATCTGCTCCTTCCTTTACCCACATCTTTTTTTTAAAAGATGCATCCCTAATCAGGCTTTGTCACCGCTCTGTAAACAGCAGACCTGTTAGCAGTGCTGAAAGATAGAGAGATGGGAAAAGAAAGAAAGAGGGAGGTTGTTTTTGCATTGATGTTTTAAATATTTATTCTAGAAGTGTGTCAGACCACTTGCTTGGAGGAAAGGGACCCCAAATACTAAGTGATACGAAAACAGAGAAGTAGTATGCAGGTTGTAATCATTGTTTATTGCATTCCTATAACACATACTAGCTTGTTGAGAATGTAAAAGCTACTCTCTTGGGTCACAGCCCTGGTCCCATCTTGTCTCCTCTCCGGCAGTGGCTGGTGCCAGCTACCCCTGAGTAATGCTCGGTGCGTAGGAGCAGTAAGGCTCTCAGGGCAGCACTTAAGTGCTTGCCCAGAGCTGCCAGAATTTGGGCTGAGATAGTCATTCCTCCGCAATGCCTCCCTTGCCTTTGATTTCACCAGATGTCTATGGGTTTGGTGGGGATGGACCTGCTGATGAGGTTCAAAAATGAACTTGTTCTTGATTTGTTCTTTGTTTTCCTGAAAATGTAATAATAATTTTGAATTTGAACAACAATGGGTTGTCTTCTCTTTCAGATTTTTTCAGAATTTCTCATGACGGAACAATTTTCTGGCCAGCTCTGCCCAGTCACTGAGTGATGGGACTGCAGGATCTGGAAGGTGCACCCTGGTGACATGGAATGCAGCTTTGCAGTGGGTGATGCTGTAACTGTAACATGGATTAGGCCAGGTAAGGCACTGGTCACTTCAGCCACCTTTTGCGGTGAGGATATACCTGCTATTTGTTTGTCTGTATGCTGTTGTACTTGCCACTTTCTTTGCATTAACAGTAACTTAATAAGACTTAGAATTGAAGTACCTAGAGCTGATAGGTGAGACCCACTCCATCATCAGGTTTCTGCTGTAACAGTTTGCCTAAATGTTCTTTCATAATTGTATTCAATTCTTATATTTATAGCCGTCTAAAGAAAACTTGGCCAGCCATCCTGCTTAAATGAAATGTTCCAAAAACTTGCTGAGAAGCTCAGCAACTACACTTTCCTTTTGTTACCTAATTCTGCTAAGATTTATTATTATAGACCTACCAGTTGACTTCACTAAAATCTGCTCTGCCTGCTGACAAGCTCATAAGAGGGATATGCAGGCTCTGAGCAGCTGGGGGCTGAGCAAGCCCTGGCTCTCAGGAAGGGCTTCTGGATTCCCCCGGGCCTTAGCCCCAGACCTGTGAATACTGCCTTTGCAACGCAATGGCTGAGTTGCGTGCAGAAGAGGTGGCTGTTTTGTCCTCATTGCAAAGGGAATTGGAAATGTTTGTCCCAGTAAAAGATTTTTGAGAGCACTATGCAAGACAGTACTATGCTGACTTGGGCTTCCTTGTGCTTTTCAGTGTGCTTGTGGTCTGTGCACTTGTGTTTGGGTGTCTCAATGTGCCAGAAAGTCTTTGCTGGTATGGCCATGCTTAAAAACTGGTACAAGATATAGGAGTCGAAGTGCCTCATTGACACAAAAAGCTTCTCCAATAAGAGGGTTTAAAATGCATTGGTATATGTCTCAGTAGACATGAAGCTAACTCCGGTTCCTCCAACAAAATAGAGGGCACTAATAAAAGCTTTTTTGCTGCTGTAACTGCATCTATACTAAGGCTTTTGCTGGTGTAAATCAGCCATATGAAATCCAGAGAACGATGGTGGCAGGGTGTGCACTGTGAAGGAGGAGCAGAGGAGATGGTGGCCGCTGCCGCATCTGGCTCATGCGGAGCAGTGGTGGGAGTGGAGAAAAGGAGTTGCTGCTGTGTCACTGAGCTCCTGGTGAACCTGCCCCTCTGACCGCTGGTCTCTGTGGGATGCAGGGAGAGTTTCACTCTATTCATATAGAATCTAGCCTAATGATATTTGACAAAGGTGCATCAGTGCTGCACTAGTACAAATGTGGTACAGATACAGAGCTGTTCTGTATGGACTACCAAAAAATGCGCTCACAACCTCAGCAGCATGGCATGCCTGTCCCATAACTGGAGAATATTTCACCTTAGGGGCCTTGTTGCCCTATAGACAAGAAGAGGGCTCTGTAAACATGGGGCCAGCCTTCCTTTCTATGGAGTCAAGCAGCATGTCTACCTTTCTGTCATTTTAAGACATCTGAATTTGTTTAGACAGCTGTCTTGCCTAAAGCTGTTACCAAAACCGTGAAAGCATTTCTGCTGTACCTCCATTAGAAACCCAGCACAATCAAGCCAGAGATTTTTTTTTTAAGTCCTTCAAAGGCAGCTTCTGTCTTATCAATGTGTCAAGGTGTTCGGAACAGGTTTCACTATGTGTATATAGCAGTGTAATTCTTTCTAGCTTGATGTGTACTTGGAAAGGAAAAAGTGTAATTTCCTCAGTCAGTACATAACAGCTTCACAAATTCTACATGGGATGATTTATCACTGGCTAAAAAGCAGTGTTTTTTCAACCCTTAACTCTATGGGTTTCCTGCATAAATCCACCAGATAGTCACTGATCTGTCCAAGTTGCTGTAAAGAAGTCACACGCAGAATTTCTTCTTTTTTGTTGTGAGCATCAAAAGTTGACTTTCTGACTGCACAGCAGAAATACTCTATTTGCTACTTACATGAGCATAATTTTGTGACTAAATTACTTAAGTCAGCAACTAATTTCACTGCTGCCTCAGACCTACTTTAAATGAACAGGTATATTCATCAATCACCTCCCTTCTTTGAGTACTGGCCTAATCAATACGTGAAAGAGCTATTTAAACTTTCCTATTTGAAAAAAAAAAAAGAGGAAAAAATGTGGATAGAAAAACAGCAGAATAAAAAGTAGAGGGAATTTTAGAGACAGACATTGAAATTTGATGTTATTCTGCATTAGGACTTTGTAAATCTCTAAGCGAGAAGGATTATGTAACGGTACCCTTCCACCCTTAAATGAACAGGGCGTGGTGATGGCGACATTGTGATTGCATACAGATACATCTGACAACTTTGGAGCTTGAGCAGTTTCAAAATGCCTACATGTAAAGAGATCAGGTTGTGCTGAACAGCATGAGCACTTAAAGCACATCACTGTCATAAAGGGCAAAGGAAACACCGTGGACCGTGCTGTGTGACGGCTGTCAAATGCTCAGATGGCAAGTGTCTTGCTCAAGAATCTTATGTACTGGGAAAAGAGCCAGAAAGGGATGAAGTAAGGTGTCTGGAATAGCTGTGGTGTGCTGGATCTTTTAGACCATACTGTCTCTCAATGAATATGACTTTTGTTAATGTAAATGCAGCATTGAGGACTTGTTGCAAGGAACTGTTTCTGTATTTCTGTATTGGTCACAGCTGAACTCTACCGAAGGTTACCAGTACAACCTACTGGCTGAAAAAAGTGAGACATTTTAAAATACTGGTATTGAAGGAATTATTGTGCAGTGATGCCCAAGACAAGGAATGAGAAAACCTCGTTCTGATACTGGATGTGCTGAAAGATAACTCCTCTCCAGTCAGCTGAATGACTGTGGGCTTATGTGGCTTTCGCAGAGAGTGTCATTGCAGAGATGAAAGGTGGGGTTATACGTTATTGAGACTTTATACCCAATCAGCCTTTGTATTTTGATATCACACTAGTAGTGCAGAGTTGGACCTGTCTTTGAGTGCTTTAGAGAGGACTTAACTTCCTCTCTGTTTTTACAATAACTATATATTTTACCAATGCTTCAACTGAGGCACCTGATGCTACAGAAACACAAATAAAGAGCACTGTGTAGTATTCTGGGTCTGTTCGATATGCGTGTGACCGAGGAGAGAGGGGTTGTGAAAAATTTTCCATCGAAACAGCCATGTTGCTGCACGGAATGGTTTTGCCCAGAGTTTTACACCTTCCCACAATTTACCAGCACTGCAGCACATTCCTGAGGTACCTTAAATTAATAACATGTATTTGTGACGTTAGCTTTTTATTTCTCATCTGAGCAATGACCATTTCCACAGCAGTCTATGTCTCAGGACTCTGCCAGTGTGAGGGGGGTTCACATTATGTCTTCACAAGGAGAGATGTAACACAAACCTGTTGCTAAGAGCTCAAATTGCCTCAGTTTGCAGGAATGCCACAGCTAAAAGAAGGATGCGGAGGCATTACGTAATTGATGATAGCTGGTATTGTATCAACCAATTAAAACTCCAAAGCCCCATAGGGCTTTACACATCACTGGAAGTTACCATTGTCCTTTTCATTCTGTATTTTGCAGTGTTGAGGGCTTTTTGGTTTTATTGACTTATTTTCTACTCTCAGCTTTTATTCTCATGCTGGATAGGAATGAAGTGGCTAATATGTGCTTGCAAACCAGAAATGTGAATTATTTGAAATGTGTTTATAATTTGTTTTAGAAAATTAATTAGAAACATAAATTAGTGGGTTTATATCATGATTCATTTAAAAGAAATGTTTATTCTGGTTGTAGTTTTGCCTAATTTTACTCAATACAGTTCTAAAATCAGTTAGATGTAAGCTTTGTTTGCATGCTTGGTATGTAAGTGTGATCTTGTGTGAATGACATTCTTCTCTCTCCTCCTTTGTGTTTAAAACTCCCCAGCTACACATTGAAGGCTTTAGTAAGTTTCTTTCCTCTCTTTAAGTGTACCATTTAAGTTACATTAGTCTGTTCTCCGCCTGCAAAGCTGCATGTACATACTTAATCACAAAATCTGTTAAATCCAGTATTACTTGCAGCATGTGCTTTTATAATAAGATATTTTTCTGTTTCAAAGTAAAAAGATGCTTGACTTTTCAGAGAGTGGAGGTCTCTCTTCTGGACATTGTGTAGTGCAGCTGCTGCATGTTAAAGAAACCCGAGATTTGCAGATCAGCTTCCCTGTGGAGGAGACAACAGCGAATCAGTATATTAAATGCATCTCTCTTTATTTACATACCTATGCCCGTGCGGGAACAGAGGCCATCACAAAGCAAGTACTCTACCTTCCAGAAATGCCACCCTGAAAGCTAATGACACCTTCCTGGGAAGATTCCCTGCCCTAAAAAATGCTTACAGATTTAGAGAGGGTAGGAAAAAATCCCCAGAAAGCAAACTCTGCTAACAGCCACTGATTTTCTCCAAGGGTGACTGCTGAACAAAACAGCTCTCTTCAGAGACTAAAGCCTAACTCGTGTTAGGAAAACAGTTTGAAACATTATGTATAATAATAAAACAGTTTGTTGACTCCTGTGTTAACACCACATTAACATTAACAAAACTTGCTTAGCTTTGGAGCTGGTAAGAATTGCAACTCTTTTATGTTTGACAGGAAAATAAGTGATTGCAACAGTGTTTGGCCTGATATTCTTGGGTGTTTATGGCTGCATCTACACTCCTGTTTTAGGTTGGATCAGGAACATACTTTTGAAGTAAATCTCCCAATCATTCCTACCTACTGTACTTCAATTCACACAGAACAGAATTGGAAGACATGCTTCAACTGCTAAGGGCTGTTCAGTCTATGGGGATCAGTCTAGAGCTTAACCTGAAGTAATCAATGGTGAAGTGTAGACAGTAAAGCCAGGCAGCCTTCAGCCTTCAGTGGTTCAGATGCACCTCCGTTCCACAACTGTGGAAACATGGCTTGTCCACCAAAAGGCTGCTTCTCATGGGGTAAAACACAGCTGGGTTCTCAGTGGTGGTAAGGGACCCCCTTCAACCACTAATATTTCCTTTATGTTCGTGTATGGTACTAAACTGGCTCTGAGTAATGTGAGATCTAGGTTAGGAAAAGACTTCTCTTAGCAGTAGTTATCCCATTACCATATCTCAATCCCTTTGGTTTCCTTCCTTTGAAAATGTCTGGGGCTGCTTTTCTTCTTCTATTTGTGTATACTTCTAATACCTGCTAAATCAATGCCTCTAAGGAAGGATTCATTTTCTTCAATGCAGTAGAGTACAGCTCTGCCATCCAAAACCCTGGGTTGGCAAAACAAAACCAAAGCGGAAATATTCCCTCCTACTGCTCCTCTCAATCCCTGTTGTTCTGTAGGGGACGGGAGAAGAGAATTGCTCCCTTCAAAGACAGGAACATTCAGATGAAGAAATTTTAAAGCTGCGCATTTATTTCAAATGGATCCTATTTAGCTTGACAGTAAAAGAGCCAGAGGGCTGAATTTTATTACACATTTGTGCTACAGACATTAAATGTTTCATGTTAAGAATATATTAAATTGTTTTAAAAAAAGAAACACACAGCCACATTCAGAAAGAACAGATACAGAAAATGAGTGGCATTCTTCTGAGATTTTTGTGCATTTAAAACCCAAAGATTGAAAACAAAGTGCTGAAGATAATGCAGAGGATTTCATCACCTCTCCTGTCCCAGCTGTCTCTGTGTGGTTTTTTTGGGTTCTTTTTTTTTTGTGTGTGTGTTTTTGCCAGTTCAGAAAAGTGCTTGCCTTACTTCAGAGGTGTCAATAATCCCATCATTACTTCAGCTTTTGGTCATGGACTTGCTGGACCAAGGTCTTCATGAGAAGTCAGGCTCAAGCTAATGCTGTCAGAGTGGTGTGAAAATCAATTTGATGCATCAGTCCTGAAGAACCAAATCCTCCCGTCTCTCTTTTTGTGGCCTCTTTGATTCAGCTATCCACATGTATTCTTACTAAGTAAAGGTGAGAATTCTGCCTGTTGATCTCTGTAGGGCTGTTTGCAGAGAGAGCAGCTATTGGGCACAAGTGAAATGATGGAAGTGCACCTAACTGAGCAAAAATGTGAAAAAATGTGCAGTGTTATAACTCGTTGACTTCAGTTTGAATTAAAAGAATTTTTTCACTGCAGGTGAGCATAGCGTTCATGCACTCTTACGTTTGAAAGGAAAAAGTATTTCTACTGAATGTAGGTGTGGGGCAGGTTTCTTGCTGTAGTCTTCACTGTAGTAACACTGTAGTGGGGTCCTCTTGTGTTTGCCAGTAATCGATACATGTTTTCGGGGTTGGATTATTTGGAGATTTTTTTGCTTCGTATCCTCTTGCAGTAGCAAAGAAATGCTTTCTTCAACACTGCAGCAATATGAGTGTGTTCTGACCTGGGGAGTCATAGCAAGGCAGATACACAGATTGCTAATTGCGCTGCCTATAATCATCTTCATTTCATAGGCAACTTGTACGCTGCATTCTTCTGTTTCCATCTGGCATTATGCACGCATTCTTTCATTTCTGCTTCTGCCTTTTAGCCACACAGCATTAACTATATTATAGATGCCAGGGTGGAAAACTGCCATCCTCGGAAGCATGTGTGTGGGGATTGGCAAAGAACAAACGACTGGCATTAATCATGCTACAATTAGATTTCCTTGTTGAGACTTTGATATGTCTTTGGGTGACCAGGCTAACCAACTGCCAGTTTCTTGTCATCAACAAGCTCTGTGCTGATTAGTATCCACTCTTCTCAATAAGAGTTTCCTTTTTCAGCATGTTACAGGAGTAATCCGAGTAAAAGGATACGATCTTGTGTGCTTTATATTGGCGTGATCTAACCTTCATGGACTTACCTTTGGTATCAGAGTGGCTCCTTTAGTGGCAAAAATAGTGGAACTGGAGCAGTACAGGCAGGGTATTGCAATCCCCCAGAGTGATGTACACATCTGAGAGCATTGAAAAGGGCCCCGTGTGTTCAGTGGACAAAATTAAATGTGGGTTCATCTGTTTAATTACATAATATATCCCAAGGCAGCATTACTACTGAGGTTGACTGCACAAAGCAAAGACCCAGGGTTTCACAAAGTCCACAAGGAAATGATGGCTTCCCCATCACTGGCAGTCTTTAGGTGCAGCCAGATGCCCTTCAAAAATATAAACTTTGGGCAAATACAAGTTCTTAGTGCGGCACAGGAGCAATTCAGTAAAACACAAGACCCTTGCCTGTGCAGAGTAGATATTTTAATCTGGTCTAAACTCTGTGTATTAATAACACTAAAAGAGAAGAAAATACCTTCTAGGCCTATAGATACAGTTTCCTTTGAATACCTTTCCTGAAGCACCCACAGCGCCTCGTCTGAAGGGTGATTTGTAATCTTAGCAGATTCTGAATCACCCAGGATACTTTCTGCAAGTGGGAAGTCAATGTGACTCATGTTTTAGCACTGGAGGTTTCTCAGAGCAATGCTATTTTGACAGCAGCAGTGTGGCTTTTGTGTTATCCTTCGGTTTATCAGAGGACTTATATCTTAGGTTTGTTATTAAGACTTCATTTCACTATCTGGGAAGCCTTGTCAGGTTATGACCATTTGCTCATATGAATGGCTTAAGGCTGTTGACAAATGCTCTTATCTACACTGGATTATTTTCAGAGGCTTGTACATGTTCTGTCAAAGATGTAGAACTTGACACAGACCATAACCAGGTATAGAGGGGTCTAAATATATTATTCCAATCTCGGTATCTTTATCCAGAGTAAAGATTTGCCAATATAAAGATCTATATGAAAGCTATTATAGATTTAAGGTGATGGCCTTAAAATATCTGAATAGTGTTCGTTTGCCTGATGTCCCCTCATGATCATTTTTTATTTCCTCTTGTTTCTCGTACAGTAACAAACATAGACTTCCATTCACGTTGTGGGAGCCACAGGGTCATTTAGTAGCATGGTCAGTGTCTTGAAAAGCTTAGTCCTGATAAACGAGGTAAAGTAAGGGTGAAGTGAGCATTACCTATGCGTGACTGAGGAAGCATGATGCAGGGAGAAGGCTAATATCATAATTATCACATGCTGAAGCTGCTAATTGACTTGTAATATCCAGGATTTTGATTTAGGATCTTCTGTACAAGACCTTCCTTTTCTTTGCTATGAGAGAGTTCTTTTAAGTTGTTCTTGCTGGCTTTTTAGTGACGATGGGCACACCAAGTCTAGAAATATTGTGAGAAATGCTTTGCACAGTTTTGCTTTGTGGCTGGACCTGGTTGTAGAATAGAAGCCATGGAAATGATTGTACCATCTTTCTTAATCTAGTGGGTAGCTAAACATCAAGTTTTAAAGCACCCTATAGGATATTTTGGTTTTTTTTTTTTTTCTTGGGACCCTGATCTACAGGATTTTTCTCTTTCAGTTATAGTAGTTGCTTCATGTCTCAATCATGTTTCTCCAATTCATTGTTCACGAAAACCTGTGCCTGAACTTTTACATATGCACGTTCTGGCTGTGTAATCCAGGGCCAAGCTAAAACTTGAGTGTTTTATTTATCTGAATGGGTAGAACGTTTCAGCAGGCTACTTCCATTTACCTGTCCAATTCTGATGCAGAGCAAAACTGAGGAAAGAAACCAGGGTGGCAAATAAACATGCTCTTCTTGTTCCTGGAGAACCGTCGGCTGTGCACAGATGGCCTTAGGAGAGAGTAGACACTTCAGGCTTCTTAATGAAAAATAAAGGAACATGCTGGTTACTGCGCAAGTGATTCATCTGTTTAGCTACACTTGTCTTTTACATGCATTTCTTATGCTTCTTAATATTATGTGGTACTTAAGAATAAGCATCTATTGCCTATTCATCCTCTTAGTCATGGCAGAATGTAAAGCAAATCTGGACTTCCTCCCTCCTCTATCACCAAGTTCATTTTGTTCTGGCATTCAGTAGACCTTGAAGGAAAGAGCTGAGTGACTTGGTCATACTGCAGCAGTAACAAATCAGGTGGCATCTCTATATGTGATAAACCAGGAGGTTTTGAAGCTGTGCATCTGCTTTTAAGATTCAAGCCCAAAAACAAATTGACAGTCATGTCAGATGGGCGCTTGAGCAGGTGATAAAGCAGTTACAATGCAGAAGGCTCCTTTGAATTTTCCAGTATACAATTTGTGTGCAGTCAGCTGAATCTGAATGTCAACTGGAGGATGCAAAGTGGTAGTGTCTGGCCAGGCTGCCATTCTCTGAGATACGCCCTAGAATTAAAGTCAGAGATTTCTTTAGCTCTTGCAGAGATGCTTAGAATATACCACCTCAGGAATTAAATGACCATTTGTACTTCTTCAGGTATCATGATAATGTTTTGTCAGCAGAACTCAGCTTGATACTGGATGCTTCTCCATCTCTGACTAAGGGTTGTTGCATACTTTACAAATAAAGCCATTGGGACTGTCAGAATTTTTATATACTGTGTTATTAATAGGAGTTTGTAGCGTATCCTGCTCTGGAAGCAATAATGCAGTTCTGAAGATCCCCTATGGAAGCCAGCAAAGGCTGTCCTGCTGCAGCAGTTGTAGCAGTGCTGCTTCTTGCTAATCAGAGAACCTGAAGAGTAAAAATAATTACCAGTTTCTGCTGTCTGTAAGGATGGATTTGCTTCATTTGGTGCAATGTCTCACTCTGCCACTGCTCACTCAGACAACTGCAAAAGGTCCATCTTTTGTTCCCCTCCACCCCGGGATGGAAAGTACTTGAATAGGACTTTTATTTCTGCTAAAGGACTACACGTCTTTGTCCAAAATCACAAATGTGATTAGAAGATGAGACACTGGAGCCTGTATGTTGGTTTGAACTGCTTTCAGTATTCCTATACCCTCTCTAGGATAAGGATCATTATCCTGAATTTTGTTTTTAGTTTTGTCTACATAATTCCATTCAAAACAATACACCAAAGGCCAGATGCCATTCTGGAATATAACTTCAAGTAATTAGAGGAGAAAGATTTCAAAATTCAGGAACATGTGATTTAATTTACTGGCTGGAGGAGTTTGTTAAGAAAGCCTAATTGTTTGCTCTGTAGGATCACCACCTTCATCTATTTTATTGCATAAATATTTAACAGGGGTCTTTTTGTGAAGAAAACATGAGAGAAAAATATTATCATACATTAGAAAGAGCTAATAATGTATTTGCCACAGAATTGTTAATAGTCTGTGTTTATATGTTACTTTTTTTTTTTGGCAAGGTTTACTAAATACATTAATGCTGTGAGTTCAGCATTACTTCCACTGCTGTGTAGCATCAAAGTCTTGGTTCAGTGGGAACAAGATCAAATTTGAACAGAAAGACAGTTGTACTGGGTGTCATTGAATGTTATTTGTTACTGTGTTTGTTCTTACTTTACTACAAATGCCCGCTACATGTGAGATGCTGTGAAAAGCAAACAAAGCACATGCAAATTGTAGAAGAAACCATGCAAAATTGGTTTTCCAAATGAAATATGATATGCCATGATAACTTCTTCAGCACTGAAGGACAAGAATACAACAAGATGCAGAAGAGAATAATTTGTTTGCTGATCCTTTGCATTGCAGTGACCCGCACGGTAGTCCTGGGCCAGGAGAGCATTGTGCGAAGTTCAGCTCAAGTATGGAATGAAAAGTCTCTTCCCTTCAAAGCCCTTGCAGTCCAGCTATCTGTGTCAGTAAGCTGGCAATGGATTGGTCCTTGGTTGTACGTGGAAACTGCAACTAACATAAAATTCAGATTCTCACATTCTAGAGATAAAATTAAGAGCTTTAGAAGTTTTCCAGATGTTTGCTTCCATCTTCCTCTATGGCATCAAGGGGTTAGTTTGCTTTATACTCTGTTGGTTGCCATTTGTTACAGACAGACTCAACATCTTCCTATCTTAATTATAGGCTTAATTAGAAGGAAAGATCAATATTTAGGATAATAAAAGCACACAGATAATTAGAATAATAAAACTCCAAAGATAATGAAAACAATTAAACTACTTTTCTGGGTGACATGAAGATATGGAATAATCTTTGGTAGATCTGGCATTTTGATTGTAGTGAAATTGTCTCAGACCTCAGAATCTGGAGTCGAATAAGAACAAAAAAAAGGTAATATTAAAAATGGCAAGAACTGAGCATTTCCATTCTTAGTCTTCTGGACTGTAAATGTTTACCTGAAAAAATACGTAATTCATTGTCTTCAGGATCAGATAGTGATCATCTGCTTTCCCTTTTTGTAATGCAGGCAGTGGAGTCTCGCCCAGACCCCCAATTTGAAGACTTGTAATTTCTGGTGAGAGATCCACCTGCTAAGACAAATTAAATTTCAAAAGGCAACAGAGATCATTTGAGTTCCTCTTAGTAGGGACCAGATACTGAATAAGTTTAATTTCTGAAGTGATCTGCAAGAAAATTGAAATGTGTCCTCTTTTTTTTTTTTCCCCCCCCAAATTTTCTTTTGTTTAATAAAATAAAAAAGAGGGGTTGGGCTCATCTCCCGCCTTCCTTTTTTCCTGCTTTGTTTTTTTTGTCCAGCTTTTATACTGTTTTGTGATGATAAACTCTAGGCACTATTCAGCCCCTTTCCCATTGAACCAGAGCACCATTCTGGTGCAGATCGGTGAGACCCCATAGTCATGTGGAGCATCTTAGTGTGGTTTCCATCATAAGGTGGCCCAGTTGTGCTTGTTTTCTTCCCATCATTTCAGGCTTTTTGTTCTTACAGTTCTTCGAGTGTTTCCACTGGGCTGTGATCATCATCTTACGATGTTATGCAACTCCACCCCCACCCCAACACTTGTTATTTTTTTAGCAGGTTGGGTGGTTTGGTTTGGTGGGGTTTTTGTTTGTTTGTTTGTTTTTTGAATTCAACCACTTTTGTGAAAATAGCATCAGCGCGGACATGCTGAGATGTGCTGGTAGAAAAGAAACAGTGTTACCATTCAAATGGTGAAGGTGAAAAGCAAAGTAGTTGTTCCCTATAAAAACTTTCTCTGGGAAGGGCTTCTGCTTGGTTTTGGTTGTTTTTTCTTGCTGTTTTTTCCCCCCTTCCATTAAAGCTGATACCATCTCTTATTTATGAAAATCTAGACTTAGTTATTTTTCTAGGCAATGACAAACCATCCCTGGAACTTTGACTAGCTACTGCTGTATGTGGCTGCAAATTGGGACCTGCAAAAATAAGAGGATGGCAACTCAAATGGAGTCACAGCACTGTCTGTTACCTTCATTTTGGAGCACGAAAGAGGAATACTGTACAGAAGTGAAAGTAAGTCAGGAAAGGTTTATAGTGCAGTCCCAGTGAAAAGGTGCCGTGTGAGCGAGGAAAGCAGAATACGTTCAATAGCATAACTATAACAAAAGTAAAATTGATGTTCAGAGCCCATAAGAAAACTTTGGTGTATCCCAATCCTATTTGGGGATAAAAAGTAAACTAGGGGAAGTGGAAGCAAAAGATACGCTTGTATGACTTCATGAGAGAGAGCTCTTGGTCTGTGGGCAGAAGCAAAGCTTCTGTGTGGCTGCTGGTGCTGCAGAAAGATATATTTTTTTTCTGTCTCTCTCTCTGGTTAAAAGAAAACTTCCCCTCCCCTCACAAAAAGAAGCGCTTCTTTTCACAGAGAATTACTTGAAGATTTGTGACTGTGGAACAATGGATCAATACTTGTTTTCGAAAAGCTTCAGTTGAAGTAGGACAAGTGGAGATTAGCTAGATGATCTGCCGGTTGTCCATCGCTATAGATTTCTCGTTGTTAGCTGGAGAGGTTTATCTTGCCCTCCCTGTTAAGAGCTGAGAAGTGATCTGAGATGAACTGTGTGGTTCACAGGAATTAAAAATAAAAGCTGTAGGTGCCACAGAAGCAATTGGAAAAAAGGACTTCTCTGAGGGAGCCATGTGGGCAACTTTGAACTTGTTTGTGCTCTGGACAAACTCCCCCTGCTTAAATCTCCCTTTGCATCAAAGGAAGCCTGAGCAGGCAGAGGTTATGGGGTTGGGGTGAGGCAACCCCAGTTTTGTAACTGCTGTGTAGAGAGGGCCCAAAAATAGTGAATAAGGCTCCAATCTTGTAAGGATGCTTTTTTTGTGCTCTGGACCCTTGTGGCCAAAACAGAGCTGGGTTTTATCTCAGCCAGTTTTGCCAGCTGCCAGCTCGAAGGATTTGACAAACTGACACTTGCCACAAATTGCTCAAAGATCCAGTAAAATCAGGAGAGCTCCAGGTGAACACAGAGGTTTAACCTTGTGACTCAGACTGTGGGAGATGAGGTAGTTTGTGATTTCCTCTGAGATTCAGAAATGTTCAGGTTGGAGTAACCATACAATATTCTTAATCTGATTTTTTAAAATTCCATACAGTTAGATCATTTTTATACGAGTTGGATTTGTTCCAGCGTTTGTTTGTATTTCAGTNATTGAAATGTGTCCTCTTTTTTTTTTTTCCCCCCCCAAATTTTCTTTTGTTTAATAAAATAAAAAAGAGGGGTTGGGCTCATCTCCCGCCTTCCTTTTTTCCTGCTTTGTTTTTTTTGTCCAGCTTTTATACTGTTTTGTGATGATAAACTCTAGGCACTATTCAGCCCCTTTCCCATTGAACCAGAGCACCATTCTGGTGCAGATCGGTGAGACCCCATAGTCATGTGGAGCATCTTAGTGTGGTTTCCATCATAAGGTGGCCCAGTTGTGCTTGTTTTCTTCCCATCATTTCAGGCTTATTGTTCTTACAGTTCTTCGAGTGTTTCCACTGGGCTGTGATCATCATCTCACGATGTTATGCAACTCCACCCCCACCCCAACACTTGTTATTTTTTTAGCAGGTTGGGTGGTTTGGTTTGGTGGGGTTTTTGTTTGTTTGTTTGTTTTTTGAATTCAACCACTTTTGTGAAAATAGCATCAGCGCGGACATGCTGAGATGTGCTGGTAGAAAAGAAACAGTGTTACCATTCAAATGGTGAAGGTGAAAAGCAAAGTAGTTGTTCCCTATAAAAACTTTCTCTGGGAAGGGCTTCTGCTTGGTTTTGGTTGTTTTTTCTTGCTGTTTTTTCCCCCCTTCCATTAAAGCTGATACCATCTCTTATTTATGAAAATCTAGACTTAGTTATTTTTCTAGGCAATGACAAACCATCCCTGGAACTTTGACTAGCTACTGCTGTATGTGGCTGCAAATTGGGACCTGCAAAAATAAGAGGATGGCAACTCAAATGGAGTCACAGCACTGTCTGTTACCTTCATTTTGGAGCACGAAAGAGGAATACTGTACAGAAGTGAAAGTAAGTCAGGAAAGGTTTATAGTGCAGTCCCAGTGAAAAGGTGCCGTGTGAGCGAGGAAAGCAGAATACGTTCAATAGCATAACTATAAGAAAAGTAAAATTGATGTTCAGAGCCCATAAGAAAACTTTGGTGTATCCCAATCCTATTTGGGGATAAAAAGTAAACTAGGGGAAGTGGAAGCAAAAGATACGCTTGTATGACTTCATGAGAGAGAGCTCTTGGTCTGTGGGCAGAAGCAAAGCTTCTGTGTGGCTGCTGGTGCTGCAGAAAGATATATTTTTTTTCTGTCTCTCTCTCTGGTTAAAAGAAAACTTCCCCTCCCCTCACAAAAAGAAGCGCTTCTTTTCACAGAGAATTACTTGAAGATTTGTGACTGTGGAACAATGGATCAATACTTGTTTTCGAAAAGCTTCAGTTGAAGTAGGACAAGTGGAGATTAGCTAGATGATCTGCCGGTTGTCCATCGCTATAGATTTCTCGTTGTTAGCTGGAGAGGTTTATCTTGCCCTCCCTGTTAAGAGCTGAGAAGTGATCTGAGATGAACTGTGTGGTTCACAGGAATTAAAAATAAAAGCTGTAGGTGCCACAGAAGCAATTGGAAAAAAGGACTTCTCTGAGGGAGCCATGTGGGCAACTTTGAACTTGTTTGTGCTCTGGACAAACTCCCCCTGCTTAAATCTCCCTTTGCATCAAAGGAAGCCTGAGCAGGCAGAGGTTATGGGGTTGGGGTGAGGCAACCCCAGTTTTGTAACTGCTGTGTAGAGAGGGCCCAAAAATAGTGAATAAGGCTCCAATCTTGTAAGGATGCTTTTTTTGTGCTCTGGACCCTTGTGGCCAAAACAGAGCTGGGTTTTATCTCAGCCAGTTTTGCCAGCTGCCAGCTCGAAGGATTTGACAAACTGACACTTGCCACAAATTGCTCAAAGATCCAGTAAAATCAGGAGAGCTCCAGGTGAACACAGAGGTTTAACCTTGTGACTCAGACTGTGGGAGATGAGGTAGTTTGTGATTTCCTCTGAGATTCAGAAATGTTCAGGTTGGAGTAACCATACAATATTCTTAATCTGATTTTTTAAAATTCCATACAGTTAGATCATTTTTATACGATTTGGATTTGTTCCAGCGTTTGTTTGTATTTCAGTAGGGGATGGCAGGACTTTATGTGCTTTTTTTCAGTGACATAGACATATTAACCAGAAGTATCTAATTATCTTTATTGATTAACCTTATCTTATAAAGAAGTAGTTGCTCACTAGAGCAGTCCATATTCTGTACACTGCAGAAAGAGAAGGTGATTAATTTACTGCCTGGATTGTATTGCTCTGTATGCTACGAGAGTAAGTGATGGATAAGGGACAGCCTGCACTGTCTTGGGTCAGAACAGTAGGTCAGAGTCATTATTTACCTTTGAATGTAGAGTGAGAATTTCCTCTCTTTGCAAATCATGACCCCAATTCACTTGTTGACAGAGAGAGGTAGAACTGGACACACAGCAGTGTTCTGCCTTATATATGTATATATACAGAGCTGCTATTACAGCAAGTCTGGAGTATATGTAGAGAGAAGTAGGACCTGTGATTTCTGAGATGAATTAGAAGGCTTTCTGCTAAAAGTCCATAGAGCTTTACTGTTCGTTTCTTTCAAATCATACTTTTCAAACTGTCCTTTGCTGTGATGCCAAGAAAAATTGACCACAGCCAGAGTGCATGTGTACTTAAATTACTTTTTTTTTTTTTTTTTGTCAGCCAGTAATATCCTGCTTTTTTCCTTGTGATCCACCATTTGTTTGTCTTCTGTTACATTTGAAGCTCCTGCTTTGGTTTGTGTTTCTAAGTCTCTAGTGCAGTAAGATCCCGGTGTATGATGAAGGATCCTAAATGCAATTTAATGACACAATCTAACCTTTACCCAAGTTTGTGTATGGTGTATATATGTGTGTGTGTGTGTTTATGGTATATGGGTACATACGGTCTCTGTCCACATCTGGAGATGCCTGTCTCTTACAGAAGTCAGACAGGAATGCTCATTGTGCATTGAAATTATTAGTATATTGTTATATTTATTGCAATGGGAACAAAACGATATAAGCAATAATCAAAAAAATCCCAGAAACAAAAAGAAGGTTAACCCGAGAATGCTCTTTGTCAGCTCCATGTGGGTCGAGGGAGCTATAGGTTTTACGGCGTTCCGTGGTGTAATTTTCAGCCTCCCCTTTGATTTATCATTTTCCTATCCGGTATGTCTAAGGTGTAGTTTCATTCTACTCTAGGCATTCCCTATTCTCATGTTTCATTCTGCCTTTTGTGTTCTTATTTTTTGTCCTAGAGACATTTTTATTCATGTTTGTGTCTTGAATGGAGCTATCTTCTTATTTTGTTATTCTGACTGCTTTACACTTTAAGGAGGGCTTCCTCTTCTCCAGTCCATCAAACCAAGCCCCTCCACTGTAATAATCATATCCTCCTCATGCTGTCACCTCTCCTATTTCTGAATCACTATTCCCTTCCACTTTACCAGTAAGGGAGCTGATGTACTGCAACCACTGTTACTATAAGTACTACATTCACCTTAACGCTGAACTGGGTTTTCACTCTCCCCTGTCTCTAATCACTCACATACTTCCAAAGGAAGTCTAGTGTCCCTTGCTGCCTAGCAAAATGGGTCCCCGTTGCTCTCTGGGACTCTGGGTGTTCCCATAGCATCCCAAATCATCCTGAGGGGTACTGAATATGTTCATGTCCATCTTTCTGGAGAGGGTGATGAAATCATCTTCTGATGAGATGAGTCAGATACCTCTTGCTATTGGTAAGATAAATGGAATGGAGTCCACTTCGCCTCTCAGTTTTTTCACTTTTATTATATCACAGACAATACACTGACATTCTGACCCATGTCATACTTCCTTTTAAAAATCCAGTGATTTTGTGTGACGTGTCCTTCTCAAAAATGCTTGTTTTTCACTGGTCCAAACAGTGTGATTAAATGTTCCAGGTTACATATTATAGCACTGTTGTAGCTTGGATGGTGCCTTTCCCAGCTTGTGCGTCAGATATCCTGAACAACGCTGGTTGGCTTTGCAATATGCCCGTTGCTCCTGGGGGTGAAATCTCTAAGAAATGCTCCCACGTGTGTCTATAGTATAGCCCAAATGACACATGCTGTGCTGTTTATGCTGACGGCGGTTTGTACATGACCACCACTACAAATGGGCTCTCGCAGCTATTGCATGCAGCCTGAGGCAGCTGAGCAGGCAAAACCTACATTTTAGTCTAGTAAATCATGGTGTAACAAGTTTTTTTGAGCATGCTGCTCAATGGTGATTTTCCATATTTTGGGAGCTGACACCTTTACACAGGAGAGGGAATTGCATGTCCTCGTAGCACACACGATGTCTGCTTAGCAGCTTTTATCTGTTGTCCAGAGTACATTTTTTGTCTCTAAAGGACATGAGCTCAGTGCTTAAAAATAAATCCCCTCCTCCTTGGTGTGGTCCTGATTTTTATGATTTCTGACAGTCCAATTCATGCATTTCTTATTTTGTTTTTGCATTACATTTATTTCAATAGAATTACACAAGTATAAGATCAAAAGATTAAATGATAAAGTGATAAACAGGCATATGTATTTATCACAGATCCTGCAGATTAGAATTTTTCTGTAAGTCAAAACTTGTTTGCCCCACTGACATGAGTAATAGCACTCATGTGACTAAAGAATAGTAGGAATTTTCCTTCTATGGAGAGAAATGCTAACCTCACCAGCATTGCTAGTAGCATATTCTGTTGTTTTCAAATCATTTGATTATGAAGAGCAGCTGGGGTTTGTTCTCCAGACATTAAAAGAGAGGGGTTTTTAGGTTTCATCTTCTGTTTTCCAAATTTAACCCACAACATTTGTTCTAGATGATTGTATCACAGAGTATAAAGTAAACTTGTGCTAGATTAAAAGCAATTTTATAGAGTTTACACTTTGCTAGTTTTATAGACTAACATAAAACATAAAGGTATCTTGGGATTTTTTGTTCCTCCGCAAGAAATTGGAGATGTTTTTTTAGCTGCCTGAAAATGGAATGCCAAAATGTGCATTAGTGGAACATAACCATTTTGATCATGTTAATGCTACTCTGTGGGGCAAATTCTGCTTCATGAGGGCAACCTTAAGTTTTTGTACTTTTGGAATAATTATGCCTAATTATGATCTGTAATCCAGGGCTTAATTTAATCCATGGATAAAACATGTTCTTTGTCTTCATCTTCACTACCCAGCTGTTAAATGGAACAGAAGGGAAACATTTATCACTGAGAAAATTTGTTTTTGAAAAGTTCGTGTTATAGCTTTGATTTCATCAAGTTCTGTAAATCAAGAATATATACATTTCCATAGTGGGCCGTTTCATGAGTGTGACTGGTTAATCAACATGCACAGAAAACTTTACTGTCTCTCTCTCCACTGTTATTCCAAAGACTGGTGCTCTCAAAGGCTTTCTGCTTTATCTGCAGTCTCTCAGGCTCAGGTTGATCTATGTTTCCACCACATCTTGAGCAGCTGATCCTGTTTTCTGAGGCAGTTAGCCTTAGGAAACGTACAGTGGGGAAATGCTACACTGTAAGCTACCGATGTTGAGAGATACAATTAGAAAAGTACTTAATTGATCTTTGGAGGAAATGCTAGACTTGGAATGGTGTGAGTTGTGTGACTATGTTTCAGGGTGTTCTTTGAGTAGCATTTACTAAGTGGGAATCTCCAAGTTGTCTCTAAAATAAGTAAGTGTGGTTCCAGAGCTGTAAGGGCACGTCTGGGAAAAGGCAACACTGTGTAGTGTCCTCACTGTGTCGCTAATAAAGACTAAGACTTGGGTGTGGGGCTAGACTGTGACATACAAACAGTGGTTTGAGTTCCTCCCATGGCCAGATATGACCTGCTATCCTTTGTGAATTTTGCAGTTCAGCTTGATGAACTTCTGCAGTTTTTCTATTACACAGCATCATTATTGATTTTTACATCTTGATGAATTTTATTTCTGTTTTCTTGCAAAGTCAGCACAAAGTGGAAAAAACCACAAATCATTGCGCAGAACTAGGGAAAATTTTCAAACTTAATGAGAGTTTTGCACTTACCTCTCTGAAATTTTAAAAAGCATGTGTGTTGGACCATCCTATTGCTAATAATTTTTCCTCTGGAAACACCATTGTTGAAAACAAAATGATTGCTAGTTTGACCATTTGCTATGTGGAAAATCGAACTGTCATGAGCTATTGCCTGTGCTTTTCATCTGACGAGGGAAACAAGAACACATGGCAGTTGCTCTGGCTGAATGGGCTGAAGTAGAAGTCATTGAATACAGCGACTCTGTATGGTGTCTTCGTCCAGTGATCCTGCTGAGATCATCCTCAAGTCAGAGCAGTAAACTCTGCTTATGAAATCAAGTCAGCATGAGCTTTGCTTCTCAGACGTCTCAAAACCATTTCAGTTGGGAGAGGCTTTACGCTGCTAACAATCACATGGACCAACCTGACATTTTATTGCCTGGGGAAGCATGGCTAAGGCTGATTTTAGCTAACACTTCGCTGGGTAAGGGGAGACCTTTTCACTACTTCATACTGTGCTGACATATAAATATATCAGGTATTCTTCCAGAGCAAACAACTACAGCAAAAAGAGTTTCCTCCATCCTCCTAGACTATAGACCCACTTTTGATGTGGATTTAAAGACAAATAAAAGAGGAAAAACCTTTCCAAACTATAAATTAATGGATCAAATATTTCTAAATGAAATTGGAACAGCATCTGTGGTTTTATTATCTTTTGCCATACAGGGCTGTCTTTGAAAGGGGAAAAAGCTTAGTGAAAAGTAATTTCAGAGCCTTGACTGCTTTTTGATTACAGTTTGGGATTACTGTTTTAATCACTGCTTATCAAGTAATACCACAAACCTCAGAGCATGACCATCTTTCTCAAGGGAAGCCAGATTTAAAAGCCAATTTTCAGCAATCTCTCCTCTTTCTCCCAAACTCGTCTAACAAATATGGAGGGATAATAATCTGTGATATTACAAGAGACGTTAAGCAATGCCTGAAACACTCTGTGTTCTTAGATTTCTTCTGAGTTTTCCTTATTGTTGTAGAAGTAGTATTGTTCAGCGGAAATACCGGCATATGTCTAAGCAAGCTCTTGTTTCAAGGCAGCCTCCATTTGAGTGCAAGATTTCGAGCACGCTCCCCCTTTCCCAGGCGATGACAGATTTTACACATGCAAACTTGTCTGGATATAAGCATGTGCATGTGTTCAGGGGAGGTCTGAGATGTATACCTTGTATTTGTATGCAAATGGCTGCTGCAAAATGGCTTCATGCACAAGCTAAAGCTCTCACAAAGATGTGTATGAGCTGGCAGATATAGCCGTGATAGACACCAGAGTTAAAAGATGGATTTTCACTCAAAGTTACTGGTGTAACTGGTTTAGTGTGTGGTGCTTGGTAAGGAGGTGAAGTGGCCAAGATCAGCCCTGGACCTTTTCCTTGGCTTTGCTTTGGTGACTCTTATCTCACAGTGAAGTGCCATGAGCCCCTGTTGTAGGATACCTGGTGCATGTTAGTTCCTTCAGGTAAAAATTGCTGCTTTTCTTAAAAGTGAAGACAAAGCCTCTCTCTTCACTACAAATAGCTTGCGTCTAAAGAAAGTAATCAGACGGATTCTGATCACAATTAACTTTTGTCTGAATTATTCAAATCCTACTCAATAATGCTAGGGATGGAAGAGGCCTATTAGATCATTACATTTCTTCTCTGTAAAAAGCAGGATGTAACCTGATGGGAGATGATGTATCTTTTTATCAAAGTGATACTGTGAGTCATCTTGGCCCAAATGCTTAGAAGATGCTGTTACCTGCTAAGGGGACCCCAGAGCTAGTTCTACTCAAGAGTTAATTTACATGTGGACTGTAGACAGTGCTTGAAGTGCCTGTCCTACAGCTAGTGTTCCTGGGAGAAGAAGCTTGTGCAGGAACATTTATGAACAAATCACTACTCTTTTTTTTTTTGTTGTTGTCGTTTTTTTTTCTGTTTCCAATTGTATGAAGAGAGTTTTGAATGAAGCACTAAGTAGTGTTAATGAACTGATAAATGGTTGAAAGGGCAGCAGGTGAATTGGTGTATATTCAGCTTCCTGGAGGAACAGAGAGCTCCTCACTACTGCTGCAAGTGTCCATATTTTACCTACAAGTGACTAGCATGCAAAGAACTGCATTAGAGAGATGTACTATGAAATAAATCTCAATAAAGACCAAGTGCATGAGACATTTACCAAGATCAATCCTATCTCTTAACTTTCCAGTTAGAGCCCATCATTAACACTGTTGATACTTACTAAGGTGCTGCCTGATAGAAACATGATATGATAAGATTATCACCAATGGGAGAGGTTCATCCTCTGTGCAGTTTTCCTTTCTCTTCAAATTTGTGTTTGGAAGTTCTCTACCAGCTGGGTAGGCAGAGGATGATAAATCCAGCAGACTGCTGCTGGAGCAGAACCTCATCTGTCTACATTGTGAACAGCTTTCCATCTCTCTGGAGTAGGCAAAAACCCTCAAAAAACCCAAATCAGAGCTATTTTTTTAGGTAGGGAGATACAGCAGCAGAGAAGACAGTCATATGGCAGATGACTTGTTGGCTTGGTGTTGCACAGTGCAGAATCACTGGATGAGCTGAATGCTTTAGCAAAATAGGTGTGTTTGACCAACTAAAACTTGGATGCCCACTGACCTTGGCTGTTGAAAAGTTCGGCGATGCAGCCTCACAATCCATAATGCAGGAGTGCTAATGTTTCCCTCTGGGAATTCAGGATCCTGGTGAGGAGTTTGGAGTGACTGGGTTGAATTTATAGCATTCTGCATTGTCTAGACCCTAGAGGAGAAGACGGTTTTAAGGGACAGCATTTAAGTGATATACGTGCACGCCATGGCATGGTTCGCCTTCTGCCTGCTGAAATGTTGTCCATCTGTTATCTCTCTGTTCTTAGAGCAGTTGGGCTGCTGATCAAGTGATCATGCCTAGCTGGTCAAAATGGTGTAACTATATTTCACTCCCTGATCTGCTCTTCATATAAATGGCTATAAAGCGGGTGGGGAACTGGCACCTTCAGATGGGCCATGTTGTTGATTGTATAAATAAGTTTCACAGTAGAGTTTGGTTTGGAAATGGCAGAATGATTCTGGTTTCTTACACTCATGTAGGGCTAAAAACAGTTGCACCTGTATAAGTAATGGTTTAACTTGTATCAAAATTTTTCCTTAATTGGTTTCTTTGGTGATTGCCTTAATTTCAGACATGGATGAAAGGAAGGTGTTTGTACTGATTTGATTAAGCCTGGCATCTGTCTCTCTTGCTGGAAAGGATGCTCACAGAATATTTCTCATCATCCCTGTCTGAGAGATACCATAATGTCATTACAGAGAGCTTTCTTATTTTTCCTTAAGGACATTAAGTTGCATGATGTTGTAGAGTTTGGTTTTCAAAAGGAAGTTGAAAGCATGACAAGACTATAGGAATGCTCATGAATGGAACTAGGGGAGAACAATCCCCTGCACATGATCTCAAAATCTAGTTGTTCCATGAGTCAGAGTAAAAACAATTTTAAAAAAAACCACAAAATGTACTTTCAAAAGCAAGTGAAACCTTTTACCTATGGGTCCTCAGTCACAACACAGTCAGAGTAAGACTGGCTCAGAATTAGTCTGGAAGTCCTGAGCTTGTCTGTGTGGTAGCTTACTGCAATGTCTTAGATATGGGGAGCCTAGCGTTTCTGTCCTTGCTTGTTTCTGCTTGCAAAATTAACATCATCTTCATCTGCTTGTTCTGCCAGCCTAAATTAATGTGCCAGTCTAATCTTAAAAAAAAAAAAAAGGAAAAAACCCTCCACCCTGCTAACAAAATACATCAATGCCAGCAGCCCGTACACATGAATGAACTTCAATAAGCAAACCACTGTGCATGGGTGGCAGAGGAGGAGAAAACCAAGAAATTGATAAAGAAATATATTTCACTTTCAGGCTTCTAAGACGTTGGCTTAAAAACAACAGGGAGAGAAAATAAACCCAGTCATTTTTTAAAATAATGAAAAATACACTGACAGTAGCCTCCGAGCTTAAGTAGATTTTTTGTTGTTGTTGTTGCATATAGAAGTAGACAAAGGGCCTAGGACCGGGAACCATTTTCAGTTATTGTTCTGAAGCTCTAGTCATGTTCTTCAAATATCAATTGATCTTAATCTGCCTCAAAGCATGATTCCTGAACCCCTTACTTCTTGTAGCATTCTGCTAAGGTATTGGGTAGGTTGGGTTAAACCCCTTCATTTAAGATAGCTGCAGGAAATGTTCACTCACATGAGGTCATCTAAAACGGCAAAGCAAAACTGTTTGAAAATTCAGATGCTCTGCTGGTGGTTGACTCTTAGGAGGACAAGCTGAGTGGTGGGTCATATTTAAGCTTTTCTAACTGAAAATAACAACTTTTTCTCATGGTTATCTGTCCCAGAAGGATCTTCAGGGCTCCAAGCTCTAGGCCCAAACCCCTCTTAGTCAACAGACAGATTAGATGAGTCAGGGTAGAGGAGATGCCTCTGGAGGGACAGCAGAGTCAATGTGCATGCAAGTGAAGACAGTCAAGAGACGGTCTTGGTACTGACCTGGAGTCTCCTAACAGCAATGTAGGGCGTTAGGACAGACACAATTCAGGTGGCAGATTAACTTAAAATGCTGGGACATAAGGTGTATTTTAGCATGCAGTTCATGGGGACAGAACATGTTCACTGTGTCAGGAAAAAAAGTGGAGGTAGAAGGTTTAGATTATGTTAATACTAATTCTGGCAGAAGTGACCTTCAAAAGATGGGTTAATCTTGCTGCAGAGTATTTTGTGTTCAACATGAACACAGCATTGTATGAAACAGGAGTGCACTGGCTGCTTGACTTGAAAGGGGATCATTAACAAGTCTAGGTTTTCATTAGAAGGGTGAAAAAACCCTCCACCCAATACCTTTGCTACATCGATTCTGGAAATCTAGATGTGCCATAAAACACAGGCCTGTTCTGTGTCCTGGTCAGGAAAGTGGGCCCAGGCAGACTTATATCTTCATGCATGTCTGTCTCTGCAAGTACCAATGCACATGTGCATTCCCCTCTAGTATCTGAGCACTTCCCTGGTCTTTCACACTGTCCCTCAAGGTCAGATATTCATGTTTTTCCTGCAATGCAGGTGATATACTGAGGCGGAAAGTCCAAGGGCCGAATACTTAAAACTGTTAACTTGTCTCAAGGTCGTAGTCTGTTTGTTGGTTCATTTTGCAAGTGCCGAACTCCCAATTGCAAGTGCCCATTTGCACCTTCAGAGGTCTGAATACTGTGTTGCACCTACTCCTAGGTGATTTGTTCAGATCATAGCATTATTTTATTGCCTGTGGGAGTCTCAAATGTGAGACTGGAAATGCCAGCCTTATTATAGATATCCAGGGATAAGGTAGTGCCACGTGGATGTTGCAAGGGAGGGAGGAAAGCTACGTCGGGGGACGCGTTCACATCTTGCTCCCACTTCTTGGCGAAGAATTATGTCCATGATATGCTAAGTTTTGAGGGCTGCCTTGCACTGTACAGGGAGAGGCTTTCTGGACTTCTCTCAGTTGTGGTCATCCCTTGCAGTATTAAAGTATTAGAACAAGGGAGTTTTGCCATGTGCCAGCACCACGTTTGATTTATTGTGCCATGTAGGTTTTTCCCCATGCATCTGTAGAAAACATGGAATAAATGACATAGACTGAGTGAAATCATATCTCCCAAACCTCCTCTGAAAACTTAATTAAACCCACAGGGTCTTGTTTGGGGGTAGAAAAACAGCAGGATGTGAAGTACTGAAGACCAGTAAATAAATTATTGGTGTTCCTTGCTATTTCACTGTGGTAGTAGCGATGTGGAAAAAAAAAAATCCAGATCTATTCTTTCTGCCTGACCTTTTTATTATTAGCAGCTTCTCTGTGTTTTATCCATGACTTGCTGTTGAAGGAAACTTCACTGGGGAAAAGAGAGTTTTTAAAGGTTGGACTTAAGCTCATAAATATACAGGGAGCTTCTTCAATGAGCCCGAAATTCATTGCTCCTATTTTTCATCCAGTATATCTCATCACGCAGGTTGAACTAGGGACTTGTGCATGTGTCTTGGAATGTAACGCAACTATATGCAAGCTGCCTGGGTACAGTGCTGGTTGCAGGGGCTATAGGAGAATCTAGTGACCTCTGTAGTAAGGCATTTCATGCACAACCAATTAGCTGGAAAATGTAGGGCCATCCTTAATCATTATCCCAGTGTTTGGTTACTTACCTGTTCCAGTGAATTGTATTTTATCCT
The DNA here is from genome assembly GCA_013400755.1 of Pelecanoides urinatrix. NCBI lineage: Eukaryota > Metazoa > Chordata > Aves > Procellariiformes > Procellariidae > Pelecanoides > Pelecanoides urinatrix. The sequence continues at coordinate 340,915 of VZTQ01012411.1, read as the reverse complement.
TCCAGTGCTCTATTTGAAGTAAGAGCTCGCGGATGTTTCCCAGGTAAAGAACTGAGGTGACATGACCTGGTCAAGGTCACATGGGAATTCTGTGTTAGAGCAGGGATCTGAACTGTTTTTCCATTGGGTTGGCAATAATGGATGGGGCTGAATGAGAAGTATGTGCTCTTGCCAGGCAGCAAGCAGAATACAGGAACACCATGTGTATAATGAATAAAAGGGTTGCTTGAACTCCTGACAGCCACAGGAAAGCTAAAAATTATATCCTGTGCCTGCCCTTCCTGTTCCTTCAGTGGGGGCGAAGTCTGGAAATTAATGGTACCTGAAGCTGACTCAGTGATATTTGTAGTCTTCGCCTCTTCTGTGAATCATGTGGTACGCATTAGCCTTAAAACCCAGTGAAAAAGGGGAGATGCCAGTACAGTAGTGCTCCACACCAGTGTCTGTGCCTGGAGGCTGTGGCTGTGCAGGGCTGGCTAAAGTCACTCGTGGGGGAAGGGAGGAGCTTCAGCAGGACATAGGTTGGCACGGGAGGGATTACAAATGGAGGTAGGATTCCTGGGTACTTCGCATCTGGGCACAAAGCCCTCTGGCTGATTACCTTTAATCTGCCAGTATGAAGCAGAGGAGTGTGTAGGAGGAAGGGGCCCAACTTCTGCTCCTGTGTAGAAGCAGCCAGATGGATTTAGCAGACATCAAACTCCTTTAGGGTCTTGTTGATCCACCTTGCTTAATCCTGCCCTCGTATAGGTAGATGTTAATGGAAGGACACTGCGGCTTGGCCTGTTTGGAGACTGGTTATTAAATAAGATGGTTAGCTTCAGTCTAAGTAATTGCTGAATTTTCTTCTGCATAATGAAACTGAAGAAGAAGTAACTTCATAGCTTCTGTTTTATGCGTAAAAGTTTCTCCTCAACATTTCTCTTTGGGGCCTTTCTTTTTAATGTTGTAAATACAAGTGGAGAACATGCAGTTCCTGCTGTTGCCACATGGAAATGAATAATGGTGTTGGGCAAAGACCAAACTCGGTTTCCAGAAGGCTGTTCTTTCCTGCCTATTCATCTATGTGATGTATAAAACGAACCCAAAAGGTACTGGCAGGAAAAAAAGGACCGTTTAGTATTCAGAGCTTCAAAGACACTTAATATTGTCTTCACCTAGGAACCAAATTATTTCTTCAAGAACTGTACAGGGAACACTTTGCTTTCATTTGACAGTGTGGCCTGTTGGAACATATTGCAGTGATGAGTGTCCTGTGGCCGGATTGCTGAATTTATACCAATAAAGATTCTGAATACCTTCTTGCAAATCTGCCTTATCAGTTTGTGTGTTGGAGATTTAGATCAGGAGATATACTTTCTGATGCTTTTTCCCAGCATTGTTACTGTTTCTGGAGGATGAATGTTCTACAAGAGAGAAGAATAAGAGCTAGGAGCCCTGTGGTTTAAGCAGTAGATGTCCTTCAGACTATGTGCGTGAGCTTCATTGAGTAAACTAATTAATACATGTGGCAGTTTCCACTTTTTAAATTGGGATAACCCCCTCTCTCTTAAACCTTTTCTTCAGCCTGAATAGGTTGCAAATTCTCAGCTCCACAAACAGGAATTACGGGGTTTTAATGTCTTCGAGTGAGGCCAAGACTTACCAGGGCTGATCCGTAATAGCCACAACTACAATGCATACAAATATGAGGACAAACCTTTGTGTTTTACCAGAATTGGAAAAGTTGTGGAGTGTTCCCTGAAGTTCTGTGCCTTCCTTTGGACAGAGTAGAACACTTTATTACCTCGTTTCTCATTTCATCTATTTAATCTTTGCCCTTTTGCTGATATTGCTAATGATAGCAGGACTGAATTCACCAATTCATTCCAAATTTGCCAGCAGACTAACGACAACCAAGCTATTCTCAAAGGTCCGTTCCTTGGTTGTTCTTTTTGACTGGTTCTAATTTGCTTTGGCTCAGGTCTTATGGAGGGCAAGAGCTTTGCACCACTAGTGAGAACTGGAATTCTTCATTACGTTGTTGCTTAGGCTACCTGGCCTCAGCATTTTATGTTGTGTGTGATTCGTGCTTTCATCTGTACTGCAGAGCAGCAAGCAAACATCTCTGGTAGCTCACCATATGAGGGTGACACACTCTTCTAGGACTGGGTTAGGAGTTGGAATGACAGTTCAAGAACAAGCTAGAGCTTGGATGGGGAATGAGAAGAAAGCCCCAAATCTTCACGGGAATGTGTGCTGCTTCTATTATTGCTGGTGAAATGAACAGGCTAATGCTGGGTACTGTTTCTTTAATGCCACTGGCTTCACTCATTCCTGGAGATATGAGGTATTTATTCATTCCAATTTATTAAAGAAAAATCATACCCAAAGGCTAGTTTTATCAAGACGTTTTGAAGCAGAAAATAGGTCTGGTAAGTTAGTCTATTAAAAGTAGAAAAAGGGAATCATGCCAAATCTAATTAAATGTGGGGTTTTTTTGTTTGTTTTGTTTTGGGCTTTTTTTTAATTTGGCCCCTCCTTAAATTCTGGAGCAATTTTGTTAAACATGCAATAGCTGGCATGTGCCCATGCTGCCTCTCATCTGATTGAGTGAGGTGTGCAGCATGAGCATATGCGAAGAGAATATGCACAATCCGCTGGGGACACAGAGGTTTCCACAGCAATTTCGTAGAAATCCATAACAAATGCATTGTTAGGTTGGTTTATTCGTTCTCTTTCCTGCTGTGTAAAGTATTTGATATTCAAATTAAAATGGTGCTTGTTTAGGACAATTCAGTTATAGAATAAGCCTGGTAATTGGTGCCCATGGGACTGTTTACACTCTGCTTGGTGTAATCCACTTATGGAAAATTAATGAAAGGCGATTTTCTCCTCCGTTGTAGCTGTTTTAGTATGTACACTATGTTGTTTCTTCTTCCAGCTGAAGCTTCAGGTGGTTATTTGGGGACAAAAGCTCCAGCAAACGAACGTGCTCCCTGGAGAGCTCCTTAGGGTTACGGGTGACTTTGGCGACGCAGAGGTTGTGCGTGAGCCCCGCAGCGCTGTGGCTCGGAAATGCCCTCTGAACTGCAAACCAGCTCCCAGGGAGGACCAGGAGTACTTTGCTGCCATTTTATATCCCTCCACCACACTTCCCAGTGGCAGCTGAGCTGACTGCGGGTTTGTCCAGCTGACAGATGCGAGCTGTCCAGCTGTCCCCTCCAGAGCACAGCACCGATCTGCACCTGAGTGTTTCCTCCCTGCCCCAGCTCTGGGGAGCCAGCTTAGAGAGGGGAGACTGCCTTCTCTCAACAAGCATGTGGTCTGAGTCTGAATCTCAGTTGAGCTACTGTAATTTATTTTTCAGCTTCCTCAACCAGCTGCACAAGCCCCTTTGGTAATATTGAGGAGAAGATAGAGGGGAAAAGAAAGGGGTTATTATGCGCCTATACAGTCTGTGATATATGCAGCATTTAGTGTGATGGGATGCCAATACCATTTATTATGTGCTTGTACAGACATTACTTGTCCTGCAGGTTGGTGAAGGGAGGAGACCTCTCAAATGCCTGAGTCAAGCCTGAGCTCTAAGGCACTGCTGTTACTGTGCACGGATCTCCTACTTCCCATTTTGTCAGATGAGGGGAGAAAAGAAAAGCCATTATTTCTCTTTTCTTCTGGAATATTTTCCAGTTGTTTCACGGGGAGCTGACTGTAAATGCAGGCTGTGTGTGAAGAACGAAGTATTTCAGTAAGTAACTGTTCAATTTTACAAATGGCGCTAATGCACAGTTTTGGGCTGAGGGATCCCTGAGTCAATATGGCCAAAGCAAAGAACTCCAGTTCCAGAGCAAATAGCAGCAGCAGAATTGGGAATACTGAGAAATACAGAATACAGAAAAATTCACCGAGGAAATATCAAATGCAGAGAGCTGGAGGTCAAAGAGGAGAACAAAATCAAGGTGATCCTAGAGAAATTACCAAGCTGCATTGCCTGAAAGAAAAAGAAATGAAATCATAATAAATCATAATAAAGCATCAGGGGTAGCATACAGGAAATATGCTCAGTTTGACCTAGGCCTATTACCTAGATACCATCTCTTCCCCGTCTTGCCCCAAATTCCCTTACTTCCTTCAGGCAGTGGACAGACTATATGTTCTTTATCAATTCTAAGAAATGCTTTTTCTCTTTCTGTGCTCAGTCAGGCTTCCTATCTAGCCTGTCATGCCTTTGAATCAAAAATACTGTAGCCTTCTCTCTCTTAGTGTCCTTAAAATCTGCATAATTCTCTCAGACAAATTACAAATGCTGAAACCATCTTTCTGATTCTCACTTGCCTGTTCTTCTGGGAACTCTTTCAACTGGGGACCCACCATTTCTCAAGTCTCTGCTGCTTGACATCACCTTTGGAAATCCAAATATTTTTGCCATATATTTCTGCTTCTTTGTTCCTTATGTGTGGAGCACATCTCTGGACTGAGGCACCTTGCTCTTTCAGCCTGTCTCAAGATCTTCTTCTTCCATGCTTCTGCTAAGATATGACTTAGGTAAGGTTAGGTTGACCAAAAGAGGGAGGGAGGGAGGAGGGAGATTGTCCTTTTTTTGTCCCCCTTCATCATCTCCCAAATTTATTTGCATCCATGAATAAATAGCAGGGGGAAAACTCTCCCTAGATATTTATGTGGAAAACATGGCAAAATGCATTATTGTACATGCATCTTTCTGTGTATGGTCTACTAATGTGGTAACGCTTGTTTGGGAAATGTGTGGTTTGCCAGGTAGGGTCGTTGTCAGTGTGGGCCACAGCTGCTGTGGGTTTTGCAAGTTCAGAGGCCAGGGTACAGGCAGCAAATGCTTTGCTCAGCTGTTGTTTTACCCAGCTCAGCAACATCTCACACCTGTTCTACAAACCATGCAATAAACCTCACCTGCACAGTGCTGTGTCTTGACTATTAAAAGCTTGATGTATTGCACACAAGGTCCAACTCATAACAGCCTGCGTTCCACAGCTCATTTGGTATCGTTCTGAGGAGCATCTGTCTTAGCTACTGGCAGCGTGATCTTTTGAAAACAAGCTTCATTTTGCATCTCTGTCCTTTGGAAGATGGGGAAGATTTACAACCTGCAAATAATGATGATAGGTGAACTTGTGTCCTAGGGAATGGGATGGAGGCAATGAGCTTGAGAGATGAACAACTCTGGGGTCATTTGGGCGTTCTCACTGGGATTATCGAATAGAGATGGATCAGATTCACTCTGCTTCACCATTCAGCTGGGTTCCTGTGCAAGAGCTGAACCTCTCTGTAACGCAGCATTTTCCAAATACTGGGCCATCTATGAGATGCCCTGAGAGATGGGCTGGAGGAGAGACAATGAAGCTTTTGAAGGCTTTTATTCAGTTCATCAACACTTGAAGGGAGTTGGGAGGAAAAGGTAGATGTTTTGGGAAAAAATACTTTTCCTTAGCAGTTACTTGAATGTCATTGAGAGGGGACTGTCTGTTATCTCCAGGTGATTGGCACCTTCCGCTCAGGAAACTATCCGTTCGTACTAATATATCTCTTATCCATTTGTCACTTTTGAAGTCCCTGTGGACTTTAATTTTTGCTTTAGGCATGGTGAACTTTATTATAATTTCATTTGAAGAAAATTATGAAAGGGGCTTGCTTGAGAAGTGTCATGTTTCCTCAGGACTCCTGGATTCAATGACCAAGACCTCTAGTTGTCTTTTAACAAGCCCATCTTGGTTTTTTTATGTATGAAATTCTCTTTGTGGATGCTAGATATAAATGGTAAATATTTATTAACCAGGGGAGACAGATGTGTTGCACTTCTTGCCATGTAGCAACCCAGCTGTGGAGGGTGGAGTGCAGTCTGTGGTCCACTGCATGACCTGGGCAATGTTTTGTAAATGGGGAATTGTTTAAATGGGGTGTGAAGCTCAAATCCATCCTTGGTGAAGTTGGTGGAAGCCTACCACTGAATGTGGTGGGAGATGGGCAGTAACTGGCTACATACTGCCGGGGCAGGAGCACAGAATGGTTTTGTTAAAATGGACTTGGTTAGCTCTGATTCTGGGAACTACTCAGATGAGTGGCTGTGGTGAAATAATATTTTGCACAAGGAGCTCTCCTAAAATTAAGTGGAATCGGTATATGAGGAGGGTGAGGATATTTGGCTCTATGCCACAGTTCTTCTGAGCAAGTAAAATGAAAGGAAGCAAAAAACTCCTCATAGTTAGTAGCGCTACCTCTGTTCCCTTCCACTAAGTCTCTGTTCCTTGATTGCTCTCTGCAAGTTACTGGGAATAAAAGAGAGCAAAAAACCAAGAGTACCTGAAAATCACTCCACTGTCTGTAAAACTTATGACAGATACTTTTCATTTAATTCATTCAGGAAGTCAATATGTCTTACAGAATCATTTGACTGTGGTTGGCAGTGAAATGATAAATATACATGAAAACAGAATTGGATTAATAATTTTTGACAGGTAATATAATGCAGCTGTTGCTGAATGATATTAACAAGAGAAGGCATGTTAAGTCCCAATGTCAGAGTAAGGCTAGGTCGTTATAACGTCTGAATAAATTTCATGCTGTGACTGAAGACTCTCAATGGCAGATGGAGATCGACAATACAAAGTTCCATTAAAAAGTCCTTTGCTTTGCTAATTCTTGACTCTTTTTACCGGTCAGTAGTCTGCTCATCGATCTTGGCTGACTGAAATAGAATTTCCCCATTCTGACTGCCTGAGCCAATAGATTTCATTTGCAATACACTGAGCTGTGAAAAAGTGGGAAACTTCACCCTTCTGAGATCAGCATCCCAAAGAAGGCTGTTGTCATCTGGGTAGGGCAGCATCTCTCTTCTAGCTTTCTTCTTTCCCAAGTGAGACTGAGATTTTTAGATTTCTTTCTTCAAGGTTTACAAAATGATTGTAAATGCATATGAAGGACAAAATGCCCTTTGTGAAGGATATGAGGTCGGGTTTATTGCAGTTCTCCTTTTCCAGTTTTTCTGTTCCCCTCTTCTGTGATTTTCTTTTTTGTGCTACACCCACAGTCCAGTTCTTTCTCAGTTCTCACTTGTGTGGGGAATTTTTGCCCCCAAGTAATGCAAAGCAACCAGAACCCACTTAAATTGCCTATGGATTCCAGCTGAAAAAGGGTATTACGTGCCATTTCTTGCAAAAGACAGAGAGACTCAGATAATCTCATGTTCTCGCTATTCACAGGATGCTGAGCTCAGAAAATACCTGTATATGGCTTCCACAGGGCCATGATCTCTTTCTAGGCTTGGCTGTTTGCTCCTATCTTCTATTGTGATATTTTAAGTACTAGCAACAACTTGATCCTTGAAGATGCTGAATATGCCAACATTGTTTCAGCAACACATTTAAGCAAGCATTACCTTAGAGTATGGGAATAGCTCCCATGGGGACTGTACTTCTAACCATGTGCTTACTTGCCTTTGGCTGAAGCGCTAAGTGTTTGTTGGCTGAACAGATCTGGCAGAATTCTCTTCTTGCTCTTATTCATACCAGAAGCTTCCCCCTTGTCACACTTGGATGGTGTTTGCATGTAAGTTTAGCAAATGCTGTTAAGTTAAGCAGTAGGTTTTGCGAGTGGCAGGTTTCATTTGGGGTATCTTTTACTTATCTACCTGCAACAAAGATTCCTTATATACCAGTGAACTAGAAGATGTAATTTTAAAGGGAAATTAAGGAGGAAGAGCAGTTTAATAGAATTATAGATGTGCAGAGGCAGTAGACCTCACACCTGGGAAAACCAAAATAAACCATTTCAATCACTGAAGGGAAAATAGGAATTAAGACCATATGGGCCAAGTATTTCTCCTTCAACAGCAGTGTAAATCTGGAGGCACTGACGGTGATGAATTTGATGACTGTGACTTCAGTGCATGTTGAGCCCTGCCCAGGTAGATGTTAAATAGAAATAAGCATATTTTACAGATGATGGAGATTGCTGAAGCTCCAGGGTCTACTTCTTCTCCAGTGTACAAATCAGGACTTTTTATATAAATTCTCATCTGAGCTTTGCAAAGGGTTGCAGTGCAAGAGATGTTCTGCAGAGGAAGAGGAAGCCAAAAAAAGTCTTGCCTTCTCAAAGTCATGTGGTAAAACATTTTGAACACTAATTTGATACTTCGTAGTGAATTAAAAATCTTGAGTAAGCATTGGAAGACTAAGATGCAAGGAAATAGCTGGACTTCTTCCTACATAGTTGGCTGCTCTGCGCCTCACCAAGGTTTAGACACATTCCCTGTAGCAGAGAAAGCTGTGTCTCAAGTTGAGCAGTGCTCAGCACAGGTTTCTGCTTCCATCTCAGTAGAGCTATATCATGTGGGATTTTTTATTTGAGGAATTTCTTAAGGAAAAAACTCCTCCCTGAGTTTCTCCAAGCACTCATACTCCGGCCCGCAGACTCTCCAGATGAGTGTCTGGTGGTGAACGCGCTGTAAAGGGAAATCAATTTCCAGCCATTTTGCAGCCCTTTGGGACATGAGGTGGTGGATGAGCATATAACATGATCATTGTCTGTGCTTGAACATGCAACCTCATCTTTAAAAGGAAAAGATATTACTTTAATAGCATATTTGTAGTTTTCCTTAGACAGAATCCCTCCAGACAAATTCAAGCCTCACCAGTTGTTCAGAGGGACTGAACAACTTGGAGACCAGCTGCCATGCATTGCAATACATATTGGCATTTACTCTGTAAGCTGGTAACATAATCATGAAATCACTTATTTTCCCTAGCAAAAGCTTTTTGTCTGAAGGCTCCATATCTCAGCCAGCATCTGCTTCCTCCTGCAAGACGACAATATTGTTAAATGAGAAAATAGACAATACGTACAGAGACGAGGGGAAAATGCACTGACACAAAGTGGCCTCAAACCTGGTGTGAGTTAACGTGATTTACCAGTTTTAGCACCTCTGTAGTGGGAGACCTAGAGGAACCAGTGGGCATTCTTCTGTAGAAGGTCCTGTCTGCACCCTGCAGAAAGACAGTATCTCAATGAAGAACCTTCTGTCTAAAACTGCCATCTCATGAGTGTTTTTGTGTTAGTTATGGTTGTCTTCTAAAGACTGAGGTTTGCTGTAAGTGATGAAGTGACTGGGAATTAGAAAACGATGTGGTTCAATACTTTTTGTAACAGCAAGAAATGGTTAACACGGGGAGAGACTGGAATTAACTGAGTTGTTCAGCCGTAGCTCATCAACGGTTCTGTCACGGAACCATGAGGACTGCCATTTTATTACTCAGCCAGGACCTGGAAGAATATTTTAGTGAGACGCAGTAGATAAAGTGGCAAGGAAAATAATAGGTAGTGCTGGAATTATACAACTCTTATTATAGCTTGTTTCAAAGATTATTTTAATTTAATTGGTCAATTAGATAAAATTATATACTAGCATGCTGCTGGCACAGGCCCAAATGTGAGCTACCAGCATTTGTAATGTCCATCATATCAGCCACAGATGTATTTAAAATGATTTACTTGATGGCAAAAATGTTTTTAATTAGAGCATTACTTGTTACCTTTACAAGATTATTTAAACTAGCAGTTGGAGCGGTGGCTTGATAATGTCCCTGTAAGAAATATTCTGCCAAGCATACAACCCATAGATCCTGAGATAGACAGATTTTGACTAGCTTTACAGCTTCACATATCAACTTTTACAGTGATTAGAAATAAAACCACATCAGGAGTCTAACCTCCATACCGAGGTTTAATTTCCATCAGTTAGAAACTTTTTTTTTCTAATAGGTTAGTTACTGTTTTTCCGCTCTTCTTGTCATATTCATCTTTTTTCTTTCAACATCTATCAGCAATTTCAGCATAATTTGGTCATGCCAGGCTTTGAATAACATAGTATTTAAAAATAAAGGAACTTTTTGTTCACGGTTCTCTCTAATCTGGACAGATCCTCAGCGCAGTAGCCTCTACCTTTCACTGCTTTCCACTGCTGCGTGATCTCGCTACTCTGGAGTACTAACATATGGAACACTTTCTGATACTGCTTTTTTACAGAAATGGCATTTTTCAACGTGATCTCAAAGCTTTTCTGAATAAAGTTTCAACAGTCCTGTGTATTGGGCAAACATCAGCACCATGATAACTGGTTATATTCAATTAAATGAAATGTTTTCAGAAAGTATCTGCTTTTGTCTAGGAATATTTTGTCTTTTATTCACAGGAAACAGCCCAAACTCTCTTTTTACCCAGCTTTTATTGTCACCTTCTTTGGCTTTTGTGTCTAATAAATGCTGGTGTTTTGCAAATGTACATTTGACAAGAATGGAGGCGGCTTTGTTCAACTTCCCAACAAGAAAGAAAAAACTCCCATTTCTTTAACTAATCCTAATTCTGATGGTTGTGCTGAAGCAGAGAAGTAAGGCACTTGCCTTAATTAGCACAAAATGTGTGATAAGCAGGTAAATATGGATCTCCGTGCTGTGTTTGGCTGATGTCGGCCAACACCCAGCCAGACTTTGCTTCCTGAGAGAGCAGTCCTAAGAGGAGGTTTGTGCTAAGCGCTAGATGGGTGGAATACTTCTGGAAGGCTGAAGTCTTCCCGGCCTTTAACTCTACATGCTGCATCGGCATGTTCCCAGGAATACAGAAGATTAATATTTTCTGGTAACTATTTGGAAGCATTCAGCTGAGTAATAGGGTAGATATTCTAATCAGGAACTCATTTATTCTGCTTCTGTGTTTCTAGTTTGTACTATAATGAGATGAGTTACTAGCCAGGCACTCAGGACAAATGATGTGCTGTGGTTTGATTCCCCCCTGCCATGCACTTCGGGTGGTTATTTACACCTGTGTTGAGTGGATGCAAAGCAGTGTAAAGGGATTCTGTCACTCGCAGAGAGAATTGCCAAAGCGGAGTAAGGCGAGTGTCTGCTGTTTCCAGGCTTATGCATGCTGTGTGCTGCAAGTGGATCTGTAATACGCAACCATGCACCTTCTTGGTTTGTAACACTCAGGGAACCTGTGCAAGTGTTATAACCCACCCTCCATCCTAGGGCAGTCCAAACTCCATCCTAGGGCATCAGGGTCCCAAATTCCTGAGCCTGTCCTTTCTGATTTTGAGCATTTTTACATTCAGCTTGCACAAGGTAAAGGACTGCAAAAGACAGACATGGGCTAATCAAGCACTGAGTTGATAGTCTTGTTCTTTCAGCAGGAGATTGAAAGATGAGATGTATGCATACTACTAGTTTCTTTAGGGCAAAAATGTAGATTTGTTCCCAGCCTGTGTGGTTTTCATTATTCTTCACGGGGAAGGAGATGGGTTGAGGACAAGAACCTAAGGATGAAGAAGTTGTTTCTAGTAGAGGTGTGATGTTCTACATTTGCTGTATGGTGTTGTAAAACAAGGGCAGGCATTTGCAAATAGGAAACTGAGATGGGGAAAAAACTAAATGAGATGTCTATGTTTGTTCTGTAAGTCCATAGCAGATGCAGATATCAGTGTCAGTTTTTATGAATAATCTGCTTTAACCAGCTCTCACTGTTTTAATGCTAACGAACAGCCAGGCTGTGACCAGGTCCTGCAGAACAGCCTGCAGTAAGGCCTGTTGCACGCCTCTTGCTGCGTTACTGCTCATCTCTGTCTCATGCTGCCCCCGAGCAGGAATATAACCTGGAAAGTGCAGAAGTTGACTCCGTGTGAGCAGACTGTACCTAGCTAAGAGCTGCAGGATCAAACAGCGGCGTGGTGAGGCAGGAGCTGCGTCTGAGTCACGTTTCCTTCCTCAGAGCACCTCAGTTAGTGCCAATCCTGCATGGGGCACTGAGCAAAGGCTCAGTCCAGGTCACGATTAACCACGAGGTTAGTTTTCCTTTTCATTAAATTTGATGCTTGCTAAAGACTCCAGGCAAAGCATGAAATATGCTGGGATCCTGGAAAAAGAAAACACAGGAAACCCCCTCATGTCCATCTCTAAAATGATATGAGTAGTATATCTGATTTATGAAAAATGTATAAATGTGACTTGGGAACAGCTTGCGCTTTCACACTAAATAAAAGGAGAAGACAGAAGAGGGAACTCGAATGTCTGTGAGCATACTCATGTATACAAATGACTGTCATAAATCTTTTTGCATGATTGCTTTGCTTTGTGGCATCTCTTTGGGGAGTTCTGCAGGGGAAAAAGCTCTACAGTTTGGGAAACTGGAAAAAAAATTGTGCAAGAGAAAATGGATTTGCTGAGATAATTATGCAATTCATGTAGAACATATTTGGTCTGCTAATCAGAATGGAAGGAAAAAGCCTAGACAGTGCTGTTGGTTTAAGGGAATTGAATTAAAAGACCAGACATCCTGGGTGAGACTGCTGCAGCCCTCAGGAGGCAGGCCTGGCTCTGGAGGGAGTTGGAGACAGAGCCCTGCAAACCCTGCTAGTGTCTCATGACTGAGGAAAGAAAATGCTTTATTCTTGCATGATGGACTGGGGAGAAAACAAATTCCTCAGCTGGTATAAATCTGCCTTGACATTGGTGCTCATTCACATTACCTGCAGATCTGGTCCACAGCATTCTCAGTCTGGGTTTGAAGTCACTCCCGATTGTGGTCTAGCTCCATCAGCCTGGAGCTCAGGGTAGGATGCAGAGCTCCTCAGAAAAGCAAGATGAACCCTGGGGAGCTCATCTCCCATGGGGATTAGTGCTGTCATGGCCAGACCAGATCCTGTACGGAAGCTAATGCTCCTCTGTGACTGTGCAACAGCTCTGCCCCACTGATTTCCTCAAAGCATTGTTCCCCTTTGTCTCTCCGGGTTGGATGGTGAGTGATCCTTAGTTATCCTTTTGACGTAAAGCAGGAGCGAGTGAATGAGATTATTCGGAAAGAGATGGCAGAGAGGGGAAATGAGTGGAAAGGCAGTGGAAAAAGGAACAGCTAAACTGTTCCCCGTTGTAATGGGGCTGATAGTGTTGTGCTTTTCCAGGGAAGCTCCATCGTCTGCAGCGGGGAAGGCTTGCTCACCAGACCCGGGCTAAGGCAGTGTGACTGGCAGCTGTGCGGCTTGTTGCTGCCTCTCTGATTGTGTGGTCCTGATGTTGGTCTGAACTGTACATCCCACTGTCGCTCACGAGAAATCTTGCTGGGGCCCAGGGCATACCTGAAAGGTATTTCTGCAATTAATAGTTTGCAGAGGAATTCCTGTTAATTAGCTAGGCTTTTGCAGCATGCTTGTGGAATAGTTAAATAAAATATAAATAATGTTAATAGTTATAAATAATATTAGTCATTAAATAACTGTTAAAGCTACAATAAAGTATCTCCAGAAAGGATATTTGGATAGTAAAGAAGGATTTACTTTGATGGTATTGAGGACTTTTTGCTAACCACGGTGAATGTGATTTTATTTTCTGAGCAAGGGTATGCACACGTGATAGAACAGCTCAGAGCAACGCTCGTGATGGTGCCTGTCCTGAAATGACCGTAAATGATGCCAGCGAGTTCAATCAAGCTGCTCTTTCCTGCTCTTCTTAACATCAGCCATCTGGCTCCATAGCCTTTGTGTTGTGCATGACCAGTCAGCTGGCCATCTGCACATCTCAGCTTCCAGACCCCTAAGCCTCCCTTGGACAACAGTCACCTTTGGGGCTTGAAGAGCTGCTCAGACTTCCATGAAGGTGTAACTCCAGAGAAACCCTTTGCATCATATTCAGTTAAAAGAGCAGTAACCATGTGGAAGGGTCATCACCTTTTCTTTGTCATTGAACTGTGATGCAAAAAGGAAGAAAAGCAAAGATTATGGTAATCTGACAGCAATGTTAGTATGGGGGAGCAAAGTCCTCAGCTGCAATAGGCTGCTGTGATTTTTGTTTTTTTAAGGAGCTAAGCTTGCCTTACTTATACTAAAAGCAAAATAATTGTCTTTAACAGAAATTTGTTCCTTTCATTTGAAAGCCTCTGAATTTTGAAAGTCACTAGAGGCTTCCTTTTGCCCTCCTTCCCAGAGCTTTTGAAGAAACCAGAGATTCATGCTAAAATGGGAACCACCGAAGCCTATTCAGTGGTCTTCTCATCCTGTGCTCAGTTCCTCCATTCAAAGCATTTGTTTAGTCAGAGAACTCCCAGCAGAGCCAAGCTTTGTCTGATGACGCGGGTGAACGAGGGCCGCCTTGGCTCATCTAGCAGGGCATTTGCCCGAGACTTTAAATTCTCTTGTAAGTCCCAACTAGAGCTGTAGGAAGGCTGTCTCCTCTTCAGCTCTCTGGCAAAGGGAGCACAGCCTCAGTCTGAAGGACTCGACTAAGATCAGGGGTAGTGGCAGGCTACCTGTAAGCAGCCATTTCTTCCAGGGAGCAATATTTTGGCCAAGAGGCTTGTGCTAAAGGGAGAGTACCGTGTCCCAGCGCTTTGTAGAACAGAGTAACAGAGAGAGGATGGGATGTATCTTGCTTGTAAAAGCTATTCTGCGTGTTTTTGAAATAATCTATGATAACTCAGAGAAAGGTGCAGCTGTGCCTTTCATTGAACAGCAATGAGGATGGTAAAAACTGCTTACCCCTATTTATGCAGGCTTTTCTTTTACATTAATAGCCATCCCTCTCCCTGGCTGGGATGCCAGGGACTCACTTAATTCCTGTGCTCAGCAGACTAGCAGGATGGAAACTGTGCCACAAGCAGTTCTTGCTGCTGTCATCCAATTTTCCATGGGGTGTATAACATTAGTAACTGGATGCAGCAGGATTTGGTGGGTTATTTCCCCGCGCTGGAAATCTGTCTAATCTGCCCTTTTCTTAGGCCTCCCTTCATTTTTATTAGAAGCCAGCTCTGCTGCAATTTTCCAGACACAGGCTAATAGGGTAGATTAGCGTTTTATTGCTATGATTATCTTATTGTTCTTTATGTGACACTGATCATGAGTTTGAAGTGCTGCGTAAAACATAAAGGAGACGCAAGCCTCACTCAAAAACACTCTTCAGATTATAACAAGTCTGATCCTGCAGGCACTCGGGAGGCAGCGTGCTTCTTCCCATTCACCTTCACAGGCTGTTATTGGGAGCACGGATGTTTGTACTAGCTTTCTGTAACAAAATGCCTTGTATGTGGCTCTTCAAAGGTAGATGCAGTGTAATTAGGAAGGGAATTTAAAAGGTTTCAGCAGGAATTTTCTAAAACTCCTGAGTCGTTAAGGAGTGTAAGTACCAAAGAAATTCAGTGACTTTTGTTGCTCCTGAGGCCAATGCATGCTTCTGAAATCTCACTGATTTCTGCTTGGGACCTGATCCAGTCACTGTTACTACACTGCGTGTAGAGCACACTGGTCTCTGCCCTACGTGTTCCGTTTAACCTTGCTAGCTTGCATGGGCCCTGGAGGACGACTTCACCACCCTGTGCTCCTTGGGATGAACCGCAGTGTGCCTGTAAGTCTTATTTGTTGCAAGACAAGTTTGGAATTCCTTGTGCTAGTGCTGCGACTTGTGCTGTGAAAGGTGACACCTTTAAGCACAAAAGCTATTATTTGAAAGAGCAACAAAAAAAACTACCCTGAGTTGTTCACCTGGTCACTGGCAAAGAAAGCAAGTGCCCTTGCACGTTCAGGGAGCTCACAGTTGAAACTTTCATCAAGCAGCACCACCAAAGCCCTTGAGTGAAAGCCCAGTCAAAGGTGTCAGTTCTGCTGCCAAGCCCACTAAAATATCTATAAGGTATCTCTCCAGGTAATAGGAAATACTAATTGCCTGCTTCTACAGAGAAGCCTGTATTTTAATAATTTTTACTATCTAAAGGCAATGTTAATATATTCCATCAACTGTCCTGAAAACAGGAGCCTCATGCACAAGAGCTGTCCATTTCCCCATTCATCCCTTGGCAGGGATGAGAAATGGCCACAAGCAGATCTTGCTGCTGTCATCCAATTTTCCATGGGGTGTATAACATTAGTAACTGGATGCAGCAGGATTTAGTGGGTTCTTCTAGTGGGCAGGGGTGGGAAGTGTTGCAGACTTGATGCATCTTCAGCCCTAGGCTGCGTCCGTGAGCATCTGACTACACGAGACATCATACGTAAGAGCCATCGTGAGTCACAGCTCTTGGCCCAGCTGGGAGCCTAAAGATGTTACTCTTACATTTTATACCTTGAGTACAAAATTTTTTTTGTTTTGTTTTGTTTTTTAAAGGTTACGTAAAGCTGATTTCTTTTGTCTGTATATATGCTCTACCACAGCTTATGGTTTCCCCTTCTGGGGTTTCTGTCACCTCTTCCTAAAATTACTGGCCAAGGAAATAGCTCAACAGCAGGTATTTGTTTCTCAGCAGTTTGAAGCACTAACTTCAGAGTCTTAACTATGGAGTTAAGAGCCTGATTGTGTCAGATCTGCCTACACTTTGGTTTCTTAGCATAATATCATAAACTAAATGTTATCTAGTGAGTTATGAGGCATTAAGATCTCGTTAAGGATGAACTCTTTACCCTGCTGAAGCCCATAATGGCATTTGTGTTGTTTCTCAGCCTGTGAATCATGCTGTGATGATACTGCTGGCTCTGAGGTAGACTGGATAGAGACTGCTCCAAACAGTAACTGGATGTTTGAAACTTTCATCTCCTGACCCTGCTGCCCTCTGCTCTTCTCAGAGGGGAGTCAAAGGAGCCAACCAGGGAAAAAAAATATTTTTTTTCTTAGCATGCAGACTAATTGTCACATTTCCATCTCAAGCAATGATTTTCAGACCTCTTTAGAGCTAGAGTGTGAGTCTGGAAATCTACTAAATGTAGAGCCATTGGACCTATTTCCCATTGGATTTATTTCCATCTGTGCACAAAAAGTGCAGAATCCACCCACGAAAAATAACAGAGTTTTGCACAGGTTTAAATGGCTGCGGAGTGCCAGGGTGAAGAGAAAATGGCCCCATATTTCTCTATGGAAGACAGGTAGTTCACAAAATAGGAATGTGATGTGGTTCATGTTTTTGCTTTGCTAAGCCCAGGGGCCTTGTCATGTTGGTTTGGGAGATTGATACTTTCTTTACAGCTCTCTACCTCCAGGAATATTGTGGGTTGGCAAGAAAAAACCTGCCAGAGAAAGGACTAAACTGTGTGGCAGATAATACTGCAGCTGTTGATCATGGATGTGCGTTTGATTTTTTTTTTTTTTAAATTAGGTAAAATAATGGTTGTTTCCCTCTAATTAAAGAGATTTGTGTTTTCACTTAACATCCAGCCTCCCAATCAGGGTCTTTTGATCCTGTTTTTTCTTCTTCTTTTTTTTTTTTTTTTTTTCTTCCCCCTCCTTCTCTCTTCCCCTTTAAGTGCAATCAACAACGACAGACCAGGTCTACAGCAGTTTGATGTTTATAAAGTGGTCCAATCATAGCTTCACTTCTGGGCAGGAGTAAATAAATTCATTAAGCAATTGATGCTTTTGCGCTGCTGTTGTGATAAATGTTGCCATCAATTATACCGGTATGCTCAGACTGCAAGGAGCAGAACTAACTGAACATTGCTGCCTGACAGGAATGACAACAAGACGATCTGTGTTGCCTCTCTTGATGCTTTGTATTCGTGAATGCAGCTCTCCAATTATACTAATTTGTTTGTTGGGATTAGGCAATAGATTAAGAAATGTTTTTAGTTAACACTGCAGCATAACACTCATTAATATTTTGGCAAACATGACATAATTTTCTGCATTGGGCTGGAATCAGCCGCGCGGTGAGTGTAGTCTTATTGACTTTGAAGTTGCACCAGCTCCGTGCTGTTGGAGCGTGCCGAAAGAGCAACCACTCGTCTGGCTGGGACCTCTACTTACTGCAGCACAGAAAGAGATCCAGATACCTGTCACCTGCTGAGCGCAGGACAAGGATGGTGTATTGTAGCATTTGAGAATCACCTGCTTCTCCAGCTGACTTTGGATTCCTCTGGGAAAAATGGCACTGGTCCCAATACTGAAGGTGTTTGTTCATTGTTGTGTTTTGAGGAGGTTGTAGGTGGTAGTTTTTAAGAGATTTTCTGTTGTTTCAGCTCAGGACTGGCAATAATAAGGTAGCAACAGGCTTTTGTTTGATTTCTACATTGGACTCCGTGCCCTTGTTCTTTTGTTCCTGCGTGGTGTTTATCAGAGTCCTTGCGTGATGTGATTACAAAAAATTTGTTAGAGAAGTGAAAACCGAATTAGCAGATAGCACACTGTAAAAGCTAAGCATGTTTAACATTATTTAAGACACCCTTTCTTTGATCACAAACTGTGAAGAAGAAGAAGCTTTGCATGAATTGAAGGAAATTAATTAATTCAACAGAGAGAGTTCCATTTCCTCCTTTGAAATTAATAAACAGCTAGCAGCTTTTCAGCATTGGACATTGTCACTAAAATACCTAGAAACAAGTGCACCCTACAGCTTGAAATAGAAGTAATCATACAACATCTGCTTCTTTTGGTCCAGAGTTCACACGATAGCATGTTTATTTGACACTTGAAATTTTAAAATTCAGCAAGTGTGTATGGACCCCATATAAATGGCTGGAGAAGAATTCATAATCTGTACTCTAGATTTGTAGATTACTTGCATGCAGCATTTAAAGCCAGAACAGAGTTCTGTCTATAGTGTGCCATCACAAGAACTTTATTTGCCATGTCTGCTGTCTTCCTTACCTCATTTGTTTGCTGTCCAGATGCTATGGTGGGGTAACATTTGCTCTTTTTGTTTAGGTGGGAATGGAGAAGAGCTATGTCCAATCCTCCTTTAATGGACACTACTGGCGTTTCATATATCACACATTCAGCAATTTACTGGAATTGGTAGAGGGTCTAGTTCATTATAGCGCAGCATGGGTCACAGTCGCTGAAGCATAAACTGAAAAAACACAATCTGGAACATCCTTATTAAACACAGAGCATGGTCTGCAATCTGAAAGAAGGAAGGCTGGACCCTGTAATCTACTCTGCAGAGAACAATTGTGCAAGGATTTATAAATGACATTTACAAATGATCAGAGGAATGCTGTGCTAATAGCATCCAGACAAAAAACTCACTGGAAGATAAGAAATGGGTTTCAGTCCTCATAGTAGTTCATTGTCTGCAGCAAAAGGAGTTTGTCTTTTTAGCATTTCTTCCAAGTATTCATCTGCCTCCTTATCAAGAACTCAGGCTTTAATCTAGTGGAGTTTTGAGTTTCCAAAGAAGGTGTGTTTTATGTTTGCAAGTTGAAGGCTGGTTGTGGGCACCATTTACTCTGTTGTCTGGCTGGCTATTTCATTATCTGTCATAACACACGTAATAAATGCAATTATGTCAGGATAAAGCAAGTGTCTGATTTACAGCCTCTGCTAAAGAAGCAGTACAAGCCTCCTCGTGCTGCCCCAGGCTGAAGGTCTGCCCTCTGGGTGGTGTGGGCACACTGCTTGCCCTAGATGGGACTGATGGGCAGCAAGCAAGTGAAGGTCTTGGATGATTTTTCAGATTAGAAAAGCCCACCTTATACTCTCATGGGCTTCTCTATGAATGGGAAGTGCTGGGATTTTGTAATCAGAGCCAATATGGAAAAGGATTTTCTGATTCCTGGCAATCCCACATATTGCACTGATGGATTTTGGGGTTCAGAAATGAAACAAGAACTATGAGAATTTTGCATCCTTCTTACTCTCCACCTTCTAGAAACATGATCAAGAAAAAAGCTTTGATAAGCATCGAATGTTGAAATTAAGTTCAAAATTGCTTTGTCTGTTCTGCATAAAAGTCTCCAGAAGTGCTGAAGTACTGATTTTTTTATTTTTTTTTTTAAATGGAAAAGACATTCCACTGTCCCCTATTCTGGGCTCCTATATATTTAGCTGCTTTGGGGGACAAAGATTGTATTCACATGAGTCATTTGCACCCTCTAATACCCCACTTCTTATTTTGTGCAATGTTTGTACACTGCTGTGAACTAACTGGTCTGCTACTGATCTAATTGTAATTAGCCATAATGGTGACACATGAAAAAGAAAGAAATCATTTAATCTGATTTTGAAGAGAATTCCTTTTCCTTGAATGAATTGTTTGTGGAGCCAGTGAGCGACAACTCACACTGGTGCTCCAGCAAGTTGCCTTGCCGTGAACTTAGAGAGGTGTTGCTTCCCAGAGTGGTGCCTCAAATGACGACCCACCCTTTTTTTCTTCTTCCCCCTTTCCCCCCCGCCCCGCGCCCCAACTTCTTCAGAAATTCTCAAAATAATGCTGAATACCAATGCTATTCAGCTGGAGAGGAAAACCTTGCTATAAATACAAGCATAAATAAGAGAGGCACAGTGTACCTTGCAGAGGACTCTGTAAAGCTTTCTCGGCTGAGACACTGGGGAATATGACAGGGACTTCATGTTTCCAGGGAAGCTATTTTAAGTTATTCTGGAAGAAGCAAGTGTGATTTCATACTTTTCCATCTTGCGTGACTTCTTGCAAACAGGCAAATCATAAATACAGATAATTGGGTGAAAAGGGAAGAAAATGGTGTCTCTCTATATACAAGTAATTGCTGTCACGTCTAGGTACTTCTGAGACAGGTAACAAGCTTTATTCTTAAATTGCTATGTAGCTGTGGTTTGCACTTGCCCTGAAGAGTAGTGTTTTACATTTCCTTTTCATAACTTCCAGGAGCAATACAGAGTAGGCTGCTTAGCTGAATCTCCGGCCTTGACCTATGTATTTGGATGCCTCAGTTTTCAGCTGCTTATTGCAAGACAGCATGTCCTTGGTGCAGATGTGCCACCCCTAATATTAGTAGCTTTGGTGAATGGGGACTGATTTGCCACATCCTCACCTGTGGTTGTGGGTATATTCTGTCCAGTGAATTATGGCAGTCCATCAGCAAAACAGATTTATTCTTCACCCAGCTTTCTGCTCTGGCCATTGTTGGCAGTGCGTTTAGACAGCTTGACAGGGAGGAACCAAACAAAGGAAACAACCTTTTAAGTGCAGGGAAACAAGGTACCATACTGCGGCTGGTTGTGAGCTGTTCTGCAAAGGGAACCAGGCAGGTAAAGAAAAGCTGTTTTGAATTTCAGACTGACTATAAATGACAAGTTATCAGGGAGCATAAAGAAGGAACTACCATACATTTCGTAACACCAATACCCTTTGTTAGACTACAGACAAAAGTAGGCTTTGACTTGAGACTACAGGAGAATACAAAATGAGAGTCTATGAAGATGGAACATATTGATCTTCCCTTTATCTTTCAAAGCTTTAATCTTTTGTCAAGGGTTCCTATTTTTGTATAGTGTGATGTCCCTATTTTCTAATACTTTGTGCATTTCGGTGCACCTTTTTTAGGGAAATATTACATTAATGTTTTTTGTAATTACATTTTTAACTAAATATTTTTGAGTAACGAAACACATACATTTGCAAACCAAAAAGTTATCTCTGAAATGAGATAGTAAAAATGGGTCTGTTCCTAGCCTGGCATGAAAGCACACAGCTTCGTGTTCCTCACTGAAGATATATTGATTATTATGAACTAAGCATCTTTGTCTCCAAGCCCCAAATCAGAGTGGGTTATTTTGAAGTATGCTGTCTCCTATAAATTCTAAAAAAAGGAAGACACTAGTAGGGAAACTGGACATATACAAAAAAATGATTTGTTTGTTTGTTTGTTGACTAAATCAAAACACCGGTGAAGAGAAATATCCAGATCCAAAATTAATTCTTTAAGCTTTTTAACTGAAATGAAAAAAAAAAAAAAAATTGAAAGTTCTTTGGGGTCATAATTGGGTCCACTTCATATCAGGGTGTCATTTAGAAACGTAAAACTTAAAAGAGTGTGGAAAGATGTGAAAATTTTGAAAAAATAAATGCTTTTGCCCCTTTTTTGGGTGGCTAAATTCTATTTTTCAATGAAAGGAATAATCTCCCAGGTTAGCCAAGCCCCTTGTCCCCTTGTGTCTTGAGCACAGAGTGCTGTTGAGTCATTGCCATGTTCTGACAACATATGAATGCACCACTGGTGAATTTCCAGGAAATAAGGGTTGACTACTGCTTTCTAATAAGATATAGCGGTGTAATATGATAAAAAACACATAACCATTATTGAAGGTGCAAACCTTAAGAAAAACTCTTAGTTTGTTTTCGGTGAGGAAACAATTGAATCTGTCCCAAATCAGGTTCTTAATCCACATCTGCTATAAATCAAAGAAGAAAAGAATTAAGTTTCAATTGACTTTCCTGACTTCAAGCATCAAACAAAAATCACTTGAAAGATGGAGGGAATTCTGCAATCTAAAATTCAAATGCATTGCACTCAGTAAGCTCACTGGACCTTTGAGGGTGCTGTAGGTCCCCAGCACCGAGAGCCTGGTTGCAGAGGCAGGTAACCTGGTTGGGAGATCACAGCTGTGTTAGCTGGGGTAGAGTGAACGGAAACGAACAAAAAAAATGGACTTGCAAGCACACAAATGTTGAACAATTCCTTGTTCTTTACAAGTTTTGCTTCCCAAAATGAGAAGTTATCAGGATTGAAACTGCTCAGAGTGTCATAGATGTGACAATGGGACACATTTATTCATCTGAAGACTGTGGGAATTTACTAGAAGTGCAAGATCATAATTTTCTTTTTTCTGTTTCTTCTTTTCTGATTTTAACCTTTTATTTCAACTAAGTACAGAAAGTTTATATTTCTTTTCTAATCGTGTAAGTTGCTTAATGAAAGCAAGAATAAATGGAGTGCCACAAACTTTTTGTCTGAAAAATTTTCACAGGCTTTAAAGGAACTTAGTAAATAACTATATTTCTTTCTTCTCTTCAACAAGGAAGAATTGGGGCTTTGCATCTTTAAAACCCTTCTTATTTCTAAAAGCAATAGAGAATTCAAAGGTCCACAGGTCTATCTGAAGTTGTGTAATTTGATTTTGCTCTATTTTTCACTTTGATGGAAAATGGGAATTTGCCCCCAAATCTGGCAAATTTGAGATCGGTATTTTTTAAAGTCTGTGTAGGTTTTTACAGTCAGTTCTACTGTTTGTTTTCTGGAATTTCAGTGCTGGTTTAAAATATCACCTGTTGTTGGCTTTGTTATTTTAATGGACCAGTCTAGATGGTAGTAGAGTTAATGTACTGGTATTTCTGCTATGTGCCAATTCCATTTCCAACATGTGCTATCAGAGGAACACATAGAAAGAGAAAGATTCCTATTCGGTCTTGCATCCAGCATGATCCTTCTTTCAACTTTTCTATAAATCTATGTGAAAGTGATATAGATTCATTTGAGTGGCCTTGCTTGAAAGGCTGGAGCACCAGCCTTTCATTTTGGTATGATGATGAAGTTTACTGTGTTTGGAGATTGTCCTTCTCCCACTGAAGTCAGCAGCGGAATGCTTGGGGCTGTATCCTGAGCTGTTGGAAACTGGCGTAGCTCCATTTACAGCTGTAGGATCAGGCCATGGTGTGAAAACAAAAGACATGAGCCTTGGGATTTTTTTGTGAATATTAATATTAAATTAAGTAAAAATGAAAAAGAGAAGAAATTAGTATGAAAGAGCAAAAGAACTGCAAGAAACAAACAAAACATTACTTTTTAATTGGGTTGTGCATTTTCTAATTCCCTTTTCTAATCCAGTATAAGCAGCTGGCTTGTGACAATATATTCCCAAAAGAATAAGCAATTTTCCTCTAATATACCAGATTGTGTCCATCATGGCAATGCTTAGTGTCTTGTTGGCTATCAGATATAGATTTTCACTCCTTAGAACAAAGGGGTCTTGTTTTCTTTCTTCTCTGCACCCCAAAACCCCCCAGTTTCCCATTAGGGTAAGAATTTTTATAAAATCATAGAATCATTTAGGTTGGAAAAGACCTTTAAGATCATAGAGTCCAACTGTAAAGCTGAATTATCTATTGTAGGATTTACTATGATTTAGAGGAGTGGATAGAAAGGCATTTAGATACTTCTCTAGCCATTTTAAGACACTATCAGATTTGTTACCATGTACCACAACTTGGAGAGAGAGATTTCAGAGGACAAAAAGTGGATAAAAGGTTTACTCTTGCCAATTGTAACTTGCTGCAAGTTCTTAAGGCTTTCTTATCCTATGGCCATAGGACTTCAATACTTTCTTTGGTAAGGAGATTTCCCAATGTGGAGCCCTGCCTTTTAGTGCTATTCAATAGCATTGCTAGATCTTGGGCTGGGATTTAATGCTGATATTGCGCTGCACCCCAGGCAGTGTTTCGATGGGGCACAGTTCTCCAGAGGGTAAGGATGTGCTGGTAGCAGCAGATGGCATATTAGCAACATATGCCTTTTCTTCTGACCTGAAGGTGATGGTCCAAAAGTTACAAAGCAGTAAGGACTTACGGTTGTAGCTAAGGCTTTTTACAGGTTTTTGGGGGTTTGCTTTTTTTTGGTTTGTGGATGCTGGAGTCAACCAAGACTACCTCTCTCAAACAAATTGCCTTTGATAAATGGGTAAATGAGATGATTTCTTGTAGTAAAAATTACAAAAGAAATAATTAGGAAAAAAAATCACCCCAAATCTTGTTTCTGAGGCTTTGCAGTAATAAAATCCACAGACAATGGCACAAGTCAAATGTCATCCAGTGGGGCTTTTTGTCTACTGTGCATGCCTGTCTTTGCTAAGCTTACAAATATGTGAAACTATTGTGGATCACATCTGTAGAACCGGACTTTCATCTTCAACAGCCGGAGGCTACGTGTGTAGCCCTGGATATTGCTTAGTCTGTTGGCCAGGAGACCAGGCATTTCTGAATTGACAGCTCGTTACACAGTGGTCCAGTTGTGCTCACAGAAATGTGAGTCTCTTACTGCTCCAAGTTAAGTAGTTTTATCCTGCCATAATCCCTGGAAGTCCACGGTTCAGTTACTCACATCAGCCCAGAAAACCCTCATGTGAGCATGCTCTGCACAGGTGCTCTCTCGTCAGCTGCATTTAAAGAACCATTTTTCTTTCTGGTTGCCCTCTATGCTGCAAGTTCAGACAATTATGCAGTTGAGGAACAAAGTGATGGAAGACATGGCTTAGAACTGTCACATGTGCCACAGAAATTGTACTCTATTTGAGATGAATTTGAGGTATGTTTATCTTAATATTGTCGTTGTAGTTGTCTGCAGCATGCTTTGGAAAGCTAGGTGGGTGTAAAAGAGCATATGTTCACTAATTCTGATACAGATTTTCCTTAAAATGCAGGTTTTACCTGGCAAAGGTCAGACTCAGTACTGCTTGTTCAGTTTTCATGTTTGAATTTACACTGATGCAATGCACAATTAGTGGCAATTACATGAATTTACATTTTCAAGGATAAGGATTTTCTCAGCACTAAATCTGGTCTTTATATCCAGCTCTTCCAATTCCGTTAGTATTACAGTGTTACGTGGCAGTATTCACTTATCTAATTTTAGAGTAGGCTATTTTAAGAGTAATCTGATGTATTCATTTATGTCATACATAGAGTGGATGTTATAAAGATGCGCTATTCTTATCACTGCTGCCCATTATTTTTACTTGTCTATGTATTATGTGTCAGATGGAAGCATCTCACTGTCCCAGCCAAGGTCAGGGTCCCGTTGTAGATAAATGCTTCAGTCATGCACTGAGAACAAAAAGTTTAGGAAAGTGCCACAGAGGAAAAAGGGGATTGTAAGATACGGACTGAAGGATTCATCAACAGAATGAATTTGATAGTAATCAGTAGTTGTGTCTGTGACCAGTTAAAACCAGTGGTAAGACTTGTTCTGTGAATATTACTTCTGGCTCCACTACCAGATTAATTTACAAGTTTTTACTTTGAGCCTTTTTTTACCCTCTGTTCCAAAACAGACTTGTGCACCTGTGTGTTTGAAATGGTACCTCTGCAAAAGGTTTGCCCATTCTGAAGGCTTCCTAAATATTATTTCCTCAAACCAAATCTGTAGAACATTTGCCTGCACAGGCAATTGACTCCACTTACCTCCAGTTAGCCAGGTGACAATGGCATTATGTCTCTATTGGGCTCTGGATCTTTAAGATGATGTATTATTTGTGGGTCTGTTTTTATAGTGTAGCCAATGTTGTCACTCCTAGAAATACATTATTCTTCCTATGCCATTCTGTCTTGTTTTGGCTCACATGGGAAAGCATCCCATGTCAAATCCTCTGAGGCCCTTCTTTTAGCTTCAGATACATCAGATGAATTTGAGATTTTTATTAACTTTCTTTTATTCTTTATTTTCTGTCCAATCTACCCTAGACTCTATTGGTAAGTTGGTTAGATTGCTCTGTATTAACCTGCCCACCTCTAGTTTCCTCTTGCCTTAATCCAATTCATGTGATGGTTTCCTCTTTCCTGTGTTCAAGAAGTTGCAGTATTTCATGTGACAGACAATTACTGTTTCAAGAGAATTCCCCTAACCTTTTGTCAAAGGTTTAATAACCTCAGTCTATCACCTGAGCTATCCTTTAGTATTTACTCTGGCAGGGTACTGTACTAATTGTATTGAACAAAGCATGCTAACAAGCCGTAGTGCTTGCTCAGTGCGACATCGTCCCTGTTAAACAGCAATTGAAACCCCTGTATTTTAAGCCAGTGTAGTTCCAGGCTAACCTCTGCCAAGGTGTGTCCTCCCAGGGGCCTGCCTGCCCGAGGGGTGGAAGGGAATAACTAGCACCGACAAAAACTTTGCTCGGCGCTGAGCAGCCTATTCGCTGCTTGTTGCTGATCTTTGGTTTATGTAAATCAAAAGCAGCTCAATAGACATTAAAGGATTTAATGTCAGGAAATTTTTGTGAGCTGATACAACTGGACACATGTTGGATATAATATATAATAATAAATAGCATAAAGAAATCTACAGACCTGATCCTTTCCATTTCATGTTTCTTTTATATAGGTGGAATATGATCTGTCCTTTATGGCTCATATTCATGTCTGTATTTGGGAAAATCAAGCCACCAACATAAAATATCTCCCAGTATTTAGTATCAAAAGCAGTAAGTGTTCTGTATCTGCAATTAGATATTGTGATGTAGCGGCTAAAGGCTTACACAGTCTGAAATGCTTGTGAGCTTGGCCAGAGGCTTTGATGCTGCAGTTTCACTGTGGAGGGTTTTGGTGAGAAATACTTCTCCTTCAAAATAAGTAAATATATAAATAAATGAAGCCCTTCACTTCATAGCCCAGAGCAAGATTAATTAAGCGGGTAAAATGCTTAATCTATCTGCTAACCATAGAATTAATGAATACTAGAGAATGTCTTCCTAGCATCTACAGTGAAAAGGGTTATGAGTATCTGTGCATGTCATACCTACGTGTCGCTGTCGCATGCAGCTCCCCTCACCATGTTCTCTTTTGGTGCCTTGTCATGGATCTGTTGGTTTTCCATTTTTTTCTTGTTTTGGACTTTTATTTGTTTTAAGCAGCATATGCTCTCTAAATCAATTGAGATGAAGATTAATAAAAGCAAATTCTACCACTTCCCTTACGGTAAGCTGTCCCCAGTTTTCTGATGGAGAAATTGAAAACTAGAAATGTTGTGTGGTCTGGAACAGGAAAGAGCGTAACAATTCTTCAAGCATTTGTGTAGTCCGATATAGTTTTAAGTGTTCTTTTCCTACTGACTGGCTCATTTTCCAGTGCATTTAAAAAAAAAAAAAAGCCTCCAAAACTGTTAAATGGGACTTTGTCCTTTACCGGGAATATTTGGGAATTCAACTCAACTAGATGAGTTTGGTTTTGTCATCCTACTTCCATCTGTTAAGGCTTCTCACTGGCATAGTTTTTAGGATGGAATTTTACCATACATCAGCTTTTATCTCCTTATTTTTTTAGATTATATTTTTTAAAAATACATTGAAGACTTTAATGCTAGAAATGGCTTCGTTTCTATTTAAATATTCTGAACATCTCTGTTAAAGGCAGATACAAACTGTACTGAATGTTCTTTATTACTCACACATGCACTGTCTCTGTGAAAAACATCATACATCAGAGGCAGCAGTGATTCTTCAGATTTGCCCAGTGACGAGCTACAAGTATAGCTAGTCTTTGCTAAAAATGTCAATGTCAACTTTATTTGCCAAAACATGTTTTCTTCTTTCAAGCTGCCAGTTGTTGTTTCAAAATAAATGGAATCTAAAAATCTCATTATTTTTATTGTTTAAAGCCAGCATTGGGTGCAGCTCTGAGGGTCAGAAGGTAACGATACTAATTTACCCTTGTGCTGCCGCACTTAGAATATTTAATCTCTTATGACTTTGACATGATGACTGGCTGTGTTTCTTAATTTTGTTGTGAAGATTTTGCTGGAGGGCCATGCATCTCTTAATAATGTGCATCCAGACAGAGACAAACAAGTAATGAATATTGTATGAGGCTCTTTTCCTACAAGTGGATCAGCCTGGGCAAATACCTGCAGAAGTCCACAGGTCTGTACCTCATGGCATAATTGGGACTGTATGATTCTATGATTCTATGATGATGGCCAAAGATTAATGGACCCTACTGAATGCAGTGCAATTCCAGCAGCAAAATATTTTTAATTATTTTAAACCAGTGATAATGTTCAGCTTTTCCATAGGCTTTCAGCTGGATCCGACAGGGAGCAACATCCTTGCAGCTATATTTGCTCCTCTGTTGGGATCTACTGGCTATTTTAGTGCCAGTGGAGAACTGTTAAGTTCAACATCTATCTGAGAAAGCCTACTTCTTTCTGCCAGTCCTTTCAGTAAACAGACTTCTACCTAAAAGCACAGCTATATTAAAAACATGCTTTAATATAAAAATTGATCTGCACAGTATTTTCTGCCTCAAACAATAATTGATTAAATAATGATATATTAGCTGACTGCAAATTCTGTTACCATAAGGTTGGCTGTTTAAGAGTAAAGGTGGAAATGAGACAAATGGATTCTAAGGAGGAACTTAGGGTCATAGTCCGTGGATGTCAACTGGCAGATAGAGCCCAAGATTGATTTGTTCCTGGAATTAGGAGCACCATTCATGAACCCTTTTTTTTAAAAACAGTACTATCAAAAAGCAGTCTCTGGCTATACAGAGTATGAGAGCAGAGACAGTGACTGCAGCAGAAGAGGGAACACAGGGAACCAGAAGACAATATTGGTCAGCATGAAAAGCAGAAGCCTCAGCATGGAAACAGGCTAGCCATTGTTTAGGTTTTTGTAAGTTTTCTGGCAACAGAACAAGTAAAGATGGATTTCAAGGAGTATAATGAGGTAATTTCTGTATCTGTAATAGCTGGATATTAAATTACATTTATATATATCTTGCACATTTATTTCTTTACTAGAACTCTCATAAACATAGAAGCTGTCCTTGAAAACTTCCTAGATTTATTTCCAGTGTGTGAGTCTGTCTCTATCTCTGTCTTATCACAGTACCTCTAAAATTCCTTACAGTAAGTTATGATGGTTATCAAAAACATCAGTCTGCAACCTAGGATCCCAGTGCTGCAGCTGTCAGGCAGGCGCCGAGCACCTTCCCCTTTTGAGGCATGGATGGACTGAGCCTCTCTGCCATTTGTGGGAGACGAGGTCCTCAAGTATTTTTTTTCTGTTGTTGCATGGAGTAAATCTAAGACCGTGCAAATAATCTTTGATCATGGTGAATGGTGGTAATCCTTTCTTAGCAAAGAAGCACCTATTCTGAAATTACAGTAGGAGTTAATAATAGAAAATGGATCGAGGATTTTAAAAAGGTAGGAGCTCAACTCATTCTTATTAAAATTGGTGAGAGCTGTAATGTTTATAAATTAGAGCTTTGTAAAATGTAAGCATGTGGGTTGAATATTTTAGTCTTGGCAGTTATTTATATTCTGTTTTTACAATGACAGGTTTATTGGGTTTTTTAATGTGTGTTTGGATAATTGTTGGGTTTTATCTGTACGCTACTTACTACAGTGTGGTCATCAGCACAATATCACAAGCCTGAAAGCAGCAGATTTGCCTGCAATTGTGCTGTGTGTTATAAATCCTCTCTGCAGAGTCAACGTGTAGTTTTAATACAATGTGAGGAATATATGGGTAGTGCATCTTCATGTTGCAGCTACAGGTGCTAGAACACAGTGCAGTCTGTACATTTGAAGAACTGTCCCCTGTACAAGTGGGAATTGCTGCAGTTTTAGAAGGAAGCATCCCAAAATTCCATTTAGGAAACTTCTGTGTCACCTTAGTAAGTGAAATAGTGATGAGACTAATACTGCCAGAATTAAAAGGATATGTATATGTCTATATAACTTCTGAAATATGTATTCAGATTTTAAGGCATCTCATTCGATTTAGAGTCATCCTCAAGATGAAGTTAAAATTCAGCACCTTCAGGCTAATCTTGTGAATACTTAATCCCTGTGTCGTGCATACCGTTTTGAGTAGGTCTGCTGGTTATGAATGAGAGTCTTTGCACACTGTAATTGTGACCCTACTAATAAACGCTTATGGCATTGGGTCTGTAATAAGTATAGCAAAGAGGACATCTTACTAAAGTAAACACATTCATCTTGGCTGAAACCACAGCACATTCTGTTGTCATTCTGCTCTAAGTAAAGTAGACAATGATTATATTCAGGGCTGCCCAGTCACCATACACCTTTAGTTTCTGAACCAGCACTAAATGTTCCCAGCGTATAATCACTGCATGGAAATCCCTCCATGGCTTTTGGGCTTGCAGCCTTTTTAATGCAGTGAGATGGATACCAGGTTAGGGATTCTTCTCTCTGCCTTACCTGGCCACAGCACTTCTATGGTAGCAATAACAGCATTTGGTCAATGGTAAACATGCTCCAAAGCCTCTACATCGACATGAGCAGAGTGGCAGTTTGAAGCCTTAGGGGCCTGGCAGTGTCTTGTTGCAAGAGGAATTATTTGGCTATTGGCATTCTCGTGCCAATAATACCAGCTTGCCATCTTCTCTGAAGCTGCAGCAGAAAAGATAAGGGGCTGGTTGGAAACATCTCAAGTATGAGACAGTTGAGGCTTCCTTATGTATTTCTCTCCTAGCTTGCTAGCTACTTTTGCAAAAGACTTCATGCAACTTCATGCAAACATCGTGTTTATTCAAATCTCTCCTTACGGAGTCTGCTGGAACTATGGTAAGAAGGGGGCTGCACAAAAACTAGATTGTACAATTTGATGGGTTGCAATACCTCTTTGCAACAGGATGAGGGCCTCAGTTCTGTATGTCTGGGTAATTTAACAGAGATCTTAGACTTTGCTGTCTGTTTTTGTTGCTGTTTTCTTCTAAATAAGTACTACTTAAAGCAGAAAAATATTAGGCTATGTTACAACTCCAAGTGATGGGCTAGTAAATGCAGTTGGGATTTCATTAGGAAAATGGTAGGTGATGTTAGTGTGCGTGAATAACTACAGCTGGAATCTACAATTGCAGATCATCACTGGCATAATATTTTGCTTGTGGGTTTTTTTTTTTTTGCTTTAAAGCTAGTGTTCAAATACTTCAAACATCAAAGTCTTCTCTTCTGCACATTATTCATTCTTGCAAATGTCTCATATCATGTAGTAGAATGATCAGAAAGGTATGTTTCTTTAGATATGGTAAATCAATCTTGTGTCCTTTTGGAAAAGTGGTTGGGAATGATTTTATGGTTATTAACTTGAATTCAGGTGGTTTTTTTTTTTCAACCTAAGCTTTTAAAATTCAAAAAAACTTTTTCAATCACCCTCTCCTCTTCTCGCCTCTCCCCAAAAGTAAAATCTTACTTATTTTGTTTCATCAGCAAGTCAATTCCTTCATCTTCTTCTAGGGACGTTAAAATGAAA
Organism: Pelecanoides urinatrix; assembly: GCA_013400755.1. Classification (NCBI taxonomy): domain Eukaryota; kingdom Metazoa; phylum Chordata; class Aves; order Procellariiformes; family Procellariidae; genus Pelecanoides; species Pelecanoides urinatrix. The sequence goes on along the minus strand of VZTQ01012411.1, from coordinate 309,197 downwards.
TTCAACAGAAAACATCTCATAAAAAGTTGAAACTCATTTTGATTATCTGAGTATGTACCCACTGTACATACAGTATGTACCCACTGTACACTGTACTGGGACTGTACAGCAGAAGGCATGGTGAGTCCAAGGGTTCTGCTATAGAGATGGTATTTTGTAGGTCTGACATGGTCTTTTCTTATAACTTTTTCTGACCACTTTCAGGGAAAACTTGAACTTGGGAAATGTCCAGATGATGATGGGCATCTTGATCGTATTCAGTTGCTGCACAATCTACAGTTTTCACTACTGTACAGAGGAGAACTAGTTCCTCTGCATTGGTTGAGGGTAGTAGCTCCAAATGAACTGGGGTCACATTGACTTGGAGTCTGTTGCCTTGACTAGTTGCACGATAGGCTCTGCAGATGATGGCTGTAAGACCGATGCTTTACTGAAGGTTCCTTTCAAAATCTTTTAATTCAGTGTTGTTTGAAGTGAAATTTACTGTCTCTGACCTCAGTAGTTAAGCAGAACAGGATTGTAAATGCAGAAGCAACTGAAATTTTCCTCTATATCAACATCTTTGTGCCAAGATGGGATGTTCTGCAGTAACCAAGAGTCCGCAGAAGCAAAGGTAACTGTTGCAAGATCAACTTCGTACAACAACCAAGCACAGTTTGAAAGAGAGCCACAGACAATAGCAAGGTTTGGGTTTTTTTATGCTGCTGTGACGGTTGCAGCCTTAGCTATTTGACAGTCCAGTAGCAGCCCAGAAGTGCCCCAAGGCAATAAACCATCTTTACTACATTAGAGGAGATGCCTCTGACAGATGGCTATTTTAGAGTGCTGACTGTTTTTTTAGTGTCTTTACCTCTGGCTGCTTAACATCATCTTCAGCCAGCTGTCCTTCATCCAGGTGCTTATTCTGGCGGAGCACAGTGATAGCAGTGAGATGAGTATGATCAACTGTAGACTGTCATTTGAATAGACAGTATCTTGGTGTTTCTTTCTAGCAGCTTCCTAATGCATCCTGGATGATATGAGTGAAAACATGAGCCCTATGGAGATGAGTAGGAGTAAAAATCAGTGAGAGAGAGTAATAGAGAGAGAAAGTAAATAGCACGAGAGAGAGAAAAACTGGATTTGTGATTTGGGATGGGATCCCGACATTGCCTCTGGCTTGTTCCATTGATTTGGAACAAGTTACCAATGCCTTCCCATGTTCCCCGTTTGTAAGATGAGTCAGCAATCAGAGCTGATTGGTATGGTTTCAACAAAAGCATTTTCACTGAAATCCAGATGTTGCATATTGATTTTGATCTAGTTTTCTTTTGGCAATATAAGCCTTTCTGAGGGAAGAAAAATTGGAAACTGACCTTTTTGGGCAGGAAACAGTGGCTTCAGCTCAATGCTGTTTGTGTGAAAATATTTCAAAGCTTTTTGGTTTTGTTCCAATGCAAAAAGAAAATACATTTTCTGACCTCAAAACCTTTCCAAAAACACTACTGCCATCCTTCAGTCAGCTCTAATAGTATATCTTTTGTAACTTGCTTTGAGATCTCTGAATGAACTGTGATCTAGAAGAGCTAGCTATTATTTGAATGGTGTTAGGTGAGGTTTCAGCCATATAAGCACATTCTCATGTTCTTCTGTACACACCGTAGACTATTTTAAGCTGACCATTTAAGAACATTTACTTAGCAAAAGGAAACAATTGTTTGATCTAAGTCAATCACGGATGAAATCATATTTTTGAAAGAGCCCATTTAAAACTGCAGTGATGCGAAAAAAAAAAATCAAAACTTGGTAAACTTCGAGATAGTCGAAGGTGTTTTACAACTCTTGGGACAAACTATACACTCATATATCAGAATCCGAACTGAATTCTTGTGGCCAGCTTGTGAACTTGGAGTTTATAATGGAAATAGTGATCTAACAGATTCTTAACCATATCAAGACCAGCAGGTGTTGCTATAATATATTAAATGCTGTGGAGGCATCTAATACGCTACACTCGAGCATTAGTTCAATTCATTTTCTTAAACCAAATTGGTATTTTCTGGGAAAATGTAATGCTATGACAGACTTGCAATAAGAATACTACTAAAATAATCAAAACACTGGAAAATCGCAGGTTCTGAGCTGCTTCTGCTGAGCTGACTGAGAGTTTTACTACTGCTTCAGTGAAAGAACATCTGACCCTGCATTTAGGTATTATTTGAGACTTCAGTGTGTTTAAGAATACAGTACTGTAGGAAGTAACCAAGTCTTATACATATTTCTCCAGAGAAATACCTATTTGCAAGAGGTGTCCCCGCAGAAACCTGTGGTATCTTTTGCCAGAGACAAGATTAGATTATGGTGAAATTCTAGTCTAGGCTTGTTCTGCGCTGCTGATCTCTCCCACACAGGTTTCATTGGTGATCCCCAAAAGACAAGGGGAGAATTCCTCTGAGACAGAAACACGTGTTGCACCCTTAAGAGCCTTGCAGCAGGTGAACAACAGGAGGGTCAGAAGCAGGACAGCAGTGGGGAGTTTATACCTCAGGAAACCCTCAGCAGGCCTTGCCAAGTAAATTCAGGGAGGTTGTAACTTCTGCTTGGCAGCTCCTGAAACCAAGAAGGAAGGATGAAAGGAAAATAAATTGCCACAGCTAGGATTATATTATGGTATGCAACCCTCTAAGTGAGATGGTATACAAAGAAGGACCACTGTGAACATGAATGGGGAAACTGCCAGGTGAAAGGGCTCATCTGTCTAATGTCCATGGGTATCAAGCTTGGAGATCTTGGTAATTCTTCAGCGGTCACTGGATGTGTGTTTGTGAGTAAGGGCCTAGGCTGCTTTTCTCCACCTCTGGATGCTTGGCAAGAACTTCTGGTGCATGTGGACGTGGTCCCAGCCATGTCACTTCCAGGTAGGATCGCGAGCCAATGTCGTACTTTGGCTGCTGGGAAACCCGCGGAGCTGAGTGCGTTAGCAGCTCTCCCTCTTGCTTGGTTCAGCTTATTTCCAGTGGCAAGGCGGGTGGGCCATCATCTCACCTGCAGGAGCTGCACCCATGGAGAAGGACAGCCTTCGTCCTGTCCCTTCTCAGGAGCTGCCTGTAGCGATGCTTGGACAGGATAAGGGCCCTCTAGGTGGGTGACGAAGAGAAAATGGCCACTGGTGTCTTCCGTGGGAGAGAAGCATGCGACCCCTCTGGCTCGTTCACCGAGCCGTCGTGCTGAAGTGCAGCGGCGAGTGCCGGGGCTGCACCGTGGGCCCGCGGCAGGGCCGGGATGCGGGGCGGGGAGCCGCGGGCGGGGCGGCGCGGCACGGCGGCTCCACCGTGTGCATGTAGATGAGATCCCCCGGAGCACGTCACTCCGCACCGGCGCTCTGCGTTTGGGGCGGCGGAGAGCGAGGGCGGGCGAGCGGGAGCCGCCGGAGGAGGAGAGGCGGCGGCTCGGCTCCGCAGCCAGCAGCGGCTCGGCNCCCCTCCGCGCCGCCCCGCGCCCCGGGCGCGCCCCGTCGCCGGGTGGCCGTCAGGCCGCCGGCCGCCGCGCCTTGATGTGCCCCCCGCCACCGCGCCGGCGGCTCTCATGGCGGTGGCACGGAAAATCAAAACTTTGTTGACGGTGAACATCTTGGTCTTCGTGGGCATCATCCTCTTCTCCGTCTACTGTAGGATCCAGGACCGCTCCCAGGAGCTGGTGCAGATCGTCCGGAGCGCGGACCGCCGGGCCAGGAGCCGCGGCGCCAAGGTGGGCAGCCTGGCTGACAGGGAGTCCATCCTGCAGCGCCTGGACCACCTGGAGGAAGTCGTCTACAACCAGCTCAATGGTACGGAGGGCTGGGAGGGGATGCAGCGCCTGTCCCGTGGTGCCCTGTGTGCTGGGAGGGTGCTGCAGACTGGGGAAGAGCACCCGAAGCGCCTGCCCGCTGGGGAGGGAAGCCCGGGCACCGTACGCACTGAGCCCACTGCTGAAGTGCTGAAAATGAAAGGAAAGAGGTGGCTGCAGGGTTTTGCTGGAGGGATTTGTTGAGCCTCCCCTCCACCTCCCCTGCCAACTCTCGGTCCAAAGTCAGGACTTCCTCAATAGATACAAAGTTAAGGAGGCTGCAGAGTTCATGGGTTTAAGGATTGGTGGAAGTCCCTACAAACTGTTCCAGGTTTTATAGTTTGCCTGGATATATTAACTCTGCATGGGTAGGTGTTTGTATAGCAAATGCACTATTAGGTTATATCTGGAAGTCATATACTTGGTCTCAGAACTAGTTTAAAACCATTCTACTGAGTTCTTATGTCATGTACTTTTAATGGTCTATTTAAACATAGCACCCATATGTTTCCTTAATGACTTTGCCATTTAAATTTGATATTATCTTTGGTGAGGAGGGGAAGCATCCACCACTTCTTTTTATGACATTCTGTTCTAATTCACCAGCCTTGAAAAATATTGATAGGTAAACAAAGAACCCTTCCATGGTAGTTAGAACAGGCGAAGCCATAAAAGTTGTTATAGGACAACTAACGTTACATATAGAAACTAATTCTTTAAAACAAGTGCATTTTTATTTGCATAGATTCATAAAGTTCTAAATGTGGAACATCAAAGAAATAAGTATGTGATTAAATATGTCAGTGCTTTGGACAAGAAGAGACTGAAGGAGTGAACTTTTACATGAAATTATAATATAAATGTAACATTTAGTGTCTAGCACCAAATAAAACTTCCAGCGTAAATATGTTTAAGTATACCAAATGTGCTTCTAGGCTGCTTGTGAAAACCTTACTCGTAACAGTGATTTAACAAAGGCTACTGTAGTCTCAAAATGCAAACAAATAGGAGGGTTAGGATAAAGTATATTTCCTATTACTACTTTCTCAATGACTGTATAAATCTAGGTAGGTTAGACTGTTATGGTAATATGCAGTCTGTGCCAGCAAGTGTTACAGAACAGGCATCCCTTTACGCACTCATCCATATAAAACGGGGAAGAGAGAAGGGGAATGTGGAGTGTGGGTGTTAGTCACAAAAATACACATTCGTGAATGAGAGGGAAAGTGTCAACAGCTGTGTTTCCCGACCATATTTTGGAGCAATGTTGAAGAATGTAGGATTTAAGAGGGAAAGCCTCCTCCCAAATTCAACAAAGCCATAGAGTTCCCAAACTCAATTAGATTAGTCCCCAGGCTATATCCGTCGTAGCTCAACTGAACAGGTTTTTTGGCCCAAATTGATTTGTTGGTGGTGGTGTTCATAGGTGAGACTTTGGGCAGGATTTTACCTGCTATAGGTTCATCTCAGTGTAGCATCCCCTGGAGAATCAGCAGGAGTCCTTAATGTGCTGGGCAGGCACCATTGCATGTAATGACTGTGGATTCACAGTAAACATGAAGTTCTCCGTGAAGTATGCCTCTATTTTGGGGACTTTTTTCTTCTTCCTCTTTAATTTGGTTTGTTGGGTATGGAAATTCACAGTGAAATTACTTGAATAGAAATGTTACATTGCTTCTTCAGGTCATGATAAACACTGTAGGCAGTTTCTTCTTGAAAGTTCTTGCACAGAAAAATACAGAAAGTTTTCCAAGCTGAGCTGTTCAAATTTCCTGTTCATTTCCCTTCAGTTTCTTGCTGACACGGTTGGGTTTTTTATTACACAGTGGTACGTTAACACAGATTAATTATTTCATCATCATTATGAAAAGATACTTTGTCACTTCTTTTTTTTTTTTTTTTTTTTCCCATCCTGTGGCAACAAAACTGAAAAGTCGTAAAAAATTAGGAGGTGCTGCACTGAAATCATCAGAGTTGCATCACTGTAAGTGAAATCAGGATCAAGCATCTATGTTTGGGTTTAGCTCACTGGTATTCTGTTTTTAATATGACTCATTACTTATGCCATTAATGGGCATAATGCTGCTCTGACAGCGTTGAGGTTCAAGGGAGCCAGTCTGTGACAATGCTCTACCATGTCTCATGGAAAGACTGGTATTACACAAGCACTCTGTCTGCTCTGGAGCAGTTTCGTCCTACTGTCAGGCAAGGTTTCTCAGACATTATCCTGTATACTGCTTTTTCATAAGGTTAGAGAGCTATCTGAGGCCTTCTTGGATGTAACTTTTAATGGGGTGGATCAAAGTCACTTTTATAGGGAGAGACAGACATGGTTAGACAGATTTTATTCATAAGGAATATTAATTCCTTGCATACCCAGAACTACTGCAAGCACCAGGAGTTTGAGTCCAGCTCAATGTTATTGTTACAGGTAGGTCTGTCCAGATCAGTATTTCTATTTTCTAATCTTGGTTCTTTCTGTTTTTAGATCAGCAAATTTAGAGCCACCTATAAAGTATCCTATATTTTTGGTAATAAAGTCTCAGCCTTACCTGGATTTTCTAGGGATTCTGTTGAAGATCCAGTGTCATGGAAAGACACTTCTGTGAGAGACCAGCCCTGCAGCTGCAGCCACACAGAATTTTGTTTCTGTCACACTTATTTGTTTTCATGCAATCAGAGAAATGTTATTTGAAAGTGTACCTTCTGCAAGGAAAAATAAACACAAGCGGTAATATTACAACTATATCAAGAGGCAACTTAAAACAGATCACTAGAGAACTCATTAACTTTTCAGTCTGAATAAAAACTGTGCATACAATGCCTGTGGAGGTGTGTGTACAATGCAGAGGACCGTGTGTGAAAGTCAGGAGAAAGCTGGTCCTTGCACTTATCTTTGGCAGAACAAGAATTTTTAGAATAGAATGAATGAGAATTGCCGTGATTCCCTGCAGAGTTGTGCAGACATACACCCAAACAATAGTTTTCAGTTGGCTCGTGCTTTGCTTTTCTATCAACTTAGAAAAATAGTATTTTTGAAAGCTTTCTTTACGCTCAGTTGCTGCTGGTTTTGGTGGAAGTAAATGGATGGAGCGTGCAAAGGGAAAGGAAAGCAATGAAACGTGTCTGTGGAATTTCCTTGGTGAAACTTTATATTACCTTTTAATGTTTGACTTTGGGTATAACATTTATTTTGAAAAGCTGAGTTATTCTAGATCTACTTCATCGATCTATATATTTTTTCATTTTTGCTATGATATTGCTATTGATAAATATGATTTATTGTCAGTCAACACAGAACTAATGCCAGATAGACTTGGTCGCAATTCATGAAATGGCGTAATGATAACACCTTGGTATTTTCTTCCTTTGCCTCTATTTTTTGTAAAGGGGAAAAAATAAAGAAAGATTTAATTGACTGGATTTTTCGCCTAATCAGTTTTGCATCTATCTGTTGCTAATGATTTACCATAGAGGATAAAGAATTTTTGATGCCCTGACTACAGCATAACCTTTCATGCCAAAAGCAATTGAAGGGTCAGACTACAATTTCACTGTAATTGCCTTTTTCCCTTTTCACTGTCTCTTTGCAGTAATACACAACAATCAATACAGCATGTAATTAGATTTCATTCAATCTGCAAAGATTAAGAGAGTTTTCATCTTCTCAGTATGTATGCTCACATCATGTCTTCCTACCCATGTCTTCTACATTAGACCTCTTTGACCTGTTCTATTGCAGACGTGGAGGGATAAATTTGGAGTATTCCCTTGAATTTGGCAGATTATAATTCTTTACACATTATAATTTGATTTTGCTCTCTTTGGGAAGATTAAATACAATAGCAATTTCCAGTATGATAAATGGGTTTTATATTGCATATGCATTTCATGGAGGAGGCTGGGGAAAAACAGTGGACAATTCACATAATTGCAGCATGCAGGCTTAAAATGATGGAAATAGCAGATCCTAGGTGCAGAGGACTGATTCATGCAGACTGTGACTCCTGATTTTTAGAGAGTACTGGAAGCAAAGTGATTGCATTTAAAATTCAGCCTGGCAATCTGCATACTTAAAAGGTACAGTAGTATTTTTAAAAGGACAGTTGATTCTTCATAGGCTTGGGGCTGGTTGAAAATGGTTCGAAATTTCCATATTGAAAGTAAGGGTTGGGAACAGGCTGCAAATGAATCATGCAAATGTCGGCATCAGATTTGTCAAAAAGAAGCTTTTATGGCTGGCAACTTTCAGTTGAAGCATAATTCCTTTGCAGAGAAGAGAGGTAAAGCCACGCGTGCACGGGGGAAGATTAAGTGTGACTGTCAGCCTTACGTTAATGAAGCTGCACCTTCTCATACCTGCATACAGATTCTCATGTTATAACTATTTCTATTTAATTAGGTTATGGTCTGATGATAACATGCATCTGACAAAATTAGCACATAATTATTTCCAAAAGTATCAACTTATTTGTGGGGACTGCTCTCAACTGTGTGCTTTCCTTGTACTGGTGAGAAGCGTCTTCATGTGGTCTCATTTTGAGGACTTTTTTAAGAAATGCAAGGTTGGGCCTAGTGAAGGCAGGAATGAAAAACACCAACTACATTTCCTTTTTATTTTATTTTTAAGTTAGGCTGCAGTTTATCTGTTTACCACACAGCATATAACAAGTATTTTCAGTTGTTCTGAATCAGTTACTCAAGCTTAGGTAAGTAAACATTGTTACAGGCCTGACCTTCAGTACTGCAAAGTGATGGTCAAGTCCAAAAGACTGATTTCCATTTCACATTGGCTTTAGCTATGTCAGTCTTGATTTACGTAGCTGAGGAAACTCATAATCAGTGATTTCAGGAAGGCCAAGATTTTATTCCCCAAACTAAGGGAAGAAAACATCATCAGTTGATATTTGGATAACCCCTATAAAAATATAACATAATATTAGAAATACTATTACTCTATTTAGGCACTTCAGGAAGAAAAGGTCTAAAGGTTTGGTAGAAAAAAGAGGGTAAATCTCTTTTGTAAAAGGGGCAAAATTGCATTCAACTCTTCAAAATATTGGCAAATACAAAAAATATATCTCTATTTCAATAGCACTTCAGTGATTTTGAAGTCTCTCCCTGTACTCTGTGTTTCATATACTGGTAACTATTTTTTTATGTAATGTTTCTGCTTTTTGCATTTGTAGCTGGGAAGAAAGCTTATTTTGACAGAGAAATCGTGGTAGTTTTATCATTGACTCATTTATTTGTGTAGAACTTGAGTCATTTGTACTATATAGGATTAAAAGCAGTGTTTACAGAGGTGGAAAGAAAATCTTTGACTGATGTTGGTTTTGTTACCTTTTAGGAGGTATTCCCGTTCAGTTTCTTTCCATTTCTTTGTAGATGTGGCTGGAGTTGGAAAGCAAATACGGATCTGTCATCTTTCTAGTGAAGAGCTGCAGTGTGGTTGTTGCACATCTATAACCACCATACAGGTTTAGAGGATTAGAAAACCTGGCTTTAACTTAATACCCTTGGTAGTGGGAAGTCGGGTTGTTTTTTGAGTTTAGGGTTTTTTTATTTGATTTTTTTAAGTAAGTAAAGGCAAATAGTAGTTAAACCGAGAGCATCATTTAAGAATGCAGTTCCAGCCACTGAGTGCATGGCTGTTCTCCAAGGAAATAATAAGATTTATGAAAGGAAGGAAAAGAAATGAGTCATGTTTAACAAATCTTCCTTTTATTAATGCCCCTTTCTAACCTTACTAATGGGTACTCAGTCTCTCTTTCTCGGTATACTTGGCATACTTTCTTATTATTGTTATTATTTGTGGGGTTTCACTTGGTAGTCATTTCCGTCACTTATTTTAACCTAACACACTGAAAGGGGGGAAAAAAAAAAGAAAAGAAAGAGAGAGCCTGTGATGTTCTGGATAATGGGAAGGAAGACAGCCAATGACAGCAGAGCAGCTTCCAACATTGTCATAGTCCTATTGATCAAAACTGTCCTCTGAAATAAGAGAACTTTAGCTTCTGAGAATGAAAACCAGATAGAGATCCTCCCACTTGACCCAAAGTCATCTTCTCCTGAGAGCACAGAGCTAAAGCAGCCAAGTGCTAATAGGATGTGGATATGACTTGTGTCTGCTTTTTCTAAAACTGTTGTGTCTTCTTTCATTGCCCACAGCATCCGCACTGGTAGCATACAAGAGTGTGGCGTGGATAATCTGTATGACTTCTCTGGCCTTGGTTTTTTGAACTCCAAAGCAGTAGGAAAGGGCCTTCATTTGCATCAACAAGAAGTCCTCTAAAACAGAGAGAATTGAGGATGGGATTACTATGTGTGGCAAAATGGTCTTTTCTTCAAATTGAGCTTCACCAGCTGGCTTGCTGAAGTGATGTCGCACCTGTGATCTGGTGTAGATCTAAATGGAGCGAGCTGTGCATGTGTGCGCAAGTCTGTAGATGTCCAGGGAAGTGGTATTTTGGAGCTGAGTTCTGCTTTCTTACCCCTCTGTTTGACATTCTCCTCCCATGGTGAGGGAAGTGGGCTTGTGCTTCTGTAGCTAAATTGAACTCATTGCTGTCCATGGAAAGACAGTGCAGCAGCACTTTTTGTGGGAAATCTAGTGGGACATCCAGAGGAGCTCTCCCACCAGTTTCCTACCCCTCTTACTGCATTTCTCAGGCCATTTCATTTCTGAATAATTGTGTATGTTTATTTGTTTATGCCTCTTATGTCATCTTTCTGAAATGGTGTTGAGAGGGCTCCATTCAATGACTATAGACAAGTTTGTTGGCCTTGTAGTAAGAGGAAGAAATGGGTGTCCTCAGGATAAAGTAAACCCGCTTGCTGTTTGCCATCAGGCTGAGCTACTCTGTGTGCATTCTGCCTGGTCTTGCAAAGCTGTCTTGCGAAGCAGATGTGGCTACCTGCCTCTCCCTTTATTTTACTTGGATGACTTGTTCTGAGGGATCTGCTCTCAAGCTAAGGATGAGCCTGGGACCATGAATTAGTTTGTATCCCCAGTGAGGGGAGTCCTTAGTACAATGCAGTAGAAAAGGGCTGGTTTTGGGAATCTCTGACAAATGACAAAAGGCCTAATTTTTTTTTTTTTTTTTTTCCCAAGTATGTCCTTGATTACTGGCTTTGGAGGAGAGTCTGAGGGCAGCTGCAGAGTAGATAGCTGAGGAGACAATAGACTGATTCTGCTGTGTCATCATGAGCAGTGTGGATGCCTAGTTTTCTCAGGTGCTGAAGAGTTGTCTAAGTACATGAGCAAAACATTTTTAGAAAAGGTGAGAATATAGATTTCTGAATATTTTAAGCCTTGCACCACCTCCTATGGAGCTGTTCTCCAGAAGCCCTGCCACCACAGTCTGATTTATACTTTTAATACTTGAGCTGTAATTTGCATGTCATCTTGGGAGAATGGGCAATGATTAAGAAAACTAAACCAAGGAAAAGGTTTTTGAAACAGCTTCTCTAAGCACTGCTACTTAAAAACAGTTCTGTCAGGCAGAGGTATTTGGTGTCAGAACACTACAGGAGAGGGTTACCTGTTTCACAGCATCATTTGGAAATCACATCTAAATAACCCAAACTCAGTGGATGAAATAAGCCTAAAATATAAAGGAACATGTTGGGCTTTGGGGTTCTTTAGTGCATTTGCTTCAATCTTAACCTCCTGGGTTAGAGCAAGTGCCTAAGAAGCTGCTGTAATGCCAGTATCTCCCTTGGGCTGAATAGCCACTGTAAAATAGTATAGCACTGGCAAAAGCCATGCTATCCCCCACAGATCCTTGATGCCTCCTTCCTCTCTGCAAGGCCAAGACATGTCTGTGGAAAGAAGCTGGTGATGTAAAGGCCTTTGGTATCTGTGTGCCACTGCACTCTGCTCCAGGAGGAGAATTCCTTGGCTGTACAAACCACTGCCTTCCCCTCTTCAGGCAATTAGCTGCAGCAGGAAGGAGAGGAGAAAATCTGAGCCTGTGTAGGCAAAAGGCAGCCGTGGAACTCAATTATCTACCTTCTACTTACATTTCAGAGCTACTTATACAGACGATCCAGTTGCCTTTACTGGAGTACTCATGAGAATAAGTGCTCACTAGTGTAAGGGTCTCACACACTTTTTAAGGCATGACTCAAACCTGGTTTGCTAGAGTTGCATTTGAATCACCGCTTGGTACAAGCAGCATAAAAGGTCTGCCAACTAGGCTTTAATGTCTGATAAACTGATCAGGGAAGAAAATGGATCCTGCCAGGTCTCCCTCTGTGAAGGTCTTTAAATATTCAGATACTGTGAAACACAAGTACTACCTACGGGGGTTCATGTAGGGTTGTGTTAGACTATGCAGAGATACCTGTGAGGGGTATCCTCTGTCATAAACTTCGTAGACTCCAGAAGCACAGGGCTGGTCTCTGTGGGATTACCAGTGTGTTACTAGTTTTTGTTCCTAGGGAGAACTGTTAAAAGCCATGTCTGTGATACAGTCGGCAGTCATGTTTAGTCAGGAATCTAAGTCAGGTACAAATCCGACGCTGCTTTCTAAGCAAACCGCAGCTCCTGCCAACCCCTCTTCTGCTGTCAGCAGTGCATTGTGTGGCCAGTGACAGATATTGCTGGTTGGGTGGGGTAACTTGCTCAATGATCCAAATTCTCCTCAGCTCATCCATGCACTTAGTTCTGTTGAAGCCAGTTGCCTAAATTGATCCAGAAGCATCAGCAACAGCCAGTAGTTATCAGCTGTAGTAGTAAATTTGGCCAAATGAAGTTACTTCTGCCATAGGATGAACAGTATATTGGCCAGTTATGATGATGTACATGTAGTATAAAGAATGAATTCATGCTGTGTCCCTGTACAGCTGAGAATAGGATCCTTCCTCCTTGAAGGTTTTGGAGTGATTCCCCTTTCTAGTATAGATCTGGTGAGCTTTGTGTTTCTACCTCTGTCCCCTAATACTGGAGTCTTTGATTGCTTCTGCATTTGTGCTGTTTGGCTCCAATTTGCATTTTGCAAAAAGAAGCTCACAGACCAGGAGGTCAGATTAGCAGCCTTATCGTGGCTGTCTTGCTCCTGGTATTTGAGCAAGCTTTGTTCAGTGATTGATTTCTCTGTTTCCGCAGCACCGCACAGTACTATCTACGTAAATCTTCCCACTCCCCGTCCGTTACATATGCTGCTGGACACAACCTCCCGTGCCTCAGCTGCTGCCTGTGCTCCCACGGGCACAGCTCCCCCATCCCTCAGCCAGTGCCTGCGTGGCAGAAGCCCTTCACTTTCGACCTTTGCGATCTGCTTCTGCCTATGATAATATTTGTCTCAGTTTGACAGCGCTGGGAAAATCGGTGCCTAACTCATGGAGTCTAACTGGGATCCAAAACTAGGCTTTTCCTGAAAATTTGATTGAAGAAGCAGTTTTAGTGTGCGGATGCAATTAAATGTGTCTGGGTTATCTGCACCCTAGCTGAATGCTTTGACCACTAGTATGTTGTTTAAAAAAAAAACCCCAAACCAGAAGGAGGATCCATATAACTTTCCCTTTCCTTTAGGTGAAGAATAAGACCTCTGCTGCATTCTTTAGAGCTGTGGGTCTTATGTGGGCAAATGCTTTCAGACTTCAAAGCAAGAATGGGACTTTTCATTCCTGCCTTTTCAGCATCCTCTGTTGGCTAGCCCCATCTCGAGCTCAGCCAAAGGTTTCATCTCTCCCTGGAGGGAGAGCAGGTCCTTACTGCAAGCACTAAGCTTGGACCCCAGATGCTAGCACCCAGGAGTTATCCTCAATGCGTTAGAGCACTTTGAAATGCATCAGAAACTGGAACTTGTACGAGGTCACACACAGTCTCCAACTCCTGTTTCCCACAGCCCAGACTAGCATCCTAGCCAAGGTACTGCCCTACCATTCCCAAAACAAAAGGGACTTTTTTGCACAGGAGCTCATTTTTCTCGGAAGGTATCCACCATGAGGGCTCGGAGGGTATCCTCCTCTCCTGCAATACTGGAGAATTTTGCTTCTCATTTTGTCTCTGTGGCATTTTTGGTGGGTGATAGGGTTAATTGGTTGTTTTTCATTTGGATTCTTTATGCTGGTTTTGTATTTTATTTGGCAATGGGCCCTTATTGCCCTTTTAGAAATTGAATTTATTTTTTCTACAGCTCTCACATTGCCTCTAGGATGTGAAGCTTTTGTAAATAAAAATGTATTTTTTGTTATATTAACTCATTTTCAAGCAAGCCTTGTGTTGTAGAAAAGATTGGTGGGATTCTTTCCTGTGCATACTGAACTGGAGGCAGCGATAAGACTAAAAATATCCCCAATTGAAATAGCATTGTATAACCCAAAGGTTAGTCTTCCTTGGGATTAAAATTTGCGGTGGCTTTATAGATTCCTTGTAAGGCAGATTTCTAGTCATCCAGCCATTTGTACAGTGAGGCGACTGATACCTGCACAATTTTGCATCTGCATAACGCAGTCCCGTTGGTGACTACACAAGCACAGACCTGCTGATGAAAGATGCTGATACCCGCTGTGCTGGTGTCAGCTGGCCAAGGAGGCTTATGTGGTCCAGTGTTGTCTGTGTTACAAGCGCTGTACTGGAGGTGCTGAGCAGGGACTAGGTACCGTTCACACCTCTAATAGGAAAAACAGATTTTGCTGCACAGAGCTGTTAATCCTAAAACATGATGATAGATTGCAGGTGGCTGCATGTAACAGATGGGAGTGGAGTATGAGGTAAGAGTGAGCTGATCATGTTCAAGTTATTAAACGACCTAATACTAAGCTGCCTAACTGCTGAAATAGTTGATGCTTACAACTTACACAAGCAATGAGTGGGTTTGGCTTGGAAAAATGGGTGGTTGAGTGGTTTAGGTGTTAGCCTGTGTTAACCTTGGGTTTGGAAACCACATATTTTTGGTTTTTCTGTTACATAACTTCTGTGTCACATGGAGAATCCCCAGAATCCAGGTCTGCGGATTTAGGCTTCTGACTTCCAGCACCATCACAGGGACGTGGGCAGCCAAATGCTGCGCTGGAGCCTGCTTGTGTATTTCTTCCTGGTGACCAGTCTTTTCTCCCACTTTTTAAGGATCTTTTGTATCTACTAGAGGTTGTAGCTCTCTCAGCACTTGAAAAATGTCTTTTACTTATTCACTACTAGTATTGTAAGCAGTAGTTAAAAGATTTGTGGGCATTAATTAGAAATTTCGCATCTTTCTTCAATTTAATATTTGGCAAACTCACTCGATATATCCTTCCTGGGATACTCCTCTAGGCGTAGACCTGAACATGTCAGCACCTGCACTGAACCCTTTGCTCTCAGCTACTCCACCTTTGAATACACAAACCCAATAATCTTTGATTTTAGACTTGTGCCAGCCTTATCCTCCTCCTGAAATAGATCCATCTGGCTCAATGCATTTTCCTTCAACAGAAGATTAATTCTGGAACGTAAGTGGCTTTCATAATGCTAGTATCCAGTGGGGTTATATGCAAACGCTTCTGTTTTCTGAAAGAGTCAGCTTGGTATGGTTCCCATATTCACAGCCATGTTCCCATTTCAGGCCTACAAAACCCTAAGCCAGGCTGCAGAGAGCCCTCTTAGATGAGGTCAGGGAATTAAGAATTTCTTCTGTGATTCATTCTGAACCTGATCTGCCTAATAATTGGCTTCTTTGTCTCCCTCTTTCTGTCACACATTAAAAAGTTCACAAAGTGAGGTTTTTTTAAGTCTTCCTCACACAGTGAGAAGAGTGAGCAGAAGATATGCGGAAGAGGAGGGGAAATATTCATGAGGGAACAAAGACATGGCCTAACTTTGAGGTTGGGATGGTGCAGCCCAGCATGCCAATGGACACGGGCTGAGTGATGCAGCCCTCAGCGAAGGTGTTGATCATTGCAGAGGGCATTTTTGCATATGTTACAGGACTAGTTTAGGCATCTCTCAGCCTTTAATCATACTGACAAGAAGCTGGAGCACAAATACTGCTGTCTTAGAGACACAGTGGAGGTTGTGGAAGAATGAGACCAATGAAATACTTTGTAAAATTCTTCTTATTAAAGTTGCTTATAGTCGGTGAAGTAAGCATGGGATTAGTGAACTGGAATCAGGGGGTGTGCGGGAGTCATGCCAGGACCGCTGTAGCCCTAAGGAGAGGTGGAGTTCCCCATTGCAGCACCATGTACAACAGGTTATTCTGGTTTGACAGTTCATGTTAACGTGGATTGATAACTATTCTGGACCAGAATTTCAAGTGATGAAAGCTGTCTCTTACCTAGCCTACTTATAGCACTGTAGTAGCAAGATCAGAATTGGGCCCAAAGGACAGGACAGCTAATGCAGGATCAGCACCAATTAGACATAATTCTGCGATGCTCTGTTTGATGGTAGGCTGAGATATCCTCTGTGCACTGTACTATCAGAAAACAAAACTGGATATTTCTGGATAGAAATTTATTTTACAAAAAGAATTCAGCATATAATCATTTGGTTTTGTCCCTGAGCTGGAAGAAGATACCTTTAATCTGTTGATGGGTGATATTGCTTGCTTGTGGCTTCTCTGTGCTAGATAAGAGTGTCTCAGCATATGGTTGTGAAACTAGATGTTGATTTTCAAAAGTATTTTGATAAATACTGAACTGACAAATTCCCTGTTCAAAACAAAACAAAAAGGCTTTGTTTGATACTCTGCTGATGAGGCTGTGTGGATCGGGATCGTACCTTGCTCTCTATTCCTTTCAAAGGTAGGGAGGGAGAAGCACCCCTACTATAACCAATCAGAAGGATTAATTTCTTAATAAATGCCAGGGGAAACAGGCAGAGTTGCATAGAGTGGTGTGTCCTGCTGTCATGGTGCCTCACCTTTAAGTCTGTGTCTCTCCCTTCCTAAGGGAAGAAGTACTAATTTAGTGAGTCAGGCATTTCCATATGAATTTTCTTTAACGTGGTATCTTTACAGGGAAAGTGGTTTTAAATGGGGTCACAGACATACCTCATTATTTCATTAGGAATCCCCCTAATCTGTGACCAAAAACCATGCTGTTTTATCACTTAACCTGGTTCACATCATTGCCACTAACACCTGACAAGAAGCGTGTGTAAGCTCACAGAAACAGGAACCGGTGGCTAAAGGAGCAGCTTCAGTTCTAGCTTTTGAGAAAATGTTTAGAGCTGCTAAAATACAGAGCCCGGGTTTAGGAGACCAGGGCTTCATTTCCAGGTGTGCCTTTCCTTTGCCCTTTAGCTGTGCTGTCAGCTCACCTCTCTGCTCTTTTCCCTTCCCTCCCCTTATCTGTGTCCTCTATGGAACTGAGGAGGTCTGAGTCCAGACTAGTCTCTGCAGCATCTTACCTCGTGATATTCTTAATCAATGATATAAATAACAGGCAGATGTCCACAGACCTAGACATCCAGTAATTACCACAATTAATCCTAAAAATTTAGTTCCTTGAGCAGCAAAACCAAGAAAGCTGACTTTGTTGTGGGTTGGTATCCCAGAGGTGGTCTCTAACAGCTCTCTTGTGTTTGATCTTTCACTGAACCTCTTCTCTCAGTAAGAACATTTTAATGCCACTTTCTTCCCAGATGTCAACTGTTGTGACACTTGCAGAAATGTAATTTTTGGAGACCTCTGACTGTCTGCCAAACTTTGGCTGAAATCAGACACAGTCCTCTCTAACGAGCAGAGGTGAGGAGTGGGTATGAGAGAGGGAAGCAGACTGATAGACAAATGCAGACAGCATGAGCCTGCAAACTGCTTTTTCTTAGCCAATCAGACTAAAAATCATACTGGTGACAAATGGTATATTTGCTCATTTAAACGCAAACATGAAAATCAAGTTCTTAGCTGTTAAAGGAGCCAGACTCAGATTCCTCTGCTTGCTCTGTTAATTGGCAATATGTTAACGCAAGCATTTTTTCTCTGTTTTCCTGCTTACTTCAGTTAATAACTATAGCAGCATGAAATTTCCCTGACACTACACCAGTAACTGCAGGAGAGCCTCCTTTATTTTCAGCTTCCTAAAATGGCAGACTTGGGTCCCACTAGCTTGTCTCATTGCCTTTCAGTAGTGACTGAATAATTCAATTATGCGAGGAGCAGAGAAATGATCCTGTGCTGCTCTTTGCTAGGCAACGTGAAGCATGCCCTGCTGCTTATCTCACCTGATACCCTTCACGGCCCAGGGGGCTCAGCATTGGCTTTCACTGGGACCATTTGGTGCTGGAAGGGTCTTTCTGCTAATGGGAAGTGTGGGTCTGATCTGAAGTTTAAGCGTGACCGGATGGGACGTCTGCTTTGCGTCCTTGAGGAGTGATGAGTCCAAGCTGAAAGCTCAGAACTCAGTTTTCTGAAATTCAAATTCTGATTCATACCTGAATCTTCACTGAAGGATCTGCTTCTCCTGTATAAAGGCACCTTCTGTCACTGTCTTCATTTCTCTCTTTACTGTGTAATTTAACATCTCATAATGTAGTACAAACCTGAGACACATTGGGAGACGGGAACATTCATTCTTTCATGGAATTTCTGCATAAAGTGAAGGAAAGCTTGAAGAAAAACTGAGTCTCGGAAAACTTGAATTTCTTTTTACGTTGCCTTGGTGGAAACCAGGTAAGCACTATTGCATTCAGTGGCATTAGGAAGGTAAATTGGAGAAGTATGATCCACAATTTCAAAACCTCAGGCATTGTCTTTATATGTGATTTGAATTCTATATGCGTGTGATAGCTTTAAACATGCTCTGTAGGTGAATCAAAGTAGCACGTTGTTACCAAATGCACCCCCCCTTTGTCAAACAAAGCCCACTTTGTCTTGCAGTGAGTTTGTCAGGGCCTAAACTAGCTGTAGGTCACAGTCAATTCATAAAAGTACCAACATGCGATGAAGCCAATCTTGTTAATAATGAATTAGGTATTATAGCGGTGCTGTTTTTTAAAGTGCCTGTACCAGTGGATCGTAGCTTTCCCGCTCCTGGAAGTCTGAGTCAATTTATCTTTATATCAACAATAAACCAGAAAGGGCACAAATCAAAGTAAGCAATGTTTTTATTACCGCTTTTAAATAAAACACTGTGCCAATATTTTTTCCCTAACATTACATCTTTATTTCCTCAAATTTATTGACAATTGCTATTTATCCTCATTTCTCCTTTCTTTTGCAAAACTATCTCATCCTTTGATTTACTTCGTCCAGAGAATATAGTACCTAATTCTTTTTATTTTTCCTTGTAAATCCCTGATTAATTGTACATTACAAGCTATCCATGCAACATTGTGTCTTTCATTTCTAAATATGAATTTCAAGAGGGAACACTTTTCTCTCTAGAGCCAAAACCAAATCCAGGCTCAACATTTCCTTAAACAATAGCAAGGCACTTCAAACCAAGTATGATTCTCAGCACTGTGGACTTCTACTCCTACTCCTCCTCTGTAAACAGGAGAGAATCAGACCTTTAGTTGGTGCATCTTCTGATAGATCTGGTATAAATGTGGCTGCTAATTTATCTCACCAATTAGGACTCTCTGTGTAGTAACTTTCTTCAACTACTGTAGCTTCAAAACTGCCATAAATTGTTGATTTGTAAGCATTTTCATTCAGATGCTGGATTCTGGGCTCTAGTTTAGCTGTTTCAAATATGTCCTGTATTTGGTTTTGAACTGATTTGTTCTGCTGGTAGAAAATTAAATCATATGCATATTAAGAGGTTGATGGAAGGAGGCACTGCAGCCTGGCATTGACAAAGCAAGGCACAGCTGTAGTGTATGTTGACATGAGATATGAAAATAAAGTGAAGGGAGGAAAGAGGAAGAAAAGCAGAGATGCAACCTGAAGCCATATTTCCAAGGCAAACTCCCTGAGAGGTGTCAAAGATGTGCCTGAAAAAGAAACACACAAACACAGTTCAAGAAAAATACACATATCTACAGATATAAAATAGGCAGTCTGTCAGGAATACGATATCCAGCCATCAATATTACTGTGTAATGATGCAAAAGAAAAGTATGTCACCTTTAAAGAGCCTATAAGGCAGTATCACACTGAAAGGAAAACGGAGGAATCAAGGCTGTCTCTGGCTCCTGTCAAAACCGATATCCAAACTAACTGATTTTCAAGTGTGGGCCCTTGAAGAGATCTGATGGAAGTATTCGAAATCTCATGTCCTCAAAGGCAGCTGATCTCTTCTACCTGCTATTCCCAAGGAGAAGTGCCTGATGATAAGTTCGAGAGGCAGCATAGAGAACCAGCACTGCTCTGACAAAACTGGGGACCTTTTCAGATCATTGGATTCTCTCATGGCCAGCAAAGACACCAGACAGTGATTCTTGGAGCATGGAAGGGAGAGCAGTGGACATAGCCAGCAGGTCTGTAGGTGTTATGTTGTCTCTTTATTGTAGTTGCATTGCCAGACGTGGACTTGGTGACTAATTCCAGCATTGGAAAATTGAGATCCTACTTTCAAGCATGATGTGATTTTGCGTTCCAGCAGCTACTATGGCTGGGTTTAGCCCTGTCATCCTCTGCCGTGTAAAATGGGTTGAACAACCGGGAGCTTTTCAGTTGTACAAATGGCAAGTGTTGTATGCGACTTCGTTATTGGGAAAGCTGCCTGTGTGATTATGTTAGTTTAATTTAATAGCAGACTGCTTAGGTAAATGAGCAGGGAGGCATATGAATGTCTGCAAATGATGTGGAGCATGATTGCAAAATGATGCTGCAGGAGATGGGCTCGTCTGGCCCTTGTCGAGAGCTCACCAAACACCCCTGAGCAGGGAGAGAAGAGTCTTGCTTAGTCTTGGGCACGATCCCTCTGCGACAGAGCGGAGTCCCAAGGGTGCCTGACTGAAACCTGGGCTGAAAGGAAGTAATTTGGCAGGCGTGGCAATGACAGATGTGATACAGCCTTTGGTTAGGTTAGACTTTAATATCAGCGCAATAGAGTCCAGAGTAGTACAAGCCTGCATAGGACCTGAAGTTAGATAGATAGGCTTTTTTTAAATTCCTTGTATTTAAAGACAATTTCTTCCTTATGGAACCTAACCCTCTGGGATTTACTGCTGTAGTTGAGCTGGTCTGAGAATAGGCTAGTTAGGGCTTTCTCACCCGGAACTGCATCAGAAATCAAAGGGGTATTTTTAACGGTTAGAGACAAGCAGTTAGCTCTGTAGGTGCAAGAAAATGTCATCGTATCCAACAGCATCTTTTCAGCTGTGGGCTTCGTCCTGTCAGAGCTTGGGTCAGAACTCCCTTCCTGCAACAGTCCGCCGCTTCCCTTCCCTACGTCTGATTCACACAAGCAAACTCCTTGTTTTTCAAAAGATCTTTTCCTCATTTGTGAAATGAAAGCCCTTTAACTTGGCTTGGAGCAGTTTGTTCCTCTGAATCTAATTAAACAGCCCCAAAATTTTAGCTCTTGCACCTTGGAGCTTTTCATGGAGAACTCCCTTTCCCTTTCTCTAGAACGGCTCTGTTATCATTTTAATGATCACTTTCCCCAGGAGTTCTCACCTCTGTTTCCCTGGAAAAATTAAAGAAAATCTAATATATTGATACAGATGATCCATTTCATGTGAGTCAGTGACACGCTGACCGTGACAGTACCAGAGAATTCATTGCTGCAGGAGGCCATTGCATCCAATATTAGTGGCCGGGCTTTTAAAGGGCACTGGGTAGTTTTAAACCCTGTTTCTACCTATCTGAGTTAAGATAATGAGGGTAATCTAATATTATGCTTCAGGGCTTTAGTTACCTGCCTATGGGGTTCAGAAGGGAACTCTGCTTCCAGGGACTGTGCAGAGTTCAATTGGCCAAGTGCTTTATGATTTGTGTTTTGTTTCCTCTGAAGCCTCAGGTATCGGCTACTGCCAGAGGCCAGATACCAAACTGGTGACACTCAGATTTTGTCTCCTTTTAATATCAGTGGGCTGCCGGGCAGCTACACCAACATTTCAGCTCCCCCTCTCCCAACTTCAGATTTATGCCATCACCAGAGGAGGAGCTTTCTGGCTTTCCTCCAAAGCCCTGAAGAGAAAAAAACGTTTTATATGTTTCATCAGCACAAGCCACAAGTCAGCTGGGATTTTAAAACTTCTAGAAGAATCTTGGCATCTGTTATTTATTTAAAGAAAACAAACTGATCTTTGTGAATGAGCTTTTTGACCATTAAAATTACAGAAGATCGGAATCGCACATATATAATTTAGAATTGTGCATATGGGGTAGGCTCTTTTTTTTTGTTACTCAAAATTTAAGTTTAAAAATATATCACATAGATCTCCCTTGTTTAAGGATTCCTGCTCTTTAGGAAATTGATTTTTCTTATATTAAGGCTCTGACAAAACTCTGGCATCTCTCTTATTATCTATAGGCTTGGGATCAGTGTTCTACCTCACAAATGGGGTTTTATCTTCATCTCTAGTGGTCTGTGTGGCTCCTATTTCTTGGTCCTTCCAGTCATCAATCTGTTTATCTCCTCCTGAATTATCTGTTGTAATTAGAATACATTTTCTCATCTCAAGGGGAAACCAGCTCCAAATGAGCATGCTAAAAAAGCAATTACTTTTGATATTAGATATCTGTACATAAAACCACAGTATTTCTTCCAATTAAAAAGCACTAATGAATTTTGTGTCTAGAGAGGGAGTAGCCTACGCAATGCTACTGTTTCTGCTAAGCCAAGGAACAAAAAATTAGGCCTGTAAGAGGGCTGATGAAGCCAGCAGTGGCATGTGTGAAATACCTTTGAATAGTAGGTCAGGGAGAGAAAATGGCTCTGCAAGGACATATGTTCCTTTTTTTCCCCAACAGGCCTATTGTATGCATTGATGGACTTGGACACTCTCCACATTGTGCCAAGACAATTAACACAGTTTTTCCTACTACATTTGTCTCCTACACCTGGCCCTCCATTACGCGTTTTTCTTTGTATTTCCTCAGATATTCCTCTCCTCTTCTTCAAAGTCTTAAGTCATGCACTAGGAATCTTGCTGTTGGCATAGAACAGCTTTGCCAGAGATCTCCATGTGGACTCCTTCCCTCTGTAGACACAGGAGAAGTTGTGCTGAGCCTTCTCAGCAGGAAGCCTGTCTTACATACATCAGAACTGCCATCTTTCATCATCTCAAAATAACCTGAATGAATAGGGAGCTTTTATTACAAGTATTTCTACAAAAGGAATCATCTGAGAAACATCTTGATCATGTTATTTTGGAGAAGACTACAAATCCTGTCCCTAAGTCACTTTCCCATAGGAATCCTTTCCTTTTCATCTCCAAGCAGCCATCTGTGTCTGGTGGGCACATTGGGATAGAATCTGTTCAATGGGATAGAAAAGAAGATCCTCCAGCGGGCTATGAAACAACACGTTTTCTTGCTTTTATGACAAGGATGAAATCCGCAGGCCGCTGTTGCACTGCAGCCTCTGCCTCTCTTACGGATCAACATCGATAGCGAGCTCTTTGGGGTAGAAACTGTCTTTCTGTGCTCATGCAGCATCTGCTACAATAGTGTCCTGAATCTAGACTCCATGTTATGAAAACATTAAGAGAAAAAGCTGTTCTGGCCAAATTCTGTCCTGGTAGGGCTTTCAGTATTAATACATCAATATGGTAGGGGCAGACTGTGTAGGATGGAAATAAGGGTCAGCTTCTAGCCCAGATGCTGATAACAACCCTGGACATTTTTATGACATTTTCCATCTAATGTACTTTGAGCACTTGACAGCTATTCATATGCTGTGCCTCAGAATGCTTCTCTGCAACCAAGAAACATCCCCATTTTAAAAAAGAAGAAGAAACATAGAGCAAAGCATGTAAAGGGTTGGATGTTAGTCCTCTTTCAGATAATTTGTCCTAATCTACATAATTCTAAAGCTCCTGATTCTGGACTCTCTCTGCCTGACTAGCTTCTGTGGGCAGAAGAGGAACAGCCCTCCGACAGGCAGAGCTACTAAATCACTTCATCCCTTCAGCGCCGTTCAGCAGTCTTCTCACAGATAAATATCTTACAGGATTGTCAGTCATCTGTGGATGAAGGTTGAGAAACACTATCTCAGGCTCCCACTTGAACAGAGGGAAGGGTCTGGAGACGAGGTTAAGGTAAAAAAACACTGCACCACCTAGTTTCTAAAGCCAAAAGGTTGCACATTAAGTGCTTCAGCTTTACAAATTATTGTACTTTTTTCCTTTTCAAACCATCAGCCACAGGACACTGTTTGTCTTTTCTCTGGTATATCTTCAGAGATACTTGGGACTGATACTGGATACTAGGGGACATAAATCTTTCAAGCAAGCATGCAGCAAACTTGATTACAACTATAAAAAATAGGACTGTATTTTGGATTTAAGATAAATGGAAGTGCTGGAGTCATTCAAATTGGATGGGGTTTTGTTTGTTGCCCTCCTCTTTGCAGAGAGTTGGAGCCTCTGTGTCCCTGTGGAGTGTGATTTGGTGAATGTTTCTGTATGTAAAACTAATTTCATCCACATACAGCATTCCTTCTAGCTCAGAAAGAAAGCACCTTTGATGCGGACAAAATTCAGATCAGTTCCCTGAGCAGCGAATCTTATATATTATGTAGGCTTACTGCAGGGTGGTGGCAGGAGAAACTGCTTTGGGATATGGGAACTTGGGATATGCAGAAATTAAGGGCCAGGCTCTGTTTAACATTTCGATTGAATCATGAACCAGTCACTACTGACTCCTCATGCTGCATACTACTGTTTGCAAAGCTGACTGAAATAGTGTCAAATAGTGAAATAGTTTCAAATAAGATTTTTTTCTGGATATTGTTGATCCTTGTGCTTGCAACTGCAAAATGCTTTTACTTTTCCAGGTTTAATTTTGGTGCACTGAGCTGCTAATGCATTCAGCAAATTTATGCCTGTGGGCCAAAACAATTTTTTTATATTCTGCAAGACAATAATCGCAGAGAGCCACTCTTGTGCAGTATTATGGGAGTCAAGGGAAGAGGCAGATACCTATTTTGGCAAATGTTTGCATGGGATCCTTTGGCAAAAATGAAGCATACAGCATGGGAGGAAAAAGAATGCACAGGCTGTGAAAGTTGCTCAGCGTTTTGGGAGAATCGTGGTGGTCTTGTAGGATGGAGAAGAGAGAAATACCATTCTACATTTGATGCCATATGATACTACCCCACACCATTAGCTCCTACTGACATCACTGGGAATCACTGGACCAGAAGATACTTCAACTTTGGCCAGAGTGGCCTGTGTTAGAAACTGAGTGAGGCCACTTTTTAATTCCCAAATTAATCACACAGGACAAGAATTCAGGCAGTTGCTGGTTTTGATTTCTGGCTCCACTACTGTATCTTGTGCAATCATGGGGAGTTCCTTAACCTTTCAGCAGATCACTCCCTCCAACCTCAAGGGGCATTGGGAGTCCAACCTCACCGGTGTTTGGGAGGCACTGCGATATTTCAGTGACAGTTGCAAAACAGCTCCACATACTGTAACCTTCTCTACAGTGGGAGTTGCTTTGTGTTCAGTAGCCCAGTGAAAGGACACGTGAACCAATCCAAGCTAGTGCAAGAACATTATCCTGGAGCACCTCAACAGCTAAAGTATCCAAGGTAGAAGAGTTTTGTCTATTTCTGAAAAAGATATCTTTTTCTGATACTGAATGTCAAGCCCAAAAGCTTATTTTGGAATGTAGTAAATAACTTGGGTGCTTTTTATCTAGAGATTTCAAAATGTTTTGTAAAAGTAGTTACTGCTGCCATTTTGAAGTCTCTGTATGTCCCTTCTTTGTCAAACCATCTGCCTGGTGGGACTCATGAGCTCAATTTGGAATTGAGACAAAGATCATGACACCTTTTCTCTCAGCTCTAGCAACTGTGCCTCATAGGGACTTGCTTAGCCTCCCCAGGATGTCTCCTCTAGCACCCAGTATGGGCAACGTACTGAACTGAGCAGCAGATCAGAGGGTCCCTGGGCTGTGCTAGGTGTGTATGAGAGGCAAGGAACTGTTTATGTGATTGAGCCTCTCTCTGATATAAACATGTTATTTTACAAAACTTGTTCCTCTTAGTTATTTTTAGAGATCACTAAAATGGAACTACAAACAGCAAGACAACTGGTGAGCTGAGACCTTTTGCTTAGTGTTGAACAGCTCGCTCATATTGCTCTTTCTTCTTCCTCCTCCAACCAGCTGCTTTTCTTGTGCATCTGCTTCGCTCTAACACGCACTGTTAACTTCTGAAGGAGGAAGACCAATTTTTTTCCTCCATGCCTATGGATATGCCAGTCAGTGAGGCTGTAACCTTCATCTGAAGTTTCTAGTTGCAACAAAACAAGATTACAAAATTAGCACAATACAGTAATTCAAGATGGAAGCATTAAGGCTGATTCATTAGATGCAATTAATTTAATAATTGCTTCCAAAAGGGTGGTTTTGTATAGAACTAGCTTTAAAAAGTGTTGTAAGATGAGTCTTGTTTTAGCTATGTTACTGAACCTATTCTAGAGTCTATGAACCCTTTTCTTTTCTTTCAAAAGATATAACTGGAAATGCTAAAAGTCAGCTTTGTTAGTCTATATAGAGTTGCTATTGCCCCTGAATTCTCCCCCCCCCCCCCCTTGGTTAAACTAGGATGTAAAGATTTTTATTGCCTTACAAGGTATGCAGGGGTGTTTTCAGCTGAGAAATCAGAATTTGAAAAGGAAGGAAACAACTGTTTTTCTGATGAGTTTTATGTTTCCTGTTTAAAAGAGAGAGAAATGTTTCAGGGGTTGCAGGTAAAACTGCTGGGTGACTATGCCAGTTTTCTTAGAAAGAAATGTTTTATTCCCTCCTTTTAAGGTGCTAGGAGCCAGAGTACTTTTGTGTAGTTATTCAGAAGTGCAGATGGTCTAAGTGTAGATGAAGCTCAGAAGTTTGGCTTTGGAGCCCTTCTCAACCTAAGACTGAGATGGGTCAGCAAGGGCATTTCGGAGATTTTGCAGCAGTTTTGTCAGTGCTTACCAAATCTGGTGGCACTGGTGATGGAGCTGGCCTTGTGATTGTGCCCAGCATCCCTGGTACCACCTGGGCAGACTTTTCATGAAAGAGGGACGAGGTGTGGGAGCAGAGCCACAGCTGCTGAAGTGGGGGTGGCCTTGCCAGAAGTGGCAGGTTGGCCAGGAAAAGGCTAAGAACAGACCTGTGCTATTGTGAATATGGATGTATAATTATTCTCCCTTGCTTATTTTTATTTTGAATTGGCAAAAGGTTAATTATGTCTAAGAACCTTGGCTGAACCTGATTTACAGCTGCCTGTAATTGTGTTGCAAATAAAAAAAAAAAAAGTCACTAAAATAATCACAGATGTAGTTTGAGCTTGCTTTTGCCATAGTTTCTCACATAAATCTCTTCAGTAATTTTCCCATTGTGACAAGGTTTATGGTGAAAAATAGAAGGTCTCTTTTCTTCCTGGAAAATTATGCATCCTGCAGAGTAATTAATCTGGTTAAGAAACTGAGACTGGTTCATTCTTCTCTCCGTTCTCCCAGCAAGTTCTTTCTTACACAGAAATCTCCGCAGTGAGAACAATAAATTTGAAATGAGTGACAGACACTAATTATTTGTGACCTCATTGTCATCTGCGGTGTTGAACTGAGTATGACTGATCCCAGCGTATGGGCTGTAGATCTTTTTAGTCTAAAAAATTAAAGAAAAGACAGCTTTAAAAATAGCAGCTCACTGGGCATTGCCACTGTTGTTCCCTCTCTTCCCTCTCTGCCCATCACCATTTCAGAGCTGGCTGCTTGGTTTCAATCCTTCGCTCCGACACGAGCCACAGGGGTTACTCTATCAGCAATGCTGCTGTACCCTGCCCACAATGGCTTCACAAACCATGGAAAAAAGGGTGAAATGGGTGCTAGCTAGAGCCATAGGTGGGCAACTCCAATACAAGATGAGGATCTGGAATTCTACAGCAAGCTTTAAAAGAAGAAAACGGAAAAGCTCTCTCATCTGATCTGCCTTGGTTAAAACCCAGATATATGCTGGAAGTTGAACCAGAAGCACTTCTCCATCTGTCTTTTTTAGGTTTTATACTGCTCCCCATCTCTGTAGGACCTGAACACCCAGCGTATAAAGTCAATAGCAATTGTCTCTCTGCCAAGCAGCAGTATTTCCAGAAATGTATCCTTTCCCTGTTGTTCCAATAGGCGAGACCCATGGGAATGAATTCTCCTATGGGCAGTCCCTGGATTTTCGCTGAGCAGAAAACACCCAAGACGTCAGGCACAAATAACTTTCTTTGACTCCCTGTCTTTGGCAGCTCACCTACGCATCCTGTGCGAGCACTGCTGTAGAATATTTTCTGTTTTTTCACAAAAGGCTGACCAATGCAGATAACTCTCGATTTGGGCGTTAGCGAGTTACGATCTTGACTTAGGCAGTCATGGGGCAAAGCACTCTGTTAAGGAGACATTTGCTGAAGCAACAGGTAATCCTTTGAGATGAAAAATGCTATGCAAATCTTATGTGAGACATAGTTATATTGTGTCTAGCTAGCCAACTAAGCATTGAAGAACATTGCCTGTAATTGCTGAATTCAACACTCACACAAACATATATATAAAATATACTATATTCATTGGTCCTAAGAACTTCTAGAGGCACTTCAGTGCTTTTCTTGCACAATGAAGCAATGTGATATAATTTATTTAATTGCTGCTATATATTGGTCAATGTTACTGCATTGCTATAATAACTGTCAGTCAGGGTAGACTACAATTTGGGTAATGAATGGGGAAAAAACCTCACAGCAATACGTTCTGAGAGAAAATCAGACATATGATGACTCTTTCCTAGAACAAGATCAGATTATCAGCATGAAGAGCTAGAATATCAGATTTAGAAAAAAGGTATGTGGAATACTTGTCGTTATGCATGGTTTGGAAAGCTATCTAACTAATCAACTCATAAGAAAAATAGCAAACAAAGTGCTTGATGCTTCCTGTGGGTTGAAAGTTTCATTCTCCTGTTACTTGTGCTATAAAGATGCAACTGTTTTGTTCTGTAAACTGCGAGAGCGTATAGTATAAAGAATAAAGTTTTCAACTACTGGAATCAAATTGTCACTTAAAGTCAAATGAGCACGCCACATCTTGGAGTGCCTTTCATCAAAGCAGGTCAGTTAACTTTAATGAAGTCGTCTTCAATTTGCTTTGATGTAACATCAGAAGCCAGCCCAGATGATTCCGAATGATCAGCAAATAAATTTCCACATCGCAGTCTTTCAGGGATATAGGCTTTATGAAGTGTCTAGTTTTCTGGATTCGTTAACTTCTAAAGTGCTTAATGTGCCTCCCTTTTAATATGGCCTGCTTGTGCTTTTTTTTTTTTTTGGAGGGAACTGCTGACTTTTTTCTGAAACTGAGCCCCCCTTTAAAATGCCGTATGTTGGGCAAGTCAAGCAGAGGCATGCAGCATCACTGCTTGCTATTAGTGTCTTTCAAGTCTAAGACTCTACCATGCAGGAAGATCAGGCTGCTGTGGTTTTACTTTTGGGAGGGGAGAGATTTAGAGTCTCAGACATGTAATTTCTGTAATTACTTAAGCAAGGAGTAGTTGTCAGGCCAGGGATGGCAACATTAGGCCCTTCTGTTCTAATTTTTCCAAAGGAAGTAATATTAAATACTAAAGCTAGTCAAAGTGCCAAATAGCCTCTCATCCTAAATTGGAATAGAAGGGACAAATTTTACAATTTCCTTCAAAATGAAGCTCCCTAAAATATTTTCAGAAATATTTAATGTGTATTGAAGTGCTTCATTTAGTAAAGTAAAAGAATTTCTGTTGTTTGAAATCATTAATTGCAACACAACTCTTGAAGGGTTTTAGTCATGTTTCAACAGACTGTGTCATTCTCCACTTTTCTTACAGAAAATTGTTTCATTAGAAAATTCAAATAGTCCTTCTCAAATACCCCGAATATCATGATATACATTTTTTGCTTACAGCTTCTTCCTTTGCATGACCCACTTGGAGATGATTATATCAATTGATTATATCAATTCCTAATTGTGAGCCTCCCTTGTGCTAGTTTCTCCCTGTCCCTGCAGAATGCAGAAGTGCAATACCAGCTGCAGGTTATCACTTCATGCTAACCCAGTTGCTCTGTGATGATTGCTGCAAGCAAGAATGGAAGGTTCTCAGACATTTTTGAAGCAATTTTAGTGGAAGAAAGATTTATAAGGTACATTTCTACAAAGAAATGCATTTCTACAAAGAAGTGTGAGCAATAGAGTGGTTTGTGATGCATGAAATAAATTTGTTCGGTTTTTAGGGACAAGAATACTGTTTTTCAAGAGATCACAGTGGACTAATGTTAGTCATTCAGAGTAGGAACTCTCGGTGTGTTTGTACATTAATAGCAAACCGTAGGCATCCTAATATTTGTAATAATTAAGATAGAACCAGTCAGGACTGCACTAGAGAACAGCAACCAGTGTCATAAGTCCTGTCCAGACTCAGCACGCTCAGTTGTGTCTCTTGGTAAGCAGCAATTCAGCAGTGTGACTGGCTGAAGAAGAGAGCTGTCTACCGATACCACGTTCCCTGGCCTTGAGCATACCTTGCATTTTTCCTAGCATTTTGTTTCACGTACAGCTTTGAAGAAGTTCATTATTGATTAAGCATCAGTATCAATCCCAGTAGCTCGGTGTTTTGTGTCCCAGTAATACAATACCCTAGAAAAAGATGCTGTTTTGAAGCTTCATTTTTCTACTTTCCACTGATGGGTGTGTGGCCTGTGGGGTTTCTGCTCGTGTCTGTTCGCTCTCCCTTGATAGTGAGACCTGGAGCTCTCCTCCCACACACACACCTATAACGAGACCACGGCTGCACGAGCCTCTTGTTTTCGCTTCTTTTCAACAACTCACTAGGCTTGAATGCTTGGAGCTGTCTGAATTTTTCAAAAGCTCGGCCATGCCAAGAATGTTTTTCTGTAGGGCATCCTTTTTTTCTTCTTCTGCCCTCCCTCCTCCTGCTAAGGCTCATGATTCACTCTGAGACAGTTGAGCATTTCAGTGCATGATGATGAGGAACATGAAGAAGACATCAAAGGCACAAACACAAGCAAGGTCTGTCCTGACTTGGGATCACTGATTGCAGTATGAGGTGTGTATTTTTGTAAGCAATGTCTGAAATTCGGTACCAAAATTCCCGAGTACTGCAGGTACTCAGTCCTTTTATGTTCAGACGGCCTATTTGTAGTGTTGCACTTAACCTTAGCAGAGGATTTTCTCATAAGCACCTACAGTAGAAAATACTAACTTTACTCTTTCAGACCACTAATGAACCACTGTCTCTCTGTTCTGTCCTATAATTAAGCATAGATGATGATGGAGCTATAACAAGTGAGCACAGTGTTAGCAATGAGGTGCAAGAGAAATTCCTGCATGAGGGACTAAACTGTCCCAGACCTTATTGTGACTTGGAGAAGCCAGTCCCAGCTTTGTACTGCCTTGCATCTCTGTTACTAGCAAATGTTGACAGTTTCTTTCTGTCTTTCTCTTTAATTGTTTAGTCAAAATAATGACATTTTCCCCTTGAAAAAGTCTTAATTTGAAAAATGTTGAGCAGGTCAAACTCTGATTATTTTGCTCTGCATTGTAAATGATTTGGAGGATATTTGCACGTTTTTGTATGGTATCCCCAAGACTATTATAAATAACTTTTTTGCTTATAATGACTTGTTGATAGTGAGCCTTTTGGAAAGAAAAGCTTTGACATTAAACATGGGATATTTGAAGAGCTTATTTATAAGAATTCAGCATCAAGTTAAATGCCTGTTGCCATGGAAGAGGTTCTTGGCAATGTGATCATACGGGTATTTTTTACGTGGGTTTAGTTTTGTTTTACATGTATTTTTGAGTTGACCAGTAATATACCAGTGAATGAAACTTAAAAATGCATTGTTGACTGGCTAAGTGGGGCTAATTGTTTTAGTTCAAGTGTGTCCAAACTTTCTGATCCTATAAGCTGTATAGAGCTGAGTATCTTACATAATACGCATATTTCATTCATCAGAGATCTGAGCGACAGAGGAAATCCGGAGTAATTCCCAGGTGAGAGGTGGTGTCAGCTCCCTGATTGTTTTAGCACATCTTTGTGGGAACAGGATGGGCAAGGTGTGCAGTTGAGTCCCATCAATGACCCATCTATTGACTTGCATAGTGAAATTAGATTTACCCTGTATTTCCCACCCAGCAGCAGCTGGTGACCAGTTGCATAGCTGTACTCCCAGCATGGGAACCAAACCTGAACCATTCAAGAGCTGCAGGTGTTCTTAGAGCCACAGAGCAGATACTTCAGCTCCATCACTTATTCCAGAGCCGACATTAATATGGAGTTAAACTGGCAGATCTACATATGGTAGAAATTCAACATATCTCCCTTAAAATGAATGGATCTGTAATGGGCTCTACTGGGAAAGGGCCTGGCCTCCAATTCTTAAGAGGAAAATTTATCTTAATTATGTTAAGGATAATTAGGCATTTTGGAATGTTTGGAAACAAGATTCCTGTTTCCAGGGATTTATACAGGAAAAAGGAGAAATCATGAAAACTGCTAATTGATTCTTTATAGTTTGCTCATTAATAATTATGCACTGATACTACGAGATGTGTTGATATGGACTCTAGTTTGAAAAGCTGAAGATAATTTCCACAGAGCCATGGGGGTTTCAGAGCTGAGTTTCATGGGAGTTCAGATCTTGTTTATCTAAAAACATTCTGTGGTCATAGAAGAAGTTAGATCCATTTTCTTTACATTAATAATTTGATTTTTTTTTTTTTTTTGTCGTCTTCATTTAGGTCTGGCAAAGCCCATGGGATTAGTTGAAGGTCCAGGAGGCTTGGGCCAGGGGGGAATGGCTGCTACCCTGAGAGACGATAGCCATGAATCGGAGACTAAGTATGAAGAGTATGGTTACAACGCCCAACTCAGTGACAGGATATCACTGGACAGGTCCATCCCTGACTACAGACCAAAAAAGTAAGTTGAATTCCACATTATTATTAAATTTGACTGATTGTTGTTCTGTTGATCCATGGTGGCATTCTTCTCCTCACATCCCTTCCTGCTTAGAGTATGGCAGCAGTTAGTCACATATACCCCTGAGTTCAGTGAAAATTAAAAAGACTGACTGTCATCTCAAGCATGAAGTGCCGTATTAAATGCATAGCTAATTCTGTGAGTAATGCATTAATATGTACATTCAAGGCCTCAGATCAAAAACTACATCAGGACATTGGTGCTTATTGGATTTGGTTCACTTGGAAAAAGCCAGGTAGTGCCAACTGAGCCCACCATCAGAGGTGGGAGCCTTAGTCTGTGCTTCTCCTAGTCATGTGCAATGGAAGGTGGGGCAGTGACAACAAACACTTTGTAGACACTGGTCACTTAAAAAAACCAACCCATCAAATCAACTGCCTTTTCTTTAATTGCATTTGATATTCTTAGAATTGTTTAGTCATGGTTTACAATGTGCTAAAATATGAACTAAATGTAATCCATTGGGGTCCTATAATTGCGATAAGATTTTTTTTTTTCTTTGGAATGTGTGTTTATTTTTTTTCTAGTGTTACATGCCTGTGCTATGTTTGACATTGCACTTATATGTCTAATATTTATACTGATTTATTATATTTTGTATTAAATGTCTTTAAAATCTTCCATATTTATGGAGTTATGTATCTTCCAGATGAGACATCCGCACTGTCATTGTACGAATGACAATCAGTAATGTCTTAATGCAGAGGAGATCAGCAGTAATGCCTAGTTACTCTCAGGAGACAGAATTGAAAAGAATACTTAATTAATTTCTAATAATAATCTTCTGTTTTAAAAGACCCACTGGGGCTCCTAGGCAGAACTGAAAGTTAAATAAAAAAGTATCTTATTAAGTGACGAGAAAAGTTTAGCCAAGCAAAACAGCTGTGCTCTGTGAGTAGATTGCAATTGAATTAGGATTTTAGGCAGTTCAAGCTGCCAAAACCAAAATCCAGCAAAACAAAACTTCAGCTTAACTACAAATTTCATTAGTTGTGTTACATATTAATCTAATCTCAGAAGTATTGACTCAGCATTTGTTGTCTCAGACACTTGCTATACAAAAGAAAACCTAGATAGAAGAAGTGGCAAAGAGAAAAAAATCTACTGCTTTGATGTCACAGTGGTCTCATCTCTCCATCTTTCTTAATGTATCATAAAAATCCATCATGGAATTATTCTGGGGAAAAAATAGTCCGTAGTTATGCAAATATTTGAGTTGTGCCTCAGATCTGGTCCAAAGACCCTTAAAATCAGTGTGAAGTTTTTCAAATGAAAATCAGTGAGGTTTGACCTGGCCTGTTATTAGCTGCTGTGGTCAGGTGGATAATAAATGAGAATGCTCTACTAAAACCAGGACAGAAATACAAAAGTGATGGTTGCAGAGCTTGAATCTATCTCAGCAGCTGTCAGAAGCATGACAGCATTTGCAATGCAGTGATACTTCACTTCAGATTATACTCTTCCACAGTTTTACTTGGAAGCTTTGATGAGTCATTCAGATAAGCTTTTTGACGTGCTCGTTTTGGGAATCTCATAAGGCCATGCTGCATGAGTAACTGTCTGACTTACTGGGAGAACTGCCTTCCTTGTGGTGTTTTGACACTTTTGAGGTGGTTCTGGTTAGATCTAGATGCTGGAATTGAAACACTTCTCTCTAAATACTTACGAGTCACAGGAAAACCCTTCAGACTGAATTTGCTATGAAAAATAAGTGAAAGTTTGGAGAAGGTAGCAGCTTTTATTCTACAAAGAGTTTTATCCACTTGTATCAAAGGAGCTTTGGCTGCCATTTGATTGCCATTTTCTATTAGAAATTTCTGCTGTCCTCATGAGCAGCGTTTTTTGTCTCTGACCCCTTCAAATGCACAGCTACTCATATACAGTCTCTCTTGGGAGCTCTCACTCTAACACTGAGAGACAGTTTTCACTCCCTACCCTATCAACCTCTTTTTATCCACCATGTAGTATCACATCTGCTTACCTAACGGGTGATAGTTGTGCATCATAGCCGTAAGGCAAAGCTGAGCTTGACTTTCTGTTTACTCACTGTTTAGACACTTTTCTCTGATTATATATTGGAGAGAACTAAACCTCCAGATCTTTGAAATAGGCTTTGGGAAAACCACTCTTGTTTTGTCCAACTTTGTATGCTGACTTGTCCAATGGTCTCATTCTCCGTCTCTTGATAATAGCTCTCATCGCTGAGCCCTTCTCAGTCTGCTTGCAATTTATATTCATGTCATTCCCAGAACTTTTCATTTTTAAAAAGGGAGCATTTTTCATTTTTAAATTGAGAAGCAAGGTAGAATTAATGTCCAAGGCCATCTACAAAGTGCCTGGCCAGTCTATGAATAAAAACACTTATCTGGATTCACATTCCCGAAGTATTAAACCATGCTTTCTCCCCATCCTGGCTTCCATTTAAAATGTTCAGATCTACATATTTGCACACGCCAGTAGGTATTAAATATATGAACCAGGAAAATTTATACTCAAGTCTGCATTGCATAGACACGATTTAGGAAAGTAAACATGATTTTGCTATGCAAATGTGGGACTTGTAATATTCAAGACTTAATCTTCTTTTAGAAGAAGTTTAATGAGAAATATTATCTTTTAGTTCATTTTGTCTTTGAACTCCTCCCTTATTGTTGTCCAGTATCTTATTCTGGTGGAATAAACCTTTTGTTCCATCTACTAGTCTAGCTACAGTAAACATTCAGCAGTTTAATTGCTTTTTGGGAGGTATTTTCATCCCCACAAAGTAAATTAAAAAGGCATGTTACACTAAAGAGGTGTACGGTCAAACAGCGTGACCATGAAGGCTCCTAAATTCGAGTCACCTCCATGTCCTTCCACTGCAGTAAAGTCTGCAGGCCTGGGTGAGTAGTTGTACTCTCGAGATGCTTTTCCCATATACTTGCATTGTGTTCTGCTTTCCTACCTGCTGCAGCCAGTGCAGATATTTCTTTTAACTCGGAAGCCTTTTCTTTAAGATAGGAATCGCTAAGTCAGTACAGGAGACAACAGCAGATTTCGTGCATGTTGTGTTTGTGTGCCAAATCGAAGCAATGACAGTAAATACAGTTCATGCAATAATTACAAAATTATAGTTTGATCCTAACATGGTGCAATAAATATGTCTCAGCTTTTTCTTCTCTGATATTGCACCTCCCACAGCTTGAATGCTTGCCCTGTCTCTACTTAGAAAGCAGACAACCCTGGGGAAACAGTTCAAAAACATAGTGTGAATTGGTATTTCAAGCTATGTTTAGTTTCAAGAGACATGTAATATAGAGAAGTTGCAATTTTGTTTTATAAAACAATGCAAAGCCTCCCCAACAGTTTGTAAGTTTATTCAGTGTGACCTTGAACACTATTTTCATTTCTTGTTGGATTTCACCTACATCAAATAGGCTGATTTTAAAGTTGGGCTGATGATCTTTCCTTAACATATTGTGTAAGTCTTAATGGTGACTTTTTGCCTTGAAGCAGCTGAGTACAGTGCAGCTGAGTGCTCTGAGAAGATGTAAGGACCAAATAGTGGGAATGAAATGTGTTTGAGTTCAACATCAAGCAGAATACTTGGGATTTATTATGGTTGATTGATGGGTATTTAGAAATGTTCAGCTAATATCCTCGCATTCGACTGACCTGGGATTTTGCTTCACGTGCTCAGTGGGAAGTGGTCTGTTAAAATACATGAAAATAACTCTAAAATAGTGGTCTGGTTAGTATTGACTGTTATTAAATATCTAAATTCTAGAGTAAATTTTTTAGTATGTATGAAATCTACATTAACGCCAAAAGAATTTTGCAGGATTATTTTTGTTACAAGGGAATTTATAATGCTTGTGATGGAATTATTTTCATCCCCTGACATACAGGCACATATCAAGCTTGAAAAACATTTCTCAAGTTGAGGGCAAGCCACAAGAAGAAGGGGCAAGGAAAGTAGCACGGGTCTCTGCATGTCCCTGCTGCAGCCCCATCTTTGCTCCCCGGTGTGCTGAAGTTTTGCAAGGGCTATACCACCGTGGAAAATAAGTTGCAGAGAGCTCAGGATGTTTAATGTCCCGATCTCTCTTCCCAGCATTAAAGTATTAGCAGGACTTTCTAGCCCTCACTAACATACTCTCTTTCCTCTGTGCAATAGAAGAAAGAAGCTTCTCTTGTAAGGAACGGGTTATTTTTCCCTTGGAAGCACACGGCTAAACTAGAACTTGCTCTGTGGTTCTCTGGGAAAAGTGTTATTTAATGATGAAATGTTATTGGATTAATTTCCATTTATGTTCTTCCATATTAAAAATGAGGGTTGTGATCACATGAACCTGAGTACTTAGCGGAGACAAATCCAGTGTTGGCCAATGATTCTTATGTCTATGTGTGGGAAAGCATAAGCACATGTATTTGCATCAATTATCTCTACCACTACATGTAGATGTAGAAGAGCCTTGAATCCTACCCATGGGAATGCTGTGAAATCTGCTGAGCTGTGTGCGTGCCTTTCTTACCACAATATCAAAGGGCCAATATTTGACTGATTAGTCAAAAATAGATTCTGAGCAACACAGCTGAGATTTTGATGGAGATCCCACACTTTAAAACAGAAGTGCCCTGAGTCAGCCACCTAAACCCCTGCGTAGTCATTTGTCTTCAAGTGGTTTAATTTGTTAGGGGTACTGAGAGTAGAGAAAGCGAACGGGTTTAGCTAGAACATGCTGTATTGCTACAACAGGCTTCAGGAACGGCAGCAGCCATCCATCTGCCCTTTTGGGGGAATAACAGCCTTCGCTGCTGCCAGCTGTAGCACAAAATGTAAGTCTGTGCTCCAGTAACAAAGAATCATACTCAATCCTTCCCAATCATGCATGAAGACAGAGGTGCTACAGCCCCATATGACAGTAGATTTTGACTTTATCAAAGATGAAGAATGCAGAAAAAGCCAAAACCTTAGGGAATTTCATTCAAAGGTTGGGGGGAAAGGCCCCCAAACTTACAAAAGCTGTTTGTTATACAGTGTGGCATTCTGGAAAATTGGGAAGTGTCAACTAACCAGATGCTTTCAAACATAAGCATCATCTCTCAGGATAACATCAATTCCCCGGTTCTTTCTGGTGCGCAGTCTGTATCGCAAGGGGTTGAATTAAACAGGTTGAACACCTGTAAATTCGGCATTTTCGAACTTTCTATCACTTGACTTTGCAACTTAAATAACTTCCGGGGTTTCTTTACATGCAGGACATGTCCACACATACGCACACATGCACTTGTTAAAACCACTTGCTGTGATGCATTATGCATACTTTTCAGAAAAGTTAATGTGATCCCGGAGCTTCCATAAGGGCTAAATTAGCTTTTACAAGAAATTGTCGCCACTTGGTGAGGATCTTTAATTTAGCTGATCTTTTTTGTGCGACTTGATGCTGAGTGCATTGTGGCAGTTCAGTGATAACAATAATACTAATATATGGATTCCGTCTGCTGGCTCTATCAGCCAAAGGTATTTCTTTGTGTTATGGTCGTGGATGTTTGAATCGAGAAAATTCAGCCCTAAAGAACAAACTTATTGATGCTGAGGCAACTCAAGTCTTTAGCCATAAAAAGGAGAGGAATCTAGGTCTAGAGGAAATTACTTTCATTTATTCAGTTCTCTTATAGAGGCGAGCATTTTCGTTGCTTGCTATAGACGTTTCACAATAGCAAAGGAATTACATCTCTAGGGCTCTGAAATGTAATTAATGGTTCACTCCACTCTATACCTAAGGAAAAGCTTTTTTTAATTACCTATCAAAAAGGATTCTGGAATTGATCAAATAGTGCTATCAAGGGGGCAGACTTGGTAAATAGACCTCTGATTTGTTCATTCAAGGGTTTAATAACAGTAGCTAGCATGAGGCCAGTAGCTAGAAAACAGCCTTTCTGTCCTTCAGTGGCCGGTGAGCTCAAGCCTTTTGAGAACGCAGGGTGCTCACCTTTAATTTTGACCCTTTCTTTTGGCAGTGGAGCTCTGTGGACTCACTGTGGTATTTGAGCCATCAGTCAGCAGCTCCCTCAAGCCAAATCATGTATGTGTTTGCAAGTTCTCTGTCGTGAGAGGAGGATCAGGAGGCAGCTCCTCTGCCCGTCTGTGTTGGATGTCCCTGCAGGAGCAGGGCAGGAAGGCAGATGGCTTTCAAAGAGCATCAGCTTTTGGATCAGTGGATTGGAGAGGGCTAGACCTGGTATTATTTGATTTACTCCACCTCTGCAGCTTGCTCTGCCTCATGACCCACTTTTCAAATCCTCTGGAGACACTGGGTGTTCTCTGCACCGCTTAGAAAAAGGACACAAGGATCTCCAAATTAAAACAGACTGTTAGGGTTCTTCCCAGGTTAACCAGAGTGCAATGTAATGGGCCCCTTTGCAAGGCATATTTGAACTGGAACAGATCCAGGGCTTTTCAGAAATCAGAATTTCTGATGAGCAGAAAATGGCAACTGAAAAAAAAAAAACTCTAAAAATATTTTGTCAGGCTGAACATCTGTGAAATTATTGAAACAAAATGTTTAGACCAATGAAACATATAGTTTCCCATGAAAAATTTAGTTTTAAAATAATGAATTTTCTATCACTAGCTTCTACCAATACTTTCAGATTCATGTCAGGTCACAGTGAAGTGAAACATTAGTTAAAATTAAGCATTTCCTTTTTTCAGTTGACAGTGTTTCACAGTCATAGTACAGGCACAATATTTGTATTTCAATTAGGCTTCTTTTTTAATAGGAAACTTTTCCACTTTTTTTTTTTTTTGCACCTACTCTGAATAAATCTAAAAAACCATGCTAAAGTTTTGGAAAACCCATTTTGGCCACTCTGATTGCACATATGACATAAGTTGACGTAAAGAGAAGGAAAAACAGAGACAGAAAATGGAGCAGACGGAATTAAATTATCTCTGGGCAACAGATTGTGATTGTTTATTGGAGGAAAATTGAGTAAGAGATGAAACTAACTGAAGTGTTTTCATTACATCCCAAATCAGTGTCCAGATGCGGATTTTGAACAGTGCAAAGGGGGCATGTGTGTACATGTGCTCTGGGACTTTATATAGATCTCAACCAGCTTTGTCAAGTTACGCAGGCTGGACATTGTCCTCGGGCTGTGAATCCCCTACAAATAGCACAGGCGCCTTTACACGCACATTATCCGTACGCAGAATTAACGATACAGCTTCATAGAGATGTACCCAAGTTTGAGCTGACTTTCCATCTTGCCCAAGGGCAGAAGGAACTGGTGTGGACCGAGTGAGTCCCTGGCTGCTTCCTCTGCAGAGAGCTGGGCTCTGCCCAGCTACTGCCCAGTGCTTGGTGTTGTAATTCTGGCTGAGCTCGTTTGGGATATCAGTTGACAACCTAAATTTGCTCATCCTGCTGCCTCTGGGCCAGTTGTGCTTATTTGTGTATCGCTCTGTATGCCAACGGCTTATCGCTGCATTTCGGGAAGCGTTTCCTATTTGACTGTAAAGGGCTCAGACTGGAACTGTGTAAAGCCCTCAAAGGAGGGGGAAAATCACCTGCTCCTTTGGCTGGGAAAGGAAACTCCCTGTGAATCACAGGTACCGTCAGCCAGCCCCTGGCTTTACACCCAGGGCTCTTTATTTGTACTGTACCTCTGTAGTTGTCACTGAGACCTGTAGTTGTGACTTGACCCTGTTTATGAAGGTACTGTAGGTCTTCTCCCAACCTCTGCTGGAGGTCTGCTCATTTTACATAAATAACAATATATTAATTGGAATGTGGGCTCAAACTTTTGTCTCCAAAATCCCAGGTCACCATTAGATCTTTGAATATTTAATTAGTCATACAATGTTAAATTGCTCCAATGAGAAGACTGACTGAGAAAGAGACTGGCACTGTGACCATGTTTCCTAATAATAATAAAAAATTCTTGAGAAACTCCAATCAGTTTTTGAGGCCATCTGATCATCAGGAAGGTTCTCAGACTGCTTTTGCTTGAGCAACAGCGGTAGGGTAGGACCATGAGGCTGCCCAGGTTGCACTACAGTAGCGCTCTGCCTTCTGCTCTGTGTGCGAAGGGGTTAGTGACCTCCATAGGCTTTGGGAAGACAATGCCAAAGCTTTTTGCAGGACATGGCTTCTAAGCAGAGACTCCCCATGAGCTGGACTCCGTGCTGTCTCCAGAGTAGCAGTGCCCGGACACGTGGCAGTATCTCGCAGTTATTTCTGATATTCGATAGAAGTTTTCTCTGGCTTTTCCCATTAGATATGTTATTGATTCCCTTTTGTTTAGTGCGAGCTAGGCTTTCCAAGTAAGTAGTGACTTTAATTATACCACAAAGCGTATAATATAGATCTTGATTATTAATACTGGCCCATAGGATAATGAAAAGAGGACCAGCAAGGCTAAATTAAATAGAATCATAAAAATCACAAAAAACCTTTTGAGAAAACCCACCTTATATTCAAATGCGGTAATTTTCCTCTTGTTACATTTTTGCAGTGTCTTTCTGTATATTAATTGTTGAAGACAAGTTCTGCATGACTGTCAGCACTAATAAATGTAGATTTAGTGGAGGCTGAATTTGATTAACTAGAGAGCATGAAAAATAACTGATTGCAACGTTGTGTTTAAATGCAGTAAGATTGGAAGCCATTCCCTGCAATTTGTCTGCACCAGAACGTACTCTTGAATACATGAATAGTTTACCTAAGGTAGGTTGCATAACGTTGACTAAAAATTATACATCTAATTTAAGGTGATCAGCTTGGTTGCCTTTATAGTCAATGGAGAAGACATGGTAGCAATGCTTACAATGTACAGTGTGCAATGTCCTCTGGAGATCTCTCCCTCAGGAACCTAGGACAGCCAGCTTAAATAGGATTTCAGATGAATCCAAACCAAAATGTTAAATGCTCCAAGGCATAAAGAAACAAGAGAGAATTTCTGTATTAGCCACACATGTTGAAGAATGACCTGCCAGCATGGACAACCTGGGTAAGGTCCCCACCCAGCAGCTGTGGAGGCAGCACAGTTTTCAGCTAGGAGGAAAAGATGATCAAAAAGCTGTTTTGCATCCCTCAGTTTTTCTTACAGATCATGAGACTAAATGTGCCTTGTGTGACCTGCACATTTACGGGTGCCTTAAAGACAATTGCTTTTTTTTTAAAAAAGTATGTTTTAGAGACTGTAGTAACTTTCTGAACTTGAAAACAGCCACAATATTTTCATAGCAGGAGTATTTCCTCCTTAAGAAGAGCAATTGTGGGGTGCTGTCTTCAAATTGCGTATGCTATTCTTTCACAGGTGAATACCTATCGGTAATGCAGAAGCACTACTGAGATCCAGCCATGACTTGCAGCTGTCTGCAGCCATGTGCTGGCATTTTAAAGTTTCTTTCATTTCCCTTTACCGGGTCCATGGCTGATTGTTGCCCACTATCAGGTCCAGAGCGAAAAGGGATTGCTGTATATTTCTGAACTGTCATGTTATGTTACACTCCATGATATCACATTACAGGATAAAAAGAAGTAACAGAACAAGTCAGGCAATGAATTCAGGGTGGTATTTCTTTTCCTTTTATGTTTCCTTACATCTCTGTTACGCTACACCTGATATCCTTCTTACAGCTTTGAAGGAGTTCTTCTAATGGTTTGAGGTGACCATGTTCCCCTTTTCTTTCTTAAAACGTGCATGCAAATTTAGTTCTGCTGGCAATGTGAGATATGTATTATCTCCAAACGCCTTCCTGCTGTAACTTCAAAAATTAGCTAGTTTTGGTTCCTATTTTATTTAGATAGGTTTCATAGTATAAGAAAGTCAAGGTTTCAGGTCAAATAACATCGAGGTTTTGTTGTTGTTGTTGTTTGTGTCTTTGTGATAAAAACATGAACAGGCCAAAATGTCAGACAATTTACTCTTCTGTCTGAAATAAAACTGAATTGTGAACTCCAAGTTGATGCAGTGCTTCATTTTAATAGTGTCAGTTCTTGCTTGTTTTGCTTGTGTCTTCTGTTTTGAGTGAATTTAGTGCTAATAAAAGTGAGAGACTCTTAAAACTAGCCAGAGCCAGAAGTACCTGACAGTTGCAGGCCAGCAAATGTAAGCTCCCTGTCTTGGTTCGCTTGATCTAGATGCTTTCCAAGGTTTTGTTTCTCTGAAACAGCACCTGCCAGTTAGGTTGTTTGATAGTTTTATGATGTTGAAGTATGGGGCCTCTATTTTCTGTTCCTCCAGCTTTCTGAAAAATTCTTGGCTTCTGCTGTAGTCCTTCTAAACCTTCTGCTGTGGTCTCAAAACCAAATCATGGTCAAACCAGGTTGCCTTGCTGGATGCAACTCCAAAGGAGGCCCAGGGACAGTTGCTTCCCATGCAGTCTGTGCCCTCTTTTCGCTAACTTTCTACCAAACCAAATGGCTGTCTTAATAAGAAAACATTGTGCAATTTTAGCCTGCATCCTTTTGGCTACAAGAAATCCTGCAGCAGCTGAATGCTCCCACCTGGAGACTTCTCTTGAAATGTGGTGTAAGCCCTGAGGAGCAGGAGCTCCAGGCCTATGCCTTGATGCCTCCTTTGTAAAGCCAGCGCCAGGCTGATCACTGTTATTTATTTCTTGACTGTCCAGGCACGTTTAAACAACCCTTGTGAAGCAGGCATCATGCAATATATGTTTCTA
The DNA here is from genome assembly GCA_013400755.1 of Pelecanoides urinatrix. Lineage (NCBI taxonomy): Eukaryota > Metazoa > Chordata > Aves > Procellariiformes > Procellariidae > Pelecanoides > Pelecanoides urinatrix. Next base: position 265,667 of record VZTQ01012411.1, on the reverse strand, counting down.
AGCCTCAGAACTCCAAGGTGGTGTAAAACCTACTGCGTATAGCAGAAGATCAGGGTGTAAAATGTGGTGTAAAATCAGATTCCTGGTCTCTGTGGTTCTTGATGATTCTGTGCATTGAGAGGAACAGTCTTGTGAGCACTGGGGAAACTCAAGTGGGAAATTTCATTTTTCACACAAAACTTGTGGTGGAGCTTTTAAGTAGCTGAAGTATTGTAAAGGCAGGGTCACTGGGGAAACACACGGCATGCTCTGTGTTTCTAGTATTTTTTTTTTCATTCAGTGTGCAAGTAAATGCTCTGTCTTAGAAAGATTACTAGCCTAAGTCTGTAATTCATGAGTATTTGAGGCAAAGTTACTCTTTGCAAAGAAACTTGATATGGGCTGCAATTTCTTAAGTTAAGAATCCTCTGTACATTATTCTGACCACCTCTGGTGTATAGATTAGGATACACATGAAAATAACGCTTGGAAAATACTCTGAATCAATGTGTCTTATCTCCTGTCCCCAGAAAGAAAGCTGAAAGGCCCTTGCTCAGCAGAAGGTTAACAGTGGTGACAGAAGAGGAGGCAACATTATTCTCTGTTTTCTGTAGAGAATTATAATATAGCTCATATATTGTATAGGGATCTCTTAAGCAGTGACAAGAAGCCATTCAGTGGAGGAGAGCTGGCTACCCAGCACAAATGTACATCTCTCCTTATATGTCTGAATTAAACAGAGAAAATGAAGACAACTGTCATGCAGACATCAGGCAAAATCCAAATCTCCTTGGTCTAAGAAATGTACCTACAATTATTCGTGGTGATGGTGTGGCAGGATTTACCAATGAAGCATTAGGCAGCTTTAAATTACAGGAGATTTCATCTCTGTGTATTGCTTATGCACAAAGCTCCCTCTTTCTCAGCTTCTAGGAATGAAGTCCTCTGGAGTTGCATTTTACCTGTGTGAGATGCCTTCAGGTTGTCAAATAGTTCCTTAATTTAGTTTATTTTCTTCTTTGCTCCGAGGGGTGAGTATATTATTTATTCTACACTCCCAGACTTGTGTTAGTCTGCATTTATGTATTTTGTCTTCCGAATGACCTAGCACTGGGCTAGCCTCTAGGGTAGTACGAAACACGCCTCTCTGACGAAGACGGTAGTTCAGACTTGACTAATGGTAGAATATTAATAGCAGCAATAATAATTAAAACAGTACACTAAAATACCCTTGGGTGCTGTTGCTAAGTTAGACTGTACCCCTAAAATTCCAGAGGAAAGGCATAAATTTTAGTTATTTCCATCCACAAAGTGAACAGTTGTCTCATTCAGCAACTGGAGTAAGCTTTCCTCCTCTTCGTGGATGTTTCATTAGGACAGAGTTCTCCCAGAGGGTCCTGGTGGAGTTTACATTAAACTCAAGATAAAAATGACATTGAAGCTTTGCTCCTGTATTTTCAACACTGCCTGAAAACAAATACACAACTGACAGCTAGTTCATTGGCTTATTGCCTTGGTGTTACTAACCTAAATGTACCCAAGAGGCGGGGAATTGGTGTTCTGTTTGCTCATAGAGGAGCAGTCAACTCCTTTGCCTGATAGATCTGGGAATCTCTGGAAGCAGTGGGGGGAAAGTTGCTCTAAGTACAGGTTTGAGCAAATAGTCTGGATGAAACGGGTTGAATGTGTCGGTCTATAGATGAGGGATGAAGAAGGGCATGGTTGTGAACACAGCCTCAGCCTGCTGGGCAGACGGGTAATGGGAATAACCTGTTCCCCCAGTGCAGAGCACTCACTTCTAGGTTTCTTTCTGATGGCAAATTAATTTCAATCTGCAAACACTGAGGATGTGACTTCAAAGTGTCTATGGGCAAGTAGGAAAAAACGCCAGACAACATGGAGTGTAAAAGGGAATAGGTTTTCAGCACACAGATTTGGGCAGGAGCAGTGCCTGAATGTTGAAGTGCTACAATGGCCACAGCTTCTTAGAGTCAGGAGAAGACTGGCGTGTGTCCTTGGCCTGCTCAAATCCACAATCATACTTAAGTACGTTGCCTGGTCTAGGACGCGTGCCTAATTTCTGTCAACCTGAGTGAAGAGTAAGCATATGCTGACCTGTTTTTTCTGAATGAGGATAAGAGCTCATAAATATAAAAAATCCCCATACATTGAAGTGTTTTGCCGCTATGAAGTGTATGCCCTAGTTATTAGCTTTGTGCTAGACAGTAAATGTGGCTGGATTTTTGAAAAATGATTTTATTTCTACATGTAAGAAAAATTAAATTAAAATGCAAGAGTTTTCTGAAGTGCCCAAAATAATTAGAAGGTAAGAAACTGTTGTTAACATTTAAATTCTAAATGCATGAAATTGTGCTGTTCACCTTTAGCTAGCCTTTAATTTAAACAAAAGCTATAAAAGTGCAATTAGGCTTCAGTCCAATGAAGCACTTAAATATGTTCCTAGTTTTAAGTGTATGAGTAACCCCAGTGAAGTTAAGACATGCTTAACTGCTTTACTTGAATAGGACGTTTCATAAAGTAGTTATAATACACAAAGAACAATTCTGCGAGTATCATTGGGAAAGATGCAAAGAGGAGTCAAGTCCCCTCTGTGCTCCAGGATCTGACTGCTCGTAGGTTTTCACAAAGCTGTTTTTGCCCAGGGATTTATCCTGCAGGGTCCTGATCCAAAGTCCGCTGAGATCTTTGGATGTGCTCCACCATCTGTTGTTAAAGAGGCTTAGTTTGTCGGGCAGTTTCCTACCCCTGTCTACCGAGGGGAATACATACGGCGTGTGCACCTTCATTTGTCCTCTCTGCTTGACTCGGAGACGTGCCTTTTTATAAACACGCTGCTACTACCACCGGGCTCTCCACTGAATCCCATATAAAGCATCTAAACATCATGGATTTAATACTCCCATTTTCAGTGCTAAATCAATGTTCTTTATGCATTTGTTCTTGGAACACTGCTCTATTTGAACCATAATTCTTCCCACATACCATAAACTTGGTCTGTTTTCACTCTGATAGAAATTGATCATTTAAAGCACGAGGAAAAAACCTGTGACTCTGTTTAAACGTTTCAAGGCCATTGCTGGTTAGTCAAATCAGGTTCTGCATCACCTCAGCACACCAAGTGCTGTGATTACCAGGGAAGCATGACCTTTCTGGGCTACAACCAGCCTTGCAGCTGCTGGGACAGGGCAAAATTAAGAGCTTCTCACTACGGTTTTGGCAGGCAGCAAGGGGATGGGTTTACCCAGTTTATGACTGACCTCCCATTCGGTTGTTTACTCCTTCCACCGTCTGGTATTTGTACATAGGTAGAAAGAAACATTCTGCTACATAACTGGGTTTGACCAGAGATTAAAGCTGGTCTCCTGTGAAATACACTGGAGCCCATTAAAGAAAGGTTTGTTTGCCAAACATTGTTTTATGTCCTCCGGAGACCATAAAAAACATTGTTAGCTGAAGTAATAGTGGAAAATGATTGCAATCCTCTATCCTCCTCCTTGCCACCACACTGCAACGTGACAGCAAACCTGTAATGAAATCCGTGAAGAGCTCTGCAGCAGTTACCTTGAAAACTTTTTTATTGCCCTACATTTCTAGATAACACTGTGATTCTCAGCCTCTGTCCAGCACCAACAGCACCAGCTGAGGGATTGAGATAGTCAAAATTAAACAAAAGTACCTTGGATTTTTAATATTAAATACTTGCAGTAAATTTTTTAATAGTCAAGGATAACTTTTTGTATTTACATGTTATTATTTGAATAGCAAATAGCTTCAAGGATACAGCAAACTGTTCTGTGCAAATGGAAAATGGTGAATTTACTCTTATACATTTTTTATTGAAAGTTATTCCTTTGACTTCATCCACTCCACCATTTTTTCTTTATGTCTGGCATGGACTTGGAGTGCAATGGGAGGGACATTTTAGGGAAGGTGGTATCTTAAGATATGTAGTCCACTTTTGGATATCTGGGCTGTTACCTTCTCACTCCCTCCAGACATGCTGGGATTAATTCTTCCATTGCCATAAAGATCCTTTTTTGGGATCTTGATGCATCACCTTGAGTGGAAGAGTACTTCTTAATGGGAAATCTGCTAGAAATCACTGTCGGAAGTGCAACTAAATAGCTGACTTCACATTACTAGCTGGAGAGTAATGACCCTTGGTGGCAGGAACAAGAAATGGTGCCACAGGGTAGCAACCAATTTCGTGAATGCACCCTAGAAAACATTTTCTGGCTTCTTGAATGGCTTTTTGTGAACCTTCCTTAGTTGAAATATGAGGTTTTACTTTTAGTGAAGCACTGAGATGGGAGTATATTCTCTCTCCTCCATAGATGGCATAGTTCCCAGAATTAAGTTTCAAAAAGTTGCACAAAAGGTAGTATTTTCTGAATATTCTGAACTTCGAATCAAAGCACTGCTATTGTGAATTGGCAAAATGCCTTTAGTTTTGCCTGTATTTAGCATCACTTCATTGGTTTCACTGATGTTTATGTTTCACTTAGCTTCAAGTTCAAAGAGCTCTTCAAGCTCAAAGCAGAATTTTGCACGATCACCGATATGTTAAATTTTTTAAAGACAACTCTTGTTTAGTTTTTATTTTTAAAGCATGCAAGCTAAAAATCCAATTGGAACAGTGACCAGGATCTTTCAGAAATCTTGAGAATCACTTGTCAAATCTAAATAAACCATTTGTGTTTAATCACCTAAAATTCAGCAGAATACATGTCACTTGGAATTTAGTTGGGCTCTTCCTTAAATTTAAGTGCAGCACCATTAAAAATAAAGTCGCATGGGGGATACATTTTCTCTGGGGATTTTTGAAAAGCATTTGAAAGCAGTTTTCAGCTTCTCCATTAATTTCCAATCAGCCTAATGCTTTGTGATGCAGCATGCATACAGCCACAGGCAGATCTGAATGGGCACACTAGGGAATAGAGTGGAAATTTCTTACAGATGGTATTTCAAAACATATTAGTGACTCAAGTTAAGTTACCAAAAAAAGGCAAATACTTTCTACTGCGGAAGGATCGGAGTGTGAGCTTTTAGCCATTTTTCATGTTAATAAAGGGGCTTGTTTTAAAAGTGATTGGAACTAGTTTTAGCATTTTTATATATATAAATCAATATGAGTATTAGACATGATGGCATGTTTCTGGTATTGTTTGCCTGAGGAAAGCCAGAAATAGCTCACTGAAATACAGAGCCTCTTATTTTATATGTGTGTGGCAGCTACTTTTGAAGAGTCTAATAATCTTAAATGTAAGGGTTAATATTCCTTACAAATGGGGCCATCTTCATGTTACATATGTTAACTATGCATATATATTATGCTATCAGTCATCGACTGACAGTTCTCAAGGCTTTCTACCATACATATAAAATAATTTGTCAAGAGAAGGGAGGAATTAAGCCAAATAGAGCAGCAAGCATGTTAAAAAACAAAAAACACAAACATGTGTTGGGGGATTTTTTGTGCAGAGAAATTAGTCCCAGTTGTACTGGCCTGGAATTTAAAAAGAAAGGAAAAAGGGAAAAAATGAATGTCTGATTCTCAGGAAACACTTATCCCATGTGTACTGTTGTAACTTCATGGGGAGCTTTAACCTACCTGTGGAACTGCCTGTGTCCCAGCTTGAAAGGGCTCTCTCCTTCATGGAAGTGTACAGAACAAAAATTGCTGTAAATTTGGTCTTTTCTGTGGGAAATAGGACAGAAAAGAGAGAGCTTTAAGGTATAAAAGACATTTATTTTAAACAGGCTGCTGCTGTTCTTCATTCTGCAAATCCTCCAGGCACGAAGTCCAATTGTTCAGCCTGGGAATATGGGAAATTCCCAGGAGCAGATAGATGTGTGCTGGTAAACTCATGGCATATTGCAAGGATTTGGTTTGGGCTGATATTAAAGGATACTTTTCCTTGATACAAGAAGTGTTTGAGACGAGCACAGAAACAAGGATTTGGCCTGATTTCTTTCTGATGAACGTGAGTGATTTCTCTTAAGACTTTTGGATGCAAAATAAGGAAATGTGTGTCAAGGGGGCATGCAAAAAAAGCTGCTGGGAATTCCCACAGTATGGAGGAGATTTAAGATCTTAGTTTATTATTATCCTGAAAATGACCATCAACATCACTGTGTACCGGAAAAGCTGGAGGACAGATTATTTTAGCTGACTTCCCCTGACTCCCCTTTAATAGGAAGAACTGAAACACTGTGGGAGGAGGAACAGACACAGTTTGTAGTCAGGAACAGCTGAGGAGCTGTCTTTATTTTAATGAATTTCTTCTTCAGGGATAACTGCTGAGGACATGATGCGTGAATTGTGGCCAAGGGAGCAACTGAAGTCAGATAGGAGCTAGCCAGGGAAGTTGACCATTTCCAGCCTGTAAAGTCCTGACAGAGGAGTGTTTTAAATAACGCATACCATGAAAATGATCTCTCGAGCAATAGAAAGGGCAGTCATTCCTTCCGCATTACAGTCAGTTCTTGCAAAACTGTCATTCAGTTTGTTCTTTCAAGAAGAATCAGACAGCAGAGCTCAAAATTGGCTTTTGTTACTTTGGCAAATACTTTCTTTGCTGAGGACCCAAAAAATGATGGATGGATACAGGAAGTCAGTGTTCATGGTGAATGTCCAAATACTGACAGGACTGTTATAGTACTTGCAGAGGTGGAGGGAAAACTATCCCAATTTATTTAGCTGTCAGTCAGGGAGGGAAATTCACCCACCAAACCCTTTGTTCATCAGTGTTGATGTTTTTTTGGAGCTGCCTAGACTACCAAGCTTACAGCACCAACAAGAATTGCACTGTATCTTGTACCTGCACTTCCCCAAATAAATTCAGGAAAAAGGAGAAAGTGTTGATTTTTCTTCTGTGGAGGCTGTTCCATAAAGCAACATGGACTGTGAAGAAATAGCCATGGTAAAAAGGTATCTTCTGGATCCAGATTTTCTAGGCTTTTTCTGAAAGCAGCTGTCACTTCTCTTTTTACAGTGGGCTGCTTCTCTCAAGATACATAGAGCATCAGTGTTCTGTACCACTGCTCCCTTGTTCACAACTGTATTTATACTACATGATTCTTAGGGAATGGTGTCCTTGAGCTGCAAAACAGGAGGAGAAAGTAAAAGCAAGTCTTGAACTCAAAAAATGTAGTAGGTTTTTTTCCCTTTTGAATATGGCAGAAAAATCCATCCTTAATAGAAAGAGAATATTATGGCATAATACAGTTAACACCTTCTATTGAGAAACAGAATTAATTAGGAAGGAGTTGGAGCCCTCTGCATGACAGATTCATGATCCATGAAACTAATCAGTTTTGTAGCCAGTCATTGCTTTTGCCACGGACTGGTCAGCAGTTGAATCCCGTGCTGGGGAAGGAGATGTTTGCAGCTTGTCACATTTCACTGTTGTGCCAGTGCAGAACAAGAATGTAATGCTCGTTTATTCCTGCATCTGAAAGGTTACTGCTACATCTAGCACTAGCTGCAAAGCCTCAGTGGTTTTCTGGAGAGGGAAGTCAGGCATTGAACTAGCCACTAAATTTAGTGATTTAGCAGTTGTAAATCGTCTGTGCCTACAGAAGTCACAGCAGCATTTAGGTACTAAAAGGTGACCACGTATGTAAGATTACTCTGATCCTTTGGTTTAACTGGGTTCAAAATACATGTTGACCTGGTGATTAAAAATAGTATTTGTTAGCATTAAAGAGCAAGGATTCAATAATCTTTTCAATATTTATCTTTGTCCTTTCATTGATCATCTACCAAATGAAGTGCTGTTCCACCTCTTTCCCCTGCTGTGGCTATAAAACACGAACACAGACCATGCTCCAGCTTTCAAGATATGGAGCATGTTGTGGGGGTTTTGTGCTAGAACTGCAGAGGAGGTTTCTTCATTCCCAGCAATTTCATTAAGTTTGTGAAGGAGAGAAACCCACAGTCATCTCCATCCCAGTGGTTCATTGGAAAAACATATCTTGTATTAAATACTTTAAAGATTCATGAAGCAGCTTTAATTTTGTTTGCATTTCTTCCTGAAGGGTAAAGCTGTCAGAAATCTCTAAATGCATTGCCTAATCCGTTTCCAAACTCAGTACATTAAGGTCTGCCAGCAAAACTCATTTTTGGAGTTTAGCAAGTATGCAGACAGGAGAGAAGGCAGGAGAAAGCAGGAAAGATTTGTCTTTCCTTGGTAATGTACTGAACTCCCTGCATGGCTGTAGTGTCAGTCCTTCACAAAAAACAGCGCAACTCAAATGGACTGTAAGACCAGCTCTGATAAATAGAGGACTTCACATGTTTCTCTTGGATCAGATACAAATAGAATAAATACAGACAAAAGAAAATTTCCTTCCCTTCATTGCCTACAAGCTCACAGGGCTGCCATGAGCAGGCTCATGTGCAGCTGAGCAGCTTTTATTTTCTCATTGTCCCAGTTTCTAATCTATGACCTTTTTTGCATTAGTACATGATTTTTTTTCCAAGGTCTGGTCTGCCAACTGGAGAGCCTTTCCTGTTTTCTTATGCCTGCATAGACAGCGCTCACACTTGGGCTCAGGGGGCTGGCTGGGAAATGCTCATTTAAGTAACCGGTTCAATGCAAGGGAAAGAATGAGTGAAAATCATCTCTGGAGTAGAGAAAAATGATCTGACACCAAGCTCTCTGTCACGTACAAAGGAAATACCTCTGGGTTGCCAGCCAAGCTCTGCAGTAGCCAGTACAGAGCAAGAACACCCAAAGACTCTTCCCAAGACAACAGCAGGATGCCTCAGGTTTGATGCTTGGCATGTTGTATGAAAGATGCCTGAAGGACTGTTTCACATATCAAGTCTAATCCATCCCCAGCTAATCCATAGAAATGATTAGCCATGGCATCGTTAGCCTTTGCTTGAAATCGCTAGTCCTAAATGAATCCAGCGGTGTGTTTCTCTACAGCATACATATGTGCCCTGGAGAGAGGCACTGCTTCTCATGCAGACCTGAAGTCCTTTGCTGGTTTTACAGTGAGACCTGATGACAGTTCATAATACTAATTTAGAATTACAGTAATATTAAATGTGAGCTATGTCTGGCCAGCTTAGACCATCATTAGCTACTACAGAGGTCAAATGTATGCTCTTAGTTCTTCCCAAACTCAGTAGTGTTAGACAAATGTTAATGAGGCCAAGATTCGGCTATCGGTTACTGTAATTGTCCTCCCTCACCCTCACTGTTGCCACAGTTTGTAATGTGATCAGACCTAGTGCAGGGAGGTGGAGAGCGTGGTGGTTCCCAGCTCCCTTCCCTGCAGAGTGCTGGTGCTGTGGGCTCCCCAAGCAGAGCCAAGCCTCTGCTCCCTGAGAAGGGCTGCCTTAAACACCCGGACACTTTACTGCACACTATCAGGGCTGCCAAAAATGGATGACTTCTTAATTTCTTTCCAAAGTCCTTTTGGTGGTCAGGTTGAAGCATATAAGGGTGTGCCTTGCTAGGACACCTTCGTATAGTTTGATGTCTTCACCTTCTCGTTACTTTTCTTCTCAGAAGAAATAATAAAAGTGACTAATCTCTTGTTAAGCTCCTCCATTGTTAGCTCATAGGTTTCTTGCCTGATGCATTCCCTCTGTCTGCAGACTGCTGCTCCAACCATTTTCTTAGAGGGTGCCCTATGCCTCATTGAAAGTTAATAGGCTTGTTATAGCCTTACTTTTTTCCTGGGACTTCCCTGGAATGAACTCTCTCCTGCTGCCATGCTCCAGGGCCAAAATTGAGAGCTGCACCAAGGAGGACTTCACGTGTCCTCCTGACACTCTGACTTTCTCAACCTTGCATACAGGCAGAAGTGACTGAATGTCCCATTGCAACACACTTGGTCTGTTGTCAACATCTGGCCCAGCAAAGGCATGGTAAGGTAGCGGGCATGGTTGTGCTTTGATGGTAGTGCATTCTTGCCTGTGACTTGCTAATGTCACTATTTGGCCTGGAGTGTCAATTGCTGGTTAGAGTTTCTTGGAATGAAGGAAGTATTAACTGTAAATTGCCGTGGCTGGTATCTAATTACAGAATACATTGGGAAGCACTTGGGCGACAATCCAACAAAGCACTTAGCACCCACTGATTTTTAAGGGAAGGCCCCTTGACTGGGATTGCTCATGCTCTCAGACATCATCAGAAGTGTTTGTTAGTGGACCAGTACGTTCTCCTGACTACCTCAGCACATCCATCTCATTTTCTGAAGCAACTTAAGGAGTCGGGAGTTCAAGGTTGACTAGAAGTCTGCAGGAAATGAACTCCTAAATCATGGCTGTATTTTGAAAAGTCTACTCAGCTGGATGGCTTCTTTTGCTGTTCTTCAGCCTTGCTGTAGTAAATAAAACTATGACAGCTTTTATACCACTGCTGAATTCTGAGGTTTGCCTTTGCCCATCTAGATGTTCCTGTTGCAGCGGGATTACCCAAGATATTCTAACATGTAATGGTTGGAGCGCTCTTTCCAAATGCAGACATAATGCAGTTTTTCAACTATGTCCTGCTAACAGAGAAAGGGGAGAACTGACAGAAGGAAGGTTGCAGTGAGAAGTGATAGGACTGACTTAACCCAGGTGGAATAACGAATTCAAAACAGCCTTTTATCAAAAGCGGTCCATGATGCCCTACAACATAAGTAATTGTTGAGAACCAGCGAGACTGTGAAGTCACACTTAGGATAATAATGCATTTAATTTAATGTGACAAAGAACAGATAAATCAAAAGTGGAGGTTATGGTGTAGGTGTGCTGGTTTTAAAGCTTGTATTAGAAATACTGATTTTTGTAGAATGTTAAGTGGGAGGATGAAGGAAAAGCACTGGGGATTAGTCCTACTCAACCTTTCAGTCTGGACAGGAATGTGTGGCTGGAGGTGCCCAGGTGTTTCAGTTCACTTACCAATAAAACAAATACTTTTTACTCCAGAAAAGTTCAGCAAAATTTTTTGATCAGAAGATAAAGGAAGCCCAGCCTAATCCACTGAGGTCTTGTACTATTTCAGTGGTTCCCTCTCTTTTTCTAGGCAAAATACTTTGGTCCTTCCACACATGCCTCCCTCTTTGACATCTGTGTCCATCCTACCTTTCCTTTGATTGCTTGTCCCTCTGCATTGCCCGTGCTGCTTTGACTGCCCTCTCGTTCTCACTGCACTTCATCCTCCTCCTCCTCTGTCACAGCCTCCGTGCTGTCTCCAGATTTCAGCTATACGGTGTCTTTGCTTTCCTTCTTCCCTGCTAGCTCCGAGTGCTGATGCAGGACCCCACCAGGATGCATGGCCTGGGGTGGGCTCCCTCCTCTGCCTCACTTCCACCAGCAATGCACCCCGTCCCTGGGTACCAGTCCGACTTACTGAGATGCAATTTGCTCTGTCCTGCTGATACAAGTGAGGCTCTGAAGCAAATCGCTGTCAGATCAAAGATGTCCCTCATCAAGGGAATTCTTGCAAGGTCCATGTTTTTAGCTGATGGCTCTTTCCTGTTGGTGAAGTATTCCCGATGGGCTTCTTTGATATGTTGGTGTGGTCAAGAGGAAAATCACATTCAAAAAGAAATTCAAAAAGGAGGCTGTGTCAGAGCATTCACACCTCCTGTAAATCTCTGTCCTTGTTCCAGGTTTATTTTTAGACACTGTAAGAATGCTGCTTAGCCAGAAGTTTTACACAGTGGTCCTCTGTATGGTACAGGCCACCAGCAAGCTGCCAGTAAGTAGCTATGGTAACACTGTAATCAATGACAAGTACTCAGGTCTCTGAGCAAATAGTGCTGGCATGAGTAGGAATTATGAATAATTGCACTTTACTAGAATTCATAACTGATTTCCAGAGGTTACCCAACAGTCAAGCGTTTGTCGCCCTCCCCATCCCCATGACTGCTGATAGTGGAGGAAAAAAGTGATTGTTATGCCAAAGTAATGAGCAAAGAGGTCAGAAAGTTTGATAAGAGCAGGAAAAGTCATTTCCTGTGATATCATTAGCAGTATTTTAGAGAGCAGGTTCAGTAATTGCTATGGTAATTCTGAATGGCTTTTGACTGTGAGAACATGCAGGTAATTTTTTAAAGTTAGTGTCTTTGCTAGCAGGAGAGAATTCCACTAAAATAAGGCAGTATGGTGTTACAGAGGGGCATGGGCTGCAGGGGCTCTGCTCTGTGCAGTGAGACTTCTCCAGGCCTCATTTTTTCTTCCCAAAATGGTCTATGGTAACATATATGCATCAGTGAGCAAGCACAAAAGGAAATTGTGAATCTCAGGATGTAGCTGCCTACCAAGGTGACGTCTCAGATGGAGCAGACCTGTTTTGCAAATATTTCCACAATGCATGCCTGTACAACAAATGTCATATATTTATTATTGCTGCACAAACTGCAAAATCAGAAAGGGTGGCAAGTGCTCTTTGTATGGGAAAATGCAAAATTTGCGTGAGTGGGTCCTGGTTTTAAAAGTGTGAGATCTAATTATGAGTTAATAGCAGACCTTCTGATGGTTCCTCTGGGAGCGCAGACAGGCTGTAGTATTGTGGGCCTTCCCCAGGTTGTTTTTGAGCAAAGTCATTGATATTTGTTTGGTTTTCAAGTGATGCTTTTAACCTTCTGGAAAATGAGAGCCTCTATAACCTGTGTGCATGCAGATATGCTTTGGTTTTTACTGAGTTGATGGAAAGTTTGCTAGCTCCTAGCTATGTTGCTTCTTTTGAGCTTTTACCCCATATTTGTTTGGGGTTAGAAAGGACAAAACCTGTAAGTCCCTATATGCTGGAAAGCAACGGAGGAGAAGACGCTCTTCAGTGTATTTTACCTCCCAGTAGCTACCTGGGTTTTAATTCTTTCTTTCTTCTCTCCAGGTGCAAACAGATGACCTACCCAGATGACCTGCCACAGATCTCTGTGGTCTTTATATTTGTAAACGAGGCGCTCTCTGTCATCCTGCGCTCTGTGCACAGCGTTGTGAATCACACTCCGTCGCACTTGCTCAAGGAGATCATTCTGGTGGATGACAACAGTGACAATGGTCAGTATACGTAACTTTTCCTCAGAGTACTGTATCTTGTGTGGTTAATGGACATGAAATGTGAATCAAAGCTTGAATGCTTTTTTAAAATGTTGGGATGAAACAGCATTGAGTCATTCTGCATTTAAACAACCAGAGGAGGAAAGTCATACATGCAACCACTGATTTATGGCTAATAAGCTGGATCATAAGTTGGTGTAAATTAACATACCTTGAAGTCAGTAGAAGTTACAAGAGTTTGTGTTAGTTGATGAGATGGTTGATTGAGCCACTTGCACAAAGCTGTGAGTAAATATTAACTATTTGTGTAATAAATAAACATTATGTGGATAAACTCTGCCAGTTTAATTGAAATCCTCACAGGATGAATGACATTTGTATAGGCAATCTTAATATAGAAATGACACTTTTCTCCAAATTTTCAGATCTAGAGGAACATCACCATTAACAGACTAATAGTTTAAATAATTTAATTTCCAAGGAAAAGTGGGGCTACAGAGTCTCCTTAAAGATAGTTTCTGCTCTTCTACGTGGCAGCACACTTCGCTTTCTCATGTTTTACACAGGCATTGATAGTATCAGATTTTGAGTCTGATTTTTTTGTTTGGTTGGTTTTTTGAGGTAGGGAATAAATTACACGATGAGAATGAAACAAGCATAGGCACAAAGCACATGAGACTTTAGGGTCATGTGGTTCATTAATGTAAAAATAACACTTTTGTTACAGCAATCAAAACTCAAAATATTGGTGAGCATATAGGGTGCTATTGTTCAACATGTTTCACAGGATGGTCAGGTTTGAAGAGTGTTGAGGTTGTGTTTTAAGTTGTGTTGCTGTGACTAGCAGTGTTGTTGTGTTTTAAGTTGTTATACCTTAGACTTCTAGAGCTGTTGCAGCTTCTCAAATCATATTTGTTAAAATAAGGCTCCAGTTTAGCATTTTCTCCACAGCTCAACAGCTTTAAATCTTCCAGTTTTAAGTTGCTTTTCCTCTTCAAGATCTCCAAAGAGAAAGGAGGGTTGAGAGAACAAATCACTAAAACTAATATAAGTTCCAAAACCTATAGATTTAAGAAACCTTTTGTCCAATTCTGCTTTCAATTATGGCAGCGTAACCTATGGAGTAATTATGTGAGATTGCAAAGTGTTTGAGTCAATATAATACAGAGGAGAATTGGACTCCTTGTTTCTCAGTGAACTCTTATATAGCTTTCCTCTGTCATTCTTTTAGGTAAGTGGAGATTTATCAGGTCTTTGATTCCGATGATAATGATTCTACTGTGTAATATAGAACAGAAGAATGAGGCTCCTAATGTCCTGGAGGCTTCTACTAGTTTTCCTAATAAATATATTTGAATAAAAGCCTCATTATGAATAAGTTGCAGTGTAAATGAATTACCAAACTAGATTGATTTAAAAAAATAGAGAGACCATTTTGGTAATTTGCCTGTTTATAAGCCTATTGAAATGAAGCTGAATGAAGGAGTGAATGAGTTCTGCTCCATCTGTGGTTGAATGCTGGAAAATGAACAAAAGAGAAGAAGTCTGTTTGAAATCTTCAATATCCATTTAGTTCAACAGGGAAGAAGGAGTCTTGGTATTGAGGAGTCTTAATTATATTTAAGGGAAAACCCTTAAAATTAAGGGAAATTAATTCTGATCTGAATTAGGTCTTGACCCAAAATCCATTGAGGTTATTTTTCAAACTCTTACTGAATAGCTTAAATCAGGGAAAAAAAATCACCAGTCTCCCATGTTACACTGCTGTAAGGTTGGAATTGCTCCTCCAGAGGCCAGTTGTGACCTAATGCAAATCAGCAGAGAATTAGAATAGTAATTATTTTAAAATATTTAGACAAACTACCTCTTCAAAATAATACTCAAATCCGTCAGGCCATATTAGGCCTGTGCAAGTCTCGCGGTAACTGGTCTGATGTGTAGAGAATTTCTCTGAGCTGATACCCCTGGAACTGGTCCATGCCACAACTGCAGTACTTTGTATCTGTGAGAGTGACCAAGGGTTTAGGAATATTTAAGGATTTTTTTCCCCTTCTGTTGCAGGATAAATCAAAGTAAAACATAACGTTGCAAGGCTTTTCTCATTCTGAATATTTGTGGGGTTTTTTTTTGTCCTGCAGTTGAGCTAAAATTTAATCTGGACCAGTATGTCAATAAAAGATACCCAGGTCTGGTGAAAATAGTGCGCAATAACAAACGAGAAGGACTGATTCGAGCCAGAATCCAAGGCTGGAAAGCAGCAACCTCTCCTGTCGTCGGGTTCTTTGATGCTCACGTTGAGTTCAACATTGGCTGGTAAGTTGTTGGCTATTCCCACAGGGAGAGCACTACTGTTACACTGTGCCCTACGTCTCAAAGGCTGCGAAAGAGATTTGCTCAGCAACAGGGGAGCTGAAAAACTGTAGGGATGAGATGGCTGTAGGCTAGTGTTATCACATTAGCAATTAGTTTTGAATAATATTCTTGATTATTGCAACATTGCCGACAATCTTCTGCAATGGCTGCAAGATCCATAAAAAAGCTGTTGTGCCTGCTCTAGTACAGCTCAGTGGAGGGAAAAGTAATTTAAACCACAATGAATATGAAAACTCCAAAGCAGTCAAATGGGGAGACACCATTAAGAAGGCTCTGGGCTGGAGGCATGCTTTCAAGTACGTTTATTTTATCTTTATGTCATTTTTTACCATTTCTTCTTAGAAACTTGAATACCAATCTCATTTCCTCGTAAATTTTCTTGCATTTACATTTGAGGGAAACATTGAATTATTTCCTGCATTTTTAATGGGGCTTGAAATGAGCACACTTTTCCTCATCCGCTTTGTTTTGCAAGGCAGCAGTATTGACTGTGGCAAGCACAGTTTTGGACCTAATGGGCCAGATCTGCAGTTGGAGTAAATCTTTGTACCGCCACTTAATGGCCAATATTTGGCATTATTGGAAGTCGGGACTGAAGGAACTGAGAAGCTGCTGGGACCTTCGGTATGTAAAATGTGTATTTTCCAAAGATAGGTTGGTATTTGATAAAGATGGTGCAGGGTTATGGTGGAGCTGATTATGCTCTGCAGTTCTGGGAGATATCCCCAAATTAAAACTAAAAATAGCTGTACTTATAACCAGAGAGAAATTTAATTGCAAAGGAGTGGAGTGTCTATTTTTATACGTTCATGAATATCTTTATAAAATGGGAGATGCAATAGAATAAGTCTTGTAGTGCACCTGGTTTATGTTCACCCCATTTTTTTCCCCCAAGACTATGAAAGACTATAACAGCAGTTGTAGTAATTTTCTAGAAGCTTAAGAGCTGGTTTAATTTATTTATTTACTTTTAAGGCAACTAGATTTTTCAAATAATTGCAAATGTTCATGTAGGGTGATACCAGCTACTGGACAGAATCAGGGACTGGGGAGAGCATGCTCTGAGTGCTGTTCCCCATGCTTGTCCTGCCCAAGCTGCAGTTTTCTGAGCCTTGCGGAGAATTTTGTTATCACTTCTATAAAGGACATTGAGATCTTATTGATGTACTCTACCGAGAGAAGCTAGGCAATGGTGTCAGTAAGCAGGAAGGGTTTTATGCTTGGTTTTGGTTTTGTTCAGAGCTTTTTTTAACCTTACTGCTTGGCATTAATGTCAGAAAGGGTTGAAATCAGCATAGCAAGAACCTAGACTACTCAGTAAATGAGAGTGTGTGTGTACATCTGAGATAAAAAGTGTTTGCATTTACTGCATCCTCCCTGGTGTACTCTTTCAACAAGTGCGCTTAAGTCTCAGTAATACTGTTGAGCCAGGCTGTGCAGCTGCTTTGAGACCACTTGGCTTCTGGAGTGGCCGCAGAGGATGAATGAGAATAGCAAATGTGCACCAGAAGCATCACGTATCCCTTTGTTTCAGAGCCACGTGGAGGCTCAGAGTGTTCCCTCCTGGTGTTTCTCCTGTTCCCCCCAACCTTTGGGGCTGCTGACAGCCATCTCAAACCTCGTTCTATTGGTTTCCTCCTAGTTCTAATTCTGTCCACCTGTGCACATGCGGTTGCCTGTCATCTCAATTTTCATCTCATCTTCTTTTACTAGGAGGGACTGGAAATCCTTCCATCTGGACTGCTCTATTTTTTCCCACCAGCTTAACATTGCCCCTACTCCATAACCCTATAAACTTGGCAGTCATGCGGGAGTATCTTGTTAAAGTACTGCTGTTCTATTCTCCTATTAAGTCTCATCTTGCATGAATATTTCCCCCCATTTTCAATGTATATTCATGTATTCAGAGGCCACATGGATTGCTCCCACTCAAAGCTATGGATTATTTGTGAGGCAATTAAAAAGAAGCCAATTCCTTTACCACAGAAAAGAGCATTAGCTTTCTGTTTGGTTTTTGTGCCATGTAAAAGTCAACTACCTGCAGTGCAATTTTAGTCTTCCAACCTATGGCTGCTATGCCTAATGAGTTGGCAGATTAATTCATAAAGAATCAGAGGAGGACTTCATCACTTCCTCATGAAATATGCAGGACTTTGACAACAAAAGAACTTTTCTTTAAACAATATTTGGGTGAGCTTTTGCCTTATATTGCACTATAGCATTTTATGGGCTCTCACAGCATTACTCTCTAGGGACACTTTTTCTAAACTAAAATACAATCTGGTAGGATATAAAAATATACTCTACAACCTGGTAGGTCAAATTAACTATTGAATTATTTATTTTGCTGTGCTTAATTGCTGCTTTTTTGCTTCTCAGGTGTTGAAATGCATTAACGCAGAGCAGAGATTTTCTGCTGACCTCCTCTTCCCCTTAAGGCTTTTGATAGTGTAAGCCAATACTGCTGCTGTGAGAGCGAAAGTGGAGGGGACTAACTGAAAGGGAGGCCATTATTATGAATCCTCAAATGGAATTTAAAATTAAAATTACATTATAATGTACAGTTCATATGTAAAATTCTACCTGTCCTGCAATAGAACCTTGTCTGGTTTTAATGGTTACTTAATGTCAATAGAAGTCAGCATCTGGAGCCAGCAAACCAGCAGAACCAAGAGGTATGAAAAGCTCCTGTACGTTCCTCTCAGAGGGTATATTTAAGCCTGTATAGTTCTGTTTTCCCTTCAGTCCTCTGAAGTTTTCAGCATTTCTGCTCTGGCTTTTGTATTAAGTCCACCCACTGTGCGTTAAGCAATGCACAGTAGCACTGAGTACAGACCGTTGCATCCTGGCCGCTAATTGTGTTGCAGAAGATGTAGAGCATTATATAGACTCCTGTCTTTGAGAGATGGGAAAGAATAACATGGCAAGGAGAAGAGAACTTTCACTACATTATAACTGGGAGCAGGAAAGAGAGGTAGCAGAGACGGGGTGTTAATTCTCTGGGTGAGAAAAAGGACATGTTGAGTGAAGGAGAGCAGAAATCGGTAAGTGAAATGCACAATATATTAGCAGCCGTAAAAAGGGTGCTAGGAGCCATAAAAGAAGACATAATGGTAGAGTATTATACTTGCTTTCTATCTTAGGAATTACTTTTGCTCCTTTCACAGAGGTAGTATCAGAGCACTGAATGGAGTTATGCAGTACTGTAGTAATTAAAATTTTGCCAGACAAAGGGGGAGTATCAATAAGGCAGCGGTGGAGTAAGAGGATTTCATCAAAGTTTTCATTATATCAGAGAGACAGAGACAGCCTGACATGAGAAAGAGGACCTGAAATATAAGCCAAGTATCCATCAGACTGTGCCACACGCAGCCCATCATTATGGATTATCCCTGAAGCTGGCAGTGTTTTAAAAATATAGAAAACTGGCATTTTAATGAACTAAGAAGAAGAGGTAAAGATCAAGATCCCCAGGTCTATGGATAATACTTTGCAGATGCTATTTTATACTGTAATATGTAGTGCAATTTGCTATAGTGGCCATAAGCAATGGATTCTTGAGAAAGTGTGTAAAGGAAAAAGGAAGTTGATTTCCCCCTAATCTTCTACTGGCGTTGGTTATCCCAAGCATTCTATAATGGAGACATGGTTATGCTTTTGTAGGGCAAAGCCATAAGGTCTTTGCTCCCCCGAGAGTTCCCTTGTTAATATTTTCATGCAATGTACTGGAAGCCAAACTCTACCAGCAGGTGAACTCCCCGTTCCCCCTGTTCAAGCGCAGGTGGCTCTTTGGGGACCTGGCAAGGTCCAGGTGGTTCTTTCCTTCTAGGGAGAGAAGTGCTGAAGGTGGGGGTGAAATTACGTTTGCAGTCCTTCTCCTGTGCAGTCCCTCCCCTCTGGAGGGTTCATGCCTATCACTCCTGCTCAGGATGTGGTTCATTGCAGCATCCCTGGTACCATGCGGAGTTTGACCTGGGAATGTTCATTTATGCAGATGCAAAGTAAAGGACATGTATTTAATAAGGAACTTTTTTCTCATCCAAAGCCTTTACCATCACTTAGGTAACTTAAGTGACCATCGATTTGGTAACTTAATGGGATACATGTTTTAGATAGCAAAAGTGAACTAATATTATCTGAGTGAAGAGGGAAGCGTGCAACATAAGCCATGTGGGCCTTTCAGATTCATGCGACAGTGCCAGATTACATACAGAGATATGCCAGAAAAGCAACTTCAACTATTCATCTACCTAAACAACCTAGAGTGTTCATTGAAGCATCCTCATTGCTTTTCGGTGGTGCAGAAAAGAGCTATTCAGATTTGGCAGCCAAAGAGCTGATCTTTAACTCTCCAGCAGGCATTTATGCTGTGTTCGCTCCATACTGGCTGGGGGCTGCAGGTCTGAAACCTCCCCGGGCACACAGGAATGCTGATAAAGATGTCAGGTAGAACAGATGGGGAATTTCTCTCTCCTTTTAGAGACTGAGGGAGGGAGTATGAAATTTTTTTTTTTTAGTTCTCTGAACACTTACTTACAGGAAAGGCATTCTGCATGAAATATTCCTCAGTTGGCCTCAGTGAAGAATTATGTATGTCAGTAGATCTGCTTGTCTGCGTCTGATAAATGTATATTGTCAGTGAAATGTGAGGTAGCATATGAAATCACATGCAGAATAAGCTTGCAATTTACACAGATATTTTCTTCTTACATTTCTGACATTATTATTATTTTCTTACATTTCTGTGTTAAGTTTTTACTTCATGGTACCTGAGAGTGGTACAGCCAGAATAAAATATGGTGTTAAACCCACTGAGCCATAAAATCTAGCCAATGAGACCATGTTGTCTTCCATTTATGTCTTATAAGGACTCTTCCTTAAGTCCTTACAAGAAAAAAAAGAAATTCTGGTTTGTGAAAGGGGGGGCGGGGGGGGAAGGTTGGATTTTTTAATGTTAGTTCTTCATTTTTTATTGGAGCAAAAATTAGAATAGTGATGGTGGAGAGGAAAAAAAAGACGTGTTTCTCTCCAAAGATCCCAGAGATTAGGATATTGGGGTACCCAGTTGGGACAGACCAGAATTTGATAGAATTGCATCCCCAATGCAATTCCTGTCATTTAGGAAAGGATTTACTTTTGGAGAAATTCAGAAAAAGTGACATTTGGGGCAGGGGGAAGAAGGGAGTTACTGACAAATGCCTAGTACAATCATTCTAATTAAGAACTGAAAAGTTTTCTGGATCCACTCCTCAGATGATGCATGTTAGCAAAGCATCCCTGAAGTTGTGAAGTCCATTGAAATAGAAGAGTTGGACAGCAGAGGATCTGGCCTGCGGCATGTGTGTGGTTCCTGTTCGATTGTGTGCATTTATTCCTATGTCGTGCCTTTTTAAAAGTCTGCTTGAAGTCAGCAGGTGTTTTTACATATTTTAAAAGGTGAATTATATAATCACGTGAGCTCAGGAGCTCATTACTAACTTTTTTTTATCTGGAAGAAGCTGTTCTTTTTAGCGTTGTGAAAAATCAGACTTCCCCATTGGCATGAACCCTCCGGCAATCTGATAAGGATGTAAGACAGCATAAAATTTTTGTTTGCTGTGGTTTCCCATGGGGTTTGAGCTGCTCTGAATTGGCCCAATATTAAATACAGTATGCATATATGTTCAGAGGTAGAATGGGATTAAAGGAGCCCATGTGATCACAGTATGACCCCTGCCTTTGCTCTCAATCTTCTTACAGGCTTATTCTATACTCTGGGTTAAATTCTGCCTTCCAACTCCTTTCCTAACTCTAATGTTTATCTTGGGAGCACTTATTCTTTGTGGCCCACAGCACTAGCATTGCTGGAGCTCCCACTGAAGTCATCGTGGGTGCTCAACACCTTGGAAAATCCAATGTTAATTCAGAAATTGAGCCACTGGTAGGCAAAAGCATTAAATGCATGAAATGCCTGTTCTGTGTTTAGTGATATGCTCAACAGTCTTTGCCAAATCTTTACATCCTTTTGTTGTGAATTTGCTCCTGGTCAGAGATTCCTTCCACAAATTCCCCAAGAGAGTTTCTGTAAGGAGGAGTCACTTACCGAGGCACCTGCTGTGGATGTTCCTCCCAGCACATCCTCCTGCTTGTGGGAAGCCCACCAAAATCCCAGGACAGCGATATGCTCTGTGGAGTTGCAACCCAGCACTGTCAATCGCAGGGCTGAGTCCTGGGAATGAGACTTCAGCAGTGTGTTACTGTATTTCTGGAACTGCTTCAGAGAAATCAAACCCAAGTGAAAATACCCTTTAGGCTAGCGGAGTCTAAAAGAGAACTAAATTTGCTGTTCTTTCTCTTCTGGCTTTCACCATTCACCAGCAATCTATTCAGAGTGTGAGGAGGACACTGACAAATATATGTTTTTAGAGAGGATAGAAGGGAGGAACTTCTTATGTCACTCAAATTCCAGCCCAAATTGTCAGCTTGTTTTTTATTAGGTGGAAAAAAGAACTGGATGATGTGAAGCGCTACCTTTAAAGCTGAATCTTTTGGTTATATTTAGTTTACTGAAATCTATCACATCTATGAATATGCCTGGGAGAATTTTTTCTCTTGCTCCAGTAAATAACCTGTTCACAATACATGCAACTCTGTGCCCATAAAGTACGTTGACTCAGACATAAGCTAGGAACCTAATATTTTTGCATTTGTGAAAAATAAGAGATGAATCTCAAAATTCACATCTCGCTTATGTACCTAATCAGGCAGGGCTGAATCCTGCCTCACTGCCAGCAGTGGCCATGTGGAAAGGAAATACTCAAACAACATATTGCAGCTCATCAGCATAGCATGTTGAACATAGTTGTACTTCAGCAACGTCTTCCATTCTTCCTTTTAGTCCTGGGAGCTGCCAGGAGCACCGGACTTCTGTAGATGCACAGTGGAAAAAACAAGACAAGGGGAAAAAAAAACCAGGGCAAGAACACCGGTGTCTATAAAGAGGATGAGTAAGTCTATATAATAATTTAGCAGCTTAAAATTAGGGAAAAAATTAGAAATTACTAGGAAAGATTTAATCATAATCCTTTCAAAAGCCTGAAGCAATTAGACAAAGCCAGAATTACCAGCAAAGTTGACAAAGGATTTGATGAATGTGCAGCTCAGCTTACAGAGACAAAGACACTGTGTAAGTCCATTGAGCCTAATAGAGCTACTCCAAGGCTGGGCTTTGCTAGCAGTGAATAGCAATAAAAAACCCTCGTAGTTCATGGATTACCTAAGATAAGCAATGTAAACACAGTCCATTACCCAGTCCTGTTCAAGCTTATAGTCCTTCTTCATTGGCCATTACCTGGGGATCTTGGCAGGCAGAAAA
Organism: Pelecanoides urinatrix; assembly: GCA_013400755.1. Classification (NCBI taxonomy): domain Eukaryota; kingdom Metazoa; phylum Chordata; class Aves; order Procellariiformes; family Procellariidae; genus Pelecanoides; species Pelecanoides urinatrix. The sequence goes on along the minus strand of VZTQ01012411.1, from coordinate 242,928 downwards.
ACAGAGCACAGGCAGTGTCGGTGGTGCAGGGGGCATTGGCAGAATCTGGGATTTGAATGTTCCTGTAGGTCCCACTGAGAGGAGCTAGGGCTTGGTGTCTGAATACCCCATCGCTATTTCTGCTGTCCCTGATCGGGCTAGACAAGCTGTGAAATCTCACAGGTGTACAATGTTTAATTAAAAGGCTCTCCATCCTGAGTTTTGCTAAGTAACAGAGAACAATGCTGCACTGGATTTTCTCTTTCCATCTGTGACTCAGAGCCTGCTCTCTTACTTGTGGGTGTGAACATATTTTGGAAGTTAGATACATGTACAGTCTGTTCAGATACTGAACCTTTCCTGTTCCTCATACCTGGGGGGATGTGACTTCCACACATGTGGATACAGACAGAGGAAGAAAGTCACCTCCACTGGGGGGATGGGAGTTGAGAAAATGAAGTTCCAGCAGTTGCTTTCATACCAATTCACTCCATGACCTTGGCATGGCATTTTACTTCATCTGTAACCTGAGGGTAGGGTGTCAACACTTGTTGAAGTAGTAATACATTCAACATTTACATTTCTTGAGTGCAGAGAACTGAAACAGAACTTCCATCACATGGACAGCTTTCAGATGCCTCAGATTTCATGAAAGTTGAAAATCTGAGATTTCAAATTAATAGATTGATAGAGATTAATGAAATTTCATCGTGTATTTTGATCCAGCTGTTGTGTTACACTCTAGAGATCCCACCTTGTGCCATTCAGATGCATAGCACCAAGTCAGGTGGTAATAAATGTAAGCCATATAGTGAGAAAAACACAGGAATTCAGTCAACTGTAGAGTGATGGGGATAGTTTGGTGATGGCTGGTGTGACAGCAGCACCAGAGGTGAGAATGGATTGTTCTTCTTTTATGAGGAAAATGAGGACCCAGATTAGCATTTTCAAGTATCAGATGAATACAATCGCAAATAAGATTGAGGCCTGAAAATCAGAGTGACTGTTAAATATTTTCTTCACATTCTTTCTCTAACCATTATTTGGGACACACTTCAACAGTCCAATTTTAAGCTGTCTTGCAAAGTAGCAGGCTAAATTCCCTTTATATTCAAAATAGGCTCCTCTGGAACATTATTAATCTCACCTATTTTCAGCATCTACATTATTATGAGAAGCATCTTACTATAAAAGTGCCAGCCTCTGCCTCTCTCTGCTGAGAATGAAAGTTTGAGGCAATTACCTTGAATGTGGGGGGTCTATTGCAGACATCTGACATTAAGGGAGAAAAATTCCATATCTCTTTTAGCTTTTTCATTACACGATCTCAATCTACATTTCAACGTAAAATACTTGCAAAACGAGCACACAGGGAGGAACTGTAGAAGGAACATGGAAACTTCAGGATAGTTTTAAGTATGATGGTTAAGCGGTCTTGCTTTGTATCAGCATAAACATCCCAATAATTGAGGACTTGAGGATTTGGTGACCAAAGAACTCTAACCAAGAGAGATAAAAATAGTTTTAAAAACTCCCAGTCTTTCCTTGCTTGTTAAAGACCTGTTTCCAGAATCAGATGGTAGTGAATAAGAATGACAGGATTTGATTCTTACGAAGGAAACCCATTTACAGATTTCTGCTTCAGAAGGCAGATAGTTTTCCTGCTTTGCAGGGCAAATTGGGAAATCAGACCCAAACATAATAAATTTGTGCACGGTGTGGGAGTCACTGGGTGTGACTGTGTCCTGTGATGTGCACCAGACCTCACTGGAGGATGTAATCCCTCTGCTCTGTGACTTCCCCACTGCACCAAAGCTGTTGAAGCGATGCCCAAGGGCAGGAGTGGGCCACCTCCCAAGGTGGTTGGTTTGCAAGGGAACTCGGAGTCAGTTTTGTAAGGAGGCTTCTGCTGGAAGTGCTCTGCATGGACAGTGACCTGCTCCAAGGTCATTTTGCTTCTCCACAACCACGAAGAGGAGGATTCTCCTTCCAGTCAAACCATTAGTGGCCCGTCATTAGTCACATCTATACCTGTTTGGTATTTTGAAAGCCTTTGTTTCGGAGGCCAGAAGGGAGTGGGAGAGCCTCCTGCTGATACTATGCCCAGGGGTTACCACAGCCATGCATGGAGGCACCTGATTCGTGATGGGAGAGGGGTGTCTGGCTGACATCTCCATTGTTTTGCTGTATTTTCTTCTGCTGCCTCTATGCTGATAAGCAGAGATAACATTATGGAAAGAAATAAGCAGATTCATCTTTCCTGCATTCTTCCCTGCTTTACTGGAGTTGCAAGAGTTTTTCTGCCATCCACTGGTTTTTAAAACAGTTAATCTCATAAATATAATCTTGTATTAATAATGGAAGTGGCTTATCCTGATTTGGTAGGTCACATTGGCTCTTTATGTGGGTGCATGATTGTGGCCTAAAGACCATACAAATTGGCATTCTGAATCACGTACTGCACTGTCCTGAATCTCAGTTGTTTCTTGTCTCTCCCACAGAAAAAAAAAAAACCTCCTTTGAGTCTGGGATGCAGTTCTTTAAATGCCATGCAAAAAAAAGGGGAAAAAGAAACAAAATATAATCCTGGTGACTAAAGAAAGATTTTAAAGCCAAAAAGGTACTTAACCACCTGAGCTGAAATCACTGTACCTCCTCGGGGCTGATGCACTTTCATGCTTCTGTGGAGGTCTTTGGTACCTTGCAGGACTGGGCTTTGACAATAGAAGTACTGCACCAAAAATCAGGCCGTTCCAGTCATGAGGGATGCATTGATTTATTCCCAGAATAAATCAAGTAGAGTAACAAAACAATACATGTTGCAAGTGAGATTAATATCTCTTTCATAACCTTCCTGGCCAGGGGGAATTTCTGCAACTTGCAATGTTGTTCTCTTCCCACCATGCTTGTGATCGTCCTTTTTATTAAAACTTCCATGCCCTCTGTTATTGGCATCCAGATGATACATTCAAATGTCATTTTTCTATAGGAATCCAAATAAAAATAGTTTAACTCTCTTTGACTTCTCTCCAAATGAAATGCTGTGACACCTTGTCTTTTTGTCACTTCTGCTCTTATTTTACCTTGTTTTGTGATGGTTTATTTGCAGTAAGTAGCTCATCATCAATATTCAAGGGTTTCACTGAATCTACATGTCTTTTTACTGATGTGGGAGGGGTAGAAAGAAGAAAAAGAAAGCACTAAATGACCTCATATAAGCAATATGGAGTCTGTGTACATAAAAGACAAATATTTTGGCCGAATTCAAGTACAGAGAAATTGCTGTCTTCTTACAGAAGAGATCAGAAAATTTATGATAGTTCAGATTTAGGCAGTGAAGATTGAAAATGGAGTTTGAATTAATTTCATAACTTGTCCCTTTCTGTTGGCCTACACAAAAAAATACATGGTAACAAACTAAATATAAGATAACAACAAAAAAAAAGGTAACAAATTTGAAACCACAAAGGAACAATTGCCTTTTAGCCAACAACAAAACAAAAATGAGAAAAGATCAGTGTTCAAATCCTTCTACCTCTGTGAATCACAGCAAACCACCGTTCCCTTAAAAATACATGTGAGAGCTCTGCAAAATCTTCAAAGCTTATTTCAAGGGGAAACACAGTTACAAAGGAGTGAACCGGTGGCTGTTCCTAATACTGCTTTGAGAAGTGCTTTCCACCCTTATGTAAGTCTGCTACCTCTTTGGATCAGTTTCTTTGTAGATTCATAGCAACTTCAGACTACCTTGGTCAGAAGTGAATGTTTGCACTGAAGCTTTTTACTTTCCTGAGACTTTGGGGATGTAGCTTCTGTTGAAAGCACATTGATGTTTTAAAGCCTTTTGAAATGATGGCACGTTTCCTGCAGTTCGCTGCTTTTGCACCATCTGGCAATTGAATCTTCTCAACACCAAAGAGGTTTTAGAAGGCATAATGCAGCCACGCTTGTCACTCAAAATAGATCCGATGGGGTCAGTCCTTAGGAAACAAGATTAAAACCTTTGAGTAACCTTACGATTCATTCAGTCCCTGGTGTGTGTTTTGTTCTTCAGGCCGTGTCAGCAAGAGCAGGTATTTAATCGCTACCGGGCATCCTGGTGGTGTAGCCGTTAGGAGACCATGTAGTTACTCTTGGCGATAGTGTCTCTCAACACTTGCCCATTGCAAAAAGAATTGACAGTCTCCAGGCCTCAGAATAAGTGATCGGTAAAGTTTTGTGTTGTAAAATAAAGGTAGGAATTCATTGCTGTTGCTATGTGAAGTATCCCACACCAAGCTCCAGGCTCTTCAGTGTATGACAGTGACCTGTACTCGATCCCGCTATGCTGTGTTACGGGCTGCCTTCTCGCTGGGTTACTGCTCTCGGTATTAGAGAACTTGGTTTTATTGGAGTGCAAAGCAGGACCTGGGATTACTGGACAGCTGTAAAACATTTTGCTGTTTTTATTGTTCTCAGGGTGGAACCTGCACTTACCCGGATCAAAGAAGATCGAAAGCGCATCATCTTACCAGCAATTGACAATATCAAGTACAACACTTTTGAAGTACAGCAATATGCCAATGCAGCCCACGGCTACAACTGGGGCCTCTGGTGCATGTACATAATCCCACCGCAGGACTGGCTCGATAAAGGGGATGAGTCAGCTCCCATCAGGTAAATCTCCCATGCGCTGTCATTTTCGTACTAGCGATGTTTCCATCTCAGCTGTCTCCAGAGGGGGAATTTAAGTGAAGTAAGACGATAGGCTTCGTACAGGGATGAAGCTGAAGAAAACAGATGGCTCTACAAAGCTACGGACGCATGTGTCGCATCTCAGAGCTGCATTGCAATGTACATAGAAGTGCATGTGCCTTAGTTGTGAATGTGTGGTTCAAGTTCACATTGTGGCCCTTAGTAGCATAGCAGGATCTTTTTCATCTACGCTTTTATTTTCCAATGGACTCTGGCATGAGTAAGAAGCCAGGGAAACATTGTGTGTATGAGAAACAAAGGTATTTTGTATGTGACTACAAAGAGGCTGGCTTCACTTTTGGTCTGTAGGCAGCACTCTTGGCCATCAGCCCAAACCAGAGCTTCCCAGCAGCACTAGTAGAAGATGTGTTAGCCTTGCCTTGTTGGAGAGTTGCTCTTTTTTTGGAGATGTTTGCACATGTTCTGAGTTTTCCTTCTGGATGAATTTTAAAATGAAACTGGACCACGTAGTCAGAGTGTCATTTTATTTTTCTCTTTATAGAGAAACATTTTACCTTACAAAAATGGAATTTTCTAAGGAAATACTGTTTCAGGAATTGTGATAGTGTTTTTGAGAATTGTTACAGTGGGAAAACAGGAACTGATAAGAAAGGGGCTTTCTTTCCCCTTCATTTGAAAATTCGTGTTTTCTAGTCCTTCATCTCCAGTGCAGATGCTTGTCTAACAGCTCCTCTGAGATGTACTGTGCTGGTGAAGGGTACTATTGTCAGCAACTGTTGAAATGAATGCTAAAAAATAGGAAGCCCAGGTGTGCACTTTAGGTTACTCTGCCCTATTTTTGAGATTTCTTAGGAAGAACACAAATTACGACCTTAGAGTCATCTTCATTTTGATGTATATCAGGTTCATCCTCAAGTAAGCTAAAACTCTGTTGCATAGTCCCAATGTAGGCTCTGGCAGAGAAGCTGATGTACTTCCCTCTCAGTGTAGAGCTTGAGCTGTCAGGTCCTGAGAAGTCCTCCAAGCACTTCAAACAACATACCCAGCTGAAAGGATCCAAGTGGTCTTTCGGAAGTGAAAGGACACAGACAAACTGTTCACGTTTCTAAGTGATTGGTTGGATGGGGCCATCACACAGGATCTGTCCCTCATACAGAGAGTAATATTTCAATCCATATCTGAGCAAGTGTTGCAAGTTGCTCTTAGGTTCATTCTCACGCCCTGTGACTGCAAAACAGAGCTATGCAGTAACATTAACCTTATTTACCACAAGACAGCACAGTCCTTCATCACTGACCCTTTGCTCAGCTTGAAACCTCAATAAGCAGGAAAGTAATTACTTAGGAAATCAGTTTTCCTGGATAACATGCCCTGCTCTCCTCACATTGTTTTACAAGTGCAGGTGTTTTATATCTATTTCACTCAGCCCTGAGAAATAGTTTATTGATGAAGGAAAATTAATCAGCCAAAGCTTTCATTCCTGAAATCAGGGTTTTAGTCTTTTATTCCTGAAAGGTTTTGCACACTTCATTACTTCCAGTTTATTTGTGAAATCACTGTATTAATTTTCACATGAGTTGTTCTAGTATTTGAGTATCTTCTGTTCTGGAGGCAATGATACATATCAGATAAGACTACGAGGATAAACCTCAGCAAGTTCCATAGACATGATTTCCAGTGGTGGTAGCTCATGCACTCCCTAAAGTATGGAAGCTGCATCTGCAAAACACTTCTGGAAATTCAACTACAGATCTTTTTAATAGCAAATAAGGAATCTCATCCCTATAATGCTGGGATAAAGAGGGTTTTTTCAGCAATACAGGGCCTGATTTACCGTGGGCTTTCCTCGGGTTTGTGTTCAAGCTCTTGCCAGAGTTATACTGGCACTGAGTTGGGCTGATACAGAAGTGAATAAAATCCAAACTCAAGCACTGAGGAGTGTTGAAATCTGATGCACGTAAGTAGCCGGCTCCTGAAAGCAGTGATTTTATTCTGAACCCGAGTGAAGAAACCCTCCAATTCAATAGTGCATAGACTGCCCAGAGACAGATGAGACAAGCAGCACAAGGAGGAGAGCGCCCAACCCTCCCTGACAAATATCAGGAGCACCGAGATGTTGTGATTGTATAAGTATCTCTCCTGCAAATTATGAATTACATGCCCTAAAATGCAGAGACATTAACATCAAACCGTGAACACTTACCTGTCTCCCTGGGAGCATGTGCTTGGAAGGCAGAGATCTAGGAGAGCGGAGCATCCACTTTATAGCCACACTGCCCTGATTCCTGATGGGCCTCCGAAGCAGCAGCACCTGGATGGGTTTACTAAAGCATTTGGCTGTATTGTTGTGTGCTGTTGTGTTATGCCTGCCTATAGAAATGCAACGCAATTTTGTGGCTTTTAAGTGATATGCCAGCATAATTATGGTAATGGAAAGAATGAACGTGTGAGCGTTATTGATGAAAAGAATCAGGAAGTCTGTACTTAGAATTGAGATTCGAAAGCACCCATGATGGGAACTTAGTAGCTGTGGAAAATTTAAGGTATATTTTCAAAAGGAAGGGGAAGTCAGACTAGTGAGCAAACGTTTTCAAAAATCTCTGTTGGTTTGGTACAGATTTTGATTTTGTAACCAGCTTTCCAAACCATGTACTGCAACCATGATTTGTATTTCAGTCCAGTTTGCAAGGCGTGCAAACTGGTCCACATTGATGGTGTTTGGATCCATGTGTCTGTTCAGTGCATTCATAAGATTGCAGGACTATTCATCCGCATGAAAAATGCGAGTTCATTTAGTCCTTGCTGACACTGTCCCTCTAAAGGCTTCCTTTGACACTCTCTTCAGCAAATAGTGGGGTTTTTTTGCATCTCTGTGTGTTTTGTAAAAGCAAAGGCTAATAACTAATAACGCCATGACTGGTTTTGTGGGTGGTGTAGCTGAATACTTCCTCCCAGATCTCCAAAGGGATTAAAGATTTTCAGTGTTAAAAAAATACGCGTACCCTGGTATCAGTGAGGATCAGAGCCCTGGCATTTCTGATGTTTGCTTTGTACGAGTGTCATCGATCTGCAGAAATGGGTGAGACGTTTAGAAAGTAGAGTCCAATTCCTGTTTTCTTCTGGGATTACCCAACAGATGTGCTTACTTTTCTCAGAGGTTTTCCGTTTGAAGCCTGATCCTCTGCTTTTTTGAACACTAACAGTGGTGTGATCCTATTCAGAGCCTGGCTGGGAAGGAGCAGGAGCTGTCCCTCACGTCAGGGGGGCCCCGTAGAGGCAGTCATGTCAAGTGCACTCTGTAAAATGTCAGATCAGCTGTTGTGGTCCAAGTGACAAAGGGGATGTGGCCTTGAAGTGCAAAGAAAGGTAAAGAAATAGCAAGAACAAAGTGTCAGATGTTGTAAAGATTTCTGATACAGTTTAAAGTCGGTTCTTGTTTTTTTTCCACATTAATACTCTGAAATTCAGAACAATTGGTGTTCCCTGAATTGGCTTCTGCAGGCAATCCATTTTGCATGTTTGACATTTGAGATGTAAGCTGTCTCTAATGTGAAGATTTAAATGAGGATTGTTATTTTGACACGCTGTGTCCATCACGTCATTTTCCATTTGTGTTCCTGAGAACACACTGCCCAAAACCGTCCTTATCATCTGGCAACAAACTGTGTAACAAAGAATCCTGTTTCAGAGGGTTTCTAATGAATTTGACTATGCATTGAAACAAGCTGGGGTTTTTCTGTATGCGGAAGATAGTACTGGTTTTTGGAACAGCAAGGAAGGTTTCTGGTATCCTGAGCTCTGGCTCTGGCTCGTCTTCCCTCACCTGCCGTGGTTATGATGGACTGCTCTGTGTTTGATTTCTTGATCAGTGGCCACTAACATTAGAGTCATTAGTCAGCCTCACTCAGCCAAGCACTGCACAGCTTTCCATTTTATCTTCCTCCAGCAGCAGTGGTGCATTTCATTGTTGCATATGTTCTCACTTATTGCTTTAATATACCGTAGCTTGGTGCCAGTACACACACTGAATCAGCCACTCCAGAAAGCACGCGTGTCTCGCTTATGTATATAAATTAGCGTCTGATATGCCCATAGTGAAGTGGTTTGTGCTGCCTACTTCAGCTGGGAGCGTGCGTGCCCATCTCATGTGCGAGTCAGGCCCCGAGCTGGTCTGTCATAGTGATGGTGATGCAGCCATGTTGGGTCTTCGCTGCTCTGGGAAGAAATCCGTCTGTGTACTGAGCTTAGGAAGGGGCTCATCTGTAGAGTCGCTTAGGATAAACCATGCTGTCATCTAATAATGAAACTGGTGACTGATTATTGATTGATTATGGCCATCTTTTCAGTTGCTGGTTCACAGGAGCCTATAACAGAGCAGTTTCTTTTTTATTTGTCCAGGTTCTGACGGGTATCCTGCCTGTTCCAAAAAATATACTTCCATGGGGCATCAGAGTTATTCTACATCCCTATTGCTCTGCCTTTCCTAGCCAAGCATGCTGGGTTGCTTTTTTTCACATACTATAGCTCTCCAAAGATTAACAAACCTTCCCATCATTAAGCTTGTCCATTTTTTTCCTGTAGCTCCTGAGCAGCAAATCTGTCCTTGAGTTCTGTTCTCACGGAGTGGTATGACTCCTTCTTGCAGAAGACGAGTTAAGAAAAAATAAATGCTTATGCAGGTACCATGCAGGTTTCCCCACTTACCTGTCAGGTGAGGTGCTGCTTAGGAACCTGAATCAAAGGAACATTCTGCCAGGAAAGGTGGAAAACTCAAAGATACAGCGTGTGAATGTGTCCTTGGAATCTCTCTCTCTCCTCGCTTATCCCTGTATAGATATGTTTATGTTTATATATCTATTTATAGTTATATTTGTGTTTGTATTTATGTATTTGTGTATGTGTTTGTGGGTCAATTGTCCTGGAAATTGGACTTTTTGTATGCTTTGAAAACTTTCAAATGTGACCTGATTGCATGTATACTGACCTTAAGGCAGGGGGAGAAAGATGTGCAAGGGAGAGGAAGACTTATCGTATCACGTGCAGTGTGTCAGTCTCATGCTCATCCCTTTCTCCTTCACTTGTTCTTGACGAAGCCCCCAGGCAACATCCTTCGGTTGTCTGTACAGGGGAGGAGCGGGATGCACCTGGCTGGAGAAATGGGTATTGGCACCTGCTGGAATTTTGCCGACAGAGCCGTGCTCCTGGAGATGTCGCTAAAACGACATAGTCGTGACTCAGACCTACAGCAAGTGGTTTTCATTTCTGGCCAAAGCATCCTCTGTTTCTGGTACCCCATCCCATAGCAGGCGCTGCCCTCTTCCATACTGTGCCTCTCTTCACTCGTAGCCACCCGCGCGGTACCTGCTGCAGCAGCAGGTGGGGAGGGAGGGAGCATTTAACACCCTGAAGTGCTGCTCTCTGCTTCCTCCCTTTCCTCGGGGTATTACACAGAGCAACGTCTCTCTCACAGCTCCCTTGCTACAGCAATGCCATCAGGTAATTTCCACAAATTGACTATGCTGTATCTTTCTCCAGTGCAGAATCAATACTATTCTTATGGTGCATTTTAAGGTTTTAGCTGCAAAAAACATTTTGCTGTGTTTCCCATATTATCCTTTGAGTGCTGTTGTTGATTATAATTAATGCTTATAACATCCTCCGTTGTGTCAAAGAATATTCCACAGATCAGTTAAGTTTCCCGACACCTGTGAGGTGTTGGTAAAACATAGTACACCTCTAATTGCTATTTTGTGATACCTTCCTTCTAAAAATGTCACTGTTTTACTAGAAAGTGCATGACTTAAGGAAAAAGGTCCTTTTATATAAAGCAGGTTTAGGTTAATATGTTTTACTCTGAAGCTATGAAGTGCTAAGGGCATGCACCTTCTCATTTGCTGCCCCTTGGCTAGTGAGCAGTGTTTAAGACATGCTAACACAGTTGCTTTTGCTCATATATCCATTTCTGACTTTGAAGGGAAGTCTTTGCTGTACTGTAAAAGCGGCAGATATACTGGAGTTTTTCAGGTACTGGAAAAACCGGGGATGACAGCCAAGTGAGGGTCTCATGCTTTTTGGGAAGCAGGTTTTTTTAAAAGTGTTTGTAATATGTCAATGTAACACTGCAGTCCAGCATAAAATTATCCACCTATATACTTAAAACGCTTTTAGAAGTGAATCTTAGGCTTTCAAGCTGCTGAAGCAGTTCTCAGACTTTTACCCAGTATTATGATGTGTGCTTCACAGATGGAGAAGCGGAGGTGACTCACTGAAGACCAGATGAATGACAGCTGGGAATAGAGTCAGGGTCCGCCGGCTCACAGCACTTACCAGCTCGCTGGGCTGTGCAGTCGCATTACACTTAGTTTACAGTCGGGTCAGTCAAAGCACGGGGAAGTTAAGGGCCTGGGCTTGAATGTCCAAAACTCAGGTGGAACCTGATGGAAGTGTTGAACATGCAGTATGCAGAAAATTCAACATTGTGCATCGTCGGCAAGTTCTTCCCTTGCATCAGGATGCGGCCAGGGCAGAGCCACAGGCTTCTCGGTTCAGCTTCTGGGGTTGCAGACGAGGTGCTGTGCAGACGAGGTGCTGTGCAGATGAGCAGTGGCTGCTGGCAGCCAAATTCAGGTAGAGGAAGGCACTGACAGGGGCAGTTTTTGACTGCCTTCTCTGAAAAGCTGGATGTGTTTCCTTCTGCCATTGCACTGCAGTTGTTGCTCATTCCAGAAAACATTTTTTTTCTGAATAAACCACGAAGGCTTGTGGACTCTGTATTTGAACATATCTAATAAGAAGAAATAAAACCTAGAAGAGAGAGAAGGAGTTGCAAAGGCAGTCCTCAGCGGCATTCATCTGTGAGTGATGATTATGTAGTTGCATCTAAAATGTATTTCCCACCCCCATTCAATTAACAAGTCAGTGTTTTAATGGACAGAGCCGACAGCCACAAAAATCCATCCCCCAGAGAGAGAGATTCCAGCACCTGAAAGCAGTCTGCAAAGCCTAGCGGTACCGTTCCTCATTAGGGAGGAAGGAGAAATGTCCTCATGAGAGCATCCTGCTGCTGTAAGGAGCTGCCTCCAGAGGAGTTTTGGGGGGGGGCTGGAAAGAGAATGAGTCTAAGCCCAAGCCAGCAGCTCCGTTTTGCAAAACAGTGAAGCTCTAGCCTTCATCTAGGGAAGCCTCTGTTCAGCTTTAAATACATCACAAGGAAAATGAAGAAAGTGGTGTGTGCTTGTTCTCCCCACCTCCTTCCCTTTTTTATTATGGTTAACACTTAAGAAATACCTAAATCTTCTCTCTAAGGCTTATTTCATTTTAGAGCTACTGAATTCCCTTTCCTTGGTCATGTCCTTTTATTTCAGTTTCCAGACCAAATTTATTTCTTAGTAGCCTAAAATATTGTTTTCAGTGATACAGGATGTGACAGTGAGATATATATATATAGGATATGTCTGGTCCTGTGTACAGGAGAGCTCTCAGTCTCTTTAGGCAAGTCTGTCTCAGGCATGGCTCTAAGAACTATAAGCAGGAAAATGCGTTTTACCAAATAACTTGAATTTATAAATGCCATCCATCTTGCAAAGATCCTGGTGTATAAGTACATGCATCAACAGAAGATGGATGTGTCCAGCCAGGAGTACCCAGGACCATGTGTGGTTTTCATAGAGCTCTGAGACCACTTCTAACTAGAGACTGATTCAGCAGAAAGTCTTCACAAATAACAGCACCAAACAGAGAAGTGCTGGAATTTCTTGCACAGACAAAAGGGGGACTGTGGGAGAGGTGCTGGTGATGACCCTGCTGCGGTTTTTGTAGGGTTTGTGACATCTGGCCTCAGTTTCCTCCAGCCTTTTTGACTGAATGAGTGCAGGGATCTGGCTGAGAGCCCCACTTCAGTCCAAACTCACCTGTGAAAGCCAGATGTTTGCCTCTGTAACCGCTATTGAATCTTGTCCCCCCAGCTCATGATTCAGGGAACGCATCTCACTCTGTAAGGGTGGAACGTGAGAGTTAATCAAGCTTTTTCAACTTCTTTGTCAGAAACAGTGCCGATCGAATGTGTTTCTATCAACAGCTGCCTTTTTCAATTATGCAGAGAAAACATGAGAGGGATAGTGTGCGCTGCAGTATAGGCTTGTAGTGATCTGAGAGGTTGCAATGGCTTTCAAACTGAGGAAAAGTGCAAGGGAGAGGTGCTGAAGTGGTACCAGTAATGTGAGTGCTACAGCAGAGTCCATTACAGATAAGTAATAGCAGCGCTTCAGCAAATGAACTTTTTCAAGGGTAGCAAATAGTTCCTGCCATAGGTTGGAATGTGTTCTGCAATGTCGGGATATGCATTAGGCCCACGAGCAAAGAATTGTTTTATCTAACCATATCTTGGCTGTTTGGTTGAAGCCTTTTTAACCTCCTGCTGTAGAAATGGTGAACTGCTGGTGAGAAAAAGGACCTGATGTGATAACGTTGTTCCAGCAGCCACCTGCTGCTACCGGTGGGATCCACCAATACATGGGTAAAAAATGTGTTCATTTTCCCGGCCAAGGCAGTTTTTCACATGTGTATGAAACTGCCTCATGAATATTTTTCTTAGATGTGATTGGCAAATACCTTGTGAATAGCTTTCTGTACAAACTGGAGAAACACGCAGGTATCTGGGACAAGAGAGACTTCATAGGGACAGTATAACATTAGTGCATTACAAAGGAGACTTCTTAAAATAGGTTTTAGACCTTTTCCATCATCTTTGTTTCTATAGGGCATTTTCATGATGTATATGTATAAGCTTTGGGCCATAGATAGAGCATTCTCTATTCTACTAGGAAATAGCAGATTGCTATAAACTAGAATTTTCCTGATGTCTTTTTACAATAGCAGTGTTAGGAATGATGATGTATCTGCTGATGGTCCAAAATCACCTCTCTTTCAATGGAAGGGGGAGCACAGGTCATTCTTCTAGGTCAGCTCCAGAAGTGTTCAGTTTCTCAAATGATTTTATAGTTTTCCTGATTCAGTAGTCTGGTCTGTCGGGATCCCACTAAAACGGGGGGGGTCTGTCCCCAGGGCCTGGGCGCATCCCATAGATCGGACTGCAGGATGACTACCCACGATCTTGCAGTAGCCACTATGCAACCTGCAGCTGAATTGCAAGTCAAACATGGAGCTGCAGGCTCTTGTTGGTTTTCCACCTTAAAGTTAGTCAAGTTTACATTTTTAAATTGTGGGCTATAGTAGCAAAACCTAGTTCCTACCTTGAATTTTAAAGAGGCAGGTGGTGTGACCAGTACAGAGATACAGAGAAAGTGTGGACAAATTAAGCTAGGAAATGTCACTAGCTTATGTTGCATTGAAATAATGCTTGTGTTCATATGGTAAATGATCTCAAAATTTGTTGTCATGTAGCGCTGCTCAGTGACAGGCTCCAGGCTGCTTTGTAAAGGAAAGCAGAACCATGGTTTCACAGATAAAGAAATTGATGCTCAGAGAAGGGAAATGATTTATCTGAAATCACCCAGCTGGTCAGTGGCAGAGCTGAGGGCAGAGTCTCTTCATCTGAAATTTTTTCCTTTTCCTCAGCAAACATAGAAATGTTAATCATAGAACAGCTTCACAAAGGCTGAAATTTATCTGCTAGAGTTGACTCCAGTAAGTCCCTTGCCAAACTTCACACCATGATTGATCCACAGTTCTCAACATGCACTTACTTCTAATATGTGGGTGAGGGGACTCCTCGTTTCTGACAAAGCTCATGGGGGTTTTTTTGTGTATTAATCTTCAAATAAAGTGTTGTCCAGTTCTTGTTCTACTCTGTATGGTGGTGAACTTCAGCTCCAGCACAGAGGTTTGTCTATAAAACAAAGGAAAACCAGCCTGATGCTTCGCTTACACGCAAAGAGTACTTGACTTCACATCATGTGTCTGTCTCACAGACAGCTGCTCTGAGTGTGTCTGGCAGTGTGCTAGTTATTTGCGTGGCTCTGGTCCCACGAGGTCCTTTGCCTATTGGGGGATGAAGTGCAATGTGATTGCACAGTAATGCATAAATTTAAAATTTAAACTTGAAGACTAAGAACTGTTTTGTCTATGTAAATTTGTTATGAGGTGGGTTCTCTAGTAGCTAATAAATGACTTAATTTTTTGCTTTAATCTCTCTGTGCAGGACACCAGCCATGATTGGATGCTCGTTTGTAGTGGACCGAGAGTATTTTGGTGAGATTGGCTTGCTTGACCCTGGTATGGAGGTCTACGGAGGAGAAAACATTGAATTAGGCATGAGGGTGAGTAACATGAGCAACAAAGAAGAGACTTTGTGCCATGTCCATTTGCAAAGAAAGACGGGGAGCCTGTGGTCCAACAGAATTGCAGTGTGACTGATAGGCTATTACACTGAAGTAATTGATATTGCAACACTATCTGGAACTGACAGTCCCAGTAAATGAATGTTCCTGGCCTTACTGGCCTTGAGAGGACTGATAACAGTCAGAAATATCGTTTATTGGTTCATTCTGTCAGTATCTGAACCCAATGAGACAGATTTTCCCCTTTCCCAGTAGCTCTGCTTGTGCAAACAGCTACACTAAGTCTTCATGTCTCATTGCGCCTGGATGATGTTGTATACTCGTGGCCTAGCAGATGCAGTACCAACAGAAAACTAGGGACAGGCTGGTAGAAGTCAGTTGTAATGTTCTACGTACCACGCATAAATTCTGCGGTATTTTAAAACTTTAAGGCTCCTCCTTATAGAATAAGAACTACAGGGTACAGGTATTCGATCCTGTCGGGTAGGTCAGTGCCAAGTGTGGACAGATGACTTTGGGACAGCATCAGTCCACCCTGTGCTTCTGGACCTCTAGGATGTTTGATACTTGTGATCCTTTGCCCTTGTTTGCAAGGTGGTGCGTGCCAGTAAGTCCTTCTGAAGTCCAAGGAACATGTCTTTGCTTAGCACTTTAAAATTAGGCCACTTAATGTTGCATGAACACAGTTTCCTCATTATAAAGCTGCCTGTTTAATTATTTTCCCCTTACTCTTTAATCCTTGCTTCACAGTAACATGTCCCTGGTGCATGTAATGTGCTCGTTAAAGCATATATTCCGCTCATGGTGAAACACTGAATGTCAAATTAGTCCATTCTTTATCTGACTCTTTTTTTCTAAAATGGCTACAAACTCCTTCACACCAGCGGGCTGAGGAAGAAGGTCATTGCAGCAAGAGTTTATTTTCACATATGGGTGTGTATTTATTATTCCAGCATTGCAAAAGGGATAGGGTTTGTAATGGGACTGTGTGAATACACTGCTTATACTTTAAGGTTCAGAATTCACATAGGGGACAGAAAAACAGCTACCACAAATCATCCAATTTTCCTTAAGAGGGTCAGGCTATTACCAGGATTGTGTGAGCTTTCCTTTATCATTGTGCAGGGCTTTGAGCTGTTTGAAACTTTTTCCACATGGCTGCTCCCAGAATAGATTGAACGCTCTGGCAAAACTCTGGCATAGCTGATGAATAAGCCTCCTAAGAAATCTGAAAGCTGTCGCTCTTCCTTAGACGAGAAGAACTTGCTGAGTACGATTAAGGCTCCTGGTAAACAGAGGCAAAGGTTTTAATGGGATTATGAAATGGCACTTACTTGAAGAGACAAGGATTTGAAGTGAGCAAGGACAGGTTTTCAGGGGTAGGGAACCTGTTAAAGTCTGCAGAAACCAGCTCTCATTCTTTGGGGGTTTTTTTTGTTTGTTCGGGGGGTTTTGCCCTATAAAGAATAATTAACCTTACTATTTGAAAAAGGCTTTATGAAAGTACATGAGTATGAGCGAGTTCATTCTGAAATAAGCTGTATGTCCATGGCATGGATCTGTTACTCTATATTTTCAGCCTGGATCTAGCATGGTAAGTAATATACAGTGTCTACCTCCTAATTTGCAAGTCCTATGCGTGATCCCCTCCTGTGTGTCTCTCAGAGCTGTCAGAAACTAGCAGCGTGAAAATGCACAGGAACTTTCTCCCTTCCCTCTAGGATATTTATAAAATCACTGTGAATTTACAAAGTTGTTTTTTTAACTCCAGAATTTCAAAGTAAGTTGCAAAAAATCGTTCCTTTCCCAAGGCCTGGTGCTCTGACCCACGTGGGGATATTTGGCATATCCCCTACACCTGCACAGAGGGATGCTGTGGCCCGTGAGTGACTCTCCTTGTGTGGAGCAATGAAAGACAGAAAAGGGAAGGAATAAATGAATGAATGAGTAAAGAGCAAGACATAATATAATAATAAATAATAAAATGATGGGGGAGTGGTGGCACGTGTTTGGCTAAAAACAGTCTATATTTAAAATAGCTGTAACAATAATCCTTTAAATTTTTTTGCAAACTATTATCACGTTACTGCCAAAAGAAAAGGGATTAGGCTTGGAGTGTCTGAATTAGATTACATTGCATCTAATGAACCCTCACTTAAATTGTTTTAATAAAGTGAAATAGGGAAAGTCAGTGAAACTAATGAGCTGATTTAGGAGGATACTGTTTGATAACCGAGCTAATCCCCCTTAAATCTATTGATTATTAAAAAAACATCATCTTGGGTATTCCATTATTGGCTTTTCCCTTTTCTAAATTCCATAGACGGAAATATTTAAATAATTAACCTAAGTGATTTTCCGTATTGAGTAAGCAGTGCATAAACTGACTGGGGCTACCATATCTATTGAAAATATTTAGGGCTCTGCAGCTCTTTTTTTTAACTCATATTATTTTTTATGTAAACCTCATATTGGTTAAAGCTGCAACATTCTCCTAATGCGGTAGCTTTGCAGCGAAGCCAATGTCTGGTTGCCAAGCTAGGGAGATTCTGGTTTGGTTGAGAAAAAGCACCAGCTGTTCTGGGACGTAAAAGGGAGATGGGCATGACTGCAGGCTTGTGATAGTAAGGAGATAGATGGACACTTATATAATGCCATCTTGTACTACATTTTTCAAAGATGACAGTTTCACCGCAAGATGGATAAATACAGGACTGAATTCTGTTATGGACGAATGGTGGTGTTCTCTTAGTGTTCACCAACCAGCTACTGAAGCTGATGGGAATTGTCTGTGAGCACCTAAAAGCTGATTTTGGCCAAGAATTTACAAAGTCAAATTGTGGCTGACTCCCGTGTGGATGGGGTGCCCTTCACAAGCACGGGCAACTTGGCTTGTTAGCTGCATTTGGGCAAGCACCACACGACTGGTCTGCCTCCTTGTATCCATGTGGATCCAGTGAGTGGTAGATAGCCCTATTTTTCTTTCAACTGTGGTTCAGCTGTCCTTTTCCCAACCTGGAGGCAGAGATAAAGAAAAATAATGGTGCTTTCTCCCACAGCAAAGCTGTGGCTGTGTCTGTGCTTGAAGAAGATACCCTGAACTCAGGGTAGATCACGTTCACCTTTGCTGCTCCTGGACATGAAATGGTCTCTCTGACCTGTAGCACAGAGAGATGTCCCAACAGTAAGAGAAAGTCAAGCAATGCATGAATGTAGAGTAAGACAGGGATCCCTTTAATTGAGGGTCCCAAATGATGACGCTGTAAGAAACTGCATGGTTTGCAAGCGTCATGTAAGTTCCCTTCCTACAGAGAGCTACAGACACACTTAATTATTTAGAAAGGGATCATATAAACATTGAAAAGCCTAGTTTATGATTTGACCTAATACAAGCAGTTTATGATGCATCTTTTTATAGCGAGTCATTAATCATTGCACTAAGGATCTCTCTCTTCCTCTGGTGCTTCAGTGATAAGGTGAATGAATTGCTGTTCTTTTTATTTTGTACCCATCAACTGTAATGGTGGGTGGGAAGAGATCAAACATTTATTTTAAAGGATGCTCTAGTACAAAATTAAATTCTGCTTCCACCATTAAGAATCCCAACAAATTAAATAAAAAATGCGTTGCTACATTTACAACTGAAAGCAAAACTTTTTCTCTTTTATGGCCAGCATCATCTGGCTGTACTACTTTATTCTCAATAGCACTGTGATATACCTCAAAGGAGGGAATCTGCACCCCTCATGAATTCTTACAGGTACTAACTCAGAGATTTGAGGAAAAAACAAAACAAAACAACAACACCCCCCCCCCCCCCCCCCCAACCTAATGACTTACCCAATTTGAGATATCTTAAAGAAACCTACTGTTTAAGAGGTCCTGGCCAGAAAAATTGGTTAGAGATGTCCCTAGGTACCAGTTCATCAGGATTGAAAAGAATTGCCTGAAAACAGGATAAAAGCTCAGATCATTTGCACTCTCTGCTGCTGTGATTACATTGCTCATGGTGGCCAAGCTGCCTAGCTGAACTCAAGCATGGGTTATGTATATAGAAATGGAGTGCCACCTCTGGGCTTTGCAGAAATACTGTGTGTACTGTGAAAAAATAATGATGCAGATTCACTGAAATCTCTTTATGAGGAAATAAAACTCGTTACCTAACGGACTTTCGTACACAAGCAAATCATTATACTTTCCAAACTTATGCTATATGGCCCGGCTTTATTTTCTCTAAAAACAGATGAACTACATTTTCTCTGAACAGAAATGCTACCGGTAGATTGTTGAGTAGTGAATTCTTGACCTGATTTTATTACCTTTAGCTAAGGAGATTTAGATTCCTTTGAGGAGTCAGTGTTTTAAATGCAGATTCTAGGCTGGTACGCTGTAATAAAAGTATCACAAGGTTTATGTATAGCAAACTTTAATTCTGAATTCTGGACAATTCTTTTTACCCTGTGTGATTCATGAGGCCAGGCCCTTAGTCTTAGAGTTAAGAGGTAAGTAGGAACCCTGTTCCGGAGAGTTTCTCAAAATTTCAGTTTTTTTTCCCACATGCTGTGGTAAAATACAAGTGAAAATTGTACAAAAATACAGGTAAATCAAAATGTCTTATTTCGGTAAATCCAAAAATACTTCATTTTTATTTTGACCTTTCCCAAGCTGTAGTTTTTAATATAAATTAATTCCGTTTCAAATGAAAAGTTTTAAAAGAAAGCCCTTCAGTTTGAAGACATTTAATCGTTTAAATGATGTTAACAAAAATGCACACTTGCTGGCATCTGAAAATGTAGTGCACTCTGTCCTTAGACATGCCTATTCACACTGGAGTGCTATAAATCAGCATTTTCAGCATGAAGAGAAGTGCTGTTAAAGTCTTTCTGACTGATTCTACACTGCACTCTGCACTGCCTAAGCAAAATTCTAATAAGTGATGTAATCTACTGTTATTGGAAGTTGTCCCGGCGCATAGTTTGCAAAGATCTCTGTGATAAATTTCCTAGGTCTCACCCTCCAGGTAAGCCGTGTAAGTAACAGTGTCCTTTTTTCCATCTCCAGTTTAATTTAGCGTTTTTGTAGGCATTTCCTAAGGTAAAAGGATGTTAAGCTTGTAAAGTCAAGCATTAAGAAATCGTGAAAGGATTGAATTCACGGTGCCTGGATTACATTAATTCGCAGCTCCTTTCCCTCTTCAAAAGAGGGATTGGAATAGTCTATTCTATGGTGATGTGCGTATATGATGTGCCCATCTAAACGTTCAGCATCTTTTAATTCCAGCGGAGTTTCATTGATTCAAACAGAATGAGATTGGGCTTGACATTTGTATATAGCAATAATGCATTCTGTCTGGAAAAGGAGACAGACTTAGTTGTAAGTGCAGACGCTCATGCAGGCATTAAATGCCAGGCTGCTGCACCCTGGAGTGTCCGAAGTCACCAGGAATCACCGCTGCCCCCATTGCCAAAGTGTGCAGCTGCCGTTTCCAACAGGCTACGTGGGCGATAACTGTATCAACAGCTTGGAGAAAGCTGTTAGCAGCCCTGGTTACTCTGGTCCTGGCTCTGTGGGTGTATCCTCCCAGTAACTGGTGCTCGTGCCTCCGGGCAGTGAACCAAAGAGATGCAGTGCTGTCAGCAAACAAGAAAACCATGAAAAAGCAGATGAAGAGGACAGGCTGAATTCCAGTGTGACAACCAGCGCCTGGTGCTGGGTTTCAAATGTCCGACAGCAACCACGTTTCAAACTGGAGGATTTTCCGTGTAAAGGGTCTTCCCACACGTGAAAGAGAAGAATGTGAAAACAGTGTAAAGCAAAACCAAACAGCCAAAAGATGGCCCTTGGCCCGTTCCGACTAAGTTAGAGTACTTGGGTTTTTCTCCGACCAGATCATTTATATAGTCTTAATTGTACTCTAAATGGGATGCATGATCTTGTTTCTGGGAAGAGAATCCAACTCCCTACCTGTCTGCAATTTCATTGAACCACAGTGTGCTTTTCTTTTCTTGTTTTTCTTGGGGGTTTTTTTGTTGGTGGTTTTTTTTTTTAAATAAATTGAAGATAACGGTAACCTTGAATGGAAAACAATGTTTTCATCAGGACACGGCACAACGGTGCTCTAGCATGAAATTGCCAGCAAACTACAGGACTAGAGCTTGTGAATACCGTTAAAAACACTCTCTAAAGTGGGAGCATTGGAAATAGATCAGAAAAGAGCATCTGGCCATTTGGCTTCAATATCACATCATGCTCCATTGAGTGTGACATTTTATGTTACAAACTCTTTCATGTACTTGGACATTATGAAAGCACAAGGCTGGAAATTTCAGAAAGAGATCAACAGTGAAAGAACTGAGGAAAGAAAATGCTTCCTTAGTTTTTGCTGCTTTCTTCTCAGCCACTTTCCTGCAGGTTTAATCTAAATCTAACACAAGTTCCTCTGCAGTGGCAAGTGTGAACTGAATGAGAGAGGAAAAATGCAGAGGAGTTGAGTGTGCTAATTGTGTCAAGATTGAAATAGCTTTCACTTGCCTAATGATGAGACTGAACCAAAAGCCTAGAGATGAGCTACAGCTGGTCAGAAACTTTCTAGTACAACATATATTCTATTGCAAAATAACAACTCATCCAGAACCCCAAATGTTCTGTAGAACTCTAAATTTTGATGCTGATGACTGAAAGCCTGGCTTGGGCTGTTGTGTACCCAGAGGTGCCCAGCTGCCAGTCCTTAGCTGGGTGCCCAGTACACCTGGCAAAAGGTTCCTTTGAGTTTTTTGGAACCATTTTGAATCTCTTTCAGAACTCTTAAATATTTATTTATTTATTTATTTTTATATATATCAGTGCTGTGGAAAACATCTTCTTTCCACTAAAAAAATGAAACACAGAACTGTTTCAGGATACCAGCTGTTCCCAGAGCAGGGAGATGCCTGTTTTCTAATTGACCTTTTGATGAGCTCCCCAGGTGGTTCTTGTTTTTCTGGGGATGAGAGGTTTAATCTGACCCTGTAGGAAGCATAGAGAGCTCTTAGGACAGCAGGAGTCCTTTTAGCCTGAGCTTCTGCAGCTGGAGTAAAGCCTTGGTTTGGGTCAGTGTCCTGCGTGGAGGGCCCCAACCCAGACCAGCAGCCTGGGTAAGTCCTGGAGGAGCAGCCGTGGGCTGTGAGACCCACAGCCCAAACTGCTCTCCTTGGCTGTGGCCAGGGCTCCTGTGCATGGTTGTGTTGCTGGAAGGGTTTTCCCAGGTACCATCTTCCAGGCAAACCGTCTCACTTGGGAAAATGTACTTCAGCCTTAGAGGTGAGCTGTCAGATTTATAGGACCCTCCAGTCCTGAGCGCAGTGTCTGGAGGTGGGATTGTAGGCATTGGAATGGATAACTTGTCATCTGTCGCTGAGGTGTTACCCTTGTAGGAAAATTCAAGTCACTGTTATTTATGGTGTTAAACAGAGTCGTATAAATCCTTACCGCTGGTGAGTGGAAGCGTTCTCGTCACAGGAGCGTGGGGAAAACAGAGCTGATCTTTGAGTTGTGGGTTTGGAGGGGGGAAGTGTTGTGGGGTTTAGGTTTGTTTGGTTTTGTTTTAATTCTGCCTGGAAAACTTTGGGAGGTAATATGACATTTTTTACTGTATCTTTTGCAGTCTCCTAAAGAAATGTCTAACTGACTAATAATTATCCTTGCAGTAGTGTTGCCTGAATAGAGCAAAGCATGTTGAGCTGACCTGTGTGACAGATACCTCCGAGCTGAGGAGCAGGAGCAGGGAAGGAATAATACACGTACCTGTGTCATTGAATAAAGGTTCACTCCTCGGTACCAAAAAATTATATCATTATCTTTGTTGTGTGTAATACACAGAAAAAAGCAACTTAACACTGTGAAGAAATCATGAAAGAGTCAAACTATTTTCTGTTGAAGGCAGCAGAAGATTAGCCACCAATGAGAAATTTTTAATGCAGATCTTCTATAAATTTGGTTTTAATGGCCTGCATGGCACAATGGGAATATTCACAACAAAGGAGCCCCTGGACAGGGCGGCTGTGTGGCAGCACTTGGCTGGGGAATACTTGCCAGCTGCGTGACCTCGAGGAGTCGGTTTCCTACCCTTCCTCTTCAGTTTGCCCATCTGCAAACAGAAATGATAACATTCACTGTATAGTGGGCAAAACAGTACAGGGAACAGTAAAGTTGTTCTCTCTAGAGTGGCAGAAAACGTTCTCTGAAGGAGTGCAGATGGGCTCTTATTGTTTGTTTTGCAGTTAACGTTTCAGAAGGGCACTATAGACCGGGCACCTTGCAGGAAGGTGGCAGGGAGAGACAGTTTCTCCCCCAAAGAGCTCACAAAGGAATGAGACCCAGCATGGAGGGGCTGGAATGGGGCACAGAGCAGGAAAACAGATCCCTGTTCAGCTGGGCAGAGACAGAAAATACACAGGTGTGAGTGGCTGTGGGCACGATGGCAGTCCGTGGCACAGGGTCAAAACAGCGAGCAGATGAGAAGTTCATCTGTTGCCACCTAATCTTCCTCCTGCAAGTAAACCCTAAAAGATTTTCCCAAGCTTGGCTCAGTGTTACGATCTCTTCCTTTTTGGTACTGGTGGCAGTGAGCATTTGCTTGCAGTCATGTTGCAGGAGGACACCAGACATCAATTGTCCAAAAAAAAAAAAAGCATCCTGCAGAGGTATATCATTTCCTTCAATTCAGTGTCCTTTAAAAGCTTTGGGGGAATGTTTCATGACAATATTTTGGGACATAATGTGTGCAGTAATGTACCTTTAGATCATATTGGCTGCCAGGAGTTGGGAACTTGATGACACCCATTTGCCACATTCCACATTTGTTCTGTACTGTTTTTCATCATTATTGTGGAGCTGAATTCCTGCTTTGTTCCTGCACAAATAAATTAAGTCATTTCAGTATGGAAGGAAGGAAATGAAAAAAAAAATTGCTGTAAAATATTTAAAGTCTCCCTTAAAGAGTTCCAAGATTCTCTCTCTCAAATTTTGTTTCCTACATAGGAAAAATAGGGAAACAGGTTGGCTGAAATGCTTTATTAGCGTGTTTATTGTAACTTATGTAGCTCCATGTGTAGTTTCACTACTTGCATACTGCAGCTAGTCTAGATCCATACCTTTGCATCCTCACATGTCATTGTTTCTCCTCCATGAGTATCAGATTAGATTGCGTGGCAATGTTAGACATACATAGAACATGCACAAATGCATTGCTCAAAATGCCACTGGCTTTCCATTGGTAACTTTCTTCCAACATAATGGAAGGGTGTTAGCTATTTAAAAGAAAGGAAAAACAAACACAAAATGGCATGTCTGTCATTTCCATTTGTATTCTAGGCTTAGAAATGGCAGATCTCACTGAAAAATCATATTTAATATGACATACAGAATTTATAACATGAGAAATGCAGCCAAGTAGAACCCAGAGAAGCATCAAAATATGTCTGCAAAATCTGTGTTAGGTGCAACTGCATATTACATAGTCAAGTGTTTTGACTGTATGTTTCAGTAAAGCTGTAGCTGCATATTTCTACCTAAAATGCCACTTAGATTTCCTCTGCGTCTCTAATAGCATGTCATTTACACAAATATTTTCCTATCAGCAGAAAAACAAACAACTCAGTAACTTCAAAGCATGTCATGCCCATAATTCCTAGCACATTCTGGGGGAGCAGGTAAATATGTATGCCTCCGTTTAACCAAGTGGAAACTGAGGTAGAAGACTCTAAAGATGTCCTCACGGGATGTTTGAGAGTCATTTGATGGTAGAGCCCAGGTTGCAACTATTTTAAATAGACTTTATTGGATTTTGCTACTAATTATTCTGAATTCAAAACCTGAAATGACTACTGGAGGTTACAGCACATGCATGCATTAGAGGAACTGTACTTAAAATTCCTATGTTACTTCAAGGCATGATTGAGTGAGGAGAGGACAAAGGTGATGGACTTCAAAAGGAATAAGCAAATTCTAAAGCCTGTTCCTGAGTCGGAGGGTGAGAGTACATTCAAAGCAATTCTCTTGAGATGTGGTTTTTCTGTTCCTGTTTCCCGCTGATCTTGCCATGTTGTGCTGGCAGGTACCTAGTGGGTTGCAGAGTTTCTGATCTATCTTCTGCATTGCCCTTTGTGGCTGGATCTGCAGCCGCTGTCTCTCTTCCCCCCCACGGGAGGGAAGGGGGTGTTATTTTCTGCCTCTTCTTTGCCTCCCCTTGCCTCACCATGAGTGGCCCGTGTGGGGCCAGCCTGGCAGCTGAGGACAACCTAAGGTGTCCTACTTGTGCTGCTGCGGGCAGACATACGTCGTATTCCTTCTTCACTCCTTTCCCTCACCCTTTTTACCCCTCAGCAAGAAATTAATTGACTCCTGAGCAGTTGTACTGTGGGAATGTGCAGGTACAAGCTGCACCAGTGCATGTGGGGGATCGACTGGTGGGTCTGTGACCGCTGCGTTGTTAATGGTGCCATTTTCCCTGGTCCCCTACACCTCTGTGGTTCAGCCTTTTGTGCTCGTGGTCCAGGCGTTTGTTCCTCTGACGTTGTGCCTTTAGCCCAGAGGCGCTGATCTGCCAGACCCAGTGAGCCTCAGAGAGCTGCTGACAAGTTCAGCTCCAGTTAGCTGCAGTTCAAGGTCAAATGGGACTTTACAATATGAATAAAAGTCAGGGTTTGCTGGCACATCGATCTCGGTCTTTTTGATTACTGCCAGATCGCATGAATAAATTAGCCTTGACAGGTGCGATAAATTGTGTAGACTACTGATCTCTAACAGTAAATGTTAAAGAAGGACGTGGGAGGCGTGGAGAGGAAAATACCCTCTGCAGGTGCTTGTATTAAATGAGGTGAGTTTTGATACAGTGCTCAGGGGGTGATCTTCAGGCAGGACAAGGCTTTTTGTTCATTTGAGATTCTGTGCCAAGCTGGGGCACGTCTCCTACTGAAGTATTGATTTCCTTTGTCAGAAGGAGTTTGGGTTACTGTGCGTTACGAAGCGAGAGAGTTTCAGCTGCCTTTTGCACCAGCTGCCCTACCCGTCCAGGGTGGCTTTGGACATAGATAAACAGGTCTCTAAAGAAAATAAAAGCAAAAGTAGAGGGCATTGGAAGTAGCTCTTCGTATGCTGTAATAATATATCGAACACTGTCACGCCACGATTCGTTTGCATGTCAGACCGTTGCTTTGCAGGGACTTTTTAACTGGAAACCAACACAGATATTCAGAGGAACTCACATGATTTATAGTACATGCTTTCTTCTCTATGTTTTCCTGTGTAACATAACTGAGATTCTTCATTTCCCTCCTATGCATGAATATTAGCAATATCAACCACTGCTTAATTTTTTTTTTTTAAATATGGAATTGTTATCTTTTGTTGATTGCTAAATGAACATGTGAAAAGAATTGGAAGGTAGGATGTTTTTTTTTCTGACGCTACTTCATGTGTCTCTATCTAAGAACTTTCAGTTTTCTTAATTCTAGAATCAAATATTACAATGCTCTCCAATATAAGACATATCAGAGAGCCAGACTCTTTATCACAAACATGTAGACTTGTTCTTTTCTATGTACTGTTATTCCCTTAGTTAAGCATGCCCTCTTTCTGCAGCATCATACATACATACATTCTGTTTCCCCTCTTGATAACTCATCTGTGTGTTTGTGTATATCATTCTGTGTATACCTATTTATACGTATGTAGAAGTCATGGACTAGTGCTCGTTTTGGGCCATTCCTCCTCTTGGGGCTTCTGTGAAATAGTTGGTTTTATGCTGAAATACTAAACTTCATAGTACGGTTAATCAAAGATGCACAATTTAAAATACAGAAGCTTTTTTTTATCCAAAAGTAGAAATGTATGGAAGTGCTGTATTTGAAGCAAAAGAATTAAAGGGAGAAACTTTGTTTTGACGTCAATCAATTTTGCAAAATGAAAGCAGAACAGAGTCTTTAAATTAGGTAGATTTTAAATTTTTGTTGTGAACATTCTGTATAGCTCCAATTTTCTTAACTATAAATATGCAGTTGTCACTTTTGCACATAAATTGTCCCATTAATACACATAATCAATAGTGTATGTATAATTTAAAAGGGACTATTATAGATTTGTTGTTTATATGCCAAACTGTTTGAGTGCTGTGATGAACTGATACACCCTCCATATGTGTAGTGTTAGAATGGAAGGGGTTACTAAAAAGGATTTTTACTTAAATAGAAATGCCTTTATTTATGCAGAAATAAAGATTGAGAGAGAGAGAAGGCTGGGAAAGAGAAAGGGCCTTTCCTGTTACAAGAGCTTCACCAGATGGATGGTATCCATCGTGCGCTGGGCGTGTGATCGGGGTGTTCAGAGCAGTGATGAGAAAAAGAAGGTAAAACGGGGTGTGTAGACGGAAAGGGTCAGCCACAGTGCTGAGTGGTAAGAAGCCAATTGCCTAATAAGAAGGATTTTGAGAATGGTATAGAAGCTCTTGAAAGATTAGCCAATGCAGGCAGGTGGCTCCAAGCCTCAAAATGTGTGCTTTTCTGATTACTGGTATTATATATATAAAAAAAAATGTTTACAATGCAGTCAGGAAGAGGATGAAGATCATATTTTGAGGGCCAGGGAAGTATTGTGCTGGACTTAGAAATCAGGCAAAGAAGGTGTTAAAGTAAACAGATAAGAGAAAAGCATTAGTATTTCTAGAATTGTGGCTTCTTGAACACATGCCAGATGAAATGAGGAATTTGCTCGTAAGGGTCAAAGCATCAAAAACGCCGCACAGATTATTAAGGATATTTTTTTTGCATGCCTACAAAAGTGCTTCTCAGTATTTCTGCTCACTACATCTGTTGTTTTCAGATCTTGTAAACATTAATTCTCAAATGGTAAACCTTTAAAGCTTCAGAGTAAGCCAAAAGATGAACCCTCAGGGATTTTATTTTGTGCCATGCAATATACTGTTGTGAGAATGGATTCATATGATAAATTACAGCTGTGTCATTTGCATACATTGCACTGCTCTGTTCCCTCCCCAGTAATTCACCTGTCCAACCAAAATGCCACTTTCTCAGTAAATTTAAATTTCTCTTACATTTAATATTTCCCTTCTAAAACATTTTGCCAATTGTTGTTCTGTGGCACTTGGGAGGAGGCTGGGACTTTTTGCAAACTTTACTACAATCCAAAACAAATAATTCACCCTTTTAGCACTGTGACAAACTCTTCAAAGCATCCACAAAAATAACGTGTTCTTATCCTCATTGCTGATGCATTTTTTTTACTCCTTTATAGTAAATATAGAGATCAGAATTTATTACTTCAAAAAAGGCACATCAGTCTGAAAAGTCTGAAGAAGCATTACCTCCATCAAATTCTCAACAAGGCCAGGAAAGACAACTGAATTTTTCTCTCTACTTGCATATTACCTACCTTGTACAGAAACTTGGTCACTGAAACATTATCTTCCCATACAACAGAGACATTAGCAGTTCATGCATATCTGTTAGGTACGTGATGATCCTCTATGGATTTTTATAAAAATATCACCTTCAGTAACAAATTCCTCTAAAGACCTGGAACTAATTGTATCAGCTATTAAATATATTTTATGCGGTCAAGTGTCAGCTCTCTAATAGACACATGCAAAACCTCTGTCAGCTGTTCATTCTTAAAGATCTGGTTTGACCTATCAACTAGAAATTGGCTGTCATATAGTATGTCTTGAAATATTATTTAAAATTAGATTCCAAATTCCCAAGGCAAAATGCCCTTCAGTAGGGACAACACCCCCAGAAAACAATATGTGGGAATGGAAATTCAGAAAGCAAATTGGTTTGTTTTATACTCAGCTACTGGTTGAAGGCGTCATTGCCCTAAGTTTTAGCGTGAATCCATGTTTGTTTGCAAAGATGTGCAGTGGCTTTAAGATGTGCTATGTGTAGGGCTGGATATAGCACCCACCTCCAAAGTCATCCCTTTGGGAATAGACTATAGATCTTGAACATCTTTCTTTGTCAGACTGAAACCTTACCTGGTGCCCGGAGCTCTGTCTTTGGGTTTTGGTGTGTCCCACTTGCAACTTGCCAATAATGCATTTATTTTCTCAGTCAGCTGTAGTAAACTATTGTGTATTGAACTCATAGTTCAATATTATTTGGACTGCCTCCATCATCTTAGAAATTTTGTTAGCTGATTATTCAGTTCACTGCATATGCTGCTTTCCCTTGTGTCGCCTCCCTTGATGTCTATGACATATTAATTATGACAGGGGAAAAAAGCATAGTCAGGCTTAACCTATAAAAAAGGGAAAAGAAAATGGCTGATAGAGAGCTTAGGGAAAAAAAAAGCTCTAGATGGGAAATGACAGGAGAAGTGAGTGAGGTAAGG
This sequence comes from Pelecanoides urinatrix, assembly GCA_013400755.1. Classification (NCBI taxonomy): domain Eukaryota; kingdom Metazoa; phylum Chordata; class Aves; order Procellariiformes; family Procellariidae; genus Pelecanoides; species Pelecanoides urinatrix. The sequence continues at coordinate 213,574 of VZTQ01012411.1, read as the reverse complement.
CAAACAAGAAATGAGTGTTTGGAGGTAGTGATTAACATGGGCAGCTGTGGACTGAGAGCGACTGAAATGTGGGCATTTCACAAAGGGCCAGGAGGCAACTTAATGATGTCCAGGGCACTGTAATTAATAATTTTTTTTGGCGGGGGGAGAATGGGACATGTCAAACCAAGCTTTGACAGGCATCTCCTGAAAGAAGAGGACAGGTCTTGGTAGAGTCAGTTTTGAAACCGCGTATGGTTGTACCAGCTGCTTCATATGAACCTGACCCATCCCTGGAGGAGGAGGAGGTATGGATAATGGGTCATGGAGCCAAGCCCTGAGCGTTCTGAACTGAGCACTCAAAAAGTTAGGCTAAACCTGGTGTAAACCGAATCAGTCCATTTTCTTCCTGTGGGAAAATAATGGAAGATTGGCGAGGAGGATTGTAAACACGCTCAAGTGATTTGTAGCTGGGGAGTAGAAAAATACATATATCAAACTAATTGTTGTTTAGTCTTGTGTGTTGGACAAGTAAAACATCTGTATTGAGGTAACATAGGCCTGTGATAGACTTAGAGGCACCCTATCAAACATGCTTGAGATTCCTGCCCTGCTGTGGGAAAGATCAAAGCACAGTGGTGAACTACGCCTGCGTGAATCCTGATATACAGGTGAAAACAGCAGGTTCGGTGATCCTCTAGCATGGACCGAGCTCTGGGGTGCCTGCCTTCCCGCTTGTGTGCCTCTGCCCGGGTGCTGCTTCAGGGACCCCCAGTTGGCGAGGTAACGAAAACAAATTTATTCTTTGCATTTCAGCCGTGGTGGTGTGGTTGTTCCCATGCCCTGCCTGTGCTCACTCACACACTTCCCTACCTTGCCATGCCAGCAACACAGGCTTTCTTCTGTCTCCTCCTTCCCAGCTCCTTCCTAGGACTTTTTTTAACTTGAGGGTCAATGCGTTTTGCTTCTGGAGTCATGCTGAGGTATTCTCCTCTGGGTTGCAGCAGATGTAGGAGGTGAGTTTTAGAAAGCAGAGTTTGGACCCAGGTTTGTGGCATCCCGTGCTCAGCAGCAGCTCTTCGCGTTGTATGTGCTTTCTTTTACACAGGTTACTCATGGTTGTCTTCAGCGGGAAGCAAAGCAAAAAAAATGTGGTTAATTTTTCTTGTTCCTCATTAATCCATATTCAGTATCTTTTCAGGGGGATGTAGTCATGTGCAAATGTGGTGTAAGTTACTTTCTCTCCCTTTCCATTCCCTCTGCATGTTTTAATTAAGCATAGCCTGTTGTCCATCTTACTGAAGAAACATTTCCTGCCGTGTCAAATGTCAAAGGCAGTTTCTACATGAAAAAACAGCAAATTCTAGCAATTATTAAGATGTTTCTTAGACCTTCACACAAAACTTTTTCATTCTGCATACCTTGCAGGGCACTGATCCTTTTTTTTTTTCCTTAGCAAAGAAAGCAGATAAGGAAGGATAGTGCAATCTAGCCTTTTAAGTTTAAAATTTAGCAATGAGTCAAGACACAGATATGGTAAGAAATCGAGGTGAATGTGACAGCAAGAGAAAGGAGAGTGATCATATGGTGACCTGGGTGAACTGCATCTCAAAAGATAGTTTAAAGATCCCGTAATCTTTTCCTTAGCCTTTTGATAAGTCACGATAAGGAAAAACTCTCCTTCAGTAGCATTAGCTGAATGTCTGCACCCTCTTAGATATGAAGAAACTGGTGTGATTTAGCAAAACAGAAAACCCTTAGATAACAAACTGGGATCCATGAGCCTGCTAGAGATTGCATGATAAATCTTTCAACCTGCTGCATATTGACCTCCTTAACTTGTGATATACAGCAAATTGGAATACCCAACCCAGGTGAAAGATGTTTATGCCGTCCTGGTCTGTGGGGTGAGGGTGGGATGGATTTCTGCTCTAAGTGCAGAGGCACAGCAGCCACTGGTTTTAATTTACCATAGATCTGAATGGCACTTGTTGTCAAAACAGCTCTGGTAAATCCAGTGCTGTTTTGCACTTGTTACCACATTAATAAAGATCTGATATACTAACCCTCTCCCTTTCCTGCCTTAATTTCTGCACTGTTTCTGCTTCTGTCACTGTGAGGGCTTCATGCAATATTTCACCATTAACATGGACCCATTAGGTCTTCAATACAGACTATTTCTATGCTATTTTTTTGCCACTGGTGCTGGTATCCCCTGCCTAACGCAGGTAATGGAAGGGCATGAAGAGTCTAGATGTGAATGGCTGACTGTTAACCACGTCCTTATTTGTCTCTAGATGCTTTCACAACAGTCTCTGGGGTAAAGAACAGACCCACTGTCAATTCTGCCTTATAGCGTTCTGACATACAGAACCAAACCAGGAGTAAGGAAGGTGTAAATGTAATCGCACTGGTTGTATGTCAGGCCCCAGGGTGAGAACCATGAAAACAAGATGCAGAAGGAGGTACATGTTTGACTTTGCTGCTCAGTTTTCAACCCTGGAAGGCAGGTGTGGTATGCGGGCAGCACTCATTGCATCGTCTCTAGGGCAGTCTACGGGGTTTGGCCATTTCCTATGTTCTGTGCATGGAGCTGGCAGCGGAGGAAGTGTTTTATGGGGATAGTGGAGAACAGCCGCTACTCACATGTGTGAGACAAATCAACAGGACCGAATCATCTTGAGCTGTGCAAGGGGGAGATTGAAAATTCAGATAATTTTCCTGCCTCAGTTCAGCTTTTCTTCCACTCCTAACTCCTTTCTTTCTGGTGAGTCTTTAGACCTTTTCTCCGCCTTCTGTTTTCTGCTCTTGCCCATATGTCTTATTCTTTTTCATCACTTTCCTATCCCTCCACCTTTCCTGGCTCAGCTCCACCAGGCCTTAATGTTCCACACTCTCATCTAGCTGCGCCAGTGACTTACGAGCTCAGTGCTGCTGTGGACACCAGACCTCTTAAGTACCTAAGCAACTCCCAGGAAAGCTCATAAATGTCTTTCACAATGGATGTTCAAAGTAAGGGAAGCATTAGAGGTTTGAGGAGTTTGTTGCTTAAGAGGAGAAGCCTAGACTAGGTAAGAAGAAGAAAACCTATTACTCAGGGAAGAAAAATAATGTCTTTTTAATAGCAAGAACAATTAACCGGGGTCCCATCTGTGACACAAAATGATACCATAAAGGAAATGTTTTAGTTTAAACAGAAATTAATTCAGAAGAAAAGTAGAAGAGGCTATGTTTTGTAGGGAAATTAGCCTTTGTTTATCGTAGAGCTTTCTTTTGACTTCATCTCTGACTGCAGAAAGGTGATGGAGTAAAGATTTCTAGAGATGCTATGCATTTGAAAGAAAAATTTGAAGGGGGCAGCAGTGACCTCAGGAAATGAACCCAGAAGTGGATGCAAATAGAATCAGATTAATAGGTCAGAGGAGGGCCAGACTCGGATGCATATGAAGAAGTCTCTGAAATCCTCAATCTCGAGAACTGATCCTGTTCTGAGGTTTGTCTACCGTATCCCTTACTCCTCTGTTATCTCGTTTGATTGACTCTTCTATTTCTTTGGTCTCTTTTTCTCTGTGTGGTAACCTGTTTTCCATGCTGCCTTCTTTCTTTTCAGTCATTTGTCCCCCTAGGGAGTTGGACAAAGTAGCTAGAAATTATCTCATGCTAATGAGAATCCAACATTGCCTTTCATCAGCCTGATGAAAATAGACCTTGAGGCCTCACACTACACAAGGATCAGATTGCCTAATGTGGACACAGTTTTAGTATAAAAACAATTGTAGGGTGTAGAAGTGGGATAGAAAAAAAATTTATAATTCTTACAGTGCCCTTATATGTATCCATAAATCCCAGGTATTGTCAGAGATGGGCTAGATGGGTCCCTCCTCATATCCATTACAGCCAAATTGTTTAGGGATGGTCTCAATGCTAACAACTGCTTGATATTACAGACAGGTTGATTTGGTCAATTAATGTGGGTGTTTCAGCTTACGTGCATGAGTATTCCCAAACAAGTCAGGTTTTTTTGCAACAACTTAGCTGTGGTGGCATCAAGCTGTGGCTGACATTAATTGGGCCAACTTAAGTTTTTTGATCCAGTCAGTCTTTTCTCTAACTTTGAACTGAAACACCAAATTATCTTTTTTTTTTTAATGCAATCACCTATGAGTTTCTATTGATTTGTATCAGTAAAATGTTACAGAAGAGTGTCGGAGGGAGCAGTTCCTGTGGGTGTTCAATGTAATGGGGTTTGAACACCTTACATACATATGCACAGACTAATTGCCTGCATGCAAAGCTGTGTTTTCACTGAGTGGTCATGTTTCTAGTTAAATGAGTGAGTATCACATACCGTGATAATACTGATGTTTGATAGTTCTCATTTCCCTGTGTGAAGAGTTTCATCCACTTGATCAAGGAATAGATGCACTTCTGTATGACTTTAGCTAATATCAAACTGTTTAATAATTAGTCAGTCATATGCTAACAATAAGTGGCCAGTAACTTAATAATCAGCAATGCATAAATTTGTGAAAACGCTGCTCAATTTGTGAATCACTTGTAAATTGGAAAATAGCCAAATCTCTTCTAAATGATTGGTATCATCAGTCTGAGACACTGTCTAGTATTTGCAGCTATCATTTTGTTTCATGTATATTTAAAAGGTGACTCTTTTGGGTGTTCATCTTAATGGACCTTGGTTTCCAGAAAACATAAGCCTTGCATTTCAGGGGGAATTTAACTCTGTCAACTTGGCTACCCAACAATAGGAGCACTCAGTCACCAGTGTTTCTGAGTGATTGACAGTCAGTAAGGCACTCTAGAGTTACAACTTAATATTTTTCTACATATCCTTTAGCTAGGTTTGAGTGACATCCATGTATTGGCTTTTGATGCCAACCACTCCAGAAAGTCATTTATAAGACTCTGTCTACATCTCAGACTAGTGCAAGATGAAGCATTGGATGTCATTAACCGTGACAACATGGTATCCAGATTTCCAGCCCAAATTTTAGACTTACATGTAATGTGCATTCTGCTATATGTAGGCATCAGGAATCAAGGAGCCTGATAAATTGCTGTTGGGGTTCATTTTCAGCATCTAACAATGTAGCTGGGCAATTCCCATTAATATTAATAGGAATTTAGCAGATAAATCTCCTTGAATAACTTTTAGAACATTTACCCTTAATGTGCCTTACATTTCAATAGGCTGAGCTGTGTTTTGAAATTCCATTTGAGAAGGGTAATGTGATAGATATAATAACGAGGGATATGCAAAAACCAGTAGGATGTATATTTCTACATGACATTGGAGGCTTACAGTACTTTTAAATCAGAGCATCCTAGAATACTATTAATGAAATCCCCTTTAACCTTAAGGGGTAATTTTTTCCAAGTCATCCACAGGGGATTTGGCTGTTAAATTTCCATTAACGGTAATGGGATTCACAATATTACAAAGCAAGTTCCCCACTAGCCATGCTGAAATTCTACCCCCTGCGGCAATTAATCACGCCCATTGGGCTCGTTAATGGAAATATGAAGCCAATTATCTGGCTAATCATAATATGTGATCAATTGGCTCTCCTGCAATAATTGATTGCTGGCTAGTTAAAGCCAACTCACAGTTTGAAGATTTAATAGCTGAGTGACGAAAGATGGGGTGACCCTGTCATGGTTGTAAATGCCAAGGCATCTGCAGCTCAGAGACAGCATGTACCAAGGTTTGCAAGTAGCAGATCCTACTTGTATTCTCCTGTCTTCCATCTCCCGTTGTAATGTTTTTCCAGTTTCCCTCTGACTCACATCCCTCATATCAGGTCCTGCAAGTGCTTCCCACAAGGAGTGTTCTTTCCCCATTGCCTTTACCAGGGTGTTGCTGGTGTCCTGCTGGAGTTCTGCATTTTCTCATTCTGCCCAAGCCAGGGACTTTGTGTTTGCTTCTACTCTTCTGGGAATCCGCATTTTCAAGCTGTGTTATGAAAATGGATAAGCTAGTCTGAATGGTGTGGTTGTGCTGGAATGTGTTCACAGAAGCCTTGGCTCTGTCCTTTAAGCTGCTGTTGTGGTACCTGATAGCATAAACTCATTTACCGTGTTTTGCTTGACCCATTTTGCAAGGAGCATTCTCTGAGGTTGTGGGCTGTTGGATGTAGCATGCCGAGGTCATACCTCAAGTTGCTGGAAAGAGAAGAACCACTTTAGCATATCAGCTAGAGAGTTCACTCCTCACTGTTGCTCTACTTAAATGTTAAAGACAGGAAGCTACAAAATTTACCTTTTTTTTTTTTTTAATGCTTGGTTAAATCTAAGCCACTTAATTGATTGTTTTGGGGGCTTTTTTCCTCAGTGGCATTCTGTAAAGACTTAAGATACCACCAAAATGCAGCCTTAGTTAGGCTGCAAACTCAACTCTTCAGGATATTCTTTGATGTACATTAGAGTATTATGGTTAAGCTAACTGGCAAACATGCAAATCCAAGAGTGCCGTGCAAAGTCAATAGCATTTCTTCAGGCAGAACACTAATTTATAGCCACACTGCATGACTGTGTCGTTTTCCTAATGAATTCTCCAGTGTGCAGAGGTGCACTAAACAACAAAGATAAATACTGGTGCACAGAGGAGCATAATACAGATTTATAGGCTTAACAGAATACAGAGTACAGATGTTTTGCATATAACTAAGATTGGTTTATGAGCTTTTGCAAGCAGGGGTATCTGTATTCTAACTAAGGACTGTTTTTCAATGGAACTTGAAATGAATAAAGCAACAGGGAACTCTTTTAAATACATTTCGGCACCATCCAAGCAGCAGTGTCTTTTGTGTACCCCACTACATGTGTTTCATCTCTTCTTGAGCGCTGTCTGATGGCATAGGTTGGGTGTTGAAAAGGGAGAATCCTCAAGATCACCTGAGCAACTCTGAAGCAGAGATGTCACTGAAAATAAGACACTTACAAGAGCACTTAGGCAATTTTTAAAATCCCTCCCAGAATGTGTATTAAGTTAGCCAGGCACCGACATATTGAATAGCTTTTCATTGCCCTACTCTGTCACTTGGCACAGAAACATTTAGTGCCTTGTTATTAATTTTTATATATTCAGAAGCCTATTTCTGCAGAAGTCTTGATTTTTTTTTTTTTTTCCTTTCTTACTGGGGAAAATAAAACAAACTGCTTCTTTTATGCTATGTTTCCATGGGGAACCTTACTAATGTACATAATATACAACAGCTGATGGCAAGTGATGATAAGTTGCTTATACCACTGGGAGCTCTGGAATGAGTGGTTTACAAAGCTGGGTAAGTAATGAAAGTCCATAAACAAGACACTCCACGGAGCAGCAGAGTGACAGAATTTTGGCTCCAAACTTGAGGCTGTTTGGCTGGTATTGGAAATCCATATAACAACCTTCCCTCCTGGCGTCTGCTACTTTGAGAAGGTTCAGTTCATTACAATAACAAATTTCAACTAAGCATAATTGCAGCCTGTGCCCTGTTCGATGGATGGCCTTACTGGAGCACCTCGTAACTTGGTCTCACACTAGTGGGTGCTACCAGACAAGCCTCTGTGGTAGTTTGTCACTCCTTGAGTCTAGGCAGGGTACGTGTACTGATTTGTAGTTAATGCAGGTGATCTTTGTAGCCTTTCTGATCAATCCAACCTAATTAAAGGAGTAATTCTCTGGTTTTAGGGCCAATTTACCTTTCCAAGATGGTATGAATGCCTGCAGCTCAACTAATAATGAGGTAACATCTTAGAGCCAATTAAGTGAAAATGAATCAGTAGAGCCCATTAGACTTGCTAAGGTTCAATAAGAGATGGAGCAGGTGAATTTTTCCCTGTTAGAAACTCTGGTGTTTTATGGAAAGTTAGAAAACTCACAGCAGCTTCTCACACAAGAACGTCAGGCTCTGCGTTCCTGAAAGCAGTCCATCTCCTTTAGTTTCAGGCAGCATACTGATCATTTCCTAAAACAGAGCTGTACTTCTTAGAGGTTAGGGATTCAGAACAGCCTATAAGTAATATTTTTCTGGGTGTTATTTTAGCGAATGTTCTTGCAGATCAGCCCTCATTTGTGAAAGGATTCTATTAATAAAACCAGCTGTGGAACAGGAAGACAGAATGGTGTTATTAGTAACTGCAAAACCCTTTCAAAGCACTATTCATCATCCAAATAATTTACTAAATGGTTTCTGAGAAGAACTATTAATTAACTGGCAAGAATGAGCCACATTAACATTTGTTTATTGCACTATGTCTGTTGGCCTTGGGGACTTGGACCAGAAGAGAAATTAATTGAAGAAACACAGAGGGGCAAATTTTAGCTGTCCCCTCCATGGGCAGAACATTGCAGTTCTTCACGCTGTGAAAGCTGATTTGGATTAAAGCCAGACACGAAGGTGCAGCGCAGTAGCTGTTTGAGACTCAGTTCTGCTCTCCTGTTGTCCCAGCTGATTCCAACTCCACCAAGCAGAAAGCCCTCCAGTACAACTCCTCTCTCCCCCACCAAGAGCAGAGACGGGCCCTTCTGCCCTGGTACATCGAGGCTGAACAAATGGGCTTCTTCCTGAAGCGCCATGGGCCACCTCTGCTGTGGCTCTGCAAGTCAAGGCACGCAGTCGTTCATGCGTGTCCGGTAGTTCTGGTTTTGTTGTACCCAGTATGCAGATTTATTCTTTCCAGTGCTGCCCAGAGCCACAGGTGCCACCACCTGAGGCCAATGAGTGGGACGTTCTGTATCACAACCCCACAGGAACATCCCATGGCAGCGAGAGCCTGCTGAAGTCAATAGGAAGCTTTTCATTTCCTACAGTTTGTTGGCAGATCTGGGTGTCCAGGCATGTTAGACCACAAGCTCCCCGTCTTGGTTGTACACACACAGATTCCCGAGTTGAGGCTTACATTTGGAGCTCATATCATGTTTTGGCTTCCCCCCCACCCCATTAAGTTCTTAGCATTCACCCATTTTACACTGTTTAGCTTTTGTTTTGTTTCTAATCTGTTGTTTTAAATGTATCTGACAATATTTTTCTGCATCCTAGAAGCAAATTGTTCTTATAAATAGTGAACTGTGGGAGCCCCTGTTGCCTTCACAAGAGGTGCAGATAGACGATCTTCTTCTGGCAAGGGTTCAGGCCATTAGTGCTATTCTTGCAGAATGAATTTGCACAAAGGCTTGTTATTTATGGCTAAACTCCCTGGTACCAGAATGTAACATAAAATCTGGAATTGCTGTGTAATGGGAAACGTAAGGACACTGAGCGCTGTTGGGTGATTACAGATGATTTTTTTTTCCTCTTATCCGACTGGAATCGTTGTAAGTGTCCTGGCTTACATTGCACTTGCAGTAGCTTTGGAAAGCCATTCTTGATAGCCTTGTTGTGTGGTATCTTCCTGCTGCATTCCTTCCCCTACTGACATTTAAATTGACAGAATTGTATTTGATAGCCCAGTGTCAGTAACTCAACATCAGAAATGAGCATGTCAACAACTTCTCCTTACAACAGAAATTCTCTTGCTCTCCAGGCCTGAGTCACAGCACAGCTTTCCCTTAGGGTTGGTGAGAAGTTTTCTCTTCTGCAGTACTGAGATGTCCAGGAGAAACAATTTAGTGGTTGTATTTTAATTAGATATTTAATACTGTGCAAATCAATTTGACAAGAAGGAAGAAAACATTGTCAGTTTAATATAAAATATGTATTTGTTTTTTCTTCTGAAATGGGACAGATTTGAAGCTTCAATTCTTTCTATAATTAGGGTTTTCTCTACTGAAAAATGCTTTTTGATAATCACTATGGTATAGCAAAAAAAAAAAAAAATCACGTTTTTTCCAATCCTTCTCTCTTCTCTGCTTCATTTACATGTATCTGTGTTTCCATCACATCTTGGCTTGTGTGTGCAGATCATTGGAGTTTGTTTGTTCAAAGGTAGCATGACATATGCTGGTATCAGAGGAGACACATTGACACTGTAGGCCAAGAGTCATGTAAGACAGAAGTCCTTATAACAAAGCTTTATAATCAGAGTAACTAACAGCAGCCATCAGTGTTCACTATATGCAACGGCTGACTGTATCTGGAGGGTTTTGCTCCCACTAGTAGGATAGATGGGCAGGGGAGGTTTTTACTGGGTGGACTTATATGCCCTTGCAAGGCAAGCAAACCCGAAGCTGTGTCAGTAGATGGGATGAATGCAGTTAAAGGCTGAAGTGAAAGGTGCTGTTAAGAATGACCAGAAAATAATTACATAACATTACTAATCAGTCCCCAAATATTTCCAAAATAATGCCCGTGCAATGCAGCTGACATCTCAAGCTTGAAACCGGAGGAAGCTGCAGTAGGATCCTTTTCCTACTTGTTGGCATGCATCGGTGCATGCTCATTCTGGCAGAAGCAAAATGCATCTCATCTCGCAGTCTCTTTCAACTGATGGCAGCGGGGTTGCAGAGCCCTGTCTGAGGACAGTATTTGGCACACAGCATTGTGTATTTATTTTGTTCTACTGTATATGTAAAGCCTTGATTTGTTCTTGCATGCAGGTCATCACTGGAACAAGATGAAGCAACTTGCTTTTCAGTTTTCCATTTGAAGAGAGGGGATAAAGAAGGAAGAATATATTGTGTTTACTTGAATACTGAAAAACTTGACCACACAGTGGCAGTCTTTGTTACCCTAACTCAGCCAGTTTAGAGAGGGTTAGTAAGGCTATGGGTGAGTTTGAAAAGGCTGTTCAGAACATTGATGTTAGTATATGATATAAACCTGGGGCTCAGTCCACTGAACCTTTTAATGTGAGATAGCCATAAAGTCATTAGATGGGTTTTCTCAGCACATGCTATGTGATCTGCACTGTTCTTTTTTCACAAAGGGAAAAAACCTAATTGAATAATTCAGATATGTGAACAGAGCTGGTAATCATGAGTGTCTTATGCTTCCTTGTCAGGTGCAAATGGGAGAAGACAGCTATACAGGTGATAAGCTTATTAAATAGATCTATGACATTAGTTTCAATGACAAGATCTAAATCAGAAACCTAATGGTGTGTTAGTTTACAGGTTAATTTTTCATTAACACATTATACACAGCTTGTAAGCAGGTGGTGTGGACACCCAGTTGGTCTGGTGAGGTGCATGAGCTGCTTTCAGGACATGTAGGTAGCAATGATCAGTGTTGCAGTCATGTTTTTTATGTTTGTTTGTTTTGTTGTTGTTGGTTGGGGCGGTTTGTGGTTTGTTTTGGTTTTTGTGGTTTTTTGTTGTGTTTTTTTTTTTTTAACAAATCCTGGATGGGGTGCAGTGGGTTGGCTAAGTGCAAAAGACTTTTATATGCACTTCTTCCAAGTGTCCTTAATAGATTTGTTTTCCTTCTTGTCTTTTGTCTCGATATGTTTACCAACTCCAGTTTTAGATTGCTTCTCCAACTGACATAAATGTATTTCACTATTCACAGCATTTCACTTAGTGTTTCAAAAAAGTAGCAGTAAACTATTTACTCATGTCAACATTCAAGACTAAATCATTCCTCTCAGCTACATGTCTGTGACAAATTTCAAAGTGTTTTCAGAATTTGACACATCCTTTCAGTAAAGATGTTAAAGAAACTAATGTCTTGCTGATTTGATTCGGAAAGAGTGAATCAATTCTAAGTGTGAAGTTAGCATGTGTGTGCAAAGTGGCCTTAGATTGCTAACCCCAGATCTTCATGTAAAGCTACTTACACTTGAATTAGAGATTTCATAGTGGTCCAATATGTTTGTTTAATTACATACATTCACTTTGATATCTTTTAATTAACCAATATTAATTATCTTTGTGTTGACAAACCCTAAAATACCTGGATCAAAAGAAAAAGTGTTAGACTGTGTCCTGCACCACTAAAACCCTTAAGTGGATTTTCTGTTGTGCTAGGGCCACGTGCTGGGCTGGTGGGAGTGAATTGGGCTCGAACTTTTGTCCGTGGATAAATTTATATACCAGACATTACAAGGACATCTGAGGGGCTCTAGACTATTGGTCTGGTAGTGAAAAACAAAGCAACTTTTCCAGAATGAAGATTTTGCATAACAAAGACTTAAAAAATTAACATTTAAAAAATTTGATTCTTATCTGTTTCTCCCCCATGTCCTAGGCTATTTCTTCTCATTCTGCTTTTTGGTAACCTCAGACTTCCTTAAAAACTTCCAAGCATTTGTGAGAGTAAGAAATATGTTAGCCTAACCTCTGGAGACAAGCATGAGAATCAACTCGAAGTTCTGGAGTATAAATTTTGTTCTTGCCATTAGAGCTGAGAACCCTCAGCTGAAGATGGACCAAGAAAAAATAACATTCAGACTTTTGAAAAATGACCTCTGATTTACAGTGGTGACAGAAAACTAAGTATTGAGTTATCAGCACATTCATCACTAGATTTAGTGCTGTATCTCAAGCTAACTTTTTTTTTGAATGGTGTTACTGTCTGACTTTCGTGAAGCAATCTAATGTTTCTTTTTCATGCACCTCAACTACCCCTTTGTGTAAGTTATTACCCATCATTTCCATTAGGCTTTTATTTATCTGCCCTTGGTAAATCTGCTGATATTGCTTTTTTTTTTATTCCTGAGATATGTCCTGAAACTCAGTTATGGCCAGTGATAAAGGGGTTATGTCTGATTCTCAGTTGAGAGATGAGCGTGGTTTCCTTGAAATTGGTAATAAGATGCCAGTCCACACCAGTTCAAGGTATAAACCAGGAAGCTGTACTGGATCCAGATTCATGTTCCACTTAAATTTTATTTATTTTTCAAATGTTTCTGCCTTAGCAAGTTGAAAGCTGTTGACGTTTTTCGAGACATAGTCCTTTTAGAACTGTAATCCTGAAGAAAGCTGAAAGGTGCCAGACTAGCTATTTATGTATTCATGTACAGTGAATCAGAAGAGCTTGAATTTAGTGCTGGGTTTTTGGACACCTTGGAAGTGCCTCATGCCGTTGGAACTCATGCTTCATGCAGGTGCTTCGCTCCTTCACCTGCTCAGAGGACAAACCTGTCTAGTTCATACCTTGCGCCCGCTGAGATAAGAAATAGGGCCTTGTAATATTAATTTTTTCCCCATCTGCCTATTCTTCCTCATATTCTGACCTTGAGATTACCCTAATGGCATCTTCCATGTTGCTGACTTGTGGTTTTTCTTCCCAAATTAAGCCTCCCGTTCAGAGGGACCTCTTTCCCTTTTTAAAGACCAGACACACACCAGGTTTTGTGAAGGGCTGTGTGGTCCCGGGCAGGAGTTGGACCTGGGCTACTTGTCTCCTCAACGCTGGAACTGGGTCTATTCCCAGGTCTATGGCTTAAGGAGAAAATTAACTGTTCTGGAGAAAATAAAGTCCTTACAACTTCCCTCAAGATGCCAGGAGGCTTTTTATTTCCCAGGGTCAACTTTGTCGGAAGGGGCAGGCTTCTCGATCCTGCTTTATTTTGCAGGGTCTAGTAATAGAAGAATGGGACCATGTGGACCCAAGTAAAGCCATGGCAGTTAAAAACTTGTATTAAAGTAGATATCGAGGAGGAATTAAGAGAGGGCAAAGAAAGAGAAGTTGGTATTTGGGGTCTGAGAAACCACTTCAAAGGAAAATTACTTCAGGAAAGAGAATCTGAAGCCATAATATTAATTTTTTTCAGTGTCCCTGCATTATCCCTCTGCCTTTTGGAACATCCTCAAGTATTACAGCAGCTGAAACTGCTGGAGGGGAACAGTGTGAAAAATAATAGAAAAATAATCTCTTTATAAGAAGTGGGGGCTAATACTCAGAGGCGTCTCGTCAACAAACAAATAACAAATCCCTTGCACAAGAGAGGTACTCGAATAAGGCAGCATGCCTGCATGACACCACTGCCTGCTGAACAAAGCTGCTCCTGTAAGCCCTGCCCACTTGCTTGCAGTAGATAAATACCACTAAACCTTTCCAAAAGAAGCTTAAAAACCCCCAAACAAACCACAAACAAAAAAATCCATGAACCTGCAATCTTGGCTCCTTGCCCTGTCAAATGCCCAAGACACATTTTGATGTGCAGCCAGTAGAGACAATTCAGAAGAAAAGTGAAGGCCAGGTCCTCTGCTAATGTAAATCGGCCTGGCTTGATTGCTAGCCCCAAAAATCAAGTGGACTGGAAACAATTAAGTAATTTTAATATTAGATGCCCTCCTGGCCTGCAATTTAGTGCCCCTCCCTTTCTCTCCTCCTCCCCAAGCACATCACACACATCTGCTAGGCTGGCATCTGATTGAAGCAGGGAAGTCTTCAAACCAACATGGTCCTCCACTGGAAATGAAGGATACAGTGACTAGGAAGGGATAAAAGGAAGAAAGGGGATGCTGATTGGGAGGGAGGAAGAAATACCAAATCTATTCTTCAAATTAGGAAGTGGTATTAAATAGGAACACTAGCTCCACTGCTGTCTCTTTCCTTAAATAAAAATTGAGCTTTCAGGGAAGTTCCTGTCTTTGTTTCATTTGTTTTCTCCATTTGTTTGTGAGGACAGCGAGTACTTTGAGGTAGGAGCTGGTTTTCTTTCGGTGTGTTTACAGTGCAATGATGCCCTCGTGTGATGCTGTACTGCCAGGAATGATGGTGTGAACAGCCATGCACCTTCTGAGAAGTAGAACAATTAGAGCTTGTGTTCTTCAAGGTGACCAAATGCTGCCTCTGGTTTGTTTCTTCTGAGTGACTGGAAGGAGATGCAAGAGCCCTGTCCAAACACTAATGGACTTTGTTAAGCTGGGTAGGTCATGATACCCATCCTCTGACTTTGTGGTGCTGGCTTTCTTAGGAGTTCACCCAAGGTAAGAAAGGTCACAATCATTTTAAGGAACAGGTTCATGAGAGAGCTCTCCTTACATTACGGAAGCATGCCTGAGAAACAGGGCTACAAATATTTGATTCTCATATCTTATGCTATTGGAACTGTCGAACAGTAAGGAGGATGCTGACAAGTCAATCAGATTTGTCCTCTGAAGAACTTCACAATAGCTGGATTTTTTTTTCTAATGCGACATTATCTTTCAGTAGATGGGCTGAGCAGGGCTGTGTTTTGGTTTCTGTCAGGCAAAACTCTTGTCAGTTTGTGGCACTTATCTCCAAGGAGCATTTTCTTACTGTTTTCTTTAGGCGTCAAAGTACTTCACCCACATTGCTACAGCCACTCCTTGTGGAGTTTGTCACTCTTCTCTCGTTCTGTAGGTTATATCAGAACCATAAGAAATTTCAGGTGTTCCTGGGTTTTTCAGCCACAATTTTGGTTTTAAATTCCTATGGGTTGTCTTTGTTGTGCACCAGGCAGAGCCAGGAGACTGGCTTCCCATCGCGTTATTTACGTCTACATTTGCATTGTAGCGTCACACTGTAATGCCAAGATGTGTGACTGGATGAAAAGTGACAGTATCTGCCAGGATATTTGTTTGTAAGTGCCAGGTACAAAGGTGTGTGGCTCCAAGAGTGGATTTCCAAAGTACTACAATGGAAGAAGGAAGTAGTAGTACTAAAATAGATAGGGAATCATGTACTCGATAGCTGAAGCCACAGAAAGAACGTGTTTTATTAGTTGACATACATACATAGTGAAGGTAGGAAGTTTTTGAGCACAGAGACCTTTCTTCAATTTTTTTTTTTATCCCTAAACCATCATGGTTACAACATGACTACAGCATGATTTTGTAGCAGGGGTGGAACTTGGTTTATATCATTCAGCTAAAGAAAATGAAAAAGACGTTTTCCATGAAATTCTACAGCCTAAGGCTGCTTTAAAAGAATGTAAATAGAAATATCAGGTCTTGTTTTCCTGAATTCATTGCATATTTATTTGGTTTTTGAAGAACAGCTTGTAGGAACACCAGTGCCATGGTATGCCATGACTGAGGTACAGAATGTGGTCACCAGAGAAGGCGGCACTTGGTAAGAAGTGTCAGCGTCCCCGTGACAGTGGGTTTGAGCAGGCTGGCTTCTTTCTCAGCAGCAAGCAGTGACATGTGGTCTGAGGTCCAATGCTGTCATCCCTGCAACTGCTAATTGCACTCAACAGACTTACTAACCACTACCTGTCAATGCCAAAAATTTGTTTGGCAGAAATGTGATTGCCACATTGATGTGTTCTTGTGTTAAAAGCACTGTAAGGCTTTCAGAAAAAGAAAAATAGAGCAGTGTCATGCAAGTACTCCATCTTCAGTACCTTTTGATCCTCACTTTAAAATTTCATAACTGACAAATGATGCTGCACACATTTTCAGCAAATACAGTGTGTTGTTCTTAGAGGGGCTTTTATCATTTTAAAGCCATGATGTTTCTCTTGGTTTTTTTCTCCTCTTTTCTTTCGCTTTCACAAAGCAGATGCTTTATGTTTATAGATTCAGGTTTTGTATTTCAGCTGATGAAAACGGATTTTGTTTCTTTCTGTCTGAGTGCAATAGTTGCCTGAAAGTGTGCCAGTGCTACTAATCACCTCGCTAATGGGACAGCCAAGCACTTCCAGTGCTTCTGTGTTTGTAGGTACATTTTCCCACACCAACAGATGGGCCAGCATAGTATAACTTGGAGCAAACTGTGCTCAAAGTGCTCAAACCTACCCCAGGTGCTAATGTTACCCCAGGGACCACCTAGCAGCTGGGGAGCTAAATGCTTTGGTTCTCTCCAGGGTTGCAAAGAGGCAAGGGAAGCTGACGACTAAATGATTTCTCCTCCAAACTTCAGTGAATTTCCTCTTTTGTACCTACTTGAGGGTCAAATCTTGCGCTCCGAGAACTTGATGCCACTTTTCATATTGATGTAGGGAAACACTGAGAAAGGAGTGCCGTGGAACAACATTACCCCAGGGCGATGTTCAGGGAGGATCACCCGGATGCTAACCTGGTGCAGGCAGGGCCTGTTCTGTGGCTGAGGATGGCTGAAGATTATGAAAGCCGTACACACAGTAATGTTCACTGTATATAAATGGTTTAAATTGCAGTCCTTGAAGATCAGAGACTTAAAGAAATATAATCTACTTCATTCTTGGTGTAGCTATCATCCATTGCTGACATAAAATACTGGTTTGTCCTAATATGTGTCTTGTTCAAATTGCTGGGAGTAGTAACCATTTCATAGAATGGCACTTCAGTTAAGGCAGAATTATATTTAATGGCATGTGCCCTTATACTTGCAATGATCCATCTAACAAAAGGCAGTGGTTACAACACAACGTGCTGCACAGCATGGTGAAGTATGCAGTAGCAGAAAGGGGGGCACCCCGCTCTGCCATCATCTTCTTGCTGTTACTAAACTGGGAAATAGCTGCAGGTGGCTAAAAAGAGATGCATTCATTGACTCTCTTTAAGGAGTCCCAAACTGACCATCTGCAAACTGAGTAATCAGGGATGTCTAGAGGACCCTTACTCTAAGTCAACACCGAGTTTTGCCTACTTGTCTGGCAGCACATTATCAGTATTTTAAAACATCTGTGCTGCTGTGTTAAAAACAAAAAAGCAAGGTATTTGATTTCTACATATTTTTTCAGCTTCTGATTCTCCTGTGTTTCTAACAGAAGGCATTTTATTATCTGCCGTTTACATATGAGTACACTGAGGTGTGGGGTGTCTTATTCAAATACTCTGCTTTTGGCAGAACCAAGGATTCAAGCCCGCTCCCTTTCTCAGACTTATAAAAATGCCCTACCCACAAGGTTATGCTGTCTTCATACATATATATATTATGCATAGTTAATACCCATGAAATCAGTACCTGAATTTTCTACAGTTTCTTTATCATCTCGAGACATGTTTTTTTCAGCTTCTTGCTTTAGAAAACACGTTTTATTTTGACTTCTCTCATAGTTTTTATTAGAAGTAGTCATGGTTTTACATTAATGTTTGCAGTGCTTTTGACACAGTCTAAGGCATGAATATCTGAAACCAGCTCTGCTTTGTATATTTTGTCAGCAGTTTAATGTCATTGCTCTTGCTGAGCAAGTGAATTTGTTCAGAATACAAAACGACTGTAAATTCTTTTAAGAACTGCCTCCTGTGTAGCAACTTGTAGATGTTGTGAAATATCAGAGAAGTGAAACAAGACAAGGTTGGGGTTTTTTTCCATTTGTTGATTAGTACAGTTTTTGCTCACTTAGCCTGCTTTTGCTAAGCTCAAAACTTTGGACAAAATTGTTCAAAACATATCGCATTTATCAAATACCGTTTGGTTATTTTTCCTTTGGTTGTTGGGGTGGGTTTTTTTCTGGTCAGATTCAGAATGTCCTTCAATGATTAAATGCCATTTATGAATAACAAATTAACCATGTTATCTATGTAGAGAACTCAGAATTCATCAAAACAAAAGATGAAGACTGTTACTCGTCATTTGAAATTGTGTAATCACAGCTCTGCTGAGTTGTGTTTTGATTAAGTGGAAGATGATTACCGAGATCCATCACGCAAAGATGCAATAGCATCCAGGGCAAGCGCAAGTTTAATTCCATCCCAATATAACAAAGGTTTTTGAGCACAGTTTTTAAGTTCCCACTCATGTCAGGGGAAATGCTTAAAACTGTATGTATTTAAGGATGTTACAGATTATTGCCTGAAGGAGCACTCACAGCTCCTGTGCTACTGGATGAATCAAGCAGGTAGACTGCTGTTTGGTGTTGAGACAGACTTCCCATTTCAGTCATAGGGCCACAGGCATATGGTTTATTCACCTAACTTGTTACACCACAGTCATAGTTGGCATGATTTTCCACACTGCGCGTGCACGATAATATGCACAGTAGCCCTGAAATGAGTAGAAGTAAAAAAAATATCTGTAGCATGTGCAGTTCTCCATGGGTACAAAGGCTGTGCAGAGGTTCACCCATCTTTTTCTGCATTTTTCTGTTGCAACTGGAGAAATGGATGACGGAGCAGGATATGGACAGGAGGGGAAATGTGCAAGTTTTGTTACCACAGAATAAAACACAGACTTCTGATACTCAACCAAGACTGAGTATCTTAGGGCCACAAACTGGTTTCTTCCAGTGTGGTATCCAGAGCTGAAGCGAAGAACCAGGGCTGGCATCTTCCACTTTGATTTAGATGACATATTTCATGGACTGCTGTTTGCATATGTCTTTTGAAGCTGGTCAGAGGTTAGGGTTGAAGCAGTTTTCTATCCAGAATGAGGTCACTCGGAGGTCTCCATTTCTATACAGTCATCACATCAACGAGGGCTTTTTCTTCAAAGCCTTAAGGTGTCAGTTAAGTTGAGAAACAGAAATGGAGTTCAAGTCTATTATCTGTCCTATTTCCCTGACAGTTTCCCTGATCATCCTCTACAATACAACTTCTCCATAAGATAAAAGTAGTGTAAAATTTCATTTTTAAGCTCATCTTATTTAAGGTAAGTTTAGAAATGTGAAGCCTCTCATTACACAGCTGAGGACATAATCTAAACTACTCCAAGAACTCTGTAAGACAAACTGCACAAATATACTACTAGTTTTGTTAGCAATGGCCTTTTTTTTTTTTTTTGCATATGCTGAAAACACAGAGGATTGCTGGGTCCAGTTGTGATAACAAATCAGGTGAGAAGAGGAGCACATCTGTAATACACAAAAGCTGTTCTTGTGGCCAGCTGCTACCTTTAGGCTGGTATAGTTTCAGACTAACTTCACTTGAATAAATGACTTGATTGTAAATTTACAACAGCCGAGCTGAAAGTACAGTTTAGTCTTCTTGTATGAAAGGTACCAGAGGAAAAAAGAGAAGGAAATAGGAGATATAGACGGCATGCCAGTGGTGCATTTTAGGGCACACACTTCCTACAAAGCATCAAAAGGGGAGTGGTAAGCACTTAAGCAGCTTTAAATGTAGAGAGGCATTGATGATTGAAGCATGGGCATTTTTGCAGGCAAGGAAGCCTTTTACTCTTGTGGCTCTTGAAAATATCCCTTATGGTTTTGTAAAGAGAGACAAATTGTTACCATGCATCAGAGCAGGTGCATATTGGAAAATTTTACTTGGACAAAAGACATATAATTCACTTATGGCTGGGGTACTTGTGAGTTATTGGGCTTTAAGATGTGAGAAATAACCCTCATAAGTCATTGCTACTGTTGTGACCCATCCTCTTTTCATTCACATACACAGTTTTTCTTCCTTACCCTTCTAGCTAAAGCATAGTATAATTATTTGATTAGATCTGTTACAAGCTACTCTGAGGAGCGAAAGGATGAGACTCTGTTCTCCAAGCTGGAGTTATGTTTTCAAGAATTCTGATTTCATCTTGGGGGTGGCTTACACTATTCTCAGTTAAAATGAAATCCAAAAATCTTGTCTTCACAGAATTTCAGAAGTCAACATCTGAGTGCTCCAGAAAGTTCTTGAAAAATTAACTCCCATTGTCATGCATTGGCACTTTCAGGCTTCAGCTGAACTAGAAAAGTGAGAGACACTTTCTGTGTTTTTTCCAGCCTCACTGTTCTGAGGAAGAGCAGTCTGTGCCTTTGGGAAGTTCATCCAAACCAAACCTGTCAATCAGGAACTCTGCTTGCCTCTTCACTTCAGTTCAATGCATTTTGACTTTCTGAACTTAATCTGCGTTAGTACGCTTCTGTGCGTTATGTCTGTTGTGAAAAGGACTAGTAATTCTTCATTGATGGACACATTGCTACAGCTTTGCCAAATCTGGCTGGGCAACCAAATTGTACTGGTTGGTTTTGTGAGGTCTCTGATGTCCGCCCTCGGTGTCAGCACGTACCCAAGGCTGCTGCTCACAGACACGGAGCTTTTCTCCCTCAAGCATCTTTGGCTTGATTTCGTTACCAAGAGGCACTGCTTAGAAATGTGCCACTTTCTTCATAAAGTTTATTAGGTATTAAATTGTTTTATTGGGTATAAAATTGGTTTAGAGCATTACATCCCAGGCTACTGTAGCTATAAAGATTTCAGTGGCAATTCATGAGATTCATGGAAAATTAGAGACAGCAAGACTTCCTAGGTAATCAGAAAAAAGAAAACCTACCCACATTGTATGAACTGCCTGAGGTGATGACTGCTAATGAGATAAGTGTGATGTACAGTTCTGTTATGGAAATTGCATAAGTAGGAAAGATAAGTTCTTCAGTAGGTCTTCTCATGGGTGTTTTCAGAAGCACATTTACTTGTTCAACTTGGAGTTAAACGGAGTTTTTAAACTCCAGTTAACAGCGGAGAACCACAAGTGAGAGAGCGATAGTCTAAGCAGGTTGAGGTATTGGCGGTGAATTGTTAACAAGCCAAAAACCTACAAGGTGCTTAAATAGGCATTTAATTTTAGCTGTGTGAGTGGTCCTGATATAGTCAATGGAATAACACAGAGCTGTATAGTTAAACAAGCAGTGAAGTGCTTGGCTGGATCTGGAACTACAGGCAATTGCAAATTGTATTTCTGCCCTCAGTAATGTCATTCTGCATCAGCAGCAAAGGCAAGAAGTGATTTCCTAATGATCTCAAAGAATATAAAAGAGAAGATTTCTAATAGCGGAGTTTTCTTTATGTTAGCAAACAAAGACAAAATGCATTCTAGTGGTTAAAAATGGAAAGTAGTTTGGAAGTAGGGTCCAAGTTGAGATAATCCACCCAGGGATACAAGGAATGTCCGTAGGTCTGCCTCTGTGGCAGTCGGGGAGCTGCCTGTGAACAGTTACTGCCGAGGCTTACAGATCCGCCAGGATGCCGTGTCCCGGGGCCCTCCGCGTCCCGAGCAGCAGTGCAGCTGCACCAGAAGCTGCAGTCGGAGCTCCACAGGGCGCGCGAAGCAAGTGTATCTGGAAGATGCCTTGGGGCTGCCCTCCAGAGCCACCGCAGAGTCCCTCGGGGTCCGGTGCGGTCACCCTGACAGGGCTGGGAGGTGGCTTTGCTCTGCTGTTCAGAGAGAGTGGATTTGAGAGCGACTCACTTCACCCGGCCTCTTCCCAGTAACTCTGCTGCTTGCTTGGGTTTTGGGGTTTGGGTTTTTTTTTGCTTTTGGTTTTGTTTTTTTTTTTTTGTTTGGGTTTTTTTAAGCTTAGCAGCATATGATGACTGTCCTCAAGGGCTAGCTTAAAAATAAAGTTTCCACTTTCTATTTGAGGAAGACATTTACAGAACATTTGCCTCTGAGGTGTCACGTAGTGTGCTCAGTTCTGGCCATGGTGCCTATTTAGTAGTGGCTGTTGCTTGCTGCCTGCTCTTGAGTTTATTAATGTAAAACAATGACTGTACTGCTCTCAAGTGCATTAACTTTGTTCTGCTTGATAACTCCTGGTTTACTGCACATCCTTAGTGATTACAAGCAGAGGAAGACGTTGTTCTATTGTGTCTTGGATTACCAGAAAGTGAAGCACTGTGCATTCGATGTTTTTCCCCTTGTGAAGGAGTTATTAATCTCCATCCGTATCTCTTGCCCTGTAGTTATAATAAACATAGCCTGAGAAATTTAAGGAAAGAAATATCGTTTGAAGAAATTCTAATTCTGCATCAAAGGGTTATTGGGCTGGATTGAGCCCAATATAGGAAGCTTGCCTGATTAATTTTTAATACATAGAAGTTATATATCATTTATAAAAATTGGAAAAGTAGTTTGCGGATTGTCAGATTTTCTTTTGAGCCATGTATTTTCTTGCTCCACAATACTTTGTAAATTTGATATGCAAGGTTAAATCCCCTAACTTCTAGCAGGCTTCTTCAATTAAATTGACTAATGGAGGGCCAAGATCCTGACCCAGCAGCTTACACAGATAGCCCCATAATTTCTGTTTGAGTTTTTTGGTAGGTTTTAGAAGATGCCTAGCCTCACTACAAAAAAAACTTTAAGTAGTAGAGAATTTCCCACAGTAAGCCAGTAAGCTGTTCAGTGTTTAATTATCTTTGTTGTTTAAAAAAATCAATTTATTCTGAAGTCAGAATTTCTCTAGCATTAGCTACCAATTATTAGATTTCATTATGTTTCTTTCTGCTACATTAAAGAGCTAGGATCAGGAATTTCTTCCCATGCAGCTAGTTATCAAACTGTCTCTTGGACTTCTGTCAGAAAATAGCTTGGGCTTCTTAAGTCTCACCGCATGACATATTTTTGAGTTTTAAAAACATACTCATGCTATTTAGAAGGAATACTAGCGAAATACAGTTAATTTGTCAGAAGAAAATTACATTTCCTTGGTCCACTTGCACAAGCTCTGTTCCACCTGTAGTTTGAACACTTTGACGAGTGCGGAGTGGGGACAGGTATCCCTGCAGAGTTTTCTAGTGATCTCTGGCTACCGCCTTTAGACGCTCCACTCGGTTGTGTCGCCTGTCTATGCGCATGAATGTGGGTAGACATTGAATGTATATGACATGTTCTCTTAAGGGAGCAGATGGTGCTACTGAGCCCTCCCCAAGGCATTTTGATGTGAATCATTGGGAGACAGTATTTAGACATCTTTAAGAATAGTGTCTTTATATTCTCATAACTTGTACGTGTCTGTCAGCATGTGAATTTATTAGCCTGTTTCCTGGGGACCATCAGTAATCACTGACTCTAATCAAGAAGGAGGATCCCAGTTAAACTACACTGGGGAAAAAAATTAAGAGGGTATTTCTTAATTGGAAGGCAATGATTCATTACATTCGTCTTATTCCACACAGACTATGTATTTGATTTGGCTTCTCTGAGTTTGCCTGCTCTCTCGCTAGCTCAGGCTCCTCAGCAGCCCGCGGGTGCGCGGCTCTGGGGAGCCCAGGGGTTCCCCGGGGCAGCTGATGGGGAGGCCCCACGTGTGTTCATGGAGCACCGTCCTTGCTCACGTGTCCTGGTTCACTTGGGGCTGCCAGTGTTTCTCAGCTCCTGATGCCTGTCAGAGCACCAAGGAAGATTTCTCTTCAAAATAATAAAGGTGAGAAAAACTGGATTGAACACAAATTTGAAATATTGAGCGGAAATGGTCTTTCCTGGCCAGAAGTCCTGCAGAGATCTGCTAATGAGTAAAAACTCTCTGCCTGTTCTATGCAGAGCCCATAGACTGACCATAGCTGGCTGCATTAGGATAATCTTTCAGCTAAGGCACTAGCTGCAAGTGCCTTAATTGGAAAACAGGAAAACCTGAGTTCATTTCTGTCTCT
The DNA here is from genome assembly GCA_013400755.1 of Pelecanoides urinatrix. Lineage (NCBI taxonomy): Eukaryota > Metazoa > Chordata > Aves > Procellariiformes > Procellariidae > Pelecanoides > Pelecanoides urinatrix. Next base: position 189,504 of record VZTQ01012411.1, on the reverse strand, counting down.
GCCATAGGTTCAGATGTGACTTTGAATAAGACATTGTGTTTCCCTGTATTTGATTTTTGTTCTATGGCAGATGGGAGGAAGTATTTCTTTCTGTCCATGTCCATCTTTCAGAGGATCTGTAAAATGCTTCTGGTATTTTAATATGTGCATGTGTAGCATCTGGATGTGATTGAAGCTTCCATAACTGCTGCTGCATTAAGAGCCACAGTACTCCTCTTTTTAAAAAATGAAATTCACCCGTTAACAGGTCCATGCCAACATAAATTACACTCAGGCATTTTTTTTTTCCAGCAAAGCCAGCTAAAAATATATTGCCTCCTCTTTGTCTCCATCCTGAAACAGAGATTACCATTCCCTTAAACCTCAGCTGCATACTTAGTCTTCCCAAATCTGTCAGAAAGATATAGGGTGGCAGCTTGTATTATTAAGTGTTTAAACTAGATTGTATCACTTTGAATTATAATTTACCCAGATTACAGGGCATTTACATGACCAGCTCAAGCAGTGGTAATCTTTTGGGGATGGGGGAATATGGAGGGCAGAGGGAATGAACCAGGACCGGCACAAACACCTCTGGGATAAGGTCTTCACTTGGCCCAGCCAAAACAAACCACGTAACCTGCAGTTTGGTCTCAGCAACAGGACACAAGCAGCCACAAAGCCCTTTCCCCTGCAGCGTTACAGGGTACTTGAATCATTTTTTAAACACAGCATCCTTCATATAATAATGGAATTGCTCAGTATAGTTCAGTTGTGGGGCAGAGGCTATGACCAGAGTTGGTTGGCAGAAGGTGACAGTCACAGGAGAAATGGGAAAAGGAAATATTTGTTGCCATCACCTGACAAAGCAGATGATAAAGCTGGAATTCCTCTGGAAACGCGAGTGGTAGAAGCAGCAGAGCATGTAAACATTGACACAGGGCAACAAGGCAGGATTTTGATACAGTGGACACCGTAGTTAGAGCTAGTGAAGGAATCCCTGGGGGCCTTGACTGTGGTTATTGCTTTTGTCTTATTTCATCTCTGTAGAGGTATTACGCTGCTTGTGACAGCCTGGCTCTAAGAGAAGATGGAAAGAGATTATTTAGAGGCAACAGGACAGACAAGTGGATTCTATCCCATGTTACTCACAGCAAAGATGCTCCAGGGCAAAATTAAATGAACTGAAAGTCCAGAAAAGTGCCTTCATAAAAATGATGTAGAGCTATATTTTTTTCAAATTTTCTTACAGATGATAGGCAAAGCAATGCAGCCCCTGTAATTGTTTTCTTATTATCCATCCCATTTTATCAGAAAAGGGTTTTTAAACAAGATTTTTTCTTGATTATTTCTTTCGCAGCACAAAATGTTTACGAGGAAGGCTCCACAAATAAATAGATAAAACCTGGAGCTCAGTAAATGAAGAGCACTTGTGGCCCAGCAGGAATAAAACACATCAGCCAAGTGATGAAAGAATTACTAATCCTGTGGCACTGTCCCTTTCAGTTCTTGGAAATTCAGGCTTTAATGAGGCAAAGTAGTATTTAATGACTACTACCATTCTTCAGAAATAAAAAATTACTGGAGTAACAGATGGGTTTTATTTATTTATTTATTTATTTTAGCCAAGCTGTAGTTGAAGTGTATTTTTTGGAGTAAAACTATAGCAACTGTCTTGGAACATAAAATGCCACAAGTCATTACGTAAACTCTGTATTTTTTCTAATGCGATACTTTTCTGGTCACGTCTGACATCCTTTTGAGGTCAGTTTTGTGCTGATACCTGTATTTCATGACTGTGCTATATATAACTGGCTCTGGCTTGCTCTGTTAGACACAAGTCAAGCGGTGCCGTGTTTGTGAGCGCATATTTGCACTTTAATCACTTTCAACATCTAGCGGTACGTGAAATGCAGAGAGGCCAAATTCTGTGGTGGGCCAGGGAGGGTAAATAAGGGGAGGGATGCGCACGCTGTATGAGCAGGTTGTCTAAGTATTCTCCAAAATCCTCATCTAACATACCCTAGTTGTTCTAACCCTTTCCATGCTAAGAAGCTCACGGAGGCACTGAGTTTTATAAGAACAGTGTCATCAAGAGGTGGCATGAAAAATATCCATTTTCATTTCCTAGCTTATGAAATTGGGAAGCTGTTCTCCCTGCTCACAGTGGGTGTCTGCAAATCATTCTCAGGTCTCAGGATGAAAGTCCTTGGCTAAGAGCAAGGAAGGATGATACGAAAACATTTCCAACCTTTGCTGAGCTCTGTCTTAGAGTTGTCTCCAAGGGCAGGGACAGAGCTGCCACTGATTCCCAGCGTGATAGATGTCACCCCGTGGTTCAGCGTGCGTCTGTCTGACACAGGGAAGCAGAACAAGAGATGAATTTAGGTGAAATTCTATTAGCTGTAGATTACCTTTTTCTTTGGCTTAGCATGAAGTGGTAAGTCCAAGGTGGAGGACGTGGACTTGGGCTCAGAGCTTGGGGCTTTCTTCTGCATAGTTTGTTTTGAAGACTGTCTTGAAGGGTTTTTTAAAACCTGCTCACAGCAGAAATTTGGTGTGTAGGTTCCCAGCCCAGGAGTGAAGAATGATGATGAATGACTTAAGGAAGCCATAAAAAGGCCAAAGGTAAATGTCAATGTTTTCTTTGTAATCAACTAATGATCTTTTTGTCTATAATGGGAAGTAATTTTCCAACTAATGTTTTGGAAAAAAGAATACAAATTTGGCAAAAAAAAAATTTATATCTAAGTTCATCTGTTGAGAAAGGAGAATCCATTAAATGACATTCTCAAAAAAGAGTATTCTCAGATGTTGTTAAAATATTTTGCTTGATCTGAAATGAGCTTTCTTTTCATATTTTGAGTTGTCAAACACCTTGAAATGCCAAGCACATTTTTGGTTCAATTTGAAACCATATCTGTATCTATATATATTTAACTTCTAGAAATCTCTTGCAAACAAAGAACATCCCTTATTTGCTCAGCACTTTAATAATACAGGACACTATCTTCCCAATAAACCAAAGCTAATATTTACAGTGTTCGACTGTGAGGACACTTTTAGTTCTTGGGAAAAATACAGCCAAATGTGTATGTGTATTTTCATATTCTTATGCTAGATGGAATGTGTCCTGTCTAGCTTAAAGAATAAAAACATGCCTAGCAAACTCCTTTATATGTCACCATCAATACATTTCTGTTGGTTTCATTGTGCAACAGAACAACAACAAAAAATCCTCCAAACAAAAGAATTTGTCAACTAAAGCAAACCTTAGTCTAAATCTGTGTAACTGGGAATAACTGGTCCTGAAGAAATGAAAAGAGCCAGTACAAGGCTGTGTCTGGTGATACACCTCACTTCAAATTTCCCTGGAGAGACAACAAATCTACAAATGTGACAGCCAACTTTGCAGTCCTAGGATCTGGAGATTCTTTAGGGACTTGTCCATCAAAACCACAAACAGCCTTTTTCTTTTGTGTTTTACCCAAATAGCATCCCTTTACCAGCTCTTTAGAGGATGTACTAAGCTCTCTGTTTATATAAAATAGCTTAGTTTGTCAGTCATGTCGCAGCCTATGATTAATGTTGTTATCTGTCCATTAATAGTAGCAATAAAGCATTTAAGCAGAGTGAATGACTAGGACATAATAGCAATTTCTTCTGTTAAAGGTCCTCTTCCCTGCCTTTGTGCGTTACCTCTAAGGTATCCAAAAATGGTTCCAGACTCGTACTGTCCTTTAGTCAGAAAGGTGAAGTCAAAACATGTTGTAACAGACTCATTGGAGGTTTTTTGCATTTTTTTTCGTGTTCTTCTTGCAAGTCAGGTAGCTGCCAAGGGCAGCTGTGCCTGGGCGAAAGGGCAGAGTAGTCAGAGGTGTATTTTTCAAACTTCAGAGACGTGTTTCAGGTAGCTTATTTCAGTTGTTTGTGGGCAAGTCCTCTCCCTCGGCACCTTCCTATAGCGCCAGTTATGTTTTCCCCAGGAGGAGAATCTTAATCGTGGGTTTGTCATCTGAAGTAAATAAGCATTCCCAGTGAAAGCCATGCTCGCACACATCTGCATCTTATGTCTATTAAGGATTTGGCACTTACTGTGTAAAAAAGGATGTCATCTGAATTCAATAATCGTGTGTTGGTTTAGTGAGCAGATGCTTATTCCCACCAGATGAACTTGTCCAGTATAAGCAGATGATGATTTGTTGTTTTTTTTAATATAAATTGCATGTTTAGTTTGCTGATCTGATTTAGAATGGGTGTGTGGGAAAGGATGTCTGGAATTACTATAGTGATTTGTTAGTGTTTCTGCTAGCGAACTATTTTTCTTCTTATTGCTCACCTCTGATATTTTATTAATTGTCCTCCTAGAGATCAGTTTTCAGTATAAATTCTACCTCCAGCTTGAGTTCTGCTAATCAGTACAAGGGAGAATGCTTTAATGCAGTGTCACTAGACTGGCTGGCTTCTGTACTTATGAGAGATGGGTTCACACTATTCCTTACAGCAGTATTATCTCTGCTGTACACTTAAAGCACTAAGACTTAGTAAGATTTATAGAACTATTAAGAATGAGCTATCAGGTATATCTCCTGGATGATAATATTCATCGTTCTGTGTTCGTACAACCGCTCCCTTGGGAAGGTCATAGAGGAGGAACAAGATAGAATTAATGCTTTGAAAAATAAGAGTGCACCTCGCATCATCAATACCTCTGCAGGTCACAGCTGCCAAATGTGAATTTAAAGAGCACTCCCAAGAGATGGAAACTCTCACAGCTCTCCGAGTGCAGAACATCCAGCGTCAGAACGCAGCGAGTTGTTTCTGCTCACTTCTGCCATTTTTTCCAGCTCCATTTGCCTTGCTTGCTTTCCTTTTTTCGTCAGCATTGCCCCGGAGATGGTTATGTAGCAGGGCTGTGGAGAACTCGCACCTTTCGTCTCATGTAGCTTCCTTAGAGGTCCTGGTGAACGAACATCTCTGCTGGTGAGGCTTCTCCACTGCCTCGATGCTTCAGGTGCCAGCGCTTGAACAAATCAAGTCTTTTGTACGCCAGCCACCCAGAAGCCAACTGGCAAATGTGCCTCATCTATGATGGCTTTATAATGTGGCCCTGAGCTCTGTGACTGTCCATGGTAGTGCTTTGTACCCACAACACTGAGTGACTTCTCGTAACCATGTTCAAGGCTGAATTTAAGCTGAGACACCAGATGTCTTCATGGTCTAAAATATTAGTAATTAATCTGAGTTTGTAGTGTTTCTGCATTAGAAGAAGCTTTTACTTTAATAGCCTTTTTTTGAAAGTGTTATTCTAAGTAGATCAGCATGCTAAAATTTGCATTGTAAAAGATTGTTTTGGAACAAAGCAGGATCTAATGAGCATATAGTAAATCCCCTGGCTCTGCAGCAGAGTCACAATAAGCATAATAGCTCTCACTGAATGAATCCCTTGCAGCCTAAAAGCTTTTTTCTTTAAAATGAAATAGCAACCCTGCAGGATTTAGTGCAGACAATATGGAAAGATCATTTAAGGGGCTGTTGTGGAAAGAGAAAACAAATGAGGATGACTCCACTTAGGGTCCTTTGAAAAGAACCTTTGTGATCACTTCATTAGACAGTCTGTTTCAATATTTCCTTATTCAAGAATAATGGAAGCATCAATAAATTCCACTCTTTATTCTTCTTCCCTGTGGTCTCAGCTAAAATGCCAGGAAGCATTTTATAATTTTTCGGCCTTCTTACTGAAGTAGTATTATTTCTTTAGCAAAAACCTGAAAGTGTGAACTAATGGTATCGCACAAGAAAGCTGAGAACTCACTTTGAGGGGGGAGGGCAGAAGTCGAACAACTTTTGCCTCTTACTTTCATCCTTAGGTAACAATTGAAGGGAGATGTTATTAGAAGTTCTGCCTAGTTTTAGGCTAATGTGTTTGCCTGCCTGTTAGAAAAGGTGCCTTTGAGTTCCACACTTGCTGTCTGCCCTTTCTGCAAAGTTAGAAGTAGTTTGTCGCCCAGTCGTACTAGGGTAGGCACCCTAAATAGTGTGAAAACCATTTCATTTGCCATTTTGAAGAGAGTTAATTGAAAACAGACTGTTGAGACAATGTTGAGAGGTTGCTCAGAGAGGTTGCGGAGTCTCCATCATTGGAGATATTCAGAAACCGCTGGGACGTGGTCCTGGGCAACCAGTTCTAGGTGGCCCTGCTTGAGCCAGGGCGGGTGGACCAGATGACCTCCAGAGCTCCCTTCCAACTTCAGCCATTCTGTGATTCTGTAATTCAGCTGCCACAGGCACTGATGTATATGACTCCAAACTTGCTGTATCATTTTTTCTCTTGTTTTCTTTCTGAGTTCAAAAAGTTTAAATTTGAAATTTGATCTTATGAGTAGATCAACCCCAGAGGTTTCTAGTGTGGGTGTTTTAATTCTAGGACCCAGCTTTGGCAAAGACTTTTAATTTTGCTTCTGGGTTGGAGGTCCAATTTTTGCTTTAATTTAGTCAGAGGAAATAATCCCCGTTCACCTGAGATATCAAATTAAAATGGGAAAGGGTTTGAAACATAAACAACTCTTCTCCTCAAAAGCTCAAAGACTGTCCTCATTTGACCACAGATTCAAAGCCCAAATCTGAACCTAAACTAGGTGCATACAAACCCCATTTAAATATGACAACCTTTGGCTTTAGCTCTATCTCAGAGATGTGTTTAAACTAGTTCACGTGATGGGCTTTAACTGAATCTGGTCCTCTGTTCTCACTACTTTTTTTCCCACTGAGGAGATGAGTTTCTTGAAGAAAAGTTGATTTCTGAAGGAGCTGTCGCTTTATGAACAGTGTCTGTAGGTGACAACCCTGGCTAGGGCAAGGGTGGAATTGGCCTCAGATCAAAAGCACAGTGCCTTGCTCCATTATCTGAAGGACTGATTTTTGTAAATACAGAGCCTTGTAAACCCCAGTGGAATGAAACTACTAATGGGCCAAAGGCATATAATGACTAAGTGCCAGTTACTGTTTTTAGGTAAGACTTCCCAATAGGAAGTCAAAGGTTTAGAAAAAGCCATACTACAAGTATCAGCATGGTTAATAGATTGAATGCCTCTCAGCTTGTTCAGGCAGGGGTTGAGTAGCTGAATGATTGAGGAATATACTGATCTTGACATATATTAGTGGAAACTGAGACAGCAATGACAAGTGTGGTCAATGCAGTTATTTTATAAGTGATGTTTTTTAGGAAGTGCCCCAGTTCTGTCCTCTGTGAGTTACTTTTGTACTCTTCAAAAGACTTCTATGGAAGTGTCGTGTGAACACCTACACATGTCAAGCAAGGCATCCCTACTCTGACCTTCGGTATTCTTGCTAATCTTCTCCTGGCATCTGACAGTGTGCCTCCACCTGGTTTGGACTGCTGCTGTGCTCAGCTGATCTAGCCTTCAGCCTCTTTTAAGTAGTGTCGAAGTGAGCACTGGACTATGGCAGCTAGTATACTGGTTCTTGTGCATCAGGAGAAGCTTCTGAATCGACTAGTCAGCATTATTTGGTGCTTTGGTGCAGGTTGTAAAGCTCAGAGTCTGGCAAAGCAGGTATTTTCCTAAGAACTTAAATGCTGCAGGAGCTCAGCTGCAGGTTTTCTGATGTAAGCTTAATGTACGTATGTCTTTATCCCTTGCTGAGGCTTGAATTTAGAGGGAGATTTTCTCTATGGTCTTTTGGGATAAGTGAGAAGAAACAACGTAAAGCAATCACATGACTGAGAAGTAAGGAATAAGGATGACGGGTTGGTCTTTAATGCCATTTAATATATCCCATGTGGATTGTATTTTTCGAAGGCCGATTGGTTGAATTTTAACAGTTACAGTACAAACAGTGTCTGTGCTGACAGATTTGCAGAAATGACTGACAGCAGTTCGATTGATCTGGGAAAAAGTTGAGTAAATTTGTAAGAAGGCAGAAAACTATTCTCATCAAATGCGTTCTTAAAGAATATGTTGTGAGGAGCATCTGCCTGGGACGATTACCAAACTAAATTAGAGATACCAAATTGCACTTACTTTATACAAGGAAAAATGATTGGGGCTTGCAAAAACCAACATATCTGGTATTAGATCAGGAGAAGATATCTGCAGCCTCTTTCAAACTTGAGGAGAATTCAGAGGAAGTGGAGTTATCTCTAGTCTATGAAGTTTAAGGGTATGCCTCAAAGCAATCTCTTTTCTATGCCTGTCATTTACATGATGGGAGCTGTGAACATCTCCTGGAGCATTCTGTGGTGCCAATATTCATTTGTTTGCTAAGAAAAACAAGTCTTTGCAAATTAAAAACTTGCCCTTAGATAGGCTGTCCTTTCTCCCTATTCCCATTCCTCAGTGCTTCCTCTCCTGTCAGACCCTAATGCCATCCGTAAGCTATGATGTCAGTGAGGTTGATGGTAGATAAACAGTGCTTACCTGCACCGAAGGTCAGCCATACCGAGCGTACCGACGTTTGCTATACACCACGCCTGTGAGGTTGCCTGTTTGTTATTACCTGTTAAGCTGCCATCTCCCAAAATTCTGCTCTCTAAGTGCTTTCTGGGACTAACAGATCATCTCCCCCGTCCTTTTCCACCTGAGGGACATGCTGACAGAGATCATGCCTCCAGCAGAGGGGTGGGCCGCTGTCCCCTGCGCGGCACACGGTACCTTGCTGCAGCTGGATCAGTCAGGATCAGCGGAGCCTCTGGATAATTCTCCCCGTGCCTTTCTCGGGCAACTACCCCCGAGCAGGCAGGCACCCAGGGAACTTGTGCCGGCAAGGGTAGATATCATGATCGCCAGAACTCCCTTCCAACTTCCAGGCATGTGAATCCTAGGAGCTCGGGATTGGAAATAAGGAGCAGGCTCCAGAGCCCAGTGATGGTAGTCTGGTATCTGCATAAGCTCTCCTGATGTTTCTTTGAGTACCTGGCTGCGTTTTGCCATCGTTTCAGCCTCGTGCTTAACTCCTGCTGTGCTCTGCTTGGCTGTGAAGCCTTCTCACTAGCTCCTCAGGAAACAGTCCTATCAGAGCAGGTGGTCTTTGACCAGTAGCACTGCAGTTATGGATGAGCTTTCCTAGTGGCAAACAAGAATTGCTGAACCATGTTGGTTTGGGGTGATATTTTAGTCTTTGCCATCCCAGTTAATGCATATTTTAAATCCGTATATGAAGCATGGCCTATGCAGTGTTGCATGTGCAGCTAGCCTGCGCGGTTAGCGGTCTGCTGTTGTTTCTCTAAAGGTTTGTTGCAATTTCCATCCCCCTTCACCACGACATTTGAGAGAGTCTGGAATTTTCCTTGCAGAAGGGAATTCTACTTCACGTATAAAATTATCAGCGTCCCTAGACATGTTTTTTTCCAAAGGTGCATTATTCTTTGTAAAAATTTTGCAAAATATGCATTTATGGAGATCAGATTAGTGGTTAAAGTATATGGGACATTTTTAATATCATTTAAGATCCTATCTTCTCCCTCCCATAGCAGCTAGTCTATTAATTTATTGGATGTAGTTCTTTACACACAAAGTTTATCTTTACAGCAAGATAGCAGTTGCTGAGTGCGAGTTTCTCTGGAACATGTTTCAATTTCGTCATGCTTATCTATTTTCTTCTGTAAGAGGGTTAGCAGAAGAGTTTTATCTTCTCATTATTGTCACATGTGAGATTTTAGCTGGCTTGAGGTTCTGTGGAACCTCTAAGAAATATGTGAAGGACAACCTCTAAATTTGCTACTGAAGAGCCACCAGAGAAATTTAAAAAACATGCGTCAGTTGAGTGTCTCATTGCAATAACGTTATGGTCTCACTGCCTTTTTTCTCTGAAAGCAATTAATCTGTAAATATTAGAAAACCCCAAGGGAACAAAACTAAGAGGTCAAACTCCAATCAATTCTGACAAATTTTAAAGGCTAATCAAGTATCTGTGAAATAATTTTTTTACTTTCCTACAAAGAAAAGGTGCCATTTTGAATCTGCCATGCAACCTCACATTAGATGACTCTGCAAGAGGATCTAACAACACACCCTTGACCTCTATTGTAATAGTTTTGGGAAAAGCAGCCAGCTTCCAAGTATTCATCATTGGGGAAATGGAAATATTAATAGTAATAACAATCATAAAGAGGTAATACTAGTTCCAAACGTATACTAAAGACTCATGTGACTGTGTCTGCTCTATCCTCTATATCTATGCTTCTGTCTTCAAATGAAGTTCATGCTGCGTGAACCAGGAAAAAAAGCATGAGGAGAGCCCCAAGTGAAATTCAACCCTCCAAAATCAATAGCCCGCAAATGCTTCTGCATGTTCCCAGCCTTATGGAGCAGCAAGAGCCGGGGGCTAGGGATTTACACACCTACGTTAATAAGACTATCCTAGTGACAGAATTAGCTTTTATGTGTGAGATTTTGTCACGCTCTCTAGACATCTGCTATTGGCAGATTATCTGTAAACTGCTGTTAGCAGGAGTTGAAACCAAAAAGGCAGGGGTTGTATCAGAGTCAATGCCATGATCAGTCAAGGAAGGACCCTTTTGAGTCCTGTAATTTGCAAGCATTGGTCAGAAGTTTATCCTGAAATCTTTGACAAAACACATGATCTGTGGATCTTGAGATGTGATTTCTTCCTTTTTTCAATTCTTTTTTTTTGGCAGCTAAAAGTCTCTCTGATGTAAGCTATTTTGTCCCAGTGTGGAAAGATTTTTGCTCTGTAAGTGCACCATTAAATAGCACAGGCTATTTTGAGAAATAAGAGGTTTTTTTAAACCATAATTATGGCTGTCTTTAAAGATGATGATAAAAATGTAGTTGATGAACAAAACAAGGCCACATGATTAATTTTTCCATATGATGTGTTTGAATATGACAGCTCCCTAGTTTCTAATAGCTTCCTGTGTGAAGTGAAAAAACAGAGAGAAAGCACTTTATCTGGCACATCTGATTAAATATGATTCTCTAGTCAGCACTGAGAATACGTGGAAGAAAGAATATCCATAAAACCCCATTAGAAAAAAAGAAAAGGTCAGGCTATAAATTACTTTGAAAAATCACTTTTCAGTGAACTGTGTAAATTGTCAATATCGGAGATGCAAGAATCAAAAGTGTGCTATATTCATGTGAATTTGTGAGTGGGCACTAGAGGAGTTGTGACGTCCATTAAGGACTGGAGGATAACTTAGAGAGCTCTTCTGTTTCAGATGGAAAAAGATCTTATTGTCATGGCTCGAATTTACTTTGAAGAATCCCTTCTGATTTAGACCTTGTTGGTCCATGGCTGACTGGAAAGAGAAGCCAAAACTACAGCATCGTCTTCCTGTGCGTGTTTTTAACGTTAAGAGTTATCCTTCTGTTGGACTTCATCAGAGTAGGAATTTTCCTGTACCTTTGCTGCACACATGGCTTTTATTTTACACAGTGGTGATAAGGGAGCTGAGAAGAGTCCAGCGGTACCTGCTGTTGTGAATTTACTGCCTGGGTTGCATGTCCTCCTGCCCTTCAGATATTGCAACTTTTGCTAGAAAGTGCTTGGACGTTTTTTCACCTTGAGAAACCACAATTTAATCACTGTCAGATCCCCTCATTTGGATGGTCTGTCGCAGAGATTTAAGGCGTCTTTATCTCCAGGCCACACGCACTCTGAGAAGGGCTGTGAGCCCACTGGCCTCCTTCAAGTTTGATGGGCAGGGTTTTGAGGCTTTTCCAGCTGGTAAATTAAACCAAAAATACTTCTGTGGAAAAGGCTGTGCTTTGACAAAATTTCTAAATGAGAACAAATACCTCTTTTTAATGTTGTCACAAGATTGTGTTTCACTATTTTTGCAACAAAGTTTTGGGTTTTCAGTTTAAACTGACCTTTCAGATTGAAATATGTTTACATTAAAAAAGCTTTTAACACTGAACAGATCTTCTGAAAATCATTAGTGGTTCAGTTTAAGAAAAACATTTTGGGGGGAAGGAAGATGGAGGTGACAAAGAGTCTGTGTTTCAGCTAGTGAAAACATTTAAGATGGATGTTATTCTTGACAATTTAGGTCAGCAAAATTTCTGAAACCTGTGAAAATTCTTTCATGATAGGAAAATCTTTTCCAGTCCTGCTGTAGGTGTGTGTGGGTAGTCTGGAAGACATCCGTCTTTGGTAGGCTTTGCTTTGAAAATTGAAGAAAACCTGAGATCCCTGACTTTTAAGACTTCCCACGCTGGGATATCATAAAACAGGGATATCTGAGCTGCTTTAAAAGCTCCTCCATCTCTTCTGTTGCCTTCACACAGGAAAAGTCTGAAATCTAAAAGGCTGCTTCGATGAAGCGCTGCTCAGGTGGGGTACAGAACTGTTTTTGTAAAACATCAGAGTTCAGTTCTAGCATAAGGGCTTCGTTTCAGGATGTGCTGAACATCCACCTCTGAAGTGCTGCCGCTTGCAGAAACCCTTGCAGAAACACCAGGTAACGTGCTCTGCTGGGCACAGCAGAAATGAGAGAACACTGCTGCCCCATGCATGTTTTACAGCTGATTCTTTCCATTTTCTTACTGCTGGAAGATGTAATTATTTCTTTCAGCAAAGGACCACTGAAAGGGCCACAAGTTCTTGGAAGCAGATAAAACACAAAGCTGCTACAACACAATTGCAAGGTGTACCAGTAATAGTCCCTTCTGGCACCACCTCCAGAGCGCTTGCAAACTGTGAAAAATGGGCTCAAAGTCTCATTATTGCAATTATTTACTGCATATTTCATTAATTGCTTGATTTTCTCTATTATTAGAGAGCAGAACTAATCCCAGCTCTTCTGGAAAAGTCAGCCAATGTTTACTCAACTAGTTTTAAAGGAGGCGGAGACCGATGTGTGGCAAATGCCTGGTTCACTCTGTGTTGGAGTTGCCTTGGCATCTGTAAACTTGCAGTTGGACAGAACTGATATGTCCGTTAAAAGAGGCTGTGAAATTGTTAGTGAAGGGTAGTTGCTTGGAAGCAAATCCCCCCCACTGAAGTCCTCCTTCTACCATTACATGTTCTTGGATACCTCATCCCTCCAGCTGCTTGAATCCAAGGTGTATTTGATGGACAGAGATTCTGAGGCTTTTATTTTTCTCTCTCACTGAGCACTGAGGTGTTTAAACTGCAAAAGTTACAGCAGGATACTAAGTTCTTGAGGATCATGATCTTTCTTTCCAGTCTTAAGTTTTCTATGTTAAGAGAGGTAACTGTCTCCTCAGCTGTGCCTTCATAAAATGCCATTTTCATATTTACCTACTGATTTGGCTTTTACTGAGATAATTTGGACCAAATTAAATAACCCTGTACAGTTGGCTTAGCGTACAAAATAATGTCATACATAAACTTGTGGAGCTATATATTGTGGTTTTTGACTGAAGCAATGAATAATCTCTCGTATTAGTTACTTGTAGACTGCAGGCACCCCCTTCTCCTGACGCTCCTAAAAGCATGCATAAGAATGGCCTCAAAATATTGGAATTCATTGCCATTTTTGGCATGAATCCTTTCACTCGTTAGTCAGTAAATGTGTATTTTCAAAAACCAGCACAGCTGAAGGTAAGGTGGGGTGCCTTTCAACGTACAGAGCACGAAGTCCACGGAGAGCGAAGAGCCCTTCCTGCCAGCGGCGTGCGCGCCGGGGCAGCTGGCAAATGGCTCACCCGAGCGTTAAATCCCACGGCGTTTTTGAGCTCCGATGTTCCCTCGTTAGGGCATGATGCTATTGGAAATGGGTCTCACCTGCAGGGCTGGAGGCCATGTCAGCAATGGTCTGTATATACGTTGCCATAACTTGGAATCGATTAGCCCGGCAGTCCTGCCAGCTCTGCGTCCTGCTTCAACAGCGACCAGGCTTGTTGTTTGACCTTTCGGATTGATGGAATTTTACATTTTACTTTGCCTCACCGCCTTTCCTCATTCCCAAAATACCTGGTTTAGTCAAAACTGTTGGGTTTTTGNTTTTCTTTGTTGCTTCCTTTTTTCGTTTGTTTGAAACTGTACTTCCTTTTTAGGATGCTAATAATTTCATCTAAAAGAAAAAAAAAATGACAGCTGTTTTAGGATGGTTTCTGGACTCTTTTTTTTTTTTTTTTTGGAAACCAGTATTTTTTTAAAAATACTATTAAAAATGATAATTTGAACCTTCAGTGACAAGTACTTGTGGGAAAATGTATTTCCTCAGAAAATTTCTTCTTGTTTGGCAAGAGTTAGAGCATAGCAATTTATTAGCCTTTTAAAATCATGTACCTAACCTGCATTCAGAGAACTTTGGTGATGCACAGTTTAGGTCATGGTAGACAAGACACTGTCTCATCTCAGTTTTTCTTTGATGCATAGAATATGATGTTCAATTGACTCCTGTAAAATAAATGGTAAACACACTTCTGTAGGACAGCCATATCTCAAGTGTACAGGAATAGCTAATAATTAGTGCCAGTAAATCACTGTAGCACAAACCACGAACATTATCATTCAGTTTATAATTCACCCCTGATGTGGGTACTGGTTTTTCTTAATACTAAATATGTCTGTTTATAGAAAAGTTGATTGAGATAATTAGCAGTAAAAATGCTAAAGTAACACGGCTATGGTAACGTTTATATTGCTATCAATTTTGTTTATAGCAGCCTAAAGAGCAATACCGAAATTAGAAATTAACTACAATTAGCAAATAAATTGAGTGTCTCTTGGAATTACTTGATCACGTCTTAAAACGCTGCACAGTGTGACGCTCGCGGAGGCAAAGCCGAGTCCCTGGGCTGTAGCAGCTGCTCGGAGTCGAGGAGCAGACAAAGCAGAAGCCTATTTGCTTCTCCGCTGTTGCTGCTGTATCAGTGGGAGCTACTCCTGTGCCCTGCTCAGGGCACCTCGACCCTGTTTCTGCCTGACCTTCAGTGAGGCCTGGGCTGTTGTCCCAGCTCTTGCCCTCCGATAGTTTGATGAGTGCATGCTGTGATGCCCGAAACAAAGTTTACTATTGGGGATTTGCCTCTCCGGGGGGGAACAGAAGTCTGAGTTTGCTTTTCAGTGATGTGCACCCTCGTCGGGACCGGCTCAGGGAGACCGTTCAACCTCCACGTTCTCAGGAAATGAACCTTGAAACACACGGTTAATGGTGGCAACTCACTATGAGAGGAATTACTTGGGTTGGAAATGTGTTGTTATCACAGAAGACAAGTCATAGATGTGGAAGTTGGTTTCCTCTGATTGCCTGAAATGTGTTGATGTGGAGGGCTTGGGCATCGTTTTATGCTCACAGGTGGAAATAGTTTGCTTCCCATAGTAAGGCACTTTAAGAACTCTGCTTGATAAATGCTATACAGATACATGTAGTTACTTTTCTGGCATAATTTCATAGTTAGGTGTGGTAAGAACTGGGTTGTTTACTACTGTTAAAATGGGTCATTACATACAGTTTTGGGGATGAAAAGAGGAGTGTCCATCAGGGAGAAGGTGCCGCTAAACCTCCTCATCCTTTCGATTCAGACACAAGTCTTGAGTCTTCATCTAAACCTCACGTGACTGCTTTTAACTACTGGGATCTTGGCTGGTTTGGGTGCACATGCTTGGTTGTACTACTGAAACTCTTTCATTTTGTGTAAGATTAGAGTCGTCATTGGGCTGGAAAGGGAGAAGACAACAGCTTCATTCTGTACTTAGCGGTGCACTGAAAGGGTGTGGGGATGCAGAGCCATGTCCATGCTCCATTAAACAGCAACTAATCCTTATGAAGTGAAACAGGAGACCTTGTCTGGCCTGAAAAGAAATGACCCATAATCGAGCAGCCAAGGCATTTATCTGGGATATAGAGAAATGGTGGCGCGATGATGTTTGCCTGGTGATACACCACTATCTAACTGCCTCCTCGCCCCATATGCTGTACATCCAGTTTTCTTTCTCTGGGATTGGAAATCCCATCCTTACCCTGGGAAACATCCCCCACTGGTGTTAAAAGTTACATATTCCCAGAAAAAACAAGTCGTCTGGGGTAAATGA
The DNA here is from genome assembly GCA_013400755.1 of Pelecanoides urinatrix. Lineage (NCBI taxonomy): Eukaryota > Metazoa > Chordata > Aves > Procellariiformes > Procellariidae > Pelecanoides > Pelecanoides urinatrix. Next base: position 173,535 of record VZTQ01012411.1, on the reverse strand, counting down.
GCATCTTCATAGGAAGCAAAATTTCCTTGATTGTTTCCTGGCTGTTTCCTTCCTTCCTACTCTTCAGCAGATTTTGTCTCTTTAAAGAGCAAAACGGGGCTGAGGGATAGGGGAGAAAAGTGACTGAATGTAAATATAAAGCAATCCAGAGGACCGCAGATGGGGCGGTCACACCACAGTGCAAATTCACGCTGACTGCTGAGCACCAAAGATCCTGGCTGACAGGGTGAGCATTATCTGGCCGGAGGCTGCTACTGCCTTTTTTTGTTGTGTTTTCTTCAAAGCCGGGTGTCTGAGTTCCCCCTGGATTTCATCTGGGGAGAATTTATCACTGATAAATAACTGTTTGTGTTGAATTTACAGATGAGCTAAACTGTTTCCTTTAATGTTGCAGTTTAGTACCTTTTTCTTTTCAGGTTTGTGTGAGCGCTGGCGTTTGAAGGAAATAAATCTGTCGCTCAGATAATGTATTTGCCCTTGGTACCAAAATATATAAATAAAAATTACAAGGTCATTAGCCATATCAAGAGGAAGAAAAATGTGCCGTGCATTAAATAGCTGACTTCCAGGATGGGTTGGGCAAAGAGCAGTATACTAAAGTGTACTGCTCATTTCCCCTTCTGATCATGAAAATCAATTAATTCCTTTCTTTTTTTGTAGCACTTCGCCTTTGCACTGGAAACCCTCAGCATATGTCAGTCCAAATTTACGAGCAGTGTGTTTTTCAGTGTATTTCATTTATTAAATGCAAATTCCAGTGGCCAGTGATTTACTACAGAACTGTTTGGAAAGCAGCAAATAAATATTACCTAACAAAGTATTTAGGAAAAAAAAAGCCAACTGGAGAAGGTTTTATCTGCCAATTCCCAAGCAATTTATCTTTGGCCCTGAGAAGGCAGGTTAGGTGAACTGCCCCTGTATTGTTCTGGAGCGCATCTTGTCTGGAAATGATCTCTTATGCTCAGTAAAAGGCAGCCTTGGGAAGTAATGGATTATTGCTTATATTTTAATATCTTTTATTTATTTCAGCTAAACTCTAGTACTAGTGCAGACCTGAGGGAACTGAAACACATAAGCTTCCCTCTCCCTGCATCATTCCTAATCTCGCTGATTCAAAGAGACAAGTCCTTTTTGTTGCCCACCATGGAGTTCAGATGATAATCAACAGGAAAAAATGGCCCAGTATGGGCAGGGTGGTGTCTGGAAAGGCTGGGTGATACAGTCTCCACTCAGCCCCACTTATCCATCTTCATCAGCTCAGGGGTAGAGAGATAAGTGGTCGTTTATTGCTTCGTATGTGACCAGGCTGCAGGTAAAGGAATACAGAATAGTTGCACCAGAGGTTTCTTCTTTCCTCAATGCCCAGCAGTGAGTGGCTGAGAGGTTGTAGGAGCACTGGGTGAGAAATGCATTTGCTGTGCTCACATCTCCTACCAAGTGTGCCAGTACCCTCTGTTGCTAAATAAATGCATATTTTGGCCAGATTTACCAAGGCATCCTGTGCTAAGGCTTGTGTCTTATCCTGGGCTAAAGTTTCCATGGGACGTCCTGTATCAGGTAAGTCAGCGCTTGTTTCTTACTGAGGGCGCAGCGTGTTTGTGAAGGGAGAATCATAGCGCTGAAAATCAGTGAAGCCTGCAGGGGCTAGATTAGACAAAGAAAAGAATAATTGACTGACTCACAATCAAAGTCTAAGTTTCCATAATGAGAAAATAAGTGTGTTTCCATGCTTTTTTTTTTTCCTGTTGGTATTGTGCATGTGGGTAATTTGTTTCCTTCTCTTTCCCAAAGGTAATGTTCAAATCCCCACGTAAAAGGCTCTGGTGTGGAATAGGTCATCTGAGATGCTTATGTATGCTAAACGTGTTTCAGATTTTTCTGGCAATCACATTTAAGCTATTAAAAGTTTGTGAGTTGATTTGGAGAGCTGATACAGTAACCCCCATGTGTACAGCAGCAAACACAGCCAGTCGATACAACTGATTTTTGTTGAAGTTTCAGTAACAAGCACTAGGTTAAAATAGTCCTGACGATAGAGGTTACCACTTTGTAATTTGTCTTCTGCCTAATGGTTCCAAGAACAGTGATATTATGGGGAAGGACTTGGATATTTATGGCACCTAAACTTGTGTACCTAACAGAGCCAGCTGCATTCACCTCGGACTCATCAGTGTGAAGAGAGAGGGGTTTCACCCCCAGAGCAGGGAAATGGGCGATCGTTCTGAATCGCTTGATAATACGCATCTCCACCTAGGGAACTCTGTACATACGGCATCTGAAAAGAAGCAGTTGTATCACCTTAAAAAGAAAAAAAAAAAAAAAAAAGAAAAAAAAAATCATGCAATTGTCTTTACCCCAACTCTCCCAGGTCTGGCAGTGCGGAGGAAGCATGGAGGTCTTACCCTGTTCTCGCGTGGCACATATTGAACGCACAAAGAAACCCTACAACAACGACATTGATTACTATGCAAAGCGCAACGCCCTGCGGGCCGCTGAGGTCTGGATGGATGACTTCAAGTCGCACGTTTACATGGCGTGGAACATCCCCATGGCAGTAAGTACAGCTCACGTTCTCTCCTGAACAGAAACGTGGGTGGCTGTTCTTGGTTAGTTCTTTGAGGTGGAGGATATTACTACAATTGTATGAAGTGGGCTAAGCTCGGAGAGAAGAGTGCTTTTGTGCAGGTGCATGCTCAGTACGGAGAGTTCTGCCATAGAAACTTGCTTTCTTGGTGTAAGTTTTGATGTGTGCTCAGGAGCGGTGACACAGATTTAAATTTAACTAGAGCACGATGTTTCAGGTTTATGCGTTTCCTCAGAAGAAGTCATTAATTTGGGATGCCATTAAACTTTGAGGTGTTCATATGCTACAGTGGTGAGGACTACAGAAATGTACATAAATAAATATCATCATTCATCATGAGACTCGGTAGACCTCACCAGCATAAAAACAAAGTATGCAATAAAAGAATCTCATATTAACTAGCTTTATTGTCTACAGGCTGAGTGTTGCAATGTAGATGCATTCTGTTTCTTACTGTGCATACGAATTGTAGATGGCATGTGGGGACCTCTAGGAATCCACGTAATAAAAATATTAGAGAAACTGTAGGTTCAATTTATCACTTTATTCTGTAAGTATATCACATGCTACATCTCCACTGAGCATAATTCTTTGAGAGGAGAGGTATATGTTATGTCCCAGTCAGGTGGAAGCTGACTGCTGCTGTATCCTTTATGGTATTTGCATCCAAATTATTCATGTGAAGGGGCACAGGAGAGCAGCTAAGGGGAAGCATACTCTGTTCTGTAGGAAATGATGGTTTAGTTAACCCTTATATGAGAGGTTTGTTCAAAGCTGATTGAAGTAAATGGAAACAGGGATGTTCCTATCAGAACAGGAAAATATGCCAACCTAGCAGCGTCTTTGTGAGTATTCAGTTATGACCTAGAGCCCATCAAAGTCACGGGAGTCTTGTCAGAGTTTATCGGATTTAGTCTGTTTCCTACATACCTACTTGTACTTGGTACCTACGTAATATATCAAAACCCATTTTTGTTCATTCCTGTTGTAGTTTTGAAAATACATATGCCTAAAGGAGCAACGTTTCATTCTTCTCCATGTGGTGTCTGAATATGTCAGATGTTTGCACATGTCCGAATTTCACTGACTGCTGTTCAGTGCTGGACATTCTGTGCAATGTTGAAAGTTAGGTCTCTATGAAGATGTGTTTTGGTGACTTCTTTTGGCCTGAGAGGTATGAGAGGCATGAGAGGTAATTGCAGTGAATTATTTTGCCATAACAAGGCAATTCTGCATAACTTCTTTCCCACACAAGATTTCCGTGATAGTAGGAGGAAGACAAAGCAGTGTCCATCTAAGTTTTTAGGGGCATTTTGGCCCTGTCTGCATCCAGTTGATAAAACGGTAAGTTTCAAAGAGGAGAGGAAAAAGAAGTAACTTTGGTAAATTTGTTTGCTTGATGCCTTCTGCAAATGAACTCTGAGAAAAGACAAGACATTTAAATAAGCATTTACACCAAAACATGATTTCCTTTAATCTCTCTGAGATTACTTATTGATATAGTTTTCTGCACTGAGCTATACAGCAGTGCTTTAAAAAAAAAAAAAAAGGGGCACATCTACATTAAGAGACATAAAATCAGCATAAGTACTGAACATTAAAATTTTCTTTCCATAAAATAAATCGATTGATAAAATGTGCATCATAAAAATAACCCCATTAGCTCTCAGGAAAAGGAAGCTAGTGTTAGTGTTCACAGAGTTATTCCGCTGCAGTGTTCAATCTAGATGACTAAGAAGTACTGTAGTTATAAGCCATTAGAAAACACTTCTGCAGAACTAGAAACCTTACTGCCTGGTTAAAAAGAATATGAATCATAGAATCACTAAGGTTGGAAAAGACCTCTAAGATAATCAAGTCCAACCGTCAACTCAACACCACCATGCCCACTAAACCATGTCCCACATACTAAATTCTGTGGACACCTCATTCTTGTACCATCACACTGTAACCCGCACACGATGACTGCAGCTAATACAGAAGCAAGCACAGCATTTTCATAGCTGCTCAGTTTGCTGCTCTTGTGTTCTGTAGAAATGGCACTGCAAACAGGGCATTGTATCGCCTCATTTTAGAATAGGGAAGAAAAGAGGCAAGTAAAATATATGTGTTCTCCCACACCAAAACCCATCCAAATCAGCCCTTTCATAACTCACACCATCTTTTTCACAACATGCTCCCTTCCAAATTCTTGAGGATCTGTGCATAACCTAATTAGTGGATGATCTTCGGACACATTTGCAAGATCATGTTCCTATAATCTTCATCAGCAGGTCAGCATGGCTTTATTTTAGTTAACCAAATATTTGGTATGCTCCTGCTTGATCTGTTCCTGGACAATTTTAGTGATACAGGAATCTTATATTGAGTGATTTATTGTACTGAGTGCCTCCGAGAATTGCTCTCCTTCCATGTAGCCTGAAGTAGTACGTAAATTAACATTCATTTGAATGGATGCTGCATAGAAAGCTCATGACAACGTATGCATCAGCAAGCAGCAGTGAGCACAGTAAACTCTTTATGTAGCAAACAGAAAAACCTGTTCAGTATTACACTTGTATTCTCTCCTGAAAACGAGGCATCTGTTGGGGATTCTAATAAACCCTGAGCTAAGATTTGCTGCTGTCTTCTAGCCCTGCATTAGATATCATTTGTAAAACGTACAGAAATCTTTCTGGAGGAAATGTACAAGGCACTTAAGACAGATCCATGCAAAACTCCCCAGTTTCAGTCCATTTGATTCATCCAGTGTCGGAAAAGACTTTTAGATGAGGTAACTCTTACTGTCTTAATGTTGAACTGTGATTTATAATGTTTTAAATCAACAGACACTAACCCAGGACCTGACGGTTTTTAAGCGGCTGGTTTTGATCATATTGATTTGACTCTTCCAGCCTGTGTTTTTCATGGGATTTGTATTCAAGCATGAATTAAATTCTGAAGCAGAATTATAAAGAAGGTTTTGAGTTTAACTACATTTTGTGGCTCAAGTCTGCAAATGAGCTCCAGTTCCAATAAAAACTGAATGCTGGTCTATGCAAATGTTTAATGGAGCTTAATGACTTTTTGAGCAGCTCTGCTTTTAATTTTTAACAAGTCTGTTCTGATCTCATTTACATTAGTGAATACCTAAGGCTGTTACTAGAGGAAGCCATGATCAAGCTGCCATATCTCAGATCAGAATTACCGCCTAAATTCCTAACGAATTTAGCAAAAGAGTTCAGGTTTGATTGCAAACATTTAATATTGCTGTAAGTAACAATATTCTTATTGTATTCTTATTATTTTGATTTATGTTTGTTTTTTGTTTGTTCGTTATCCTTCTTTTTTCACTGACTTTCATTAATATTTATTGTCTGCTCTCAACAGCAGCTGTTTGAGCTGCTACTTACAAAAGAGAAAGAAGAGAGGGAAATACAGCTTGGTGTACAAAATGAACTCCAATTTGGTTTCAGTAAGGAAAACAACTGTAAAGTCAATGCAGTGAGATTTCTTTATTCTCTTTCTGCTTTGTAGAACCCTGGAGTTGACTTTGGAGACGTTTCTGAAAGAATAGCTTTACGACAGCGACTGCAGTGCCGGAGTTTTAAGTGGTACTTGGAGAATGTCTATCCTGAAATGAGGGTTTATAATAATACAGTCACTTATGGAGAGGTACTTTGTCTTTGAAAATACATCGTGCCTGCATTAGAGCAGTCCTTCCATCTTAGTGGAGGGTGTCAGGACATGCAGAGCAATTTCAAGTCGGCACAGTAGTAGCAACAGAAATGCACTCCCCTACTTCTAATCAACACTAGGAAGTGTGGCTTTGAGAAGCACTGTCCCTCCCATTGGAGTGTATCAGATGAAATCATTCTCACTAACGATGATACGCAACCTCCTTGGCTTTCATTTTAAAATAGAGCAGCTCAGAGAATGTGAATTTGAGGTAATCATTTTCCAAAATAGGATGCCACAGATGTCATCAAGAAAACATCAGCAGTCAAGAGAGATAAAATAATTACAGTTAATGAGAACAGTTGAGTTTTCTGAATTGTTTTTAGGTGAAGAACCACCCCTTTTTTGCATTTGGGCAAACTATTTGAAGGCTTACATTCACTTTATTAATTCATTTTTGCAATCCTCCTTGTTCAGGATAAAAAGCAACATATCCTTGTTCAGATTATGAGGTGAGGCTACCATTTGGCAGGTCTTTATCTCATCATGAAAAAGTCCTTAGAGGAAAAACAATTTTGCTGCTTTGTGCTCAGATTCTGTATTTTCACTTCCACTTGTGTACCAGTATTGAGTAAGACCTTGGAACACCTACTCTGAGATAGCTGAGTGGATAGGTTACTTAACCCTAATAAAATGCTGGATCCAAACATGTTAGAAATGTGTAGAAGTTTTGGTTCACCTCAGCTGTCTGGATCATTTCTTTCTCTTCTGTGAACCAATCAAATCTCCCACATATGTTTGACCCCAATCTTTAAAGAAGTCAGACATGCCTTCTGTAACTCTTTAAATCTGTATCACGTGCCTGTAATGTAAGGACTGCTGTCGCTTATGACTGTGAACTGGGGCGAAGTTCTAGGAGCTCTCCTGCTGCATGTTTTTAAGAGTCTGTTTTAGTTGTCTACATGAACTACAATTAAATCCAAAGGCAATATATTTTCACACAAGACAACTAAATGGAAATTCTTCCTTTCTGTTCCATTTGATTGACTTCATATAAAAAGAAGTCAGGCGCTTCCGATATTGATACAAAGTGCAAGTTTTATTGCATAATATCACTTTGCATCCTAGTATAACTATCCCTGGCAGTAACTGAGGAAAGACATTTAGTAAATTCAACAGGAGCTATTAGTAACTGTCAGCTCTGAGAAGGCTGTTAACTGCAAAGAACATTGGCAGTACTGCCGATGTTGTGTCAATTATACCAGACGGTTAGCAAGCTGCGCTCTAAAAAGAAGTTTGTTTCTGTTGAGTGATCGCATGAAGGTTCTTGAGTCAAACAGGAAGTTTAGTGATGCAAGTATCTAATTCATTAAAATTTATAATGAAATGGAGCCACACAAGCTATTTAGCTAGTATAAACTGGCGTAGTTCCCTTTCAGTCTTACATGCCCGTAATGAAAAAAATAGAGGCTTCATCCTAAATAACATCAAGCTTGTTATTAAATACCTTATCTTCTGGTTATTTTCCTGGAGGAAAAGATGTCTGGATTTTAGCGAGTTTGAAGGAAAATAAATGCATTGAGTAGATGTGAAACAGATTGAAACAGTAGTAAAAATATATTTCCTAGTGACTCAATTCACATAAAGCTGTCTTCATCTTCTTTAGCCTTTATAGTACTCGAGTCATAAAATAAACCGCCTGAAATCTAACTGTTCGTGAGCCCCCTTATCCAATCCCTATTATGCTCGTACACTATAATATGAAGGATTATTTACTGATTTTTCTGACCCCTCATGCAGCAGCTGTTTCTATATTATTGGGGTGGCCAGACAAATTGTTCACAGCCTAAACCAAAACTGACCTGTTGACTGTTTCAAAATGTCCGTCTAAATAACTTCTTGATTAAGATACCTGTAAAATTTTTCTACATCCAAAATATGTGTGTAATACTTCTAGCCTGAAGAGAAAAAAGGCCTGAAATTTCTCAAGAGCTCCAGCCCAGTTTTGTAGACTTGTAAACTTTCTTTGTCTAGGAAGGCACATGAGTTTTTGTCTTGGTTGGTTCTCTGAACCCAAACTTTAAATATATTGAAAGCCTTCCAACACTGGTCATCATTGCTGTATCCTTTCACAATAATGTGCTTTACATCACTTCTGTACATAACCATATGCTATATTCTCAATTCAAATAGAATTGTTTCATATGCTTTTTTGTTTTTATATGTGCGGTAGGAGCAAATAAAAGGGTGCCACATCCCATACCAATCCTGAGTAGTTCCTATGCTGTCTGGTTTAAGTCACATTCTCAAAATATATGGTCAAAATTTATATTTACACAAGGGTAATTTGGAGCAAAATTTGGCCTGGGTTTCTTAGAGTGAATTTTATGGGGTTTTGATCCTTGAGTAATTGCTGAAAATATAACTCTGACCCAAGGTCTGTTAAAGACAGCAGTTTGTCCAAATAATGTCTTTTCCTGGAGCAAACTCACTATTGGCATCCTGTCCTATCTGGAGAATAAGCATCTGTTTCTCAGAGGAGAATAGTTTTACATACTAGTTGTTTTAATAGCTGTAGTACAGCTAATATTTAGCTAGATTAGACTTGCATCATGCGGATTAATGTCTAATACAACTGTTTTCTTTGTGATCCGGTTATAGGTGCGTAACAGCAAAGCTAGTGGCTACTGCTTAGATCAGGGAGCTGAAGAGGATGACAAAGCAATCCTTTATCCATGCCATGGAATGTCCTCTCAGGTAAATGGTTAAAATTCCATAATTAATGAGAAACCTTTAACTTAAAGAGTTTTCAGAAGAACCAAAAAGTAATTTGGTGCATTTGAGTTGAGTTTGGCAATATACTCCTGAGTTGCAAAGGAAAATATCTGGCTTTACTCCTGTCTTTTTGGGTGCCCTTTCCAAGGTTGTTCAGCCTGTGAATCTATACATTGAAGATGCCAGTAAGGAAAACAGAAGAACCATGATTGTTTTAATAACAGAGCAATTCACTGAAGATTAATGAATTTAGACAGTTTGAGTGAGCAGCTCTTCTCATTTTGACTTTACTTATTTTAGGAATAGTACCTCTTTAAATTAACTGTTCATTAATCCAATAGGCTCCTATGCAGAAATGATTTAGCAAGCTGCTGATGTGACTCCCTAAGTAGGCAAAAAGTTAAGCACCTATTTAACATCAGCTTCAAAGAGAATTAAGAATATCTTCTAATACTTTCTAAAACAGAAGATTTCTTTTTTGTCAGTCCCTGTGCATATTATTATTTTCTTACAGATGTCTGGAGATCTTAAAATGACATTTCTTCTTTCCATGCTCGTAGTGATGTTACTTGTTTTTTAAATACCAGTTGGATATTATATAAATCCAGGACTTGAGCTTCTTCTGAAATGTAATTCTAGTTTCTTTTGAAGTACCCTGTGAATCAAAACTGTGTTAATGAACATTCTCACACGTAAATAAACTCTGACCTTATCATGGACTTAACAATTATCTGAAGTTCAGTCATACATATATTGATTGGGAGTCCTGGCTTGTACATCACTGTGGAGGCATAACAAGAGTCACAAAATATAAATATTGCCTGTTGTGCTTAATTGCAAGCTGGTGAAGAGTCATACCTTATTAGAGCGAAGTGAGATAGTAATTCCTACTGACAAAATGTCCACCTTTGGCAGGATCATTATGGAACACTTGACTGACACTTTCCTAGTAGAGGTGGAAGGAACAGCCTTTGAGTAAGGTAACAAAATAGTGTTGCTTAATTAGATGTAAATGAGCTTTTCAAGAAGACTCTAGTTAGAGATGTCAAGGCACTCAGAAAGAGTTCAGTCTCTTGCTCCATTCTAATTCTGACCAGAAAGTTGCAAATTTAAGTCCTTCCAGAAAGTTCCTTTGCAACATCTAATCTCCTATCGTCGTGCTAGCATTGAGAAGAATAATGAAATAAATGCTTCTGACTGTAATTTATTTTGCAATTTAAGTCCTTAACCTACTTGTTTGCCTCCATGACTCCTGTTTCACAGAATATGCTTTGACTTCCAGAAGAAGAAAATAGATGAGGACATCAGTTACTGTGTATTTATTTGAAAGGAAGTACGATGTGCCCAGCTTCTCCTGACTAACTCTTGTAAATTTTGGGGCATAAAGTAGCTCACCTCTCAGCATCCAGCTCTGACTAATTTTTTCCATTAAGGAACAGGTCATTTTCCTTTCAGTAAGATGTAAATATGTTGCCTAATAGATGATGCCTTTTGAATTGCGGGCCCTAGACTATATGCTGGGCAGCTCTTCTCAGGTGCAAATAACAATACACAAAGTATTTCTTGCCCAGGAAGTTGAAGTTGGGTAGTGACCGGTTAAATCTCCTCTGGCTCACTTCTGCTGCAGGTCTTCAGTATCCTGTCTATGTGAATCTTCTGGAAAAGCCTGAAAAGCTCTTTTTAGGCTTTACATTACAGCCACAAGCTAGAGCCCTTTTGTTACTAGCATTGTATAAACACATAGAAAGAGAAAGTCACTCTTCCCAAACCCTTAAAATCCAAGGCATCCCGTGTATGAGAATTATAAAAGTATGGGAAAGGCAAAAAGTTAATCTACCAAATAATCCTTGCAGCACTTTCCATTTCCTTTTCTTAAAAAAAAAAAAGTTTTCATTCTGTAAGAAACACGGAGCAGAAGGCAGAGGTGATGTTTTATCTAAGTTGAGTACTTCACAGACAAGCATGGGCTGGAGCCACTCAAATGCAGCCAAGTTAATTAATGATTACACAGCTGGAAAACTTCTATCATCTCACCACAATTTACAAAATTAATTCAGTATGAGAACCACAGCTGCACAAACCCTAATCAAGGATATTCAAGCACATAGCATGAAAGGTGTTGACAGCAAGCATTTTAATATATTAAATAAACATTTTTAAAGCCCTTCTTCTAATCAGCCTGGGTGAGCATAGTTGTCTGTTATGTTTAGCTTTCAGTTTCTGACATTTTTCGTCTCAGGCATAGGGCATAAAATACCCCTGCTGAGTTGAGATTTGGGTTAGTTGTACATGCCTACTGAATATAAATGAATGTAAACATGCAACTCATTTTCACCAGTTAGGTTATCACCGGTGCTTGATGTGTCCTACTGGTGTGAAAGCCTCTTGCTATTCAGCTACAGTCTTGTTTGGTTTTCATACTCTTCAATTCTGACAAGCAAATTACCAGTGATTTTAGTATACACATGGTTCCACTGAAACCAACAGAAATCAGTCAAGTGTTTAAAGAAAGCTGAGGTAGGAATAAGATTACTGTTCATCTGTAATAAAATGTTCTTTTCTTCTACTTCTTACCCTTCTATTTCCCTTGCATGTTGCACACCTCTGAATGGTGGTGTCCTGCATTACCCAGGAAAAATAAAACCACTCCACGGTTACTGCTCCATGAACAAAATGCCTTTCCCTATGTGTATTCTCAAGATAGTTTTTACCATGATAAATCACATCTTTTTGATGACATCAGCTTTTAAATTTCGTTATTCAAACAGGGATAAGATCTTTTATGGATGCTCTGGAATGCATTTAGCCTGAGTTTACATCAATTTAGCTTAATGAATTTGACTTGAGCTAAGTCAGTGTAAGCTAACAGTTAGGAATATCCAGACAAGGTTTTGCATCAGTCTAACTTGATTTCAAAACTCACTTCACAGAAAAGTAGTGTTATTTTTATATGTGTTCATTAGATCTGTAGTTTGAATCTAATCCCTTTCAGGAAAAAAGTTTTGCAAATACTGCTGGGAGAGCAATAGGAAACAGTCCAGGGCCAGAAAAAGTTCAGAAACAAAGCAATATATTTGGGGGTCTTGAACTGCCTTGCCTCTGCCTGTGGCTTGCCTTGTACAATCACCTGTAAAACCCATTGGTTCTACAGCACTGCATAATATCCTTTTGTTGTAAAAGAAATTAAAAAAAAAAAGGGGGGGGGGGGAGCAGAACAGATGACACAACCCCCCAAAAGTGGAATGTGTTGTTCTGGAAGCTTCTTCGAATGGTTATAGGACATGCAGGTTTTGAACCATTTGGAGCACTTATACAGCCTCAGTGGAAACATTCACTGTCTCGGAGTCTGTCTTGAATGCTGTGAAGTGGGGCTGAGTATGCAGGATGTGAAAGAAGAGAGGAAGTTAATAAAATGGCATCCTGGGATAGAAAGGCCCCGGTGAACAGCCTCCTTCTCCACCCTCCCCTTCCCTTTCACACTGATGGAAAGAGGAGGCACTGCAGCTGTGACAGCGAGAACTCCCTCGGCACTGAGATCAAGCAGAAAGAAGGGAGATCTCGACGTTTGGATTGCTGGTGCTCGCAGCTACACCAACAGATGGAATAAGAGGAGATGAAAGACTTTACTTAAACTGTTGCCTGAGGGCAGATATTTAACATTTTGCTTGGTAGAGCTATGGTTTTCCAGAGTTGCACACTGGGTAGCGGGTCTGATCCCGTAGAGCAGGGTGGATGAAAAGGCAGTTTCTTAACTTGCAGGAAGCAGGGGGTGAAATCCTGTAACAAACCTGGAAGTTCAGTAACTGTTTCTTTTGTGATCTGTTTGTCTTACGGTGACAAGTATTCTAGAGATGTAAAGTATTTTGCACTCCTGTATAGCTCACTGTTTCAATTTCTGAGTCAGCCTACCTTGCTTAACCTGCAGGGCTGAAGGATCATTAAAGATTTCCTTTTGCTGGAGAGCAGGAGTGAGAGAGAGGGATTAAACTTAGTGTGGAAAGCTACCGGCGCCACCCCTGCAACTGTTTCCTACAAACAATTACCTGTTGTTATTTTGTGCTTTTTTCCACTTGACTGGAAATTAGCAGGAATGGATTTTCTGAAGTCAAATCCTTCAGTTAAAAACTGGCATTTACTTATCACATTGATGCTCCTGGAGGATCACCTGCCATAGGCAGCACCACTCACTGTTTTTGAACCAGATGCAGTGGCTTTGATAAACAACCTTTGACATCTTTTCCACTCTGCTCAGATTTCTGAAAGTTGAAGGGAAAAGTATCCTATGTTATCACAGGTACAGCAGATAGTATCAGGATTAGACGTTGGAGTATTTAATAGAGCGCTTGGCTTCAGTGTTCTTTATGTGGATCCTTCAGCTCTTCTCAAATAAAAGAGAAAAACTGAGCAATGGTCCATCCTCATGTGACGTATAAAACTGTGTTTCTGTTGTGCAGCTTGCAATGGGAATATGTTGATACCTAAGGCGCTCAGTCCATCAAGACTTGCAGAGACTTTTTAATTTTTTTAATGAATGGGATTGAATATTCCTTAATAAAGGGGACTTTGTGATTTGATTTTGGTTGGCTGGCACTGGGAATGGATTTGACGTGATGTATCATGCCCACAGTTCTAATGCAAATTCAGAGGGTTTTTTTTTTTTTTTGGTATAGTAGTGGCACTTAAGATGAAATTTGAACACAGCAGGTGTAATTTTCACTATTTCATTGACTCTGTATCCCAGTTCCTGCTTTTTAGTCTACAGTAATAAGCAACTTATTTTAATGCTTATTTTATTTTCACAGTTTAGATTGTCTCTAGGAAGTTATGATACGAAATCTTTGGAGGGAGATGTTATTAATCATATAGTAGTTTCCTGAACCTTAATTTCTGGTCTGATTTTGCAGAAGCAAGCATGAAAGCTTTGCTATGTAATGTGATCTGCACTGAGATAATAGTTTGTGGGTGTTTTTTTAGAACTTTATTTTGTTTTAGGATAAGCCTACATATTTATGACTGTTGGAACTCTTGGCAGACAGTACAGATTCATGAAAATTAAGCCCATGATGTTCCATTTGTCTCATCGTTGCATAGATATCAGTTTCCTGCACTGAGCCATCTCTGACTCCTTTGAGCTGTCACACAACTGCCACTTTCAATATTGGAGATAGTTCATAATAGTTTATCTTCCACTTCTAAAGCCTAAGCAGAAATGGTACTTTCTGCTTGACAGGCTTCTGTTTAACAATGTCCTTCCCAAACACAGGGCTCCTGCAATGCAGAGCACTTGCAATTCTGGCTATTGAGATTCTAAAGACAAAGAATATTTTAGACCATTTTAATATCGGTACAGAAAATGCTACTCATCTTAAACCATAGGGAAAATTGAACCTACACTACAGAGCAGGTAGCCCATTATAAACTGTGGTTCTGATTATCTAGATCAGGCAAGGCCAACCAGGTTGCTAGGTGGTATTTTGGGACCTGGAGAGGTATAATGGAGACTGCGAGATGAACACGTTTCCCAGTCACTGTAGGTTTCAGCCATGCCTGCAGTTCATTTGAACTCTGCTGCTGAGTACCCATTAGACAGGAGATGTGTGAAATACACAGACAGGTTTTACTTGGAAAAAAAAAAAACTGTTTGTGGGGTTTTTTTCCCCTCCTTTATATGGGAAAAAGGAAGTTAATTTGTCCGAGCTGGCAGTCCATTCATATTTTGAATCATGTTGCTTGCTTGAGCTTCTTTTACTTATGTCCCCAATACCCTTATAGTGAAAGGCAAAAGCATCTGGATTTAGTGTGTATAGACAGTGCCTTGACAATGACATTGTTCATACCAAGGAGAATCCTCATGTGGTTATCCCTCCGCTTTCTCTGATGTAGGCTCTGTTCTAAGTCTGCGCCTCACATGGTTGCTCTGAACAGAAGTGGCAGGTGGGAAAATGAACACACGGTTTGTCAAAGGGCATCTGGTCTGGGAGTGAGACGACTATGCTCTTTTTCCCACCAGCAAGATATGATTATTCACAGCATGATTCTTCTGATGTTAATAAGGATGGCTGTAGAAAGCTAGACTCTAATTCGAGGTTTTTTTGATTGATTCTTGATATCTCATGCACTGGCCAGTAGCATCCAATAAATGGCAGGCACTTCTGGCCTTCCTTCCCTTTCTTGTTAAGTAATTTCAGCCATGTAACAGCAATAAGACCAGACAGGCAGTGAATTTCCTGGGTGATAATTGCATTTCTTTGGTGGCTCAGATCTTCACCCTGCAGCATCCTGCCTCACAGCATACAAGCCATGTAGCTGACTCCATTTTGCAGTCTTTTGGCACCTCGGTGCTGTGCTTGACTACTTTTAGGGTAAGAAGGGCAAAATGTTACGCTGGCGTAATGATTCTGGATTTAAACACAGAAGAAGTGATTTGATGTATTGGCCTGCTGCCAAATTAACATTGTGCATTTTCTCTTTAATGTGCTTTGAAATCTCTCTCAATAGGCTCTCCGTCAACTATCTAGAAAGTAGCAGTAATTAAGGGGATTACTTATTAATTTTAGCAGTTTATAAATGAGGACTCCATCACTACCATAGTTATCTCAGTGCAATATGATAAAGTGAGCTGACAGAGCCCCTTTTCCCTCTAAACGAGCCTCCTAAAACCACCCTGAAGTTTTGAGGCTTTGTTAGAATGCAGATTGAAACAAATTGTAGTAGAGAAAAATCAGATCTGGAAGAGGCAGAATAAAGGGTTTGAAATCAACCTTCCTTCATCCAGATTGTGTTCTTCAAGCCTGCTGTCATCCAGCAATTCTTCAGTGGCTTCTTGGATTGCAAGAAATTTTTCAAGGTCCCCAATGTGTCCCTAGGAAAAGCTTTTTTTATTTTTCCACCAGTGCCTTGAGATGTGGGTTTACATCTGCTGCCTGCTCCCCCAGGCTCCGCGCTGGCTGCGTCCCTTCCCACGCGGGCCGTGCCGTCCCAGCGAGCCCGTAGTGCTCAGGGAAGGAGCAGCGTCCCCCTTCTCTCTGCCCCAAAACGTAGCAGCGGGAGAAGGCAAACGGGCAGCCACGCTCTGCTTACAGAAAAAGCTGCTGTGAACACAGCAAAACAGTTCTCGTCCATCACATATTTCTACTGTGACAATTAGTCCTGATCAACAAGAGCCATCTACAGATATTCTTTGTCTTTAAATATTTTCCCTTGGTCCAATATTAATAATAAAATATATTCTGGCACATTTAGATTACAAGAGACCAATTTTTTTACCTCACCTTCTACATATGGATTTTTTTCCCTTGAGGGCCATTTGATTGTGAATGACTTGAGCCAAGTGAAATCATCACTTAAAATACAAGAAAGGTTAAAAAAAAAAATACACTCCTGTAAAAATTAATGTGAATAATTGTGCCTGCTTAAGTTTTTTTATTAAAAAAAGCCCTCTAAAATAATAAATGGCCCTCACCTGAAGCCTCTAATTACAGCCAGTAGCATTTACTGTATCACTAAATTGCAGAACACAAAACTGAAATATCAGAGTGTGATTCTTTGTTGTGTAGTCCTGAAGCATATGTTAGCAAAGTTGCTGCTGTTTCCCTCCCGATTTCTTTTTTCCTCTGATATTTTTGGACATGGGTTGCATGGTTGGATTTTTTTCAGTAACATTTATTTACAAAAGCTAATTAGACTTGTTGCTATCAATAGCCTCTAACAGAGCTCTTAAGAACAAACTGCATGGCAAATTGACATTGTGTCCTTGTTAAATCAACTCCTGCTGAGTGGGTATGATTTACATATTGATTACTTCACTTCCTTGATTGCCCATTTGCAGTGAAATAGTGGGTAGGGAATGGTGGGGAGCAGAGGTGTGAAAGAAGGGAATATCGTGTCCTACTAGAGACCCTGTGTTGTGAAATCAACTTTCCCAAGCTTTGCCCTTGAGCAGTGCGTGCCAGAGCGGGAAGGTCCCAACACGCAGCAGGACAGAGGACTCCTCACCAGCACCTGGGGCAGAAGCCAGCAGGGAAGGCAGCCGCAGGTCAGCTTTGTGTCCCCTCACGGGGGTCCCTGGGGCTGCGGTTAAAGTCTTCCCTTCTTTCCCTTCCCTTGTCCCTTTGTGAGGACAAACATTTTAGCAGGGCCTGTTGCAACAGGACAAAGGGGGATGGTTTTAAACTAAAAGAGGGTAGATTTAGACTAGGTATAAGGAAAAAATTTTTTACAATGAGGGTGGTGAAGCCCTGGCACAGGTTGCCCAGAGAGGTGGTGGATACCCCATGCCTGGAAGCATTCAAAGTCAGGTTGGACGGGGCTCTGAGCAACCTGATCTATCTGAAGATGTCTCTGCCCATGGCTGGGGGTTGGACTAGATGACCTTTAAAGGTCCCTTCCAATCCAAACTATTCTATGATTCTTCCCCAGCTTGTCCGCTACAGCTCAGAAGGCGTCCTGCAGCTGGGCCCGCTGGGCTCCACGGCCTTTCTGCCTGACTCCAAATGCCTTGTTGATGACGGGAAGGGCAGGACACCGACTCTGAAGAAGTGCGAAGATGTCCTGAGGCCAGCACAGAGGTTCTGGGATTTCACACAGGTACAGAAGAGCTCAGGGAGCCTTGCAGAGATAAATTGGAGAGGAATGCTGCTCTAGAGGATATTTAATAAAAAGCAAGGAGGTCTTCAGAGGACTGTTCTAGGAATGCCCCCTTATGCCTTCTAGAAATAGTCAGATATGTTTTCCATAGGTCATGTGCTATCCAGGAATTTTCTTATATTATTACTGGGAATTTTGGGGTATGCTTTCTAGGAATTTTTAGTTATCTATCCTTTCTTGGAGTATTCTCAATTTCTGTAGTGACTGTCAAGAACATACTTGTAATTTTTTTTTTTTATGGTCTAGGAATTTTTGTTTCTAGAACTTCTCTAGGATTTTTCCAGCATCTTTCTAGGAACTTTTAGATCTAGAGCTTTCAAATAATTTTTAGGACTTCTGAAGGCATTCTTACAGTTTCTGGGATTTCCTATATCTTGGGGTCCACAGGGATTCTCTGGTGCTTTTTAGAGATTTTTCTAGTGATTTCTAGGGCATTTTCTAGCAATTCCGAAATCTAGAATTATCAAGGAATTGTTTTGGTGCTTTGTATGGATATCTAACTTCTCCTACGAATTTCTAGCGCTTTGTAGGGACTTTCATCACTTGATAGATACAGAACTTTCCAGGCATTTTATAGTGCTTTCTAGGGATTTACAGATCCTAGCACTATTTTTCTTCTAGTCTTTTCACCTTTTCTATTCCTTCTTCTAATCCTTCTTTTCTTTTTTTTTTTTTTCTTTTTCTCAGAATGGTCCAATCATCAGCAGAGACACCGGCCGTTGTCTAGAAGTGGAAATGTCAAAGGATGCAAATTTTGGGCTCAGATTAGTTGTACAAAGGTGCTCGGGGCAAAAATGGATGATTAGAAACTGGATAAAACACGGCCGACATTGACTACTGGGCCTGAGAAGCTGCCTCTCCTGCTGCTGTCCATTGCTCAGTGTGCCATATCTTGCAAGGCATTTGTCTTAAAGCAAATTAGTTTGAACAGGACTTGGCTCTCAAGAGTCCTCCACAGTTGGGCATTCAAAGGCAAAAAAGAAGAATAAGAAAAAGAAACGCAGACACATACATGCCCTATTTTGACTCTTCCTTGCTCCAGTAGGTGACCTGGGAAGCTTAAAAAGAGTTTTCTGTTGATTTGGAAATCTTGTGAAGATCAGAACACTACAGAAAAGTGGGTTCCTTAAGCTCTCCTAGAGGAATTAATAGACGGATGTTTCTATGATGAGTTGAAAGGAGAGATCTCAATACTGCCTCATAAAGAGAGTTCTCTGATGGGTAGCTTTTTAGCTTTAAGTTATTGACTGGTGCACAACTCCTATGGTGAATAATCATGTGCCTTTTTTATTGTACTTCATATAAAAGGGGACTGGATAAATCCTACCTTTTCAGCATGTCTGGTTCATTGTACTAAACAAGATCTGTAAATAACACTGGAAATATAATATAATATATGATAAATTTCAAGGTTGATTGCTTAGGAGTCTCTATTTCTAGAAAGAAACTGTTCCGCAAATGTTTACAGGTGGTTCTCAACCTTCAAGCTGCCAAAAAGCAGCATTTTAGAAACCTCTTCTAGTTAGACACAGGTAAATGTTGAATAGGTAAAATAGCCACATGCTCCATTGTATTGCCACATTTTATATTTTTTGACTGTAAAGGCATCACAATATAGCACTTGCATATTTAACTTTTTCAAGGCAGTAGATGTCCTAGTAGATGGATGAAGTTCTAGAGGTCTCACAAGCCCTGAGTACATGAGTGCAAGGCCCCCACCCTGCAGTGCTGTACATGCAGGTGCACTGTTGTGTTGTTCCAGAAACTGCCTGCAAGCTGGATACTCATCACTTCTGAAAATAAGTTGACTGAGTTAAGTGCCATCTGTGGAATTTAACAACTTGAATCTTCCATTTTGTTACCCATCTTGTGAAAATGTCAAATGTGAGCAAATTCGCTTTGTGAGCACTGTCTAGACAAATTTCCTGGACAAACCAACAAAGTCTTCAGTATTTGAAAAATAAAAACCTAGTGATAAGAGGGCAAATTAGAGGAAGAGAGAATTAGGCAGTATATGTAAGTACTGTTACTCTGAAATATAAATATTTTTGCTGTAGTTGACCTGTTGACAGCATCTCGGTGAACCTGAATTTAGTAATGTGTCCAGTGGTTCATGCAGTATCTGTGCACAGGTAGCCAGAGCAATGACAAGGCCGTATCCAAAAGGCTGTCAAAGTTCATGACCACTGTCAACGTCAGCAGGCTTTGGATGTGGGTCCATGGCAGACAGCTTTTCATTACAGAATATTCAGTCATACTGAAGGAGCGACCGAGATGGTATCTCTTAACTTCACTGTTTAATATTTTATAGTAATTTTTTTAAAAGTTTTGTTTTGTTTTACTGAGCCAGGAAAATAGGTAATTGCAGACACTGCGGTATCATGAATCTTGGTGATCTGTTTCTTGAAGAGCTTTTGCCATTCCTATTTCAAGGCATGCTGAACAAAATAAAATGGAAACAAAGTTAATTTTTCAAGGGCATGATATGTAATAAAATATTTACTTTTAACATGCAAAATCCATCAGTTCTTGTCAACTCACGGTGGGTATGCAGAGAGCATATCACTATATTTTACCCCAATTTTATTTTTGAAACAGAGTGTGCAACATGTAATACAAAGCCAATTCTCCTGGAGTGTGTTTGTGGCTAATAGCTGACCTTTATTGATGTCATGTGGATCAGGTTATGCATGAATATATACAAAAGAATAATTCTGGGTGGAATTCTAAATATAAAAATGCTTAAAATTCCGTGTTTATGGTTAGTTGAACATGACCTCTTGAACAGTGTAATAAAACCTGCAGGGAGAGGTAGCATCTTTAATAAGCCAAGCAATACAGTTAAATATCTCAGTATTCAAGCCTTCCTGCAGGTCTTAAACAGGTAGGAAGCTTCAGGCTAAATATAGATTGGGAAGAGTTGCCCTGCATTTAACCTCCTTATGTTAATCTGTTAGACAACTTAAAAGGATAGCTACCATTTATGGAGCAGGTGTTGAACGCTTTGTATAGGAGTTCTGTTTGTAAGTGAGTTTTCATCTTCTCTTCAGATACAATTTAAAACCGAGAAATTGTATGAAAGCTGTATTCTTCTTTTGTATATTCTGGTGGAGTTTTACGCCTTGAAATATTTGGCCAAGGAAGGTGAGAATGCAAAAGAAGGGAAAGATGGTTTTACCAGGTGAGCTTTTGGGGGAGTAAAGTCACAGGTCATTCACACCGTTTGTAGTCTTTCCAATTAATAAGCGCTAACTATTTTATATGAAAATAGCTGGAAGTTGAAATTAATTATATATCAGTGTGACTACTAAATGCCTAACTATTAGAGTTACTGTACTCAACAGAAGCAAATATGCCACATGCTTTTTTTTTTTAATTGCCTTCCCCCCCCCTTGTCTTGAATTGCCAATCTATACTTGACCCTTGGTTAGCAATGGGGCAGCAAGCCTTTCAAATCCTGGGTAAATGAAAAAGGAAGGCTGAATATTTGGAGGAATACCAGGCTTTAAATTTACTATCCTAAAAAGAGAGTTGCATTTGCGGTTTAGGAGCTTTGAAGCTGAGAAGCCCAGACAGATCTGCATTTACTGGCAAAGATTTCAAGCAAACATGACAACCTTTCACTATGACACCACCGTAATGGATGTGAATTGGTTGTTCTCAGAATTTCACTACCGCAGATTTTCAGTGCCCAGTGCAAAGCATTTGAATGTGGCCACACCATCTAACTGAGGGTGGTCAGTCCTGGCAAGCTTTGAGCGCGGAAGCCACAGGTTGCAGAAGGCTTGCAAGAACCAGACTTTCAGTATAAGAAGGAATGCAGATTTCTGGGATAGTTAAATGGCTCTGAGGTTTACAGAATAACATGCAAGAATTCAAATAACTCTTCAGGGTGGAGTTGGTATTTTCTGTGATTGTCTTTTTTTTTTTTTTTTTAGGTTTACTGAAACAATTTCTTATGTTTAAAAAATACATCTATTGGATTCTTTTTACTTTAGTCTTTATCTGTCTGAACAACTGCTATTGGCTGTGGTATTAACATGGTGACTCTGCATGTGAGAGAGAGGGTCTTAAATATTTTCTCATAAAAGGAATAATAATTAAGAAAGCCTTGGGTATTACCTGTTTTAACCAAAGTCTATGGGATTCTTGTCAGTATTTCACTCCTCAGTATAATCTGAAGTCCTGCTTAATGTTGTTTCAAATTTTCAGTCTTGCTTCCCACAGTGCAGCAGTCCAGATATTATGAAAAGTATTTAATATAGTGTAATATACCTTGTAGAGAAAATTCAGATCAGAATCTTCAATTACTATTTTGTTTGATTTGGAAGGTTATGGAGTTAAATACTAGGTCCTAGGACAGAAGAATAGAAGGTGATAAGCAACATCAAGTCTAGTACACTGCTGTCAAAAGCAAACCAGTAAAAAAAATAATACTTTTGTAAGCATGTCAAGGTCCCTAAAAATTAGTTTGAGTCCTGTGCAAAAAAAACCCCTTTCTTCTTTGAGAGCTATAATCTATTTTCCAAGCTGAATTTATTCTTGTCTTGATTAAAGCCATTTGTTCCTCAGCCAAAATTGTCCTCTAGCAAGGGCTCACTGGTTCCTGTGGCATGCTGACCTCCAGTGGAAAGCAACTAAGAGAAAGAAGAGCTAAAAAAGGTGTTGCTGAAGGACCCAGTGGATTCCACTGCAGTTACATAAAGATCTATATTGTCCTCATCCATGAGGCATGAGAACTCTTCAGGACTGTCCCACAAGCAAAAAGCTAAACTCTAATTCTACAGAAGTGATCTAGGACAAAAATACGTAAACAAACAACAGTTCTTCATACATTTCAACACTTTCAGAATATATCTATCTCATTTCAATGAATAATTTGGGGCTTGGCATGTCTGAAGATCAGGCCTTCGCGATCCTTTAGAAACTGTTTACATTTCTTTTCAGCAGCCTGCTCCCTTTTAAAAGCTGTGGTCTAGTAGATGAAAACCTCACTTGCCGTGTGACAAGGGGTGTAATCTATCTGGCATAGGACAGCTGCAATTTTAAGTACTTAAGCCAGAGCTAATAAGATTTAATGAAATAGCACCAGTCCTAATCTGTTCTTTAGATCAATTACACAGCATGTAATTCCTTCAGTATCTGGGATTCATTTAAAATGGTTCATTAACAGCCATACTAAAGCACATTATGGCCTGTTTTGGGACCCAATGAGTTGGGTTGTAAGAAGAACTTTAATAGAAGTTCGAGTTCAGAGGGTGTTTGGCATATTATTATTCAGTTAGGAAACAAATACCTTTGTTTTTTTCATGAAAGGCTTTGCAGGAAAAACAACTGTCAGAATTTGCTTAATTGAAAATGTTTCTACCAATGATGTTCCATTTTTGACTGCTATTTTGACTGCCTGCTTCTTAATGCTAATCAAAGTCGATCATGAGGTCATGCCACAGATAAAAGATGGTATTGCAAATTAGAGAAACTAGCTAACAAGCTGGATAGAAACCAAGGAATGATCAGGTTTGTTACATGTCTCTAGATCTGGGTGCCACCAAGGTAAACTTTAATACTATGTTCTGTCTGGAAAGAATCCCAAACTTAACATATTTTTTTATTGCTTCATTAGGAATACCTATTCAAGAGACCGCTGTAGTGTATACATCTAAATGTTATTTTTGCAGATACAGTTTGATTTTTTTTTGTGTGTGTGTGACATTAGTGGACTTAAGATGAGAGATGTAATTACTGAATGCATGGAAAATACATTAATTGGCACCATGATCTACTGAAGTATGTGCATCATGCTTTTAGAGCTTCCTGTGTGGTAACAGGGATATTCTTGGAATACTAATGCAGTGAGTGAGTTCTGCTAGAGGTGGAGTCTGCTTACCGAGTGAACTAAGGGAGCTCAAGGAGTAAACACTGAAATTATACAGTTAATAAAATTCTCAGTAAATTTGGCACAAAGCACATCAATATTTACATCTTCTAAAAATGTAATGAGTTAGCTTCAGGTTCTCTCCTAACAGTCTCCCTATTTTACTCTTGTAACTGTTGGAATGCCTTGTCTCTATAAAGATCTGGGATGCTTTTGCTGTATGAAGACTTTAGCTGTGTCTTTACAATGCCCCAGCCATCAAGGTTAGCAAAAGATATTTACAGTGACCTCTTTAGTACATTATAATGGATTTTAGAATGGTTGCACAAAATACATTGACTTAAATTACAGAAGCTTTAACGATATGTAACTAAAGGTATTGAGTTCATGAGTTGTCCTAAGTAAAAACAATGTTTTCTTTGGCCAAGAATATTTTCTTATTAATACCCCGGTGAAGTGATAGATGGCAACCTGATTTTGAAGAACAGAATCTCTGAATCAAGAACATTCTTCAAAGATGTATAGAAGCACTTATTACTTTTCAGAGGGTTTCAGTTTTCTATTGGCCATCAATAGGTATTGCCCAGTTTTCAAACTCTTCGTAATAAGTTTAATTTAAAAAAATAATGCAGCAATTGGAAGGCAAGTTGTGACTGCAAATAATTTTTCATTATGTGGCGCATCATCAAATCAATTTGTATTTACACTTGAAAAGTTAATAAATTACTATGCATTTTACTGCTGACATGAGCTGCATTTTTTATTATTGTACATTTAGACACCTTGTATTTAAAAATCAAAGTTGTCACACAAAGGAAAACTAGAAAAGCAAAGTATACATGCATTTGAAAATTTAAATTGCACATAATCTGTTCTGAAGGGTAGTCAGCCCGTTTTTGAGATGAGCACAGCACACTGCAGCACATTGCAAGCTGTTCTATAGGGGACGTGCTCTGTGCATGTCAGAGGAGACGCACCACCACACACTCATTTGAGAGTGAGAGACTTGGCCCCTGAGCGTGCCCATCTAAAACTAGACTGACAACAGTACAGGTTACGATTGCGTTGTGACCGTTAGACCTGCGGGAAGGCTTGTCTGGCCATCCCAGTACAAAGACATACTTGCGTAATGCTTGCAAAGGTACCAATCCACACAGCAATACAAGCTCTGTTCTTGTATGGTCCCGCGGGACTAGTAAGTGCTCCACCAGAAGCATTCAAACAGATAAAAAAATCCCCATTAAAAAATTCTGACCTTGCAATCACCATTCCTGGAATCATTGAACCATGGGGAAAAATATGCTATTGAACCACAGACAGGAAGCTGATGATGAAAGCGTTCTCTTTCTAGGAGTTTTGCATTGGAGCTATGTTTTAGCATTTCAAATGTGTAAGAGCACAATTGATCTGTCACTGAGGTGTTACTGGTCTAAAGAACACTCCCACAACCAAAGCAACAGAACAGCTTATACTTCCCAAATTGCCTAGTTAACATAAAGGACTGAAGGATATCCCACACTCTGCGACCTGACCTATATCAATAGAGAGGCCAGATTTGCAGATGATATAAAATGTCATTGCTCTGCTGCAGCCAAGGAAGTTGTGGGAACTATAGTAATTTATACCATCCATAGACCTGGTCTGTTGCAACTGATGATACTGCTATTGACTTGATTTTTTTCTTCTTCCAAAGTCATTTTTATCTGCCCAAAGGCAATAGAAAGGGGATATGAAGTGCTTATGAACTCCCTTCTATACTGTCATACTTCTTCCAGATGTCTACGCAGCCCAGCACCTCGTCATTGAAAACAGTCACTAATTGATGTTTAGAAGATTGACATAGGAGACAGGGAAAACATAGAATGATCCTTTCATCATGTATCTCCCCCTAATTGCAAAAGGTAAGGACTTCCCACGCCAGAGGCTATAGACAGCAACACAACCATTAGATTTAATAACTACTGTGGGCCTGTATGTATCTAATCCACTTACACCTCTGGATGTCACAACATCCTGTTGTAATAAATAGCACAATTGCTGTGAGTCGGTATCTCTGCTTTTCATTCCATAGGATGCCCTGTAGTTCTCTTATGGTGAAAAACTGTGAATAACTGCTGCCAACTCTTTTTAACACCCTTCTTAGTTTGACCTCTGTCATCCTCTTTTAAAATATATTTCAGAACTGATTGAGTGTCATGCTTTTTTTGTATCGCTGGCAAACAACTTCGTAAAAGTGCAAGCAGATGCTCTGTGTCATATATTGGATTGGGTGATAGCACGGTGAGAACTGATCAGGTTCTTGAACTGCTCAGCAGTATAAAACATACATTACTGGTTTTAACATTGATTTTGGATCTCAGCCAGACACTTTCTCCTCTGTTAGTGTGCACGCACAAAGTTTGCAATTTGTGATCAAAGAGCACAGAGCATCTGAGAAAGGATCTGACACCTTCTTTTCATTCTGCCAGAAAGCACTCCCTGCCCTGCTCCTCCTGCTAGGAGGCCGTAGGGCCCACCCATGGGTTACAGTTGGGTGACCGGACTGGGACATGCTTCCGTGTTTCTGACTCTTCCACACCTCTGGTTTAGTTGAATTAACTGGGTGAGACCTGAGTGCACAAGCTTTCTCCTCCCTGATTTCTTCGAGGACAGTGACTGCATAAGTCGAAGAGCAGCTGTTACGCGATTCCCTGACCTACCCGGAGGAAGGAGGCTTGGCTGTAGCCTTCAGGTGGGCAGCAACTCAACCAGCCTCAGAAGGAATAGCCTGACACAGCCTTGGCAAATGTAGCTCCATCTCCAGGATCAGTCTTTTTTAGGGTGAGGCCTTTCTTTGTAAATCCACACTGAGGACTCTGTATAGAAATGCTGCTCTGTTGCTAGCTGAGGTATTCTGTGGACTTAATTTCCAATTATAATCAAGGCAGTATTTTTTGGAAGGAGAAATACCACCTTTAAAGGTACCGTATGCTTGCTAGAATGAATGTTCTGTGAATAATATCCAGCAAAATTAGGTTCATATAAATATTTTGTCAGCAGTTCTGCATCTGACAACATTTGTACTGCAGTAGTTCCTAAGTCTCAGATTTTTCACAGTGAAGAATGTATATAATGAATGTGACCACCCCTCTTCTTCTTTTGATCAATAAATCTTCATGAACCAACTGTGAATCTTGAATATGTGCCTGTATGTGAGCACTGAATAGTAGTGACAATGATTTTTCAGCCTATACATTGCTTGGTCTTTTTGTTTATTTTCTTTTGGCTATCTGTTGTTACTGTAATGTAGTTGAGCACCTGTATTAGTTAGACTTGCCTTTGCATCCTCACTGGTTATCTGGAATTTAAAATGAGAAAATAAGGACTGAGGTATTTTCCTGTCTGTAATGTTGAGGTAAGAGCAAACAAACAAACAATGAACAAAACCTCTTTATGCTAGAATTTATGAAACATTCCTAACCTCTGAACAAATCTAAGAACTTATTTCAGTGCCTAAAACCAACTATAATCCTAAGCACCAGCAAACAAAACTCAGCCCTTTCCATGCAAATTTAGCGCAACATTTTTCTGGACTGTGTTCTTCTTATCATAAACTCACCTTTAGTGCTTAACCATATTCTCTGACTTTCCTTTTAGGCTGTTCTCACCTTCTTCTCTCATCTTATTTTCCCTAATATAATTGTATAACTTATTTTCGGGTGTCTACTGAATGTAGAGCCTTCTAACTAACAAAAATAATTCTGTCGTTTAGAGAACTTAGGGGTAAGGGTGAGATCAGCAAAGTGATGTGACACTCATTAGACCACGTGTACAATTTTTAAGAGTCTGTTACTTGTTTTAGAAAAGCCAAGCAGAACTTAACTTCCTAATGCCCTTTATCTTGCTGACAATGGAGGCTGTAACGTGACTCCTTGGGTGGGCCCAGCTGGCAGAAAAAGTTCTTGAGGAAAAGATTGTGTTTTAGTGTCGTAACTTGGAGTTACGGAAATGGGATGATAAGGGAAGGTCAAGGTATATCAGGATTTCCTTGAACTGGAAAAGTGGGAGTTAAACATGAGAGACTGAGCTGCACTGTCCAATATGGAAAGCATGAACTGACACACCGCAATTCACCCAGTGGTAAGACCCTGGGTTCTTTACATGGTAACTGAGCTTTAATAAAGAGGTTTTAATCAGGATTCAGGAAAGATTTTTATGCTTTTGCAGTTTATTACAGTGAAACCTGTCTAATCTGTTGACAGAGCTCCAAAACACACACAGGTTGGTGCCATGGTGTGTTAGCAGTGAAACATTTGCCAAAACGCATTGAAATTCTCAAGGTACTTCAAGTCTTGGCATTCTGTGCAGAAAATGGTGCCACCTATCAGCAAGAAGGAGGAAATTAAACAGCAAAATGATTTGTTTAAACTAAAGAAACTGCTATTTTCATTGCAAGGCTGATGGTCTTGTATTAAAAAGCAATTAGCAAGATGTTCGTGTTCAGGATGATTCTGGGTAAATGAGGTGCTGACCTGGCTGGCCACTCTCACACTGCAGGAGGAGGTCTAGGCTAGACAGACATTGGATGCTCTCGTCTTGCTGGCCAAGGGGCAAAGAGTCACAAGAATCTGCATCAAGGATGCAAAATGCAAGTCAAGCAGATCAGCTGAGGTCCAACTCACTAAAGGTAAGTAGTTAAATATTTTTGTGAATCTGAACCTAAATAGCTTTGGATCCAGTTTTTCTCTTTTTACGTGGTATAGGTTGTTTTGAGTCACTCTTGAGAGCAGAGTGTAGGCTCATTAAAGTGACACCGGTATTTTGAAAACGTTTTTCCTTGTTCTTTGGAAAGGTACATTTTGAATGATTCTGTTGGCGTTTTTGTTTGAAATACTTGAAATACATCCTAGCATGTCCAAGCCACATGTTTCCCTCACAGCCTCAAGCTATCATAATACAGAGGCCCAGGATGCTGCATTGTGCCGCCTTCTTTTTCTGAACAGAAGTGAAGTTCAAAGCTTCAGTGGGCTCCTGAGGAGCAGTGAGAGATTTGTGTTGTGTTCAGCCTTAACAGAAAAAGTTGGGACACTTTTCATCTCTTAGGAGTCTGCTTACTGTTTTGATCCTGGAGCCAAAGCTCCTGTCTTAAGTCTGAAACAGCTAGAGAGTCCCTTTTTGCTATCCATCAGGCCAGAGTGACATAAGGCTGTTCTTTATACTAGTGCTTCACTGGGTTTAGTAGAAGGGGACTCTCTGTAACTATTAAACCTATTTAAAACCTTACCATTCTAAGGTTTTTGAAGCACTTTCTTAAATTCTTTGCCTGAACACAAAGCAAAACAATGGACTTTTAGGGTTTTTTCCCTTCTTTTCCTTTTGAAATGCATTGATAAATGTGGCCAAAAATTTAGTCTGAGGTAAACGTACACAGCTTCATCATGTCTCACAGAATTGTTCTTTTGTACACCAGCAGAGGATTCATCCCAAACAAGTAGAAAAATGCTGGCTACTTAGAAAAACAAGGCTCCTGTTTAGTTAATTTGTGCCAGGCCTGAGGACTTCATGAAAATCTGGAGGTCTAATGTGCTTATTGTGCTCACGAGGACCATGACAGAGGATAAGGACTGAATTCATCTTAGCTCATTTTAAACACTTAACTGAGGAGAATGTCAGGCTCCTCATCACTCATGGCTCTGTCTGGAGGGAAAAGAGGCCCCAAGAGCAAAGAGCTCTTTTCTTTTTCCTCTTTTTTTCCTATGTTTCTCTCCAAAATTTGAGTTCAGCGTCTAAAGCCACTAAGGCAAAAAGCCTGGCTGAAGTGGTTCACCAGTGGAAGTCTGTAACAAAAGAGGAAGGTGAATATCATGTTTCTTGAATGAAGCAATGGCAAGATGTGCTTCCTCCTTTATTCATACACACAGGGAAGAGTGGCTCCTGATCTTCAGCAGAGTTGTCGGATTTAATACTGAGCAGATAGAGTTAAGCTATGGGGAAATTAAATGTAATTCAGTGGTGTTCTCCCTTGAGTAGCACATTATCAAATCCCTTCAAATCCTCCTCCAAGGAGAAGTGTCATTTAGGGAGAGTGGGTTTTTCAGGAGCAGCTTCAGTTTTGTCTTGAGGTGGAAGCGAGCAGCTGCTTCTTTGGACGCTGGTTCTAAATCAGTTTTTACGATTCTATTTCTGGCATCATTACTCCAGATTTCCAGTCTTGCTTTTCACCATCCACAGCAGTTTCTCTGTTCTACAATAAATTCAAATCACACTCTTTATACCCAGCCCTCCAATCTGAATTGCTCGAGATAAAAACTTCACAAAGAAAGCAGATTAGCACTGGAATTTAAACAAAGGAGGCGGGGAAAAAAAAAAAACACCAAAAGGAGGGAGGTTTCCAGATCTATTTAATGGTTTATTTTTCCATCTCTGTAAGCATGCAGCTCTTACAGGTAAGAAGATGTATCTAAGGCAGTCCATGCTGCTGAATGTGGAAAAAGTTTGTCCTAAAGGAGGCTCTATGCACTGAGATGTCTGTTTTATGGAAAGGCAAGGGGAAGGACATATATGTTATTTCACCATCTGGAGGAAGGCACTTTTCCCACTCCAAATTCTCCTTCTGCTTTCTCTTCATACTCCCCATGTTTCTACTGCACGCTGAGCTTGGCTGAGCTGGTATCCTGCTTCTTTGTGTGTCTGGCTGTCAGGTTCTAATAAAAGGTATGGTGCCAGGTTCCTAACGAGAGCAACCCGGACCACATCACTGAGCTTTCCTGGAGGTGAAAGTGAGCTGCTGGACAGTGGGGAGTGTGATGCACGCTCTATATTCCACAGGGGAAATTGCCCAAGGGAATATACACATAGAGGGGGCCCAAGGTATTTTAGTCAATTCATTGGAAAGAATACTGCGTATGAGCACAGTGTAGAAGTAGAAGCATATAAGGGCTGAATTTTCCATGGGCTTTATGCTGTACTGTATGTATTAATATGAGACATTCTGAAAGATCCTCCTTCTCCTCTTGTTAATGTGCTGATGAAATTTGATTCAATATAAGATTCTGATTTACTCTGTATGTATATATCAGCGTGACATACATCATGGAGCTTTCATGTCACAAAAGTGTATAGAAGCCAAACAGTAGAAGAGCATCAGCACCATCATAATATTGGAAAACATGAAGAGAAGCAAAGAGTGAGTGGATTTAAACTATTTTAAATATATTTTTACAGTCTGCACCTCCACCATCCATCCCTCCCTCACTTCCCGAAGCTAAGACTCTTGCTGCCAGAATTAAGAAGTTCTGTTCTAGTGATGTTTTGTTGTACCTTATCACGTAAAACAAATGTTTTTCCAAAAGCTTTCTTACATGAAGGCAATGAAGTAACTCTAATCTCTTAATGCGTAGCCCAGGCTTACAGAAGGGCAAAGAGGACTCACTTTGGCTTGGATGGCATTTATGGTCTGCGAGCAGCTCATGGATAGGAAAAGGCAGCATGCTGTTCTCTGTAGGGTGTACAACCTGAAACAATTTTATCAGAACTGCTAGATAGAAATCTTAATAAGCTGGAGTTAAACAACTGGGTGTTTTTATCTTGGAGGCAAAAAAATAAAAGAAATAGTACATTTAAAATTCACCATATGCCCAGTAACTTGCAGTAATTAAATTCTCACAACATCCTTTCACAGTGCCAGGCAGACAGCAATGAAATACATTTTGAAACGTGCTCATAAAAATGCTAGCTCAGAGGCTCAAAGCAATAATGGTTCATGTATTAGCAAATGAACCTGTCCTCTGCAAGCTAGCCCCTGAAATGTAATAAGGGATCAGTCCAAGGAAAGAAAGAAGTGTATTTATTAAGGTGCTGAGAGGTAGTATTTTGTGATGAGGTGACACCTATTCAACATCTGTGGAATAGCTATGGATTGAGGTGTTGGACTGGACTCTGGGTCTGTCAAGGATGCCTTTATCAGCTCTATATCCACAGAGGGATTTAGGTAATGTAATTGCCAGAAGCCCCTCTGTCCCTTGGTGGTACCCAAGGTAGGCTCTTTAGTCCGTGTACGAGCCAGGCTGGAACACAGAGAAGGTGAGCACAGCTATCCTGTATCTCCTGTGCTGGGAGGATGCCTGCCAGCCGAACCGCTCAGGGGAGGCAGGAAAAGGAAAGGCCTGTGTGTGAGACCCAGCAGTTTTCAGATAAGTAATGAAGCTACCTTCCACTACAACTTCTGGATGTGTCCAAAAAAAACACTCTGAGGGGATTGTAAATTTCAAAAAAAAACCCCAAAAAACCCCACAAAAACCCAGAAAAATCTCCCCAGGAGCCTAACACAAGCACTGTCTGGACACCTTCTTCCTTTCTTGTGTCAACCATGAAACGGGGTCAGACTCTCCCTCCCGTTATCCCCCCCTCGAGTGCTCATCGTGCTGGTCCTGGCGCTCCGGGAGGGCCTGTGGGACCCGAGCGCCGACACTTGGTGAGCCGCAGAAATGTGGGGTCTCGGGTGGCCCCTGGGCCGGGCTCTGCCATCGTTTATTCCTGTGCTCTCAGGCAGAGCATCAACAGCAAGAAAATGGGAACAAGAGAGGAGAAGTAGCATGGAGAGAGAATCAGTAAGGACTCGGGTATTTTATGGGAGCGGAAAAATCTTAAATAAATATCTGTACAGAATCCCCACTGTGTGAATCAGACATTATGGTCCATTTTATCCCACTGGTTTTAATTTGTTGCCAGCGGCCCCTCAGCTAACTGGCGTTTAGTGAATCGAGGGATGAAGGGGACGACAATACGGCTTGCAGACTTCAGAGAGCTGTGACCTTTCCAAGCCCAACGTATAAAATCTGCCGATCTCACTTACAACGAACGACCAAATCTGGGCTCCGCAGGCAGAAACCGGCAACCCCACCGCTGCCGCCATCTGCAAAATCAGTACCTCATTAAACCCAGCTGCTGCCGTCTGCCTGCCCTGGGACTGTGGGCGAGGCTGGAAAACAGCGGTACCTCAAGGTAGGGGCCATGACTTGAACCCTACCTGGGGGAGCCCGAGCTCTCAGAAACCAGGCCTCCAGCGAGAGGCTGCTGAGGGCTTTCTTCTCACGATGGGCAGCAGGGTGCTGGGCAGCCCCTCCGCCCCATGTCCTGCCCCGGGAGCAGGTATTAGCCCGCTGGGGGTACAGCCGGCCGCCTGGTCACGGTGCCCTGTGAGGGAGGGCTTGGCCTGGTCCGGCAGGGCGGCTGCCCTCCCACCAGTGCTGCCGCCTGAGGGGGGTGGAGGCCGGGAGCAGGCCCCGCCGGGGAAGCTTCTGGAAGAGAGAGGAGGGGCGGGGAGAGTGGAGGGGGGCTCCAGGCCACCCTCAGGCTTCAGGGTGAATGGGAAAAAGGTTTTTTCCTGAGGGGCTGGAAAAGAAGTCCCGCACACACACCCCAAAAGCGGCAGCGTTAACAAACCTTTTGTACAGGCGTGCGGCTGATTCGCAACTGCCGGCTGCCGCCGCAGCGTTGTCTCTGAGGCGAGCCGCGCCGGGGGGACCGGGGCCCCCCAGAGCTGCTCGCCAGGGAGAAGCCGGAGACAGCCTGGCGGCCTCTCCCTCCCCGGGAAGCAGACGTGGCCCAGCGATGGCCAGACAACTGCTTTTACTCAGTCCAGGCGCTTTCCTGTGAAGCGCTGGGCACCATGGTGTAGGAGGCAGAAAATCTGGGCACTCTGGCTGGGTGCATTATAACAGCTCCTGCGTATTCTCCATGGTGTGTGGCCTAGAGCAGTCTTAATACACTTCATACACGGAATTCACTTTTCCTTTTCTAGCACACAGATATATTTATTTTCCTTTCCAAAGCCTGTGCGTGTCTCTGTTCATAATGCTGTTTTAATGCCTTATGTAACATCCCTTTAGTTCCCCTGCAGTCGCATCATGTTCTCACCGGTGATTTGGATGCAAAGCAACATTTAGTCAAAGCTTCAGGAAAAAGGAAAAAAAAAATTTCTTCCTCAAAAAAAAACCCAAAAACCAAAACATTTGCGATGGTTTCAAACTGTGAGACAGCAACCTGATATTGGCAGAGTCTGGAATTTTCTCACATGAGATGCTGCTGTGAGATCTGAGGCTGAGATTTAATCAGGACTAGGGGCAGCTATCAGACCAGGCTGTCATGCCTAGAAAACCTCAAATTATGTGCTAATTATCCACCTACGCTGCCAGGGAATAAATAACTAAAGACTTCAGCTTACTGTGCTAAAGATAATTCCAGTTGTAACAAGTTTGCAGGCTGCGGGTTTTTTTGCCATGTGTTGGAGGTGCAATAATTAGCAGTGTTTTTGTTCGGAAGGAGTGACTGGTGGGCTTTGAGTCACTCTGCAGAAGCCGAGTCGAAGCTCGAGGCGGTCACCTCGGAAGGGATGACTCTTGGTTGTTGCCTATCTCCCGAAAGGGCTGTATAATGATGTGTGGCCAGGTATCTGCTCTTTTCTACTCCACTTTTCTTGCTGTGTAGTGTTGCGTTTAATCACAGGAAAGGGAAGCAGTTTCAGGGAAACAGGCTTTGTCCTCACCTTGTCCTTGCAAACGAAAGAAAATGCTGACAAGAAGATCTTTTTTGAGTCAAGGTGTTAGAAGTAGTATTCAGAGCTGTACATTTCTGGAGCTGTGATCAAACTAGATTATGCTAATACATGTGAGTGAAAAATAATGCCAGAAAATGTTTTAAAATGGATTTATTTATCCCTCAGACCACCTTAGAGCAATGGACTGTAAAAAAAAAATAAATCCAGACTTTTTGGCTCCAAAGGGCTTTCTTTTCAGAGAAGAGGGTTTGACCCTGTATCCTTCAAGTATGCTCAGTTTTTACTACCTATGACACTAACATCTCTCATAGCCTTAGTTATACCTTGCAAAAATACCAAGAAGAAATAAGAGGCTCTTCCCGTGTTGAAGCTAGCTGATCCTCATTGGTACAGCTATTGCAATTTTTAATAGTAATTCCATTTTCCATAAAAATACCATTTTCAATGGTAAAGATGGTAAAAATATTTTTTTAAAGTTTTTTTAAAACTTATAAAAATACCATTTTTAATTGCAATTCTCCTCCATCGAATCAAGTCAGTGCTCAGTGCCTAAAAAGCATCTGAGAAGTGGCTGCCACACTTTCACAGTGAAGAGGAAGGAACACAGCCTGGATTCTTTGCCTAATTATTCCTGCTGTATTAATACACTGCACTACCATGTTGCCTTGTCTAACCCCAAAGCAGATCTCATTAGCTATCACCTTTCACCAGTCAAAGACAAGAGTTAAATCCCAGAATGGATGTGTGGGCCCACACGAAATTAATTCTGACCCTTTGCAGTCTCAGCGGTCAGCCTTGTCCTCGGAGGCCTGGGGGAAGGGAACAGCAGCGTTATCCTCTTGTTCCTGAGGACCAGAACAGTTCTTGGTTCTGGTTCAGCAATCTCTCTTGGTGAGTTTATGATGAGGGCAGAGTTTCATAATCAACTGTAATTGCATACTCAGTCTGAGCTTGGGAGCCCTTTATTTTTCAATAATACCTTCCTGTTTATAAATACACTTAAGGTACCATATTGCTGCAGAATGTTGATTTGCTGCTGTTAGTAATCACTTTTTTCTTCTGAGACTGAAAACTAAACCTAAGTCAGGATTAGCATGTCCAAAGATAATTTTTAATTAAATGATTGAGATGACTCAGGTGAGATGAATTCAGTCTCTTGTTGTCTCTTTAGCTTTAAATGGAGAATTGTTTATAAAGAATTTGAGAAGGGGGTGGATATAGGTAGCTATGTTGTTACAGCTTTGAGTGGATGCTGAGGAGGGTTTTTTTAATGTTTGTGTTTATGAGAATTGGTCCAAGTGTTTTGCATGTCATTAAAAATAGATTTGGATCAAAGTTTTTTAAAATTGAAAAACTTACAAGCTTTTAACTTAAAAAAAAAAGAGGATTTTGAAGCTAAACATGTGAAGCTCGTGGAAAAATGCAGCACTTGGTGTGGGAGCGGAAAAAGAAAAAAATGGCTAAAACATCACCAACTTAAGTCTTTCAGAACTATGGAAAAAAAGCCAGACTGGAATGTCCAACAAAAATGACACACATCTATAAAATGTCTTTGTATCCTTGAATCTGCTTTTTTATTTCTTTGTCTGGCAGGAGAAAGCAATGGCAAAATTTCGTCTGTTTGTTGGGTATGTAGAGGGGTTTTTTTCTTGAATAACAACCTTGGCAATACTTCCAAAATGAGCTTCTAGTTGTGTGTATAGACGCTTTATATTTGGATAGGAAACCTCAATGATTGAATAGTTTGACGTGTGAAGAAGTTACCACCTACACGTTTTGAAAAATATTTTACACAAGACCTGCGGCACCTTCTCTTTGAACTCTAAGCACACACTGTGCTGCCCTGTGCCCCTGTGTGACTCTAATGACGTTAAAGCTCAGCTGAACAGTCCGTATTGGTAATGTTAGTACTACTGGTGCCCTTCAGTGACGATGGCCTTTGGCTTCTGTCAGAGAAGGTCCCTGTACATCAGTCAGAGTCTTATTGATGATGGCATACATTGAAAGATAGCAAATTTGAGCGAAAGGAGAAAAATAAAAGGGATTATTTCAGCTGGGGTGTACATCTTTTATCTGGTATTAAGGGCAAGAATGCTAATGACAAGCAAAGTACCATTGCGTTCCTGTGTACCAGAATGCTGTGGCCAAAGCAGCTGGTAGGCAGGGATTGCAAAGAAGAGAAGATGCAGCCTTAATTTCGCGTATGTGGAAGATGAGCAAGGAATGAACCAAAGATACATGAAGTACATTCTTTTTTGCTCTTTACCTGAGCAAAGAGCAAGATGTGACTACCTTCTTGTTTTCAGCAGTTCTTAGGCCTCCAACTCAAGAGACGGATAAGCTGTCAGAAGTGAAATTTGAGGGCGTAAGCCTCAAGCACATAATGTTATGACTACTGCACTTAAATGAATAGACTGCATTTAGTTGCAGAAGACTGAGGGGAAGATGCCTTAGTTTGTCCAGCGGTAAAATATTTCCACAGGGGCAAAATGCATTACCTGGAGTGCCTGCATCTGTTCTTCAACTGGAAGGCTCAGGTTTCCATGGATTAACCCATTACTGAATCTGTGGCCTTATCTGGAATGGTTGTTTCTGTAGGATAATTTATGCAGTCAAGGATTTTGTTGCCTTAGCTGTACAGATATGAGTACATGATGAATCTAAATGGCCTCCATCTCTTGCATGACAAATGTAGTCTCTCCCCTTACTTCAACATCAGAAGTTGTTGAAGTTTCTCCATACTGATATGAGCGGAACAGCCACTCATCAAAATAACTTTTTGGTTTAATTAAAAGACAGACAGAAGTCTACCCCTCATTATCTTTCTTACAGCTTTCAAAACAAAAAGCCCTTCTATATGGGATTCTATACAGGCCACTAAGAGTTATATGAGATTATTTGTGCTTTGTGTGTAAATGTAGTCTGCTTCTCCTTGGGCTCAGAGGCAAAGCATGAAATCAGTCAGAATCGTGGGAGTGTGAGCCTGAGGGACTGTGGTGTGATCAGTGTGGCCCAGCTGGCTGTACTGGTGTGCAGAAACTAGGCTTTTCTCTACATGAATTCCTTTTTCTTTTTTTGGGGGAAGCATTTGAAATGAGAGTTTGTTCGCTTGTTTCTTTTTAAAAGTAGAAAAAGTAGCAGTTTTTCCATTCTAGGAGTTCTGTGTTTGTTTTGCTCAAGTACAAGAGCTGCTGGCAATAGGGAAAGTATTAAAAGAACTGTGAAATTACTTGAATTGACACTTCAAGAAAATACCTATATTGTTGCAATCCTCAAAGCAGCAGCATAAAACAAAGTTGTGACATTTTGCCAAGTGTTATTTTTCATGAGTTAAAGGAAACCTACAGGTTTTGCTAAACTCTGAACCTAGGGGTTTGGTTTGATACAGATTTTGGGGGAGAGAGGGAGTGTTTGTTTGTCAAACTGCATGCACCTTGGACATATTTCTCCTTTCCTGTAGCTGTCAAATAATGAAGTGCTCCTGGATGGCATTTTTATTAATGAATTATCATTAAGACTTGAACTCAAAATCTGACATAGCTTGTTTGTTTGATTTCTTTTGAAAAGTACAGAGCATGCTATGAAACCCATACAAATCAACTCCAGTTCTTTAAGGATCCCAGGGGTTGTTAATTAAATATGAAGGATATTTACCTCTTACAGCCTCTGTTTAGGTGTTTTCATTTCCTTTCCTAGATCTTCCTTCCCCCTGTTTTTAATTTGGAATAATTAGCTGAAGCTGCTGAATTTTGTTAGCACCAGGAATAAATCTATTTGGATTTGAGGCAGAAGGGAAGTAGGGAAAGAATGAGAAATAGAACGTAAGCAGATTAATGTATCTAAGAAAGACTGACTATTCCTAACTCAGAAGTCGTGGTTTAAGTGGGCTTTTTCTTGTTTGGGTTTGTTTTTCTCTTTTTTAACACTAGCTATTGAACATTGTTATCTTTTCCTACATAAGCAGTCTTAACGGTGAAATTTAGAAGCCTGTACTCTGCTCTTGTTTAGGGGTAAATAATATCTGTTGGATGAAACTGGCTCCTGTGTAGAGGAATTAGAACAAGAGTTCAGACCTACAAAGCAGGGCCATAGAAGCAGATGGGTCTTAACACTGACCTTGTGTGCAGGGGTGAATTTTATCCATGCTTCATGTATTTGGAGACCTGGATTTGTCCTATAAAATAATGAGAAAAATAACCCACATGGGAAAACATTATTGATTGCTTCCTCTGCCCTTCAGTGATAAATATTGCATGGCTATCTGCTCATCCTTTGAATGAAAGGAACAATCCAATATCCATTTTGGTTTTCTACACTGTGTGCCAGTATGACAATCTCTTTCCTAGCCTTCATGAAAAGCAAAATCCAGAGAGGTTTCTTCTGAATGCTGGATGACAAGAGTAATGCCTGCCACAGGAAATCTCATGTGTTTGGCTGTTGTATACGCTGTTATGATTTTCTTTTTAATTTGATAGTGGAGAACATTTCAAAACCATTAATGTAGGGTATAATTTTATACCTTGAATGTCTCCTCACCATTAGGATCCCCAGGTCAGCTCCTGAAAAACGTAACCTATGAACACTTGGAAATGTTTATTTTGTCTGCTTGCACGTTTGCAAGCAAAGCTGCAAAGTCCTCATTTGCAGACGTTCTCTTAGAGCTTTTCAGAAACATATTGACAGAACAAAAGCAAAACTCATGCTTCCAAACCCCAGTTCTAAGCTGCAAGTGTTTTTCCTTTAGAAAAATCTAAAGGATTTGGATGATCTCAATGAGCAAAATCAATACAATTAAAAGTTGGGGGAGCGGGTGGGGTGTCCCCCAGTATATAGGTCAGCTGGTTAATCTTAAACCAAGCATTTCTTTCTTCTAGAAGCCCCCTCTGTAATTCCACAGCTTGGTGTGAACAATCAAGATTTTATACTTAAAAAATATGTCATAAGATCCCTCAATTATTTCCACACCTTGAAGCTCAAACAGCTGAAAATACATAGGGCACTGGCAGGTTTTTGTTGAAACCCACCATCTCACAATTTCACTGCTTACTATGTTGTATTTGAACTGTGCTTGTAAATTTTCACTAGCGGGCTCCTTTGGGCAAGGGACCTGTTTGACCTCTGGGTGGCCCAGCTCTGACACCCAGCTGTGACCCCCATATATTTTCCTTTTATTCTTCTATCTCCTGAGTTTTAGTGCATGTTATTATCCATTCTGGCTAGGTTCTTAATACCATCCGTATTGATTTCTAGGAAATAAATGTCATACACGGTCTGTACGTCGCTGTGATCTAGCACCGCTCCACTTGCCGGTTAGCTCAGGTGAACAACAGACTCGCATCAGAGCTGGGGAAGAGAGTGATGGCAGCACACTGTTTCTGTGGCCTGCTCTTTCCCTAGGAGAGACAACAGTGATGCATGTGAATGATCAAACCTTAAAGAGAATTTAGAATCATAGAATCACTAAGGTTGGAAAAGACCTGTAAGGTCATCGAGTCCAACCGTCAACCCAACACCCCCATACCCACTAAACCATGTCCCTAAGCGCCTCATCTACACGTCTTTTAAATACTTCCAGGGGTGGTGACTCAACCACTTCCCCAGGCAGCCTGTTAAATTTAAATACGTGTTGGTTGATGGAAGGCTCCTGAGGAGTCGTGGGTAGGTGGTATCGCTTATACTCGCATATGGCAGATAGTTACTCACCCAGAGCCCACTGTACTTCACTGTGGTCTGTTTGCAGTGCTCCAGCTGATGAGAGCTGATTTATTTCTTGCAAATCAGCCCAAGGAGAAAGGAGCCCAAAATGTATTTGATGCATCGATCTTCCTTTATGCAGCTCATTATAGCAGAATTTTAATAAAACAGAAATATTCAGTGTCCCTTTCCCCACTGTTATAAATTGGCTGCTTTGGAAGTACTGATTTACTGCAGCTGTGACTGCAGCCAGGGGTGGTGACTCAACAGCAGCTGATAGAATCTAAGCATACATTGCACTGGTATAGCTGATCTGTTTTATGGCAACTGCACGCTATGTTCTAATTTCATGTCCGCTCGTCAGTGTTTGTTTATGCCATTAGGCTGGGGCTCAAGTTACCGGATCTAGTCTGATGTCCTATAGAAAACTACTCCGTAACCATTGTCCTGCTACATTTTCCCAGTATATGTCAACAGTAAAGTGGGGAAAATGCATATACTTAGTAAAGCAATTTCAAGACTTTGGAATAAAAATGTAAAAGCTAAAAAAAATCCATATAAAATGCTGTGTTGTGCACTTTTGGAGGCTGGGGGAGGGAAAACTTATACCATATATTCATTATACATATGTTCTTTCATTTGGTAATTAGAATACAAATATCCAGAGTTGATAGCAAGGGTAAATATTTCAGCTGTGTTAAATCCCAATGTGTTGTTTGACAAGGATAAGGACTCAGCATTGCCAGATGAATTTTTAACAGCAAAATTTCATTTTGGGAAATGTTAGTTGAAAGAGAGGACTGTAATATTAATCTTGGGTTAGTTGTATCTTTTTCTCTTGTCAAGAGTTTGTAAGAAAGAAAATATTGTGCTTCCCTATGATGCCATGGAAAAATACATTATTTAGAAGTTTAAAAATAAATTTGATTTCACTTAAATATTTTTTTTCTCCTGAAATTGTTTTGCAGAGTATAGCATTACTGAGCAGAACCTCTGGTCTGGTTTTTACAGCTCTGATCTGTTCTTGGTTTTGTTTTGGAATTGTTCTAAAAAAAAAGTAGCATGGGTGCTATTAAAGAACTCATTGCTCACCTTAGTTAGGTTTGGTATTTTTCTTTTTCTTTCAAGGTCTGAGTTTCACTATGCAACTCTATTTTAATTATTACCTTTAAAATCATTAAACTATGAAGGTGTGACTGAAAGAATTTGAGGATTTTTTTTTTGGTTTGGTGTTTCTTTTTGGATGCTTCAAATGTTTTGTGCCATTTTCTTTGCAGTCCTTGTGGTATCCAGTAAATAAT
Source organism: Pelecanoides urinatrix (assembly GCA_013400755.1). Taxonomy (NCBI): domain Eukaryota; kingdom Metazoa; phylum Chordata; class Aves; order Procellariiformes; family Procellariidae; genus Pelecanoides; species Pelecanoides urinatrix. The sequence continues at coordinate 132,466 of VZTQ01012411.1, read as the reverse complement.
GGAATAAATCTGCCTCGTAAAATGCTCAAGAGGTTCTGGTCTTGCCAAAAGGCACAATTCACTGCAAAATTTTCTTGAGGAGAAAAATTGGATTATTTAATTTATATTAATGCACCTAATGCCTGTCATACAACCCGTGCCAAAATTCAGCATAATCACTTAATGTACAAGATGTGTGTGAGACAGAGGACCTGATTATTAAGTAAGAATTTGTCTATATCTTCAAAGTCTTCAACATTTTTCTGGCATACTACTTGTGCATGAATACACCTTAGTTTGAGAAGAGATAAGTTGTGGTTTTTAATGTCTTTGACATCAGTTTAAAAATAATGAAAGAAATGCAGAGAATATTATCGCCTGAAATGTTCTTCTGTTTCCTCAAAATTAAAGGTTCTTGAGTAAACAGGCATTAAGTGGCATAAATGAAGACCTACCTTAAGCCAGCATAAATATACCAGACGAATATCCTCTGCTCTCAGTAGCACTTTGAGGAGGGGAAAAAAAAAAAACCTAATAAATTGAGTTATGATTCTTGTATACCTATCAAGAGTTTGTTGAAGGGCAGAGCTGAGATTGTGGAAGGAGAAATGTAGGATTTTTCCACTCTAAAGAATTGTATTAATTAATTGATATATCTTCATATTTAAACAAAATATGTGGAAGCAATTCTATTCAGTCTATCACTTTTTGTCAATCATTCCCAAAATGGTTATTCCAGGACACATTTTTTTACCTAAGGTCTACTCCTGAAAGAAAAGGAGAGAAGGAATATGAAGAGCCAGAAGCAGAGAAGAACTTGGAGAAGCAAGTGAGGATTCCACACTCATGAAAGCAAAAGACTGGACATTTCCTTCACCTTTGGCAATAACCGGTTAGGCTCCAAACTGCCTATTCAGTGGTTGGTTAGCTTTATTTACTACCTCCATCAATAAAGCATTTGCAGTCACTGCTGTGTTTGTTTAAATTGTTTTAAGCAAATGTTTAGGAAAGACCAAGACCAGGACATATGTATGAAAATTTCTCTGAGTAATCAAACTGTGCACACTTGTTACAATGGAGAGCCATTCCCAGTTCTCCAAACCCACACATCACTGTTGTCATATGCTACGCAAATAGCGGCTGGGCTGTATCCTTTCCCACTGCCGCAGCAGCAGCCCATAGGACCATCAGCACACAAATTTCTGTAGCAGTACATCAAAAGCAGTCCTTGACGATTGTATTGGCTGCTGCATTTGCAGTTCTGAACAGCAAGAAGCATTCATAGTTAATAATTGTATTTTATTGTAAGACTAGCAGTTACAAAGACAGAGTGTTTCTCCAATACTGCCAGTTCTGTTCCATCTAATGAGAATGTGTTGCCATGGCAACCAATGACATTAGTATTTTTTTTTAAAAGTAATTAAACTCTCCAAGTCAGTTTGCCCTTACTTGTCAGATTAGGAAATAGGATGTTGTGTATTGCTTTCTACTGAAGCGATGAGGTAGCTAGGAGGGCCAGCAGGATTGGAGCTACCTGAGGAGATACCAACTCTGCAAGCCTTTTTCTTAATAAATTATTCTTTTGCTAATATGTGACAGGTGTGGGAAGGCTCAATGATAATTATGAATACTTGCATTCCAACTGGATTGGTAGGGTGTTTGCTATATAGGGATGTACAGTTAAATACGAAGACTTTGCTTTGTGACTAGGTGAATATACAAAAGACCAGGATGCTCAGATGCTATTGAGACATGTATGTGTGAACACGATATGAAAAACAGTATCTTTGCCAGAACTGTTAGTGGAATGTGACAGACATCCCTGATTCAAGCTCTGCTTTGGTGCTGTGAGATTTATTTACTAGCACTCATATGCTGTACAATGTGAAGTCTGTTTCCAAGACACATAGTGCCCTTAAGAACATAATGGAGGGAAGGGACCAAGCCTGGTCAACTCTTGCAAAACACAGGGATCTGAAAAGTACCCTGTTCCCTTTTCTGTAGCATGATGCACAAAAATTATTGGCTATTCAGAGCATTCTGCTTAGAGCCAGCTTTGGGGATACCCAGAACATAGAGGCCAGCCACACAGCAGGATGGAAGAGAGGGGCCCATTTCATGCCACCTTTGATTTTGCTTGAAGGGAATGAAGTCACTCTATGCTTTTCCCCATCCCTGTCAAACCACATCTTAAGTACTACACCTGGCAGCCATCAGATCCTAAGAAGTTTATTTTAGCTATGCTCTGCTCGTGCCCTTTACCTCAAACGAAAATGAGTCTCCTGCAGAAAAAGGAGGAAAAAACCTCTTAGTTGTTTTCATTTTTAACTGTGAAAAGGCTCTGCTTGAGCATTAGAGACAGAAGCAACAACCCAAGAAGCTGCAGAAAGTTTATAGCATTCATTTTTTATTGGTCCTGCTCTTTGCTATTCCATTGAATTAATACAAAAGAAGGTTAAAAGAGATCTTTGTAGAATATTTGATATCTTGTTTTCTCTAGTACAACTGAAGATCCATGCAAATAATTTTTTAATGTTTGGTGGCTGAATCCAGAAACAAATTTTATTTCAGATCTGCCTGAATGCCACATTTCAGTTTTTCATACCAAAATGAAGTTGGAGACAAGTAATCTTGGTTTAGAAGGAATTTTGTTATTGTTATGATTTCTTAATATAACTCTGAACTTGCCTATTACAAATGACAAAGCCTGCTTATTTTTCTAAAAGTGCAGATTTTTCCTGCTACCTAATGAATAACTTTAACCTGTCCAAATTTTGTGATATTTTTGTTTTCAGTGAATTTAAGTTAGGGAAAAAATCCTATTGTATTTGGGGGGATTGAGGGAGAAAGGGAGGAGCCTGAAAATACACTTCTGAATTCTTCATGTTTGTTTTGTGTTCCTATCATATCGTATGTCTGAGGACTGATTTGTATGTCCCCAACCTAAGCCAGTTATTTCCTTTTCCCCTCTTCATGTATGCTGATACACGATACATGACAGGGCTCTTTCCAGTATTTATTGTCTTTGGACTGGTCTCTGTCCTGAGGGGCTCTCTGGGTGTCTCACTTGAAACCACTAGAAATATGAAAGCATAATTAGGTCAATCTGCTCAATGCAGGTGCCTTTTTAATTTACTGTTGTGAATATGGAGCATTTTCATGATGACGTTCCCTCTGACAAATCAGAGCTTTCAAATTGTCTTCAAAGCACGTGTTTGCTGGCTTCCTGAGCAGATGAGTAATGAAGCAGGAGAGTAGCCTGCCACCATGTTTTATTTTCTTCCTTCCCTCAAAAGCCTGGTTAGCTGATAAGAAAACAAGAAGGCATTTGTCATGTAGGCTTTTGTTTCCCAAAGTGAAGAAGCTCACCTCTACAACTCCTCAAAGTCTTTGGTGAAGTAGGGATGGGGAAAGGCTCTGCAACAATTTAGTCATGCTCGTGCTTGTAGCATGATTGGAAGAACGGATCTGGCACCACCAAAACATCCTTGTATATCCCTCAGCTATTAAAATGGGGAGAGACATAAGAAGAAAGCAATAATGATAGTAGTCACAGATATAAAAAGATGCAAATAAGAAGGAGTGAAATATAGTGTAATTTGACAGCAATGAGGAAAATACTGAGAAATCTATCACATCTATGCTCATGGTGTTAGGAAGGCAGAGAGAGCTGTTAGGAAGGCACAGAGCGTGAACTCAAAGTACTTTTATGCAAAGGCTACAGTAATGAATTCCAATCTTGCCTGAGAGCAATTTTTAAGATAAGTACAAAGGAGAGTTTGGAGTATTGATTTTTTTTTAAAAGACAATAAATTGGAGTGAGTTGTTAAAAATTAGTGCTGCCTGGAACAGTTCACGTTAAATCAGTGCACAGGTAAAGAGGGGCAGGCTCAAGGGGGACTATATCAGGGTTGAATTTTGGATCTTGGAATCACTACTCAGTAGGGTCACCCTTTCTTCCATTCAGTTCCCTTTCCCCTGCCTCCTTTGTTGTAGTAACCCCTGTGGATAGAGCTCCAATTAATAAAACTTACCTTTATGTATGCATTATCATAATACAAAGGCTCAAGGGGCACACAATCCCTTCATGCCTGAGCAAATTTAAAACTCATGATTCTCCTGGGATGCTTACTGGGAAATAGAGAAAGGGAATAAAGGGCATTGTAACATTTCTGCTGAATGATGGCTACTCTTTGCAAAGTGCTGTGAAGCTTGTTAGATTCTGAACATTTATGGGAACCTTATTGCTATTAGATCCTGTGAAATGACTATAATTAAAAATGCTGGTCCTTTTTACATGGAAGATCTGCACTGCGTGTTAAATCATTTCCTTGGAAGAGCCTGGGAGAAATCAGAAATGTGATCAGTACAATGAGAGCAAATGAGCAGAAATATTTAAATTGCCAATATCTTTTAATGGAAAATCCCATGAATGCTGGGTTTGAATGCACATATACTGTCCCATGTTTTATCCTTAGGACACAACTGCATGCTAATGATTACTATTATTAATAATTCTGCTTTTTTATTGTTTGGTCTGTTGTGTGCCTAGAAGGTTCAGGCCCATCATAGCTTCAGAGCTGTACAGAGCATTTATAGAAAGGCAGCTGCTTCAAAAAACTGTTCAAATCCATAAGGGATGTAATGACAGAGTCAGTTAAAGAGATGGGGTGAGGGAGAAGTCAATAGCCCAGTAACGCAATTATGGCAGTTATAATTAGTGATCAAAACACTCCAGCTTCCTAACCATTGCCAAGTGGTCTTCAGTGTGCCAAAAAGAACAACTGTAAGCCAAGATTTGAACAATAACTTAGTGGTGTTGGAGGATTTTTATGAGTGTACCTACCATACATGCACATTCAATGCAAGTTGCTGTCCATTAACCAGATTTAATAATGCTTTGCAGAACTGTGGTTTTCTTTTCACCTCGGAGTGCTAAAAGGGACAAATGGCAGGATGAGCACATTAAATACAGAGATTTTTTACAATTCAGCCTTCTGAATGTAGAATATAGTAATATCCAACTTACATTTCTCCTAGAGTGAGCACAGTCAAGTAATGTCTGGGGCCTGGGAGAAGCCCAAAGGAGCATGAGTTGCTTACTCACGATGCTGAGTGTCTAACCACAAGGAAATCCTCTTGTGCCAGAAGAGACACCTGTAAGCATGTATCACTAAATAACTATTTGACTAAGGCACATTCTCAAAAAATAGCATGAAGTAGTTACCTGAAGACTTTTCACTTTGATCTAAAACCTTGCACACGAACAAGGCATCAGTTCCTCATTTGTAATCACATGTTGAGTTAGAAGCCAGCCACAGATTTATGGTCCAATTTTTATTTTGTTCTATGTTTCATCCAGTTTTGTATGAATTTATTTATAAAAGTCCCAAGTGAGAGTGTGGGGGTATTTCTTCTTGGTTTTACAACCTGACTTCATGAAAGATTTTTGTTTCAATAATTTTGAATAAAGAGCTTGTACAAGGTCTCCCTTCCCAATCCTGAAACATTCCTAGAAAGGCAAGGTCATTCCTTAGTGACTTCCTGTACACATTTGCTTTTAGCAATACCAGATAAATTCCCATAGGAACAAATTTAATTGAACTGACAATCTTGCTAAGTCATGTAGTTAGTAGCTAGTAGATAAATAAAATTAACTCAGACTTATTTGTTATTTGTTCTCAGTCTTTAATCACCCAATAGTAATTCCGTAATTGAATTAAAGTACTTAACCATTCTAATGTAAATTGACTGGCTTATAGTTCTTCAATGAGTAAATTATTGCAAATCAGGTACCCATGATATCAGCATTATTCACTTGCAGTTAATTTATCTTCATAATAATTGAGCTAATTTTTATTTATTCTGGAACTGGATGTCTTTTTATTTGTGAAGATTGAAAATTAAAACTTGGATGGCTTCATAAAAATCAACTCCCTACTTTGTTTTCTTTTCTTTTTTTTAATTAAAAAAAAAAAAAAAATCAGACAAGAAGAAAGAGAATCCAGGAAGGAAAGAGAACATAGCAGCAGGCCAGCTTCCACTGCAGTTTTAATAAAGTGCAAACAAGTGAACTGTAGACAACAAGAACATTGCTAAATATCTGTGAAGGAAAATAAAAGTCTTTATCAAAGCATGCAGTCTGTTAAGAACTCCTTTTTAATAGTTAAAAAGAATAGAAGGGCTTGTCTACAAAGAGGAATTGTCCTCAATAAGAAGGCATTTTAATTAGAAAAACTACTTATGATTTAACAGAATATTTTAGCAAACTTGTGTGCTGCTTCAAAAATATGTTTCTTTCACTTCTAGAATACTAACCAGGAAGAATTTACTAGAGAAACTATGCAGACAAGTCTATAACTGCAGTAGACAAGTCAACTGCACATAGCAAACACTCTGCCATGAATCTAAAAAGTCAGTAAGGCAGGAGTTAACTTCAAACAGGAGGTCAACTTCTTTGCTGGATAGAACAAGGTAATTGGACAAGCTACAAGTACCAGGGATTTTGATCTGAAACAGGTGAAAATGTAGCTTCTCATAATTCATGGCTAATTAACTGCAATTAGCATTTGTAAACAGGTGCCCTTAGCCATACAAAGAGAGGTGGTGGAGGGATGGTGCTTTTGCTGCTGCATTGTTTTTAGGACTGTTCAGTGCTTAGAGAAGCCTTCAGAAATTATAGAGAAAGGTAATTTATTTTTGTTCAGCTCTTGTTGTACTTAACAGCTCTCTTGACTTTGTCTCACAAAAGTAAAATAATGTAATATGAAGTACTTCTTAGAATGAAGAAATTGGAGGTTGCTGACTGCTTTTGAGGGAAATTTGTCAGCTACTCTGAGGGGTGAATTATAGTTCTAATATAGGGAAAGTTGTACTGATAAAATGAGTTCATAAGGGCTATAACCGTTTTATTTTCTCTTATCATTGTTTTGCTTAGTCTTTTGCTTTGTTTGCTTTGCTTTTTATTGCTTTGCTTTTGCAATTCATGTTGTTAGGGCCTAATTCTGCAGCATATATTTATCTGGTGTGTTTGGTTGTGGGGTATCTATCTATAGATACATGAGGGGGTCAAAAAGCTGATTAATTCTCTAAGGATCACTAAGTATTATGATAAAACAAGTCTAATTTGATAGAAGGCTAAGGATTGTTTTACATGGTGATAGCAAAGTACCGATGCTCTTACTGTTTTGTTTGAATCAAAGTAATAGGTGATTTCTGATGTGAATTCAAAGCCTCAAGTCAAAGTTAAGATACTGGGATGGGAGGTACGTGGTATTTGTGCGCTGTACTATGCTTTAAAACTTAAGTCTGGTTACGGGGTGCTCTTTAATGCATGAGTATTGTACGTGATCATTGTCATGTGGAGCCTTTCAGAAAAAAAAGAAAGTAAGAAGCTTTATAGATCCTAGTATCTGTTGTCTGTGTAGTCTCTTATTTTCGCTACCTTGCAGGCTTCAGGGAAGCTTGCCTGCAGGTTGGTTTACTAAGAGGGGTTGGATCTGAATTTCTAAAGGAATTAAGCAGAAATGGCTTTCACTATTTCTGAAATAATAGTCAGTTGAATTTCCTTGTTAGAAGGAGACAATAGCTTAACATCTTCCTTCCTTTATACTCTTACAGTTACTTGCTAAATGCTTTGGACAAAACAATTTGAGGCTCTAGAGCATGACCTTGTCAGTCTGTCCGTTGGCTGACTGGTGGAGGTGGACCACTGACGTGAGATCACATGGTGCTTTTTTGCTCCCTTGCTGGGATGACTCAGAATCTTCTTAGCTTGCTCCTGCTCTTTCTTGAGTGTCTGAATTCATAACAGACTGTTCTCTAACAAAAATCCCTGTCATATGATTGCTCAATTTTACTCATCTGTACTAAGTCTACAGTGACTAATCCAATAGAAGCTTGGAATGGGATTGTGAATGCTCCTGCAGTTATTAGCTGCATTTATAACACCCTTACTTTTTAACTTTCAGAGTTAAAATATGTAGCTTCTGGCATTTTTTGACAGTGACAAATAAATACCAGGCACAGTGGGAGCTCAGAGCACAAAGTGGCTTACTTGAAAGAGTTTTACCCAAGGTTAGAAATTAAGGTTACCATCAAAGGTAGCTAATTGGATTGCAGGTCTTGTTTCCTGTTTAAGAAACATCAGATGTACAAATCCTCCTATTGTTATGCTTGCCATGTTTTAACAATTAAAGCTTTCACCAGAAAACACCAGACAACTGTGAACATATAAAAGGGAGAGAGGGCAAGTCTTTCTTTCTTTTTGTGGTATACTGGAGAGAAAATGATGGGTGATACCTGATTAGGGTAATAAATGTACAGGAGCTGTAAAACTCAGCTTCTACTTTGTCTGTGTATTTTAAATGAAGGGTTTAATTTGAAAACGTTGGTACAAATCTGGCTGGACTCTAACTCTCGCTAACCTCTGGCTCCTTGAGTCTCTGCTAATGAGGTGCTATTTATCAAACTCTACTATGAGCTATACTTTCTTTAACATGGTTCTGCTGGCAATATGACTGTTTGATTCTAAGACTGTCACCTTTGCAATCGCTGATCATTAGAATTATCCTCCTGTCAGTTGCTTTCACTTTGCAGTTAAAATATAATTTCTGTCTTGACAATGGATATGTGTTGGCTTAGCCTAGAATGCCCTAACCAACAATTCTTTGAGTGTATGCTCCTTTTTATCCTATATGAGAATGAAACATGTCTCAAATATGTTATATTCTTATGATCTGTCTCAGCTGGGAATTTTCTGAAGATGCTAGTGCTGTGACCTTACTTCAAAGTACCAGCCACTTGTACAGTGCGGTGATGGGAAGTGGGTGTTAAGCATTTCCCAGAAATGTGGGATATTGGTTGTTAAATATTTTCTTCTGTTATTTCAGCACATCTGTAACATAGTGAAGATCAGTGTGGTGTTAGTAAGGTACAGCAAAAAGGTGTTTTTTCACCATTAGAGGAATGAGGTTCTGAACCAGCCTTATAATACCTACAGTGGGGCGAACAATCTAAGCACTTGTAAGCTGTGTTAATGAATGAGATTTTTATGATGTGTTTGCAACAATAGCATAGGCTCAGGCTTGATTCAGGAGGCTGCCTCAGTACAGCTGTTACATCCCTATTGTTTAGCCCCATTCTACCTACCGTGTGGGGCAAGCAGAAAGGTTAAGTCAGTCAGTGAAGCCCAGAGAGCTGTAACTGAAGAGGGTAAATTAGAGCCTGGCCTGCCATTTGTGCTCCACCCTTGGGTTCATGAGAGCTTAGCTAGGTGCCATAAGCTTGGAGTGTCGCAGCTGCTGTTTTCCTGCACAGGAGTGGGAAAACAGTCTGTGGTTTTTCCTGGTGTTTTCCCTGGGATTGCCCTGTTAGACCATGGTGTGTCTTTTGGTTTCGCATGTCTTCTGTGCTTTATGGTGAAATGGTAGAGATCAGGGAAAGCATTGGTATTTTATGGTGAGGAAAGAAAAGCAACTACAAAAAGAAATTACTCAAATCTCTTATCACACATGATCGTTGACCATGGGTTTTGTCTCTGCAGTGGAGCTAGGCTGATAAACCACCATCCTTTTCATCCTTGTCAATGCAAAAAAATCAAACTCTTTCGGATTGGAGGGACTTGATATCTTCAAGTACCACAGCCTGTTCTGCAGTGAATGTTTCACTGTGACCTTAGCATCAATGTCCCTGAAGTATCGTTTTGTCATTTACATAGTCTGAACTGTGGGAAGATTTTAAAAAAACAACCCCAAACAACACAAAATCAAAACACAACCTCATGCTGATCAAGCCAGAATGATTTAGGAAGCTGCTGTCTCTCACTTTTTGTTATTCTCTTTCAGCTGAAGATTAGAGTTTATGGGAGAGTTGTTTGGCTGTTTCCCTTTATGCTCAGCTAAGTTAGTCTTGGTCTCTGAAGCTGATCAGTGGCATTTCTTTTCATTTCGGTGATATCACCAGCTCTGCAACTTGGAATTGTTGGCACTATGCACGAAGAGGCATACTCCTGGCACCACTGGCATCTTGTGAGATGCTGCTCCCCAGAGTAAAAGACAAGCTGCTGGAGTTCAGTGCAGTTTGGAAGGGAAGTGGGTAAGCAAACCGAGGTCAGAGTTGACTGCGCTTTCTGCATTGTGTCTGTAGGCAAAAGTCTGTATTCAAGGATGGAAGAGGTTTGAAACTCTTACGCTGAGAAATGCATGCTTGTTGCAAGTCTTAGTATCCCTTTGCTAATTGTCTTCACACTTTACTTTCCTCAGTAATAATAGGTGTGATGCTAATGGTGATATCATGCACTATTTGTGACTGTAGCTTAGTGTAATTGAGAATAATGATAACATAATAAAGATAATGGTCTCATACTGCAGCTCTGTCTCTAGGCAGTGGAAGTGGGATGGTAATTCCTTGTCAGTTAATGAAAAAAAAAGTTGCTTGGGATCTGCAAAGGGAATGGTAAAGAGTCTAGGAAAATGGTTGTAAAAACCTCCTGAAAAATCTGATACAATATGTTTAGGATCTGCCAAATATGTTTTTGTGAACAGTAAAGACAGTTGTATTTAACCAAGCATTAGCATGATCTGTGAAAACAGATGTTCTCCCTCAAGGACAATGATGAAGCATTAATTACAGGTAGAGTTGAAACAAAGACTGGAAACCTGCTGCTACTGGAGCCTTTTTTCGGTAGAGCTGATTTATTGTAGCTAACTGTGGAATACAAGTTCTAATGAAGATGAACCTTGAAACCAGGCAGGTAAATGTATTGTTTTATGGCCCAATGTGATACATTCAATTTACATCATGTTGGAAATTAAGCTTGATATGAATTGCAGTTGTAATGATCAGTTTGCCCTGTGATTTCAGTGAAAGCACCTGATGGTGATAACTGCCTTACAAATGCCAAGGATGCATACCCCTATTTAGAGCAAATGACTTCCTGGACCACATCAGTTACAGCATGGTGGAGGTGCAGTGTGCCTAAACGAAAACGAATAAATTCAAGTAGGTGATTAAATGTTGCTGCCTGTGGTAACTGTAAAGCAGAAGAATCACCTTAACTAAGACAGAATAGGTCAATTTATGGTTGGTTTTCCAAGTCCAAAAAAGGTAGTCAGTAGAGGCAGAGAACATTCACTCCTGTAAATTTAAGCACAAGAAGTAGTGGGCAGTGTGTGTGTATAAATGACCACTGAAAGGTGGCACTCAAAGCAGAGTAACTACAACTTTCTGGTAACCGAGGCAAGATAGGAAAATGTAGAAAATAAGAATTAGTCTTTAAAAGCTTTTCATCTCTTTAATTAGTGTACAGTCTCAAAAATCTCTCTGTTGCTGATGGAGTTCAGGTTTAAAACAATTGCTAATTTGCTTAATTGCATGCTTGAGCTATTATCTCTCTGGAAAGCACAACTGAAGGTCTGGGTTTTTTCTGTACTGCTGTTGTTCTACCTGGCACAGAGCTGTGATACTCAGAGGGATGTGAGCATTATTTTTGGACCTCAGAAACAGCATAGCTGCGTTAATGCACTACCCTGCCAGTACTGGGCATCCTGTAGTGCAGTTATCAGGCCTAGGTTTAATGCTGTGTTAATGCAGACGTATTGCTTCCCTCTCACAGGGACCATGTTTCGTCACCTAGCTGTACGTACACAAAAAGCTGACTTCTTTCATTGTCTGACAACCTCATTGTTTAATGCAAACTCTATTGCTTACAATGCATGTTAACGAAAAAATTCAGAAGACCCTGCGAAGGAAATAAAGTATATCTGTTGGGTCCTGAGCAATATGTGTGTGCTGAATATAGCTGGGAGCTTCATGTGATTAAGGATGATCATGCAGAGTCAAAACAGCATAGAGTTCATCTTTTTCCTATTCTTAAAAAAACTAATGGAAATGGAACAGAAAACAGTAATTAGAAATGAAGTTATATCTTAAAAGAAGGACAGAAAAATAAAATTCTTCTGAAAGCAGAACAGATATAGGAAGACAATAGCAGTACTTATTTCTTCTGTTATTAGTGCGGTTAGGGCAATGGGTAAAGAAGCATAAATAAGAATAATACTAGCTGATTGAGAGTCTTTACAGAATTCTGTTCTAGTCTCTTACACTTACTGCAGTCATCTAATTAAGTTATTTAATATTCAAATCAAGCCAAAGTACAGAAACAGTTAGACATGTCAAAATAATTTTATTTGTTTTTTAATCTTTGAGAACCATTTTCCTCCCTCACTTGTTTTTTTCATGAAAACTTGGTTTCTGCACACCTTATCTATCTGGTAAATGTCTGTTCGTATTTACCAACTGTTTTAATTCTGAAATAAAATCATATGGAGTTCTTTCATGGAATCTACTTGCTTTTATAGGTATGAAGATCAGAAAGTATTTTCAAGAATTTCTGTTATAAACTCATCTTTCCCAGGGAAAACTGAGGTCCTCTAGGGGCAGGTGTGCATGAAGTTTGCATCAGTAGGCGACCTGGTGTGCTAAACAGTGTAACCAACAGCAAAGTGTTACAGACTTAAATACAGGCATGGATCATGCACTGGAACTATTGGCAAAGTTGATTGCAAAGGGACAAGGGTCATGTATTGATCAGATTATAATGATGATTGAATGTGAAGAAACTGGGAGAGTAATAATCTGTTCTTAAACAGAATAGGTAATTCTGGGGTGAAGGGAAGAGAATTAAATGCTGCTTAAAAGATTGCAATTTCCTGTGTTCTGGGATTCAAGACGGTTCAGTAGTCAGAGTTCTCCCACTGGCACTGGAGGATGTTTATGCAGCAAGCTTTCTAGATCACACTTGTAATAACTCTAAGGGTACTTAAAATTCTTCCAACAGAAGCACTCTGCCTCCTCAAAGTCTGTGTGGTTCAGGTTGCAATACAAGATGCACATGAATTGCATCACCTGGCAGAACTAAAACCTGAACTACCCTGCTGTGGAGACCCTGCAAAGCCACTAGGAATAACAATGACCTCAATACAGAGGAAGCATATGCTTTTCTTTTAATGGCAGACATTTAGCTGAATATTAGGCTGATCTACTTTCTCGGAGAGAATTCCTTGGACTTACATTCAAACAAAATTTTCTCCTGAAAAGACAAAAACTGCTGTTCTCCAAGTTAGCAGCTCTGTCACGAGACAGGTGGACTGAATCTTCCCTGCCAATAGTACAAATCTATTGGCTGATTTTCAAGTGGTTGAAAATGGATTAATGTTATTTCAACTCCCAGTGGGTTTTTCACAGCAACTTGAGATGAACTCAACTCAGTGCTGTAGTAGCTGCCTGGTTTCTGCTTCTAGTGCATGTGTGCTCCTATTGCATCAGACCTTAGTCTTCATATGGCTTCAGAAAAAGGAAGAGTACCAATGGAACCACGCTACCCCTCTTTTAACATCCCTGGGTAACCTTATGCTGAACTTGCTTGCTAGAGACAGAAGCTGGGGAAAAAATCAAGAGTAATTTAAAATATTGTTTTTAACTCATAGCAAAACAGTTTATAAATGCACATAAACAGGTCTCTGGGCTACACTTGTGCATGTGTGTGTTACACTCCTTTCTCTCTTCCAAGCTGCTCCTGTGCAATTGTGTACTGATCTACTTGAGACAGGCTGGAATCCCTTTCTGCCAGGGACTCTTCCAAGATACCAAGATCGCAGAGGGGATTTTAGAATTCATTACAACAGGTTAAGTCAAGAAGACTGAGGTAGGTAGGAAAAGCATAATTGAAGGTGACAGTTGTCAGATAGAATTGTTTGCGTGCCTGCACATCTGCATTGATATACTGTGGTGTATTCCTCAAATAAAACCTGACACTGCAGCAATAGATTGGTTGTTCCTAGAGATAAACAATAGTCCTTGGTTGATTAGCTGTCAAGAAAACGCTGTTCTTTTCCAAAATCTTTGGATGAGTATTTACACTTCACAAAATAGGATTATGGAATTAGGCTTGGCTATCACCTTTAGCTTTTCCTACGCAGAAAGTTAGAGGGAATCTACCTCTAAAATAGCCTCAGTCCTGGGGGAACAGCATTCACTTCATCCTTCCATTCATTTTCTTTGCTGTTTCCTGGATAAATATAAACCTTCATTGAAGTTGTAAACACATTACTGCTGATGAAACTGATTTTTTTTTTCAGTTGACACTTCTGTGAATCTTATAGCCATATCTGTTGACTGCCAGCCAACTGCAAAGGTTACTTTAGTTGTCACAGCAAGTTATTCCTGATTTAGGACTGCTAGTTATGTTTTGAGAGGTGCGATTTGGACAGAAGCAAGATAGCAAAGCTTTAGATGAGAGCAGCCAAACATAAAAGTTGGAATGTAAGCTTTTTTTTAAAAGTAAAACAGGATAGTTCTACCTAGAATGTCTTGTTGCAGAGAGCAGTATTCCCTGTGGGATGAGGAGCTGTCCAGCCACTGCTCAAAAGATAGATTTACTCGCAACCCTGCCTTTTCCACTGCAAATGGAGGCAGATGGACCATATGTTCTTTGTTTGCTCAATTGGTTCTTCCTTTGTCTGTTTTTGTAATTCTGCACTGGTTTCTCCAGTTGCTCATTTGTGAAAGATGAATGGTCTCTTTGCTGAATCTTGTCCATTGTTTTTACTTTATTTCCCCTGACCACACTTCTAAGTGTTGCTTTCTTAGAATTGTCAAGCAGTGACTTTTTGAGCATTTGAGTCAAAAAGATGTGACCAAAGCAGCATAAGGTATTAAGGATGCGTAGTCCAAGCAGTTACAGCATAATCCTTTTAGATTTCTGAATAGTACATCTTTTTGCTTACGCTGGTTTAATTTCAGTGACTTTGCTGTAAGTGTTCCCAGTTTGTCATTTGTTAATGTTTCAAGTCTAACTGCTGATAGATTGAAAAGAATTGATTATAATTGTTTTGGGTGGTATTTTGCTTAGCTACTCTAAGTTGAGTCTGCCCAACTTGGACATCATTAAGAAAAATCATACGTTCCATAGATATTTTTATTAAAGCTTTATTCCCCAGTTGGAAGACAGAATTACTGTTCTAAGATAACTGACAGGCATAGTGCTAAATCAACATTACACTGTTAGGATACAGAGATAAATTTAGTCAAAATAGGCTGTTACTACTAAAACACTCCCATTCTATAACACAAAGTAATGCATATTCCTAATAGTGTTGAGTAAGCTCTTAAGCAAGGAATTTCTTTTAAAATTCCAATTAGAGTACATTGTTGCTAATAAAGATGCCCTGTTTTATTCTGTAGCTGACAAGCAATAGAGAAGTAATTTGTCAGCATAATGGAAGCAAGCCCCTAAGTCGGAGCAGCATGTTTCTGGTGGCCTGTAAGATCCCTAGTGCCCCTTTATTTCTTCTTTTCTGTTATGTGATATTAATAAACTCCTGCAGTCCTGCCACAAGCAAGTCATTCCTAATCATCCCATTGATTAAACAGAAAAGTACATGTGAGAATTAGCTGAGGATATGTAAAAACTGAATCCATTTACCATGTCCAGTGGCTTCTCTCCAGCACTGGTAGTACCAGCTGCTTTGGTAGCTGCAGCCCTTGCAGCAGTGTGGTGACTGCAGAAACTAAACTCCTCTCTAAGCTCTGTTTGTTAGGGATTGGCTGCTGGTCTGTAACAGGATTAAACATCTTTACCAGTTCTTCTAGTTGCTCTAATCACTGCTAGGTTTGGACTTGGGCATTCTTCTCGCTGGCATACCCTTGTTATTGAACATGTCCTGCTACTAGTGGTATTTGATGAAGTACTTGTCTTTGTCTCGCAAACATCTCCCTTTTGGCTTTGTTCTGTGTCCTCATGCAGGCATCAAAAGGTCATGTTAGCAAACCCTTCCAAATGCAGTCAGAGCTGGCTGCTACAAATGTGCTTTCTGTCTCTGCCAAGCTGTAGGCAATCAGAGACATGAACCAGCAAAGAGAAATTAGTAAAGCAAGTAACTGGCCATGGATCTCCTTTTCCCTTCAGTTTACTTAGGTGCATGACAGATGTTTACCTACAAAGATTTATGAGTAGGTTTATTTAGAAAGATTTGATCTGGCATTTGAACCACGTTCAGAATTAGGAACATTTCAGAGGATAAGTTGATGAATTTGTTGAGCCAGGTAGGCTGAAAAGTAGTTTTAAGGAGCAGAAGATTCATCTAGAGGAAGGAACTACAAACTATTTGAGCTAGAGAACAATGTTGGCACAAAACTACATCATGTATAAACTAGCTGTGGATAAATTTAGATTGGAATTTGAAGACTTACTATTATATCATGGTTTAAATTGAATGTTTGTTCACAGTTTTTTTTGACAAAACTGAATTTTAGATAAAGATAGCTGAAATCAGTCGTATTTGACACAGGACACCTCATAGAATCATAGAATTGTTAAGGTTGGAAAAGACCTCTAAGGTCATCGAGTCAGCCATCAACCCAACACCCCCATGCCCACTAAACCATGTCCCTAAGCGCCTCATCTACACGTCTTTTAAATACTTCCAGAGATGGGGACTCCACCACTGCCCTGGGCAGCCTGTTCCAAGGCCTGACCACTCTTTCAGTAAAGAAATTTCTCCTAATGTCCAACCTAAACCTCCCTTAGCACAACTTGAGGCTGTTTCCTCTCGTCCTATCACTTGTTACTTGGGAGAAGAGACCAACCCCCACCTCACTACAACCTCCTTCCAGGTAGTGGTAGAGCACAATAAGGTCTCCCCTGAGCCTCCTTTTCTCTAGACTAAACAGTTGAGAGTACTGATGACAGTTGAGAGTACTGATGACAGTTGAGAGTACTGATGACAGTTGAGAGTACTGATGACAGTTGAGAGTACTGATGACAGTTGAGAGTACTGATGACAGTTGAGAGTACTGATGACAGTTGAGAGTACTGATGACAGTTGAGAGTACTGATGACAGTTGAGAGTACTGATGACAGTTGAGAGTACTGATGACAGTTGAGAGTACTGATGACAGTTGAGAGTACTGATGACAGTTGAGAGTACTGATGACAGTTGAGAGTACTGATGACAGTTGAGAGTACTGATGACAGTTGAGAGTACTGATGACAGTTGAGAGTACTGATGACAGTTGAGAGTACTGATGACAGTTGAGAGTACTGATGACAGTTGAGAGTACTGATGACAGTTGAGAGTACTGATGACATCAACACTGATATCTCCTAGTATACCCTATAATTTGATCAAATTATGTTTGTGTTGAGACAAACGTTGCTTCCTCTATAGTTCCAAGATCTATAAGATTTCATTTAAGTGGATTCTATTGGACAAAAATTCATTCTCTTTAACCTTATAAATCAAAACCTGATATTTGCTGAACTTCCTTCCCACTCAAAAAAGAAAAGCACTATTTTATTAATTTTAACCATTTCAAAGCATCTCAGTTTACTTTCATGTTGTCAAAACATGTCTGTCTAAATTTCCAGTGTATGTTAAAATTGACTTTCTAATAATTACAAGCCTCTTTGGACACTTTTATGGTAAAGCAAACCTTTTCTCTGAAAAATGTCGGTTTTCCACATTTTTCATTTGGGCGTGTGGCAGCAGAAAACGTCAAGAACTGCTAGCCAGTTCTCCCTACTGTCACATGAATGAAAACCAACGGAGAAAATTAACCTGTGTTTATCAACCCTTACATACAGTATGCAAGGTTAAGGCAAGTATTTTCCAAAGGAAAATTCTTCACTTTTTTTTTCTAACTTTCATCCATCACCCCAAAGACAAGGAACAAATAAAGTCTGAGATATGAATATCAAAATAATGTCAAGAGGATGTTCTTGCAAAGCAATCCAAGGGAGGCTTTAATACTTTCCATATAGATATGTTGTATGTGGATTAATCCATATCACTTCACTCACAGATGTGCAGCGCTTCCATCAGATGCTTTATTGCCTACAGAGGGAGTTGCAGTTAGAGTTCACCTGTCGTCTTTTCAAAATTTATTTAAAGAGGGAAAACAACAACACTTCCCCAATGAGCTGCAAACATTGAAGTCTGTTCTGCATTCCCTTTCATTAGAAGGAGTAGTTGGTCCCCTACCAATCATTAGCGTCCTTTAAGCACAATGACATTGTCTCATGTTTTCTTAAGAAACTTCATTTTCCAATACACCAGATACTGAATGGGCTGTGGGAATGAGTGCCACTCTTGCTGGAAAAGAGATGTCCTGCAGACCAGAAGCTGGGGTAAGGGGCAAGTTTAGGTGGAGGTGGGGAGGGGAGTGAACACAGAGCAGTGGAAGTTTGCAGTGGGAGGGAGAATGGAAATGCAGAAGGAGCAGGAAGGAGCTCTACAATTTGGTGTAGGTCTTCTGGATCACGTGCTGCACTGCACTGATCAATAAAACAACACAAGTTGTGCACAATTATAAAACCAGAAGACAGACACTCAGGGTAAGAATGGAGTTTGTCAGAGCCATCTGGGTTCGCTTAGAAGAACTGATTAAGTTTGTTTCGAAGAGGGTTGAGGCTATCCCAGGATGATGTTCATTTTCTGTAGAACAAGAAAGTCTAAAATAATTCCTATCGTTTTGCAAAAAAATCAAGGGTTTAACTCTTTGTAACCTGTTGTACTTCTGTTGTAGAGAGCAGCCCAGATACAACTTATAGGAAGCTTAACTCCTTGAGCAGCCCAACATTGTTTTCCATTGTGCCTTCCTACACCTGTACACACAGATCTTGCCTAGCGGAAAGTCAGACTGGGCCCCGTTAGACTTTCTGAGGAACTGTGGGGCTATCTGAGAAGTTGCTATGGACTTGAGGATTGATGACTGACTGAGAAGGAAAAAACCCTATAAATTAATATTGCTACTTTAAGTGCCCATAGTATGGCTGCCATGCTAAACTTGTATGTTTATTACTTTTACTATTCTCCTCATTTCTGAAACAAGTGACTCTTATAAGAGTAATTATCACAAAGGTGACTATGCAGCTTCCTTTATAAGCTCTTTTCAGAAGATTTGGTTCCTGTAAGGATGGGGAATCAATAAAGATATTTTATGTAGGATGAGTACTTCTGGATGATGGCTTCCACTAGAACAAAATTACCAGCTTGTTAGTGGATGATCCCATTCCAGAGAGAAATAACCACTGATGATCACACTAAAGCGAGGGAGAAACAATGCATTGTTCCCTGACACCTGCGGGTGGATAACCCAGAGAACTTGATATTTCAGAAGTAATACAAACACAAATTTTTTTCTTTTTCTCAGCTGAACCTTTCTTCATGCTCCTATAGCTGTTTTGTTTTGTCTTATCAGAGATACAGCCATTCCTTGTAGGTAGAGAAAATGAAGCTTTCTTGTTCACAAATAATTTTCTTGCCGTGGAGTCTCTAATGACCTCAAGTGGTCAAGGGCTTGATTTATATTCTGTAATACTGCCTACCCCAAAGCTAACTTCATAATTAAAATTATCATAAATGAAGAACTATAGAGCAAAGGCAAAATATCAGGTGAGAAGGAAAAAAGGACGGTATGAAAAAACTGTGTGTAAATAAATGGCTTGTCATAGATATAAATAAGAAGAAATTATTCTTTTCTCGCCAGCAGGGCAAGGAATCACTGAAGCTGCAGATATTCATGTTCCTTGTTCTCACCCAAGGATTTATGTGAATGTGGATATATATATGTATGCATGCAGCTAAATTTATAGACTCTCTTCCTATGGAAATTGGAGCATTAAATGATAGTTGCTCCAGTTGAAGTAGTGTTTGGCTGTGAGTTGGTCATGCATCCAGTCTGTTTGCTTTGGTTGGGGTTTTGTATTTGTTTCCCGTCCTCCTCCACCCCCCTCCCATCTCCACTTATGAGCTCACTTGCATCCACCCTTTAGTTTAAATTGTAGCCTCTTGAGAACATACAAATTGGCCAGTTTGCTTGCTATCGGACATGATGTTTCCAGACCAACTCGTTCACAGTGCAGTCAGTCAAATGGTCTTGCTGGCACAACTGATAGTCACTGGGCCGCATCCAGGAGCAGAAGGCAGGAATCCTGAGGCAGGAGTTGCTACCACAGGCTTCATTCCTCCTGTGGTGCCCCTTTCCTGCAGTACGGCATGTTTACTCCTGGTCATGAGTGTTATGGCATCACGTGGTTAGAAGTTGCTCTTACTTTTCCTGTCTCTGCCTTACATTGCAACAGCATCAGCCCTTGTGCTATGGATGTGGGAAAGTTGTATGTATGACACAGTGTAGTGCAGTTGCCTCAAGTTCCTCCGAGTGTGCTCCCCGTGGTAATGAGAGGAAGGGAACTAGTATTTCGGTCTTTGCTTTGGGGTAAATCCTGAGCCTCACCGCTATTTTTACTATGTACTTTACTGAACTGGTGTCCTCTCTCTTGAGGACTGTGGCACCTCATCCATGCAGAGTTATCTCCCAAGTGCATCCTCTTCCCATCGTTTTCCGATGTAGCTGTGATTATGGCAGGGACACAGGCCACAGAACCACACAAAGCTGCTTGGAGTCATGCCCTTAGTAACAGTTCAAGGCATGCACAGAAGTGCATTACTGTCATCTAGTGATGAACAATGACAGGTTTGCCAGTTGCAAATTAATTGTATGGATCACAAGCATAGCTCATGCAGCTGTTACCAGGTTTACCAGCCAAATCTGTTATGAAAAGAGCAATAGTGAGCTCTCTAACAGATGCTTGGGTCTGGATTGTGGCCAGTCCTCCAAGAAAGAAGCCCACCAATCTTTCTTCTCCTGTGATCTTTCCAGTTGGAAAGGAGTCTACAAGAGTGTCTGGGGGAAGGAGGGAAGAGACCTCGTTACCACGATCACAGCTTCACTTTAGCACAAGCCATCAGAACTTGCATTCCCTGAGCAGGGTTGTGGAAGGCAGCAAAAGACATTGGGGGCTTTTGGACTGTGTATTGGAAGGCAGCAACTGTACTTAAATATGGGCTGCTTCTTTGCCTATTTGAACAGCAGCTAGTACAGACCAGGAACAATGTCATAGTGCATTAACAAGAATCTGTGGGAATTATTTGTGGATGTGGTAATTGCCAGCTTGTGCTTCCACCTCATTAGTACATCCTGCTAGTATCCCGACCTGTAACAAAGTACTCCAGAAGAAAATTCCTTCTCATACTAGGATGAGGAATAACCCGTGCTGCCTCTTCCCTGCCTTAAAGCTTTTGTCCTAATGTCTAGTCACAAAAAATTGGCTCAAGACCAGAAAGTGGAGATTTAGTGGCCCTTTGAAGCATTAGGGTCATCTGCACCATTACATAACTGCCTGATGTCTACTCCCTCTTCAACTTTGATTGATGATTTCAGCCTTAATGAGCATCCAGTGGCCAATGAATTTCTCAGCCTAATTATATGCTGTCAGACAAGCTGCGTGCATGTAGGTTTTTAAAAGTTTTTTTGAATCTGCCATCTTGCAGCTCTGATTAATGTTGGCTACCACCACTAGCTATAGGATTGATGTAAGCCAGTTGAAGTCTCAAATACAGAGAAGTCTCTTTTGTTTTCCCCTGCATATCCAATTTTTGGAAATACAGTTATGATGATACTATCCATGGGCCCCCAGCTGGCAACTAGAGCCCCACGCAGCCGCTCGCTCACTCCCTCTGCTGGGATGGGGGAGAGAATCGGAAGGGTAAAAGTGAGAAAACTCATGGGTTGAGGTAAAGACAGTTTAACAGGTAAAGCAAAACCCGTGCGCACAAGCAAAGCAAAACAAGGAACTCAGTCACCCCTGCCCATCGGCAGGCAGGTGTTCAGCCATCTCCAGGAAAGCGGGGTCCCATCACACATAACAGTTACTTGGGAAGACAAACGCCATCACTCTGGATGACCCCCCCTTCCTCCTTCTTCCCCAGCTTTATATGCTGAGCATGACGTCATATGGTATGGAATATCCCTGTGGTCAGCTGGGGTCAGCTGTCCCAGTTGTGTCCCCTCCCAACTCCTTGTGCACCCCCAGCCTCCTTGTTGGTGGGGTGGGCTGAGGAGCAGAAAAGGTCTTGACTCTGTGTCAGCACTGCTCAGCAGGAGCTAAAACATCCCTGTGTTATCAACACTGTTCTCAGCACAAATCCAAAACATAGCCCCATACTAGCTTCTGTGAAGAAAATTAACTCTACCCCAGCCAAAACCAGCACACAGGCAAAAGCCAACCTGTCTTGATCCTAACTGCAGGAAAACACATGGCACCTTCAGATTTATGGCAGTAAAACGTTTGTAGCCTAGACATCAACAGTGTAATACAAATCACACTCAGGAGCACTAGAAAAGCTTTTCCTTCATTAATATTCTGATGTCTGCTGGTGTTTCTGTTTGACAGGGGGATTATCCTTTTGTGATTGTAGACTTATCATAGCTCTTCCTTGCTATTAGCACTGTGTCTCAAGGTGGTGGGAAGAGAACTATATCAGTTCTTTCATCTTTCCTTCTAGTGGTGTTATCATTTTCACAGGCACTTTCTGAGATTTGCCTTGTGTAGAAGGTGACCTTCACAAAGAAATGTGAAGAAAAACCTGGTGAGATTCTAATGCTGAGCAAGGTGCTGGTTGGTCACCAGCTGCTTTTCACTTTTTTGTTTTTACTTCTTGATATGTCAAAGGAGAGGTTGGCATTTTTCATGGTCCCTCCCAATCTCTGTGATCATATATAATTTTTAAGTTCACTGAGAAAACATGGGTGTGTTTCTCCTCAATTAGTAGATGTTGAGGTCATGCTCTGCATGATGGGATCTATCCACTTAATCCATGCACCAAAATCTTAAAAATGAGTCCTTACAACAAGTGCTGAATGTTACTAGGATTTAAAGACTGTGTTTTCTGCCTTTTGACCCATGGCTCGAATGATTCACTCGGAGTCTAGATTGCAGTAAATTGTTTCTTAAGAATAAATACTTTTTTTTCCTTTTGCAACCCAGTTATTTATATCAAATTTAATGGTCTAGATACTGGGTCTATGAAATAGTTTTCAGTGCATTCTGCTGTGTTGTCCATTGTTCATTTTAAAGATACTCTGCAGTTTCCAGGTTTCTTATTCTCGTCTTTTTTTTTTTAATTTCATAGCTGACAGTATCTCCTAACTGAGTAACTTCAAGTGCACACTAGCTTCTGAGGCTTGAGATCTATAGATTGGGAGTGGAGACTGAAGGAGGGAATTGATTGTAGAACAGCTATATAAAAAAAAAAAAAAAAATTAAAAGCTACAAACATGAATCTGTCAGAAGAGAAAATAATAATCTTCTTCCATTTTCTTGTGTGCAATCTCATGTTCTTTATTGAAATGAACAAATATGCTTTGCTTCAAGGTATTCTGTTTGATAACTTATCCTCTGTATGCTGTTATCTCTTTTATCTTGTCTAAGCTTTCTTTTTATTCCCTGTTTTCTGAATTGTACATCAAGTTCTCTTGTTTGTTTAACATGAAGACCTCAGTGTGTCCCCTTGATCATTTTTAAAATTTCCTCTGCTGCATTTTAATGGAGACAAGTACCTATCTGCTGAAAATATCTTCCCTGTGATAAAATGATTTGGGGCAGTGTAAAAGGAAGGGATAGAATGTCTTGTCTAATCCACTTCCCTTTTTTATCTTTAATTATTGAGTTCGAGCAAGAGAAGGTTGATATTACTTAAAATAACTGTTGCAGTGACAGCCTTCTGAGGTATGGGATGAAGCCAAGTATCCACAGTGTACAATAAATTCTGAAAAAACAGGATGCTAGTGAAGCTATGTATATGCCTTAAAAAATTGTTACAACAAATCACTGAATACAACTTTGGTCCTGCAGAAAACTCTGATGTGCTGAAACTTTTTTCTATCGCAGATCAAGATGCCAAGATGGAAACTTGTGCTGATTTTGAAAACTTTGTAACCAATTTTTTGAAAATGTTTTGTTAGTCAGGGCTCTCTATGGAAGCAGACGTTTTCTGTGTTTCAAAACTACAAACTTGTTTGTTTGACAAGACCCAAATATTTTCTTGAATTTTCCCATTGAAAAATTCTATCCAAATTGTTACACATTTAAAAAATACTACAGACCCCATTTTCTGATGGGAAACCTTGTTTTTATTTGTGGTCAACTTAATATTTAAATATATTGATAATAGTAGTCCGTAGAAACATGATGGTGTTTTTATTTCAGAATTCCTCTCAGTGAGAGACAATACATAAATATAAGACAAAGCTTATGGTTTCTGTTTACAGAGTCTCAGCTCTGTAGGAAGGAGAACAGCATGCTTCCATATGTTGTTGATTTAGACACGATATCTAATAGGGACTCAAGTCACTAGCTATTTATCTGAAGATATGGGCCATCCAGTTGACGTTTCAGGTATAGCTGCTTGTTAGCTCATCAAGTGATAATCACATGACATTCAAGTCTCTTTATTTTTACAGTACCATGGGATTTAATATTTCATAAGAATTTCCCTGAATTTGTATTTTTTTAGATCACCAAGTGAAATAAGATCTTTGCAATTGTTCATACTCTGGAATTTTTTAAAAGACGAACTATGTCAATTGAAATTGTTTCATTTAAAAAGCAAATGTTTCATTCTCATTTTAGTGATTTTTAGGTGGGCTTAAAAATAAAAAAAGATTATAGGAGTCCAAATGAAAAGTACTTTTATTAAAAAAAAAAAGTTCTGTGGTAGAAACTTCAAAACTGTCCGACATCTGTGTCTGTACCTGGCTTCAACAAGAAGAGGTGAGGACAAAAGCAAAAGCTATGAGGTCTTGAGAAAATTGGACCATCCAAGTAAATAGTAGGACCAGAGGACAGAAAATGTAATACTTTGAGGTCTAGAAGGAGAGAGAACTTTTCAACTGAGACTTTAAAAGAAAGGTAAAAAAATGAAACATGCAGCAGAAGATGAGAGTCCTGCCCTGAAAGTTTGGTACTAAATGAAGGATGATAGTGTGGAAAACGGAGGAGGAGTGACACAGCATGACACTCAGTGGAGGAGCCCCTCCAGAGCTTTTGGAAGTAAAGCAATTTCAAGTTTTAGCTCTTGGTAGAATAGGAAGCCAGTATGTGCGATGTGATGGCTATGCTGTGTCGGGGCAAGAAGATGAGGCCTAAATCTTTGAGGAAACTTTCTCTGGAGCACTCATTGCAGATGAAGTTTTCTCAACCAGCTGCTTTAATATCTGCTATAAACTACACTTCTTGCTAATCAGCCTTTTCTGTCCCAGGGGACTAGATGTTTACAGAACGTG
Source organism: Pelecanoides urinatrix (assembly GCA_013400755.1). NCBI lineage: Eukaryota > Metazoa > Chordata > Aves > Procellariiformes > Procellariidae > Pelecanoides > Pelecanoides urinatrix. The sequence goes on along the minus strand of VZTQ01012411.1, from coordinate 107,302 downwards.
TTTAACCTTTTCCAGGTGAAAGGCACGGCATGGGAGGCATGATCTAACAATGAAGTTTGATGGAGCAATGAAGATGTGCTGCCCCAACACATGAGAGAGAGCATCTTAAAAACCTGAAACCTTTCTGTATTGTTTTCAGAAGTTTGTTATATTGATCCCTTCTGTTTAGCAGCAGGTACCTATGCAGCATATCAGCTCTGTGGGAAGCCCCAGTCGATAGCTCAGTGCAATGGCCTGACAGTTATTTACTCATCAGCTCATTAGGGTGCGGAGAGTAGATTACACTTCTCATAATTTCACTATTGACTGGTATACTGCACTATGGTTTTGTTGTTGTTTTTTTTTAAACTACCCAGTAATGAAGATGCCTGAAGGAAGGGAGAAAAAACACAGCCTTTTATAATGAGAGATCCTTGTAAAAGTAGAGGAGACTCATTCATGGCAAGACAAAAAACTTCAGCCGTGATAAAGTACAAACAGGAGAAGGGAGGAGCAGTGGCAGCTCAGCCCTGGGTACAATGAAGATCCTAATTTGCATTAATGAGACTGACAGAACTGGAGCTGGCTGTGCAAGCTAGAATCCCTTGCTGTGGTGAGTGCTCATCCAGCGCTATTGACTGAGGTGGGAAGAAGTGACTTTAGTTTGAAGTCAATGCTGGCGTGGCACTGACTAGCAGACTTGTACTGACACTTGCCCTGCAAGGGCTCCAGCATGGCAAAGGTACTTTAGGGAACCTTACTAAGCAAATGTGTTACTTGCAGTCCCTGATGAGTTTTACAACCTGCTGGTGACTATAAAAAAGTGAACAAGACTACATTCATAGTGTTCCACTATTATGATCTCCCAAGAGTGGATACCAAAAACTTAAAATTTTTCCTACCTTTTGGATGAATTTATCTCAGTTCAAGTGAACTTGAAAGGCCCAAGAGCTGAAGAAGAAATCCAAATAAACTAAAAATGAGGTGTATAAACTTTTATTTTAAAAGATGAGCATAATTACTAATTAGAACAAGCTGCTAAGTAATAGGCGACTTCTTCCTCTCTCTTCAAGCCTTTGAGACACTGCAGACTTTGAGACACACAGTTTTGATTTAGCTTTAAGTGAACACAAGTCATTTGGCCACTGAAGGGCTAACTGAATAAAATTCTGTGCCTATGTTCTACTAGTAATTGGACAAAATAATGCCTTCTGGAATTAAACTCTATTTACATCATGGCATTTTTCAGGGAAGCTGAACTTGTCCTCATTGATCGTTAAATATAAGTGGTGGTGCAGCAGCATCACTTTCCCAGAAACAGTATGATTCCTTCATTAGCTCATGATCTGAGAAAGAAAGTTCCTACATCAGCTTTGACATCTCTAGTTCTGTGACCTAGGAGTTGTTAGCAGAGGAACAGAACTTGGTACAAGTAAAACTGATAATGTGACATTTCCAAGTTGGAACCCCTACCCAAAGAGTCTTGTTCACCTCCCTGACACCCTTGTGACACAAAACATGTTAGCAAGGGTTGCATCCAGCTAGAAACCATGGGATTTATGGACACATTTATGTACTCCGTGGAATAGGAGCCTCATTCCTCTGCTGAGCCAGCTCAAGCAGACATATTAAGGAGGGCTGCAGTTTTCTTGATTGCTTGCCAAGTTGCTGCTTTTTCAATTGCCTATAGGGAGTGCTTTTATCATTTTATACCTTTATGACATGAGGCATTAATATTTGAGACTGACTCTCCTTGATTTGATATGATCTTGCATTTTTTAATTTGCTTTCTATATAACTCTTCTTGGGATGAGCAAGTACATTATCTTCTGGGAGTGACTGGAATGTTGGATCCAAATCTTCTAAATCTTTTGTGAAGCAAAGTGCTTCAAGAAGCTAAAAAACTAATTTATGAGAGCCATTCAGAAAAGGAAAAGCGTCGAGAGAAGTGTTCAGCCCTTGCATTGATTTTGTGTAACTGCTTGTGTTCTGAACTGGTGCTTATATTCATTGTCTGAAAAACTGTCTCCTTTGCAACTCTCCTCCAAAGACGTAGTTTGTATTTTTGATTATAGGCTTATAAGATCTTTTTCATTTCTGTTTTTCATTGCTAGGAAAGAACCAATTTTCCCATTGCAAGAACTAAATAGCACTAAGGGCTTTTTGTAAAGGCATTAACTACAAGGTTTACTCGCTGGCTGTTGTGAAATATTGAGGTTGGCTGATCATTGCTTGTCACAAATGCAATCTTCCAAAATTAGAGAGCAGACTATATAAATGGGCAGGTTTATTGCTAAAACACTTAAAACTGACCCAGCAAAAAGAAGCTGTCAGTGGAAACTTTTCCATTAGTTTCAATAAGCCCTAATCAGGCCCCTGTAATAAAGCAGCACTTCTGAAACATGGTACTTCAGGAGCAGGTGTAATTGATTTGTGGAGAACTGGCTAGCCAAGATTAATAAAAAGAGTTAATCTGTGAAATATTTATACAACCACATCTGTAAAGCAGCATTGTTTCCATTCAGAGCCACTGCATGCAGAAATTCTTGTCTATTGATGCACTATGTTCTTCTGATAGTTTTGGGGTTTTTTTAAAAAAAACAAACCAACAACAAACAAAAAAAACCCCAAAGCTCTGTAGCTTCCCAAAGGGAGAATAAGATGGCACGTTATCTTGGTAAAGAGTTTTATTTTTCAGTAAAATAAGTCCTGTATCAGAGTATGTGAGCTAGTGCTGAAAGCCATAACATAGCTATTACAAGGTTGCTGCATTACAGTAATATTGCAAGCAGCTGTGGAAATACTGGACTCAGCAAGGTCTGTGTTGATCAATTAGCACTGACTGAGAAAACATTATTTCCCAGACTTGCACAGCTCCCTGCAGTGGTTAGTAGGCATAGCCTACCCTATTTCAATCAACTGAGAGGTAAAAGACTGACAGTTTTATTTTACACAAAGAGAAGCAGTGAGAACGTTTAAAATGCAGCAACTTCAGGTTAAGCACTTAGTCGTGTTTTAGCACCTACAATGGGGCCCAGTTTACTGGCTAGGATGGAATTTAAATGGAGGGAGGTTTGGTTTAGCAGCTGAGGTGTGTGGCTATGGCTTCTGCTTGCTGGCTTTTCTAGTTTCATTGGGGCCCGGGGAAGCCCACAGCATTGCAAGCATTTCCATGGAATAAAATGCATGGGGAGGACTCCTACCAGAATATTGTGCTAATGAATGAGAAGGAGGGACTGTGTCTAATAGCTGTGTCTATCATTTCTACTTTTTCTCCTTTAACACTTTGAAATACAAAACATCACTCTTCACAGAGCCCTTCAGGAGTGTCCTGATTGACACCACAAAATAAAAGCCAAATTCTTGGACTAGTGACATGTTAGCAGTGAAGCTGAGGATGCACAATCAGTGGTTAATAAATCATAAACCTATTTTACAAGTCCTATCTGTCCCAATCCAATGTCGGGGGAGGTTTCGATATGATCCCAAGAGCGAGATTAAGACGCAAACGAGGTCAGATACCGCCAATTTAAATACCCTAAACAACTTTTATTATCAAAAGTAAAACTTAGTAGTGATTGGATAGACTAGAACAAAGATAGAAATCAAGCAAGCATTCGGGAGAGAGTTGCAAGAACAGTCACCACCGTGGACCCGTGGCGTCCTGGGGGTCCAGTCTCTCGGTGTCTTGGCGGTGTCTCATGCTGGGGTCCAAATCTCTCGCGGTTTCGACGGTGGGCGATGGGCCTGGGCTAGTCTTGGCAGTCCCTTTTATTCCTGTTCAAGGGCTGTAGTTTCCATGGCAACGGCATGTTGCTCCATTCCTGTGCTCAATCGAGTCTTGCACCCAGCGCAGCCCCTGCAAACCAAAGGTCTCCGGCCTTGCAGCCGCTCTTGTCGTACCCAGAGCAATCTTTGAGACAAGTGTTCTAAAGTTCAGTCTCTCACGCTATCCTAATTATTCTTTGATCCCGAGACCATCTTGCCAAGACTCGTTTAAGACAAATAGGGCTTGAAAAGTAAACACAAACAGTAAGCAGGGTTACATCGTTTGGAGAATACGTGAAGGGAGTGATTGAGAGCATGAGGTACCAAAAGGAGCAACTGCAGGGCTGACAGCAGCATGCTGGTGTTTCTGTGTGGCTTGATCACCCTGTTGTACCTTGTTGATTTTTGAAAAACTAACTCTCTTCCTACTTCCCTTTTCTATTTTTTTTCTACTCTCTCCTTCCCTCTTCGAACAATTAAATGGAAATTGGTGCCTGGAGCTTGCCACTAAGCTGCTCTGCTTAGCAATGGTAACGTTCACTAGTGAGAAAAGAAGCACATAAATACAGCAGTCTTCAGCAGAAGAGTCCTTTGTATGGTGGACACTACACTGGTCTCTGTGCCACGTTTCCACTGATCATCTTTACTTGTTTTTCTTATTTAGTTCAGCATGACCTTTAGTTTGAATGAATATAGTGTAATACTTTCTAGGGGAAATGGTCTGTGAGCTTCAGTGCCATAGAAAATACAGTAGTTTCTCTGGGAAAGCTTCATGATTTAAGATCATCTTTGGGAGCATCAGACACTTTAATTTTTCATGCGTTCTTTATCTCTCCTCTGGATACAAACATGAGACAGAATGATTGTAAATGCTCTGGGGTAAAATAATAGAAAATGCCTGGAAAAATTAAATTAGCCAGATAATAACAGTCAGCTTGTCTGGAATGCCACTGGATGCACACAATCATCTTAACACAGTCCTTTGGAGGAATAGGTGATAGAATTGACTGGTGCCATAGAAACTGGGCTAAGCAGTTGTGGACAAAAAGCAGCAGTGGGCCAGAGAAGAAGAGTATTACCTAAGAAGAGCAAACTTCTTGCCAACAGCCAGGAGCAAGCTGCTTTTACTGGATGCATTCACCTAAGTATGTAGGAAAAATCTGTTTAGAGGTGGAGTGAAAAATTAAGAATCTAATCTAAATGTTGCTGCACTGCATGTCTCAGAATGGCTAGTGTAGCACTAGCTCATGGGAACCTACAGCCAAACACTCAACTCCACTGGTGGCAATACCTGTCAGGTTCAGTTTATGAGATAGTTCTGCCCACCTGTTTTATCCAGGGATAAGACATTTCTACAGCAAATGCAATCCTATTCTTAAGAACCTTTGATAAATTCCTCTTCATAGGTTATATCTGTCATTTTCCCCTAAATATCATTATTTCAAATAGAAAGTGATAATTTACACCAGTCAGGTGGACAAAAGAATTGCTCAAGAAGTTGGGTTTTCAACAATTTTTTCAAAAAATTCTCTCTGTGCGATGCTGCAAAGCAGATAAAAAACCAAGTTGCACTCCCTGTTGAGACTGTAGGAAAGGAAATGTAAATACACGTTGCTGTAACCCTTCCTTTCGCCATAGATGTGCAAATTTAATGCTTGCAGGGCCAAAGTGTTTGAATTGTTCCCAGCCTGCTGATGAAGTCAGAAGGAGTTAGTTCATTTCCATGCCCTTTGAAAGCAGCTGATAAGCACATTCACTAGAGGTCTACAACTCTGTTGCACTTATTGTGTGCAGTCTCTAAAGAAATTATATCTATTAGCCTTTTAAAGGAGGAGAGGCGGACAAAGTAGACAGCATGCTGATCAAATGGGTGACACTTGCTTCAAAGCTTTTTCCCTGAAGAAAACATTATCTCTTTATTATCACCTTTCAGCTTTGAAAAAAGAGCTCAACTTTCCCAGTCAGACCTCAATTTGTAACTTCTCTTCTAGACTCTCAACAATTTAGATAAAAAGTCTAGTGAGACACTGAGAATAGAGACTTTGGCTTTGTGAATGCACAGTATTTAACTGTTTTCATATGAGTTATTTACTACCACAGGGAAAAATGTTTTGTTTTAAATCAGGATTATTCTGAGTCTTTTAGATAAATACAGTCCAAAATGAAGTTGTCTTTTAACTAAAATTGATTTGTCCTCACATGACCTGGAATCAGTTTGTCTAAATAGACTTGAAGCCAGCACAAATGTGCAGGTCTTGGTACCTCTTTAAAGGTTTTCTTTTGAAAGCTGCTGAAACCAAATGAAGAGAAAGGGGATCACTTACCCAAAGGAGGACAAAGAAAGAGAAGAGAGTTATAACAAAGCAAACTTTTAAATAACTGCTAAACAATTTTTAAAAAGGAAAACCTCATCCTTTGGAGGGCAGGGTACTTGCATTCAGAATGGGGGCAAGGAGTTGCAAAGAATCTGTCACTTCTGCATCTTTTGCTCTCTATAGACGAGAGAGGCACAGAGGCACTGGGTTACGTCAAGTGAAGTGCTGTCTTTCCCTGAGCCTCTGTTTCATGGGCAGAGCTTGCATTCTGCATCTTTGCAGTGACTTGATGCTTCTGAAGTGTAGGTGACAGTGAGCACCACGAGAGGGCTTGTGAACAATTGCAAGCCATGGCTTAACGTGAAGCTTCTTTTCTCTTTCAGTTGTAACTTCCACAGGACAAAGAATAATGTAGTTTAAGGAAAAGTGAAAATGCAGGCCCCAAAGCATGACCCCTCTTGTGTTTGATGGTACAAAGGGAACAAAACCCAATTAATGTTGAAGCGGCTCTTACTCGAGGCCACTGGACCTTCAGCACTTTTGACTGATAAGCATGAAGAGAGTTAGATAAGCAGGTAGTGAGGCTACAGTTTAACAGGCAGCATGCCACTGTACCACCATGAAGGCAGCTATAGAAAACCTCTGTGGAAAACCATAACTGTTCTAATTTCCTCCGCTCTGGAACAGGAGTCATCACCCAGTCACCATCCAGAGAACAGTATTCCCCTGCCCTCTAAACACACTCAGACACTGCTGGAGGATGCATGTGTGTATGTCTCCAGCACCAGGCCCCTTTCACCCTTCGCACCTCCCTTCCTTCCTAGTCCAGATTTGTAATGTTGTTCCTCAGACGTGTGATCTTCCTTCTCCCTTGCTTCTCTCTATGGCCAAGTATGGTCAGTGACTGGTTAGCCCAGAAACTGTTGGCTTTTTTACTTACCCAGCACAGTTTCCCTGGGTCCCAAACCTAATGACACTAGAAAACAAATACCCTAGCTCTAATTCCAAATACATGATACTCTGATGTGTGTGAACAGAGTGGGGCTGAAAGGCAGATCAAAGTGCTGACATTCAAGACTTTATTTAGCTCATGTGTTTGTGAGATGGATGTAGGTCAGCACCTTACCACTTGGTATTATCACTGATGCCTGCCAAGGACAAAAGCTTGCTTACTACTTATTGCCCTCCTGGGAACAATTTTGAATTGAATCTTGCTGGTACCAGTGATGCTGCTGGATAACTGAAGGGTAAGGCTATGCAGGAGTAGGATTTATTAATGGACAATTACTAGGATGTGAAAAGTAGGGCAATCTGTTCTGATTTAGTAAAATGAAGTGTTAGGTTTGGGAATTGCAAGCGTTGAAGAGATTTTTTTTTTTTTTTTTTTTAATGCCGTTGGGAAGCAGAGGTGTAAGTAAAGCTCACGCTGACTGGCTAGGGAAGGTAGGAGCTACCTGGATTCCTGAGTTCCAGCTTCCAAGTTTGTATCTCTAGGAAGAGAAGAATGGGACTGGAAGAGGAACACGGACAAAGTATGAAAGGGTTAGCCCAGACTGAGGCAGGTTATAAATAGGAAAAGATGTCTGTCTCAAGGCCCTGTGCAATATAATATTTAGGAGGAAAGCTTATTAAACTTTCCTGATAGGTCAGTAACAAGGCACGTTGGGTGCTCTTTTTACTGCTGTTAAAGCGGTTGAGAGAAGGGAATAAAATCTTCACTGGCAAAGTATCCTAAACCACTTCAGTCATACTAGGTAAACTTAATCTCTGACCTGTGGAACGTTTGCAGCCCTTCGTGCTTCCCACAGATCCCATAACCTGCCCACAAAGAAACTCTATGGATTCAAATAGAGTTCAAAAGTGGTTTTTTTTCATCACCAAAGAGCCAATAGGTTATACGTGCCTTTTTTCTTTTTTAACCTTATAAAACCTTAAACTTAAGGTACTCAGGAGACCAAATTACAGAATGGAAGCAATGTGCATTCAGAAGCTTATAAAAAAGTAATTAAATAGAACTTAGGTTTTTTTAATGTAACCGGCTGGAGTTCTTATGTGCAGGTGTAGAAATGGTAGTATTAGGAAAACAACATCTTGCAACCATATTGAGGATTTGTGCTGCACCTATTCATACTGCTGTCTTGTTCCACAGGATGGCTTTTCATTCCTAAGGAAAAAAAATGTCAGTTTTCTGCTCCTCAGGACCAGACAGTGATAAAAATGAGGTGGTGGAGTGCCTAGCCTACCAGCACTAGCCGAGAGAAAAGTGTGCCCAATTACTTATGTTTAAATGTCACTGTCTTTTTGGTGCAGACCACATGACTAATTGACATGAGGTCATATCTGACTGTGCATGAGCAAGTGTTTTCTTAGTTAAACTTAGCTTAATTTTTTTTACTGGAAGAGTTTGGCTTGTTTCAGCGAAACATGAAAATACCTAGTTTTTATTGTAGTCTACTCTTCATGATGCTAAAGGATCTGCTAAAGGAAACCACAGTGTTCCCTTCTGTTTGCAATGACTATACGAGCAAATAAATTCATCTCTTTTAGAAGGTACTTGAAAAGTTACTGCCTTGACAGAGTTCACATGGCAAAGAAGCCAGAGGCATCTGCTTGCAGATGTTATAAATTGGTGAAATATATAAAATATAAATATAAACTTGTGATGCAAGTATGGTTTTATCTGTGGACCTCAGAAGAAAAACATGCTCAGTGGTCTTCCAGATGAGTCTATTATACTGACAGCAGGAGGAACTGGATTAACTATCAATGTAATCCACTCCAGAGCTTAGAGAGATGCAACCCGTGCAAATGCACTACCCATTTATCTGTGCCGTTGATGACATAACTTGTCTTATGTTGTCACTGTCCTATAAATGCCAAATCCGTCTTCAGTTACATAGAAATCTGGTTTGGTGCAATACAGATTATCAGGCTCCTGGGCAAAAAATGAAGCATTAATTGCATTAGAAAGTACTTCTGTCTACACTAGACTACTGTATAATTGTCTACTGTGGAGTTTCTTTGGCTTTCTTTGAAATATCTGTTTGTGGTTCTTGATTGAGACCCCATACAGCTTGATTGTTTGTGTAATAAGAGATGGCAATTGCTTTTTTCTTTTCCCCCAGACCAGAACAGTGGGTACCTTTGTGATTAAATTCTTTATGCACTTTAACGGTACATAATAAAATCAAAAATTCGGGCTGCTTTGCAAAGCCTCAGATCTTCATTCTGCTTTATAGGTTACACCGCAAAAGCTTTGGTGGCATAAATACCATAAAAGTGAGTTCAGACCCAATATTCATTTTTTTTTTCTCTTTGCTTCTACCTCTGCCTGCATATTTTTGTATACCTTGGCCACATTCTCGTCTAATATGAACAAGATCAGTGACTGGTTCTGTGCAACATGAAGTCTGTTTGCTTTTGTTGCTTCATGTCCTTTCACCTTTACAAAAATGTAGAGTTAGTGTCAGGTATAACACATCACAAAAAGTGCAAGTATCTGCTGGACTTCCCTGCCCTTTCTCTCTTGCCCAATGACTATTATTTTACCTGATTCTTTCTGTTCTTGAATGTTTGGCTTCACAAATTGTCACAGCCAATGACCACAAAGGAACAAAATTCTTGCTGCCTTTTCCTCTCTGTGTTGTAAATAACTATGACACCAGTGGATGAAGAGTGCTGCAGAGTTTTAACATAGTGGTTATACAAAGCATGCATGAGTATAGCATAACACAGGCCCAGATCTTTAAAGATACGTATCTAGGCACTTAATTCCTATCAGAGTGTGCAACTTCATAATTCATCATTGGTTTTAAGGTTTCTTGAAACTTCTTGAAACTTCAAGAAACTTCTCTTGTTTAATGTGGGAGGTGACTCACATTAAAAAAATAAACCCTGTCATGTAACAATGCATATTACTCGCATTTTGTGACAGCATAAATCGATTAAAAAAACTTGTTAAATGGATTTTCTAGATCAAACATTACTTTTTGCATTTGAACCAATGGAAAATCAATCACTGTAGCTGCTAGGGAAGATGTGATTTACAAATGTAGACTGCAGAGTGAGAGTGAAAGAAAACATGGCTTTAAACTATGCAAAGACCCTTTTTGCTAGCGCAGCCTGCTCTGTCATGGGAGACCTATCCAAAAATCACAACTCAAGCCAAAACTCTATATGGAAGATGAAGTTGTTATAAGAAAAGTTATGGAAATGGGCCTCAATATGGGAGATCAGATCCAACCCACCTTCTGAAGTGCTTTGTTTCTGGATTATCTCATGGACTGAAATCACGCAGACAGATGCTTTTAAACATGCTGAATTGTCTGCTGTAAGTAATTAGATCCAGTGACTTCCTTGTCTTCAGATAGGACAGCACATATTTGGGTTAGGTGAGGATCTGGCTCATACCAAGGTCATCCTTCCTTCCTAACGCTCTGCTGTCTCCAAACCTTTTCTGCAGTTCGGAAATCGTTTCAATTAGCAGCTTCTGTGGGGCTTGCTGCCTCATTAGGCTTCATGACCCATTGCCCAGGAGCAGTGCCCTGGATTGCATCTCTCGGAAAGCGAAACTTTACCCAAGTTCTAAGTGTTCTTTACAGAGTTCTCTTCTACAATACCATTGCTGTTTCATTTTCTAAATCAAAGCACAATCTGCAGACATTTTTCCAAATTATGGAGTCGAGCATGTCAGAAAACTCCTTGTTTTACAGGAGATGTACAGTGGGTTGATTACTGGCTAAAGTATACAGCAAACAGAACTAGCAGATAGCTAGCAGGTCAAACTTCCAGCCCCATCTGTTACCTTTACTGTACACAATTGCAATCCTTGGAGTTATGTGAAATGAAGAGCTCCTTTGAATGCAGCATGCTATGTGCTTTCCCCTATTCTTTGATATCGAATTGAAATTTTATAAATCATTAGTCCTGAGAGGACTTTTATTATCTTGAAAGCAAAAATCAGAAAGGCTTTATGCATTGTATCTCAGAAAATAGTGGATGTTTATGTACAAAAAGCCTCTCTTGCATAAGTATTTTATAACATTGAACTGCTTCAACTTTTATACTGAAAAGTTTATTAAAGCTAAATAACCCATGCACTAAATAGTTTCTATCTACTGATGAACACAATGCACACTAAGGCTTCTGCAGCAGTTTATTTGCAACAGGAAAAGTTGTTGACATGAGTTTCTCCTCAGCGAAATGGGGGGGGCCTTTCAGATTTCTTAGGGGATTTTTTTTTTTGTTCTAGAACTACAATTTTAGAAGAAAGTACCCACCAAAGCAATAATGGATGACTACTTACAGGCTCACTGACAGTAAATGCATAAAAAGCCAATGCTTAAAGGACAGACCTAATTTAAAGCAATCAGTATTAAGCGGTCCTTGGCCAAGGGCCAGATTTTCTAGCCCGCTAAGTTCACTTACGTCATTCAAAACTTAAATCGTCCATAAACAATAGTGCTAGAACTGGCTCTTGCAGTAGCTGCTCACTGTGCACTTTTCACAGTTACCTACTTTCTCTCTTATGCCAGAGCCAGGATTGTGTGGAGCATGGCTCTGACTCTTCATTTCCTTCCATTTTCTTGCCACATACAGATGGCAATTGACCTTGTGCCAAGTTCAAGAGGCAGAAGTATATGGAAGAGCACCACCCTCTTCCGTGCCTAAACAAAATGCGAAATAAAGCGGCTAATCTTGCCCTGCTCTGTTTGGCAGTGGGCTAGAGGTGCCCAGCCTTGTGCCTCTTGAGGATGGCTCTTTGCAAGAGGATGGGGAGAAAGCTTAAGACAGGATAGGAATTGTAATAGGGATTTCTTTTTTTTTTTCTTGATGATCATACTCGTTATTTGCTTCATGTATTTTGATGTCTGGTTGTTGTTTTGATGTCTAACATTTTATTGTGAATGATTTAAATAGTCCAGCTTCTCGCAATTGGAAAATATCACCATGTAGTACATCAGAAGTGAAAAACCATTACACCAATCATTACCTGGATGTAATGTAAGGCTGCTTGAATATTATCTTTCTGCTGTTCCCTGACTAAGTCGATGCCTTTTTAACCAGACTCGTGTGCACAGTCAAAATGTTCTTGACACACACTGTCGCTGTTTTATGGATGTGATAGCTGGGACTTTGCAAAGTCTCCGAACACATGGAGGGATTTGAGCTGTATGGTATATCATCTTCTCCTTCCACCTGTTCATGCAACTGCATTCCATTTTATTTTAATTAAAACCTAGCAGGTGTTTCATTAGGGTTGATCCAAACAACAAGAAAGCTAGTTTCTCAGCAAAACAAAAACAAAGTAAACGGCAACATCTTGTGCTCCTATCACCTGGTCCAGAAGGTAGTATTTTTGTCCGTAGCACAGACTACTTTGCTACATGTCTAGAATTTGGTAGATTGCAGAGATTTTATTCATGACAGCTGGTTAATGCCTGATGACTAACTACCCATAACCATTAACAGAGCAGCAGAGCGCTCACCCCTCTGCTGAATAGCCCCGGCAAAGCTTGTAGGCATACTGTTAGTTCTGTTAAATCACTCTTCACCACAAAACCAAATTCTTCCTCACATCATTACTAAGCCTGATCGGAGAGTTAAATAATTTAGGAGACAGTGCTGGGCTTGCGAGGTCTGAGGTTGGAAGTGCAGGTTTTGTGCCGATGCGCAGCATTGCACGTGACGCGAGTGTACTGAAGCACATCGGGCCGTCTGCTCCACGCGGCTGCCTTTTCTTTTCAACCAGCAACACTTGAGACAGAAGAGCCAAATAAAGATGGTGCTATCAGACAGGGTCCTGCTCTAATACCTGCCTGGCTCTTAAGTAAAAGGGCTCAATGCCAATGCGTTGCATGTTGGCAAAAAAAGCAAACAGTCACTTTCAGTATCAGTTAGCCAGACAAGAAGAAAGATGAAAAAGCTAAGAATTTTGCGTTTTATTTCCATGTGTGCACGCGATCTCTCATTATAGGGCAGCAATATTACATAGCACAAGTTTTACGGACAGAAAAAGCATTTTCCACCTGCGGTAGTCACTAATAGCTGCTAAAAGATAATAGGGGTGGGATGTTTTTTAAAATCTTTCACCAAATGTATGAAAAGACTGTTTAATGGCTGCCTTTATTTAGTATTTTGGAGGTTTGCTGTATTTTTTAGAGCATCCAGCAAAGTCTTCAAGCAAGGCTAAGGATGATTTCAGAGACAGACTGTTTTTTGACTGTCCTGTACTTCCTTTAACTATGTATACACTGGTGAAACATGGTATCTAGCCATAATAAGGATATTTGCATATGAGACTACCCACTGGGATAGGTGAAGAAGAATCAGACCTAGAGATTTCTTATTTGAGGTGTGAAGTAAATCAGTGAATTATTTGATATTCAAATGTACAAAAAGAACTCACAAAAGTTGTTCAGATTCCCACTGGATCTCTGTATGCTGGAACAGGACTCTGAAACATCAGCTGGAATTGAATTATAAGTTTGATACCACCTCTGCTGCTGGGGTTTCTATAATTCATGAAAATTCAGTTCAGATACAGCATCTGGTTCTCATTAAAGTTCTTCTGTTAACCTGGTTTTCTAGTATGGTTACTCAAAGGTCAAGTGACTTCTTCAAGGTCAAGTAGAAAGCAAATCCTTCACTCTGGCCTCTGTCCCAGAAGACTGAGTTTGACGTAGCAGGTATGTCAAGGGTATTTGCCAGATCTGTTGTTTTCCAAAATAAACAATAGCAAAGCCTAGAGCACCATATCAGTACACCTATGGACAGACTCACTACTACTCTTAATGACCACACACTAGGGTCAGTCATCTAGTAAAGAATTCTGCAGTTTTATCCTTTGTTGCGTTTCCCACATTTTTAAAGCGCCTGTATAAATTGTTTCAGAAGGAGACATGAATTTAAAAAAAAAAAGCTACACATTTTCTGTGGTGTCTGATGCACAATAAAAGGCATGTGCCTGTACGCATCAGTAACTACAGAAGTTAAATTGATAGCCAGAAGTAGCTGGAGAAGAGTATTAATTGAGTCTTCGGAGTCAGACAGTGCTAGCTAGTTGTTATTCATCAGAGAAGGTCCTGGAGGGGGACTTAAGCATCCGGATATTTTTAATTTTGAATAAGTTTGGTTTCAAACCTGATTTTGGTTTTTTGGGGCTTCATGGATCTGTTTTCTCTGTCACGATAGGATACGCTTTCAGAGATTTCTCCGTTCCTAACTCTGCTGTCATTTAACCAGTTCACATGCTCCTCGTAATTCTGAGTAATTACAAGTAACTTCTGGATGTACTACACATTCCTGGTTTGGCAAAAATACATATTTTCCAGAAACCTGATCAGCTCATTTTCATATTACACAGCTATGTAAAACTTTCATTTCAGCCAACTGTGTTTTGCAAACTAGAGTCTTAGATCTAAAGCCGCTTGATAGAGTGGAAACCCAGGTTTATAGGACCTGACAAATGCTTTTCACTGGTTTTTCTGACAGCAGTTGGAAGCAGTGAACAAACATAATTGAGATGGTGGTGACAATCTGTCATTTTCATCCATTTTGAGTACTGTTTTGAAACCAAGTTTACTTTTCCCTCTTGTTAAATTCACCGTATAAAGGACAAGTCCTAATACTTCATTACAAATCTGAAATTTTTGTTGTATTTACATGAAGACCAAGTAGAGCAAAAAACAACACATGCCAATGAGGAATAACATCAGTTTTCCATTTATGGAGTAATGCTTTCTCCACTTACAAAGGATGGATAGTGCTTTTTGCCAACGTTTGATGTTGCTCCCACTATTTCGTTCAATGCCTAATCATCAGCTTCTGGGATTCTGTCAGTGCAGTTTCTCTTTGGCTGCCAACTGGAATGATTCCCACCTAGGTGAAGTTGATATCTATCTAATTTGACAAGAAGTATTAGAAAATTTCAGAATTAGAGAGAAATGCACTGTTTCTAGAGGCCTAGAATGTGACAATACCAACAAACTGTCATTTTTTTCCACATGGTATTAAAGAATGATGTTTGATTTTTCTTAAAATGCACCAGAAGGTTGTGAGTTGGACACTAAAATATTGGCTTGTAGGTACTAGAAATGTTATAAATGGGTTGATAGAGTTTCAGCTGAAAGAGATTATATGCTTATGTGGTCTCTTCTATTACAAAGAATAGAATTGAAGAATTTCAGTCAGATAGTCCTGTGCTGAACACAATAACTTGGTTTTGGCTATAGCATGTGTTACAGAAGGATGAGGAGGTTTGATGTGAAGGCAATGAGATAGAGAATCAGCCGCTTTTCTTCATAGTTTCAAAGGTTAATCACCAATTCATAGTTGAACATTCTGAAAAATGACTGCATGTTGATTCATCTATTTCTGTCTGTACCAAATCATCAGCTATTCCAAGGTTTAGGTGACCTTGCAAAATATCTAAAACACAATCTTTATTTAATAATTGTACCAGTTTCACCTTTGCCATCTCCGCAAACAACAAGAGACAAAAAGAAAAAAACAAAACAAAAACATTACTACAGTATATATTGTGGATATGTAAGGAAGGGCTAAAAATCCTTATTACCAGTTAGGGTTTTTTTTCCTACAGTGTATTCTGACACTGACTTTCTGATGTACTAAGACTGTGAACTTTGAATCACTTTTTTTTGATATGTGTAAGCATATCCACAAAACTGGAGCCTGAGAGTGCCATTGTGATCTTCCACCTTTCCAAGGAAAATAGAATGGAAGGGATGGAAAGGAAAGTTGTTGTATCACACTGAAATAAATACTCCTGTTTCCCTGGCAAAGAGAGAATTTCATTCAAAGTAGATGACTTTACTTAGATGAGGATTCTTGCCACTTGTATGGGGTAATCCATGCTGGGATATAGGAGAAATATATAACCTGTCTCCCTTAGTCTGTGTCTGCTCAGTGCTAAATGTAAAGCAACCTGTAAGAAATATCAAAATGAGGAAAAAAAAAAAAATTGTACTGCTTAAAGCACTCTTCTGGTGGTAAGGGCTGAGTTAAAGGGACAGCGGCTGAGCCATTGTAGTATTCCTAGTGTTTAGGGTTGTTTGGATCTTTTACGAGATGTCTTTTCTTTTGTCCTCTTGGCTTTATTTGTCCTGGTTTTGAAAACCTTTGGGCATTTTAAGATGTCTTTCTCCTAAGTTGGTTATATGCCTGTGTGATCAAGTGATGCTATGCAATGAAGAAAATTAAAATATGGCTTCATTTACCTTTAAACTGAGGACTTTAGCTTCAGCTTCTTTAACTGGAGACTGGCTTGAGCAAGATGTAGTATACTGTAAAATAATATTCTACATGTAAGACAAATAATTATAATATCTGGAAGCCAATATGAAATGTGAAGTGGGGTTTTTAACGGCAGAGAAGCAAAAAGCCCCCCCATTTACATGACTAGATGACAGCAGATTGAAATTCTGTTCATTAATGACTGCAGTACTTCTTAAAATGAACGGCATACACCTAACAAAACAACACATGTACTGGAAAGTGGTGAGGTGCAGCTACTCGGATTCAGAGCAAGGTTATCAGAGCATAGAGACGGAACCAAGACAGCCCTACTGAGAGGGGAACAAGGATTAGATTTTCATCAAAGTAAATGCAGAGGTAGCTATGCTGTAATTCTACAATAGAGCTGTTCTTGGCAGATCATGTGCACGTGCTGCTTTATAAATGTTCTAGATGATTTTTCACAAGCTGAAACGTAGCTTTTTTGGGGGGATCGGAAGGGGGTTGTCCTAGTGGTAATGTTCAAGTGGAAAGAGAAGCGCCATGAACAGCTGGATGTTCCCACATTCAAACCTTGCAGCCAAGATAAAACAAAACGGTTGAAACACAAAGGCTTCCAGGCATGTCCGTGGTTTTTTTGCTGTGTATTCCATTCTTCAAGCTTTGTCTCAGATTTTCCTTCCTCCAGGTTGGGTGATTCCCTTTCTTTATTCTTAGGCTATATTTGAAGCAGCTTAACTTAAAAGGTGTGGAGTACTCAATAAGAGGTAAGGGTAACTGGAGTGAAATGGTATTTCTTGAGATCCTCTGACACAGAAAAGAACTCGAATGTGTTCTGTAAAGCTACTTTACCCTATAAGGCTGCTGTCCTATACCAGTGAGAAAGATGTTTTATTTTTTTGACCTAAGGATAGTCACTGTCGTTATTGGCATAATTATGCTATTCTGTATATACATTCAAAAGCATGGGAAAGCATCTTGTTTTCTGTCCTCCTTGTTCTGCTGTATGTGAAGCAGAACTGTGTTTAGGGTCACTGTATTCTTCCTAATATAATGTGGTGCAAAAGTAGCAAACACAGCAGCCTGTCCTTCAAACTCGGGTTTAGTTGAGTTTCTTGGAAATTGCACTGTCCAGAGCAGTTTGTAGGTCATATACCTACCAAAATAGAAGATGCTGTTGTAAAACTCTAGGCAACCAAGTTAGGCATCTCACAAAGCAGGTTTTGCTCATAGGAACTTAGTTGCTTCTTTGTGGGATGAGCAAGTTGTGATGCACAATATCACAGTGCACAATTTCACTCAAAGTGAGGTACTATCATTGTGAGTAAAGAACAGAATTCTTTGGGTTTTTAAAATGGGCTGGGGTGAGAAGGCTCTTGAGATTTGTGCAAACACCATGTGTGACCTTCAGAAAGTCACAACAGGTCATATAATCTCCTCTTGCCCCGAGTTCCTCAGGTTTTACATCATCCGTTACAAACCTTCCCCAGTCACAGTTGCTCAGTGCAGCAGAGGTTCTCTGGCAGTGTGTGTACGTGGCACCCGGGCCCCCGATGCCCTCGAACCCTGAAAGAGCAATAACAGTGAGTGCAAACCCTGCATCCTGACACCAGAGAGAATTCAGCTCTTTTGCAGGCACTCTTGTCTTTTAAATTTGTCTTTAGATTGTGCTGGAGGAAAAAAAAAAAAAGCCTGAGCAGAGCTTGTGGATGTTTGGAATGCAGATGTTAATCGGATTACTTGATATCGTAATAAAAGCCAGTGTCTGGGGTGTGGTGGCCCTGCTGTGCCCTCTGCCAGCGGGGATCAGATGTGGTCAGTGCTGTCAGACCTCCCCATTGACTGCCTGAAGAAAAACCCCTTTAGCCCCAGTGCATTTGGAGGCACAAGGGCATGTGGATTACAGGGTAGCATTAGTGTGCAGAGTAGGAATCAAATTCAGGATTGAGTTCTTCCCTTTTCTGCTCATTACCCCTCGCTTGCTGAGAAGCAGGGGAATACATGCAAACCACTTCCATGACTAAGCCAGCGGGCAAGAGCTATGTCATGTGCTGAAGCCAGTAGAGAGCTTCTGCAAGACTTCTGAGATCAGATGGTGGAATTTCTTCTGTCAAAGAAGCACAAAAGACTTCCATGGTTTCGAGGATAATGCATTTGGGACAGCTCAATCTGCTGGGACCCATAGAGCTGCATTGTACTGAATAAAATAATGTAAATATTCCTAGAGGCAGAAGCATTATGCCAAAAAGCCTTATGAAAGAGTTGGAACTTTCACAGACATAGTAGCACAATTATGTAAATTACTACTTTGTTTGACAACTGAATGGTATTAAAACTGTCTGGAAGTTTATTGCTTGGAGCAGAGAGATCCTAAGAGCTACACCTGACACCATTTAAATTACAATGATGCTGTGTGGTATGTAAAATAACTGCCTTTGTTCTGAAAGGTGTGTGCTCCTCTGGTTGCCTCCTCTCTCCCTGCAATTATTTCAAACCCAGGCAAGATCTTTTCCCATAAAATTCGGTGTTGAGCAGACAGGGGAGCATTACAGAATTTTCAAAGGAACGTGGTAACAACACGAACAGCCTCTGTGAAGAGCTACGTGGCAGCCGGCTTTACCTGCCTCGAGAGGAAGCTTAAAGCTGTGCTCCGTGAGAGGTATCGTATGGAAGAAGCATGTTAATGAAGTCTGTTAACTGAACCTCAGCCGGAGCAGAGCGCTGCCAAAGCCAGGCAGCATTGTACTGGGGTGCTGGCAGGTGCTGGGTCCCGGTCCCCGTGTCCCTGCTGGGGGAAGGCGAAGAGCTCCTGGGAATTTGGCACGCTTGATTTTTCCTCAGCAGGTCTCCATGGTATAACTCTGGAACAGCAAGTGGAGGATCAGACCTGAGGTATCCCACTTATCAGCTCCCTTTGTGGGAGCGGAGGCAACTTGTAGACAGCTCTGCTATTTTCCTATCCGGCATCCTAGTGTTAAAAATGAGTCACTCGATCGCAGGACAGTACAGCCCCCACAAGGGCAGCCCCATGCCAGCTCAGGAGGATGCTTTTTCTTCCTAACTTATGTTAAGGACATTTAGGGTTGAGAACCAGGCACATCCTCCCCTGGACCTTAGAAATCCTGCAATTCTGGCACCTCTAGAAACTGCCTGGCTCTGCATTTTCCTCAGATCACATTAATCTTTCTCTTACACAGAACTGATGAGCAATCAGTGAAAATTGTCAGGTCTAGGACCCTGGGGATGGCTTTCCAGGCTGGGTTGGATGGTGCAAGCCATTTGGTATGTGGATAGGAAGACAATAGGGCCTATGGCTTAGCTTTTGCTGTTATATTTCCACTGTGCAAGCTCTGTCCCTCTAAAAGACCTGATTTGGGCCTTGGGACCTTGTGGTCGACTCCTTACCCAGGAAAATTTCAATCTCTGTTGGCACAGGGTTTGTGCCAGTTGCAGTTTCTGAGCTCTGCAGTGGGAGCAGTGGGTTTTCAGAACACCAGCGCTGGTAGGTAATACGTAGTTAAGGTTATCTCCAGCTAGGAGAGTCTGGCAGAGGCAACGGTAGTGACAAATGAGTGACCTGGAAACGCTGCCCTTCATCATTTGATATGGAAATGAGAGGTCTGGCCCTGAGTACCAGAAGCACGTTATCTCCGCACATACAGGGTGGAGATGATGAGAGAAGGTTTAGAGGGAAGCTTGGGGTGCACACAGGAACTGCTGAAGGAAAATACACATCAGATTCATGACTCAGTGTGAGTATACTTACTCGGTGGAAAAAGATGGGTGCCTATCAAAATTTCCAAAGGCACACACAAATGCAACAATTTCCTGGTTCTCTTAGTGGCTGCCCAGACTCTGCCATGCCCCCCGTGTTAGCAAACAGGAGGTTCAAAGCCAGCCTTGAACATAGACTTCTGTCAAAACTCGGAGGCAAAGAGTAAGATCCTGTCCTATTCCCACAGGTGCTTTTGCAGCCATCTTGTTGGCCCATAGCTTGCTTTTTCTCCTCTCTCTATGGAAAGAACAGCAAAGAAAGAATATGTTGCATCTACGAAGCCTGTGAAAGCCTCGAGTCTAGTGCGTGAATAAGACTTGATGTGAGGAAGGCAGGTTTTCTCAGGAGTCCAGTTTCAGCGCTCCTGTGGGAAGAGCTGAATTCAGGTTTGTGGTTACTTCCCACCCGAGAAGTTATGTGAGCAGCAGGTTCAAAAGGGGAAACTTAGCAGTCATTTTCTTGGAAATAGCTTTATTTAAACCTCGTATCTTTTACAGAGTGCCCCAGAAGCACACAACCGTGCAACCAGGGACTATATGAAATATTCAGTCTTTCTATTCTCCTGCAGTGTTTCCTGCTCGCTTGGCATATGGAAGCACTAGATATGCTTGCCAATAAAGAACTCCCCTGGAAGAAATCATTTAACAAGGGATGAAAATTCGATAAATGTTTTATAATCAAGGTCCCATAAGCAAAAGTGAGTGTGAGGCAGCTCTTATCCATCTGAGTGGGAACTGGCTGGAAGTTTTAACAGTTACTTGGCACTGGATGTCTCTGGGTTTTGATGTGAACAGATGACTTCTAGTAGGCTCATTTTTACAGGCATTCATCGCTGCTGCAGCTGTTTCTGTTATAATTTCTACAGATGCCATTATTCATAAGCAGTCCTGTCCCCAATACTTTTGATGTTAAAATCTTTTTGTTGTTGTTGTATTCCAAATCAAAAGGATCTGTTTCTGCAAAGTATAGGTAATTCATGCAGTTTCACTTATCTGCACGCTGATGCTACGGAGCCTCATCTAATTAAAAAGCTGTTATCAAAAGTCTCTTCACCCCACAGAGAGCAGATAAAGTTGGTTTACCAGCTTCGTTTCTAAACTGAGGGCTAATGAATATAATTTTATTGATGAGGGATTGCTGTATGATTCCCCATGTGAAGTGTACGTATAATCTAATGGAGGACTAGCTGAGCTTGCAGTGACAGTCAAGTCATTTGTCACACCGGGGCAAGCTGGTATCTTTTAAATCAAATTGTTACTCTCTATTAATTGCTGCAGTGTATTTATCTGAAACATAATAATTGGAGTGACAGTGCTTATTAACAGCTAGGCGTTTGTAAGTATGGTGGAAAGATCATAAATGAGAATTGTGAGGAACACTAATGAGAGACAGGGGGATGTTCAGGTATGTGCACAAGAACTGTCAGTGCCCGAGTACCTGCTGCTGATACCAACCCCTGGCAGCAGCCGTAGCAATGTTATAGGCTCACAGGACACCTATGGAGGCCTCATGCCAGTGATACATCAAGGAGGCTACCACAGCACAGACTTCAAATTTGCCTCATCCGAGGATGCTCAGGGCAGGACTGATGAAGACATTTTCCCACTTACAGAAAAGAAAAAGATTTAAGCAGACATGCCGCAGCTGATGAGGGTTGTATGTGTCAGTATGTGTGTAGAGTTGTGCTCACGTTCAGAGATGGGTTGCAGGGGAGAGTGTGTTGCCTACAGAGATGAAGTAGACTTGTTGCTTTGACTTTAGGAGAATGATCAAGCTGCTCTTATGTAATAATAACTAGATGGAAACTTGGCTTGGGATAGAACATGAACAGAAACTAGAGACTTTTTTCACCAGAAGAAACTTTACGCTTGTAGAAACACATTTTCTTCCAAATACTTGGAAGAGCAGAACCCTCAGCCAGGCCTACCTGCCTCACTGTCATTCTAGGAAAGGCTTCCCTTTTGGGAAAAGTGTTAATTTTTTTGGGGGGGGGAGGGGGTGGGGGCAAAATCTCCATAGTGCTTCCCAATCTTGCACTGAATCACAATTTTCCTGGTGCTTCATTATTGAAACAAAGATCCACCTAAATCTAATCATCTAATCAACCTCCTCTACTTTCTAATCAGAAAATCAGCATGGTCTTGAGCTCTTAATCTGCTCCTTATTTACCTCCCCTGGCTAATGTCCACAGAAATTGTTACTGCTGCTGAAAAGTCAGCAGACTCATCTGAACCAGGGTTTGTTCCCTTACTGCAGGTGTTAAATATGTTGGATGAAGGAAGAAAAAATTGCTCTATCTCTCAGCAGTTAAATGCTGCGCTGCATGGCTATTCAGTCAGGTCACAGAGACCAGAATAAGTTTTCAAAAACCAGATGGTTACAAACCTCTGTAAAATCTGCATGTGTTCAAATGTCAAAGGCAGCACCTTTTTGAAAAGTCAAGTTAATTAATACCTGTGATTTTGTAGGAAATTAAATGCAGGAAGCATTCCTTTATACCTTGCTCCTGACTGGATGGCTGGAACTACAGTAATTGCCTTGTATCAGGAATGTAATTTTTCATTTCTAACAGGTCTTGTTTAACCAGACAGGTTCTTAAATTACTGTTCATTGTCTGCTCTGTAGTGAAGCAAACCTTTCAGTATGGTTTTTCATACGTGGAAGCATGAATTCAGAAGGTGGCCAAGACGTACTTTGCAAAGGCACGTGCTGTGCAAAGCTCTTGCAGGCTGTGTAGCTCCATCAAAGGATTGTTGTCTAGTAATGGTGGGCTGCTGTTTGTCTTTCTGACTGATCTCAGCAGAAAAGAGAATGTGAAAAACAGCCCACTGTGTAACAGACGTCAGACATGTTTGAGGTTCTGTTTTCACCCATTGCTTGGGTCCATGGATAATTTTGTGATTGGGTAAAGAGGGGAGAAATCACTAATATTCACCTTATGCTCCTGATTAAATCCCTAGGGGTTTTGGTTTCATTTTTTTCCAAGAACCAGGATCGTTCAGCTGTTACTGACTAATGAGGGATATTTTTCAGGGACCCACAATTATCAGTAAACAAATGTAGAGAGACTGGGGAAAGAATACAACAGGCCTGATTCTAAGGCCAGGAAAATTCCTTGGCCACAGTGGAGTTGCTTTTTCCTGAAAAGTAATTCTTAAATTTCTATTTCAGCTGAACTCAGCACTAACCAAATGTCCAGGTGTACATACGGGATTTTCATCGGCATACGGGATTTTAGGCATACGGGATTTTCATCGGACTTTAAATGAGGTGTGGGCTGGTTTCCCTGAAGAAAAATTATTTCTTCCCCTCTTTTCAATCTGAATAAATCCAGTGTATTTCTCTGTGTACTTTTTATTAATTCTCCTTCCTTGATCCTTATGTTCTTTGTATCCTGTGAACAGTTTGTAGACAGTATATGTTTTTCTTCACCATCTCTGATGTAAGCTCTGCTGTATAGTTCATACATTTAAAACTCCCTAGTGCAAAAAATGTCCCCTTACTGCCTGCATGTGTTCCATGCAGGCAAGGTTGGGTTTTTCATTATTGTTAAGGTCTGACATAATTCTCATGAAAATTTAAAAATCTGCTAATGCAGATGGCTAGTGGGTGACAGATTCTCATCAAATACACTTTATTCATTTACAGATGTTTAAAGAAACAATGTGCTAAGAGCACTGAGCTTAGCACATCCAGTGGTAAGCCCTTTGACAACAATGTGAATGTATAATTATTGTGGTGAGAGCTCAGCAGAAAAGTGTTCCCATTAATATTTGGTCACTGGCATCAGTGGGGCTTAAGAAACAGGAAACTGGCATATTTATTCACCACCTAAATTTTTAAACAGCAAATGTTTTTAAAGCACTTGATAAAATATTTAAGCCAGGCAAATAACAAGTAGATGATGGATGACAGGGAGAATAAATGCTTTGATTTATTGAAGAAAAGGGAATTTAAGAATTTGGTGTGAAGAACTTTCTAGTTAAACTGACTGGTGATAATTCTCTAACTGAATTGTTCGTACTAGGTTATTGAATTTGAGAATCTTTAAAGGAGTTCCAGCCCAAGGTTGTGACCTGAGCCATCTAACCCTTGCAAGTGTCCTTCACTAGCTGAGAGATTAATCTAGAAAGGCTTACAGAGCTGTCAGCAAGCTCATCCAAAATCAGCTTCTTGGCAAGAATGGACTAAGAAGAGACTGTAATCTGTTAATGCTGCAACCTACCATCTCCTTCATTTTCTGCTGGGAGTGGGAAGTCAGGTTTCAGGCTTGTGAACTGTCAGACTCCAAGTTCTCTATCAAAAAGGAGTTCAGAGCCCGTATTCCTGATTAAGAGCTCTTCATTCACATCTTTCCTCCCTGCCCTTTCCTTTTTTTTTACAAGAACGAACCATCTGAAGGGCATCTTTACCCAGAAAGGATAGGAAGAAAAGAGAGAAGTAGAAGACGTACAGCTCTTATAAACAGTGACTGTTTCTTGGTATTTATGAGCTGCGTCATTTTAGCAGCTGATTATATGTTCCTTTATTTGTAGTTGATCTTTTAAAGTGGCACTTGTTCAGTGACTTTTGTGAACCTCAGACTTTAGATGTCTATACATACTTTGAACAAAAGGTGGAAATTAATAAGCTACGTCAGTCCTTCTTGGAAGTCTCCAAGCTTCCTAACTCTAAGTTTATTTGCATTTCAGAGCTAGAGCTCCAAGGTTTTGTGGGTGGAGGATGCTGTGGCTCTTCTGAAGGCAGTGTGAAAGAAGCAGGTTACACTGACTTCCCCTCTGGTTTCTTATCCCATGCAGGCTAAACGGAGAGACACACTGGTGCTTCTGCCAGCAGTAGAGCTACTAATGAGAGAGCCACTACCTTGCTCTCGTCTCACCTTGCCACCCTAGTGCTCACTGTGAGCACAGGGCGTAGTAATTCCTTGCATCTGTGGCAGGGACTGGAAACCAGAGACACGAATCTGAAACATTTTACAAACTTAACTTTCCTTTTATATTTCTCTTTGTAGCTAGCAGATGCTAGCTTAAGATAAACAAATGCATTGAATTCTCTTGGAGGGAAGGGTGTATCTGTTTGTCGGGAACCCCAAAGAGCAGTTGGCTGGCTGACTCAAAGCAACACTGAAACAGTTAGATTTAGGCTACTCTTTACTGTTTAGCATCACATGGCAGCTGATGATAAGGAGACTTTAGTGAATTTGGGAATAATCAGCAAAATTCAGGTTGGTTCTTTATGCTGCAATGTCAAGCTGTGCTTGGAGTAGGTCATAAGGCTGGTGGCAAGTTAATGAAACTTCAGGATCTAATCACAGAGCTAGCTCAAATGAATGGTGGAGGAACTAGAAGACAATGGAAATCTTACTTCAATGATTTGGAAATAATTAGGCAGGTGACTCAGTATTTCTGTGACAGAAACTGTGACATCATATGCTTACATGAACATTCACACAAAGGTGAGAGGGCTTTTTGCTTCACGACTTTCCTTAGTTAGTCATGTATATTTGGGAGGAGAGGATAAATCAGATATAACATGGTATTTCTTAGGCTGTGAGCCAGCAGTTCTGTTTCGAATTGGCAAACTATATTACTAAGTGTTCACTTTAGGTACTTGGAAAAATCTCACTATCAGAGTTATGAACAGTCCTCTCTTGCAATGAGACCCAAATGTCAATGTGTTTGTTGCCGATCTCCCCATAAGACGTCTCCAGTAAACAAGCGAATGGAGGAGCTCACAAAGCAAGAGCGTAACACCTGAACGGTTTAATACTTACCAGTTGTCAACCTTGAATATCACTGGGTCGTCTTCTCAAGTGTGTGACTGCACTAACCTTGCTGTGTCAGGAAACTTTGTGTCCAATCCTGTAATGCATAAAGATCTTCTGGCAGGAGAAAGACAATAGAGTTTCTTTGCTGAACTCCAAGTGCAGCCTGTCATTATTTATTAAAGAGCGAGTAGTTGAAAATTCAACCATTCTTGACACTTCAACCTCTCCTACCCATGTATGTGGTAAACAGTCATTTGCAGAGAAAGACATCACCCGTCACTTCTGAGGGAACTGAAATAATACTATTTTTCTTATTTTGGAAGGACATCTCTTTTTATTCTTGTTTAAAAGGTGGGATAATGTGGTCAATTCCCCTAATGCTTGCGGGTCTCATATCAGCATGCCTGAAAAGGGAGAGTCCCAGCAGAAATCTTGGGAGCAAGCTGTAATTAATTGAAGCAAGCAGATGGCTCCAACTTCTTGTGCCCTAGCAATGTGACAGCATCTCATGGAGGAGCCGTGACAGCATAGGACGCTTGTAGGAGAGGGGGTGGGATGGAAGCTCTCAGTGTGCGTCTGCAGCAGGCGCAAGCGGTGTCTTTATTCGGGCAAATGTTATCTCACCACTCCCTGAATTATCTGTCTCAAATGGCCTTGGATAAGGGAGAGCAGTAAGGGAAGGAGAAAGAGGTGAACAAAGATTTACATTATACTCAAAGTGTAGAATAAGATGCAAAGTTTGAATGTCAAGCTATTTGACTGGTCCTAACTGCCTCTGTTGTTTTGGAAGAGGAATGACTTTTCTGAATAAATCTGTCTTCCAAATGGATTAAGCAAATTCAACTAAAAAATTGAAAATGTTGTTAAAGAATGAGCACAATCACATATCGACTCAGCGTCCAAAGTAAATTCTAGCATAAACATCACCTTACAAGAGTAAACAAGCAGTTTTGTTTCTCTTGTGTTTCATATAGTCTAATTTAGTATACACATTCCTGATGTTAGAAGTTAAATGCTTGGTTTGGTTTTGATTACACATATATGAGCTTATGTAGGAAGTGTTTCTGATTCTCTGATAATTTTCCAGATCTTAAAATTGTTAAGAAAAAGAATCAGAATTGTTCTTTTTTTCAAACATGAAAAATTAAAAAGGTAAGAAAAAGGAAGTTTGGGTCAACGAAAAGATTTTCATTTCTCGTCTCCTTCTTAGTATGAATTTAATTCTTATTAACAAAGAAATTTAGACTGACTTTTTGAATATAAAACCAGAAGTTTTTTCACAACTTTAAACCAGTAAAATGGCAATACCAGGCCTTTCATCATTACAAATTTGGTCTTTAAACAGCTATTTTTAAAATAAAACTAAGCCAGAAAGTTGCCAGTAAGCTCCATTTACATGCCTGAAGTGAAGTACATAAAGCAGTGGTTTTCTAAGCCTGTGTCTGTGCATTAGGTTGACCATCTGAACCTCTCAGCTTCCTGACTATGATACATTAATATTTATTTGTGAAACGCTGTGTAATTCCCTATATGAAACACCTTTCACAAGCATAAAGTCTTAGTCTCCTTTGAGACTAGAATGAGGCTAGAAATCACACCAAAATCCCTAGGTGAAGTGCCTCTTCAAACAGCATCCTGCCTGAAGTGAATATTTAAAATACTGCACACAAACAAACCCTGTTGGAAAATTGCAAATTTTACTTTTAAGCTACACGGTTTAATCAGTGGAAGTATGACATCAATGTGCCTTATCTGAAGGGTACGTTTGGTATTTAAGTCAGGGCTAGCACAGTGGTTTTGAGCATAGAAATTCAAGAGTGTCTTTTCGTTAGGAGATTCCTTAAGGATACATAAAGTGCAGCAGATGGAGAAACTTGCTGAATCTTGGAAAAATTACTGAGACATTGCGTAGTTGCTGTAAATATTGTAGGACCTCATGACAGCCAAAGGAGATGACAAAAGACACCTACACAGAAGGGGTGCAAAGTGTTTGTAAGCTTCCAACTTTTAAGAGAGAATGAATATCTATCTGCCTACAGTTTTGGGGTCCTTAGACCACAGTCCTCTAAGGAGAGTCGCAGTGAAATAGGTCTACCCACATAGCATCAGTGTCTAGAGAAGCACCCTACAGTGTTTCATGGTGCACATCATTATTTGCCGATGGTTCAGACTCACCCAAGCCATTTCCCAGGTGTCACAAGTACCATGCCCTAAGTATTTGCTCCTGAGGGAAAATCGGACTCTGGCCTGATTTTTATAACTGCAGGTGACTGGGATGGTTCAGTTTTCCCTTTAGTTATGTCCTCTGTTTCTTTCTTTTGTATGTACGTATCAAATTTGGGACATAAGCTTAGTGCCAGTTTCTCACTAGTATTCTGACTCCACAATTAGGACAGACTTTTCTTTTTAAGATCTCTATGCACTGCAGTTAGCAGTTTTCTTTAAATCCTTATATTTTATTTAACCTCATGAGTTAAAAAGATTTTATTAATTATCTTAATACTTAAGATAATTAATACTTATCTTAAGTATTAATTATCTAAAGTATTAATTATCTTATTATTTTATTACTATCTTTAGATACTCTAGTGTTTGACATGCCAGCTTTTTTGCTGTAACTTCTGGTTGTGAGGACAAGTTGTCATATGTAATGACTCTTTGCAGAGCAGCTTCTTATTCTGGATGGGTTTGTACAGCTTTTACTCAGGCAAACTCCTGGACGTGGCAGGATCAGGCCTCCTATTCTGAGGATGCTGATAATTCCAGCTGAAGTCTTCCATCAAAACTTCTTCCGAGTTCAGCATAAGCATAACTGATGCAGTCAAAAACAGTTCCCTGCTAGCACTAAACTAATACTCATCTCTTCTCTTCTGACTCCAAAGAGGTGGCTGGATGAACCTTATATGTCCATTGGTGCAAATATTTTCCAAGTTTCTTTCTCCTACATATTTTCTCATTTTTGTACATGCATACACTTTTTAAGGAAAAACTTACTTATGTGCCAAAAAAATTCTATTGCTGCTTTTGCTTTGTTCCATAGTTTCTCCATTTAAATTGCCTCATAGCAGTTCCTTTTCATTCATGTGTTTATCAATTTTTGACAATTTCCAATTACCATATTCATTTCTAAAATCTGCAGAAGTAATGTTGCTGATAGAAGCGTTATATTTACTGCATTGCTTTTAGTCCACCTGAAAAAACAGTGAAAACAAGTGTGCTATTTACAAAGATTTATCACTTTGAGTCAACAGTGATCCAAACCAAATTGTTACACACTGACAACTTTGTGATTTGAAGGAATCTAAACTAGTTCTCGCCTTGCAGCCTGCAGCCTAAACGTCTTTTCTGGGAGGGGTTAGTATCAAATGCCTGAAGGGGCACATTCTGAATTTTCAGTATGTTCTTAGCATCTCATCCACATTCTGTGCTCAGAGTTATAAAACACAGTATCTCAAGCCATACGAAATTATCTGAAATTGTGGAAAACTTGACCTGCACATACTTTATTTTTCCAACTCTCCTTTAATTTTAAAAAGGCCAAGCCAGTTGGAACAATAATAAGCAGAACAAACACTGCTGTCCTCAGAGACCTTGTCTGCCAAACTACTGACTCAAGAGAATGGTCACAGCTGAGCTACAGCCCAGACCTTCCTGCTCTGGAAAACAGACCTGACTTAGGCTGGAAAATGCTGACAGATCCTGAACTTTATCTGTGCTGGTGGGTGTCACGCTATAATAAAGCACACCTCAGTCAAGCACATAAAAACAGGATTTAATTCAGAATCTGATGCTTAACTCTGCATCGTCAATCGTCCTTCTCTATATTAATGGCACCAAAATACATACTGTTTGCATCTGTTAATACTCCAGAGCCTGTTTGACAACTGAATGCAGCTGAAGTCTCTTAATTCTTGATTTGTTTTGGGGGGGGGTTGGGCTTTTCTTTTAACACGTGGCAGTTAGCACAACAAAGCTGGATGCCGAGAGCTGGCCTGTGCTCTGCTGAAGTTTGCCCAAAACAGAAAACCAATTTGGAAGAGCAGGCTCTACTCAAGAGCTTCTTAAGTAGAATTTGAGTGGATTGACAATTATTTGAGGCTGGTGTCTGTTAAAAAAGTACCCTCAGTGAGTATTTAGGAAATGCTAGTTTTCAATAAACAAGGAAATTGGAAATATTATACAGATGCTAATGAATGGGACTTCCACTCTGTCAGAATTAGTCAAATTCATCCCTGCTGTGTAATGCCTAAAATTTTACAAAATGGTAAGATCTCTGGACCTTTCTAGATGAGAGATTGGTTTTGCAGAGCACTGCAGCCCTGCCAGTTTTACTGGAGGTGGGCTGATTTACATCAGCTGTGAATCTTGTCCTGCTGCAATCCAGAAAAGGGAGGGGTTGATAGGTGGAAAAGTACAGAATGATGGTAGGGCTGAAGGTTCAAGTCTGATCACAAAGCCAGGCAGCAAATGCATGCGTTGGCCCAAAGCCAGCCTTCACATGGGCCTCCAGGTACCTTCATCCTGACTGTTACGTGCAAGGGCACTGAGAAATCGCAAAGTCGTTAGCGCTGCGCCTGCTGACAGCGCCGTTCTGCTCTGTCCTCTTCTGCCCTCTGCTCTCTTCGAGGCAACGCTTGTCCAACGCCCCAGATTTCGCTAAGATTGCAGGGCTCCGGGTCTCAGCCTTCCGCACTCCTGCGTTAGCTGGCTGGTGGGGCTGCAGCCGTGCTGGAGACGGGACTGCCTCCGGAACTTTG
Source organism: Pelecanoides urinatrix (assembly GCA_013400755.1). Taxonomy (NCBI): domain Eukaryota; kingdom Metazoa; phylum Chordata; class Aves; order Procellariiformes; family Procellariidae; genus Pelecanoides; species Pelecanoides urinatrix. The sequence continues at coordinate 76,687 of VZTQ01012411.1, read as the reverse complement.
GGCTGGGAGTGATGCTGGGGGCCACCCCAGCACTGGGGGCAGGAGTTTAGGAAGTGTCAGCTGGGGAAAGAGAGAAACAAGCTGAAGACACAGCAGGAGAGAGGGTTTGTCTGGCACAGCCACTGTTGTAGCTGATTTCCATGGTTCCTCTGGTAAATGCAGAAACCCTTTGGACGATTAGGAAGCACGAGGGGGCTCTGTTTCCATAAAAAAGGGGGTTTCCATAAAAAAATGTTTGCACTTTTTTTTTTATGAAGGTTTTCTCAGCTGTAAAATTCCTTCGTTTCCCTTACAATTAATTCCTTCCAGCTGAATTCAATGGGCAAACCCACCAGGCTGCCTGTCTTTGGGGGTTCCTGTGCTTCACCTGATACTAAATCATAACATTGGTTTTTAGCCTGGAACAGAGCAGCCTTCAGGAGGGACGTGCTCTCTGATGGCTGCTGGGGCAAGCAGGACACCCGGCTGGGGGGAGCCGTGGTGAGCACAGGTCAGCTCTTCCTCGGCCATGCCTCCTCTCTTAAGTGCAGCTGTAGTGGGTTTGAGAACCCAACCAGAGCAGAAACCCCATCTGTGCACTGCAGGACCATGCCATGGCTGAGAAAATCTAGTTATGCTAAAATTTCTCTTGCTATCTGTCTTTTGACCTTTTGCGGTATCTGCTGGCTCATTTGTCTTGCAGCACTAACAGAAATATGAGTAAGGAAGCAAAAGAAAAGCTGAGAGCTCACAAAATTGAACACCAATTCCGATGAGACTAGCAAACCTGATTTTTCTTGTGGAGATGTCCCTTATCAGTCTTCTACTCACTGAGGTAGGTCAAAACTTCTCAAAATGGGAAAATCTTTTTTATTGTCTGTTGAACTCAATCAAACCATGATTCAATTAACTGGATTAAGAGAGACAGAGATACTAGTGAGTTATTTGTGCACCTGGCAGTGTGTGCAGAATACTAACGGTCTGGGTAATGTTCTCCAATTTCTTGATCAGCAGCAGCTGGAGCAAATTTTTTTTACTTTGTGTAGGGAAAAAGAAGAAATTTATTTCAGTGCAGCAACAGTAGTATATTTACATTACAAACACGGCAATTGCTAACCATTACTGGAATTCAGCTGCCAGAATAAAGGCAGTGGCATTCATCTAGTTTCTTTTCCAATAAGAGATTCAGTTGTTTTTTCTCCAGAGTAAAAACCTTGCTAACTTAGCTTCATTACAAAACTACACGGGCCGCTACCCATCTTGTCTGACTATGGATGCGGTCATCTGTCATCCCAAGCATTTGGTACTCATCAGCTTTGGGGAAAGGAAAGGCAGTCTTTGGTCCTGTGATTATTGTAAAACTACTTTTATTTCATAGCCGAGCATGGAAACAGGCAGGCTGGTGCTGTGAGGGATAGCCAGCCATGGTAAATCGAGAACATCCCTCATCCCTTTGCTCACCGTGGGAGCTGAATCTTTGGCAAGCAGCTCCTCTTACAGGAGTAAACGGTGACATTTGTTAAGTGCTTCTAAGCTGGTGTTTTGTGAATTTTTGATACACCTACCCGGCATCTGATCCAATTGTCACTGAAGCAAAGCCAGTGGGAGTCTTTCTACTAACTTCAGCGCAACAAAGAAAGTCTCCCGCTGTGTGGTTTGTACAAGCAGGGAGCGGGGGGGTAGGGATTCCTTACAGCGGCAGTGGTGCAGGGAAGGCTAGGGAGGACAGAGGGTATAGGACATTGGTGACTGAAGGGTTAAACCACGGCAGCGACCTACGACAGCAATTCTGCCTGCGGCTCCCACTTCAAGACTCATGACCCAGTAATAAAAATTATGCAAGGAAATTTGATGGAAACAAATATTTTAAAAAATGAAGCATGTTGGAACAAATCCTGCTGTCAGCACAGAAGCAATTTTACCATAAGAACAGGGTGGAGTGAATCTTTCTTCAAAGTTCTGCTCCAGAAAGGTTACTGAGGCTCTCCTCCCTTTCCTTCCACGCTGAGGAGCGATCCCCCCAAACCCTGCCTGAGACCCCAGCCCTTCGACCTACCTGCAGAGGTTTGGGGAAGCAAAGGAAACTCTGACATTGCAACGGGCACAATGTCTGAAATCTCCTGCACAGGCCCTAAACATCCTCTCCTCGGTTCACAGCAGGAATGAAATATTTCAGCTGTGACATAAAGCTTCTCATGTTTGTTGAACAAAGCAATGCATGGATTGGATTTGACTCATTAATAAACTTTTGTACGCAGTAGCTCTGTTATTTCTTCAGGCTCTTGCTACTATACAATGAAATATCAGCAAATGTCAGCTCAGAATCAATCTGGTTTGTGTAGGTCCTTTTAAACACAAGTTACTTAGTGCCATTTTCAGTTGGAGTTGCCACTTGCTGAACATTTCAAGCGTATTGGTTATGTTACAATTCTCAAGAAAAATTAATTCTGTTCAGACGTAGTGCAAGCAAATTTTATTGTGCATGCAGCTGTTCAAGATTAAGTAACCATTTGATGAACCTTTGGAGGCAATGAATTTTAGACTAAGCATGTACACATTTTTATTATGCAGACATTTTTCTTGATCAGTTCTCTCTTCATTTGGTCACTCGTTTATATGGAAGCAATGAGCAAAATCTGCATATTTCACTCTTTAGAAAGAAGATTTCCATTTACATAGCCTTAGGGCTTTCAGCCCACACATCCTTCAGTGAATTTTCAAAACCCACTGATCTATTACACTCCACATAGCAACTTCAATAAACAGGTCATCTCAAAAAGACCAAGGTTAAACCCTCAGCTGGGCTCAACAGTCTCTTCTCTTTTGAGCTCTTTCTGAGCTCACCTGGAACCATTTCACCTTCAGTTGAGCAGGGATGGCTTGTAGGGGATCATGACCCAGGTCTCATCAGGGGATGTTCTACATGCTTTTTTGTTGTTTAAAAAAGGTTACAAATCAAAAGTTTCCTCTCTTTATTTTGTTCTTTGCAGGCAGCTAAAAGTTCTTTCTGTTAAAACTGATTTCTGAAAAACACCAAAGAAGGACAAAAAGGAGAAAAGCAATTCTGAAACACTGAGCAAAAGGGTATGTTTTTGAGAAGAGCAAGGCGATTGTTTTTAAGCCTTTTAAATACTTTGTAGTCTGTATTAACTAAAGTGTATGTATGTAACTGGTCCAACCTTAGCAAAGCCAGCAGCAGCTTTGGGTTTCAGGCCAGATCCATTCTTAAGGGGGGCACCATCATTTTGGCTCCAGATGACACAGAATGACTTTTTGTGCCACCTTGAGCACTCCCCTGCCCCCTGCTAGCCCAGAGTTTTTGCCCTGGGGCAATACATTCTGGGACTGCTCCAGCAAAGGCTGAAGATGTTATTCCCTGGTCTTTATACCAGATCCATGCTCTTACAGGACCGTCCAGCAACAGAGATTTGACCCAAATCAGGCAAGGACACACAATTGCATCTCTAGTGAATTAGCCAAAATATAAGATAAGGAGCATATGTTTATTTTTTGGTAGCTGAAGATGATATGGGATCTCAGAAAATGTTAAAGTGCTGCAGACATATGGTGTGTGATCCAGCATAAAGCCTGCCAGTGAAAAGTTAACCTGTCAACATTTATTTTTTTTTAACAAATCTGAATCAGCGGAGCAAATTTATACTGCATCAGTGCTTTGTGTCTCACACTGCAGTAGTTTTGATCTAAGTTGGATTTATTATATCATTGAACCATGATGCGAGTGTGCGGAAGATGCGAATACAGCTCAGGGAACTGTATTTCTGTCAGGAAAACACACGCCTTAAGATACCTCACCCTGAAACTGTCTCTGGCTACATTGCTATGTCTGAGAGCCTTTTTCCAAGACTGCCTTTCCTTCAAGCCCAGCTCCCACAGCACAGTGCCATGCTGTGGTACGCAGAAATATTGGCATTCTCTATAAAGAGGTTATATAGCAAGAAAGAACAGTATATCTATGTAGATATAGGTATTTATAGATAAATAAGTAGAGGTACAAAGCTGTATAAAAGAGCTCTGCTGCATTCTTTCACAATAGCCCAGATGGTGCCAGCAACATCCAGATGTTTGTGTTATCCTGGCTGTCCTTCCAACGGGATAGTCTCTTTCTTGCTGTCCCTTGTAGGTATAAGAATGGACTGAGGTATTCAGCTGTGCCCAAAAAGAGAACCTTCTCCTCCTCCCAACGCCCTGGCTGAGCCTGCACACACTGCAGCACCCCAGAGGTGCTACCGGGAGGAAAGCAGCCGAGGAATTTGGCCGTGCAGGCTCCATTTTGCGCAGGGGTGTTGGCCGAGCCGCGGTACAGAAAGGCGTTGTGCTGCTCTGGGTCTGGGTGGGTGCTGCTGCCCGCTCCCGGGGTGCTGCGTCCTGCTGCGGGCGCCTCGGGGCAGAACCCTTGCGCCCTCGCAGGGGGTGACTGCTTTGAACTTCATCTGATCAGGGGGGGGGGGTTTCTCTGCATTGTTTCTCTGCATTGTATTTAAGAGGAAAGGACTAAGAGGTGCTGCTTGCCTCATCTGTTGTCTGCGTATATACAAAAGCCCCAGATCTTGATTATAGGTGGGATCTTTGTTTGGGGAGTAGCACTGGCTCTAAAAAGCAAAATCTCCAGTGTCTTTACTTTGTCTCGTATAATACTAAAGTAAGTTTCAGAAGCCTAAATCAGGTACATATTGAGGAAAAGCCTCTATTTTAGGGAGACCCATCCAAGCCTGTAAGGGTCTGCATGATGGATCACTGCTAAGAGCTCACTGACTTGCTATCAGACTGGGTCTGGAGGAGGAGCACAGAACTCCTACCGTATCTCTTTGACTTAATACACCGGTGAGTTTGGTGGACCACTGTCATAGAGGAGCACTTTTTTGGATTGTGTTTTTGGTTTTGATAGCTCAGTTGTCTGTGTCAGCTGGACTTGATCTGAAATCAGTGGAAGGACTGAACCCCTTGACTTTGGGAGATTTGGAGGAAGCCTATAATGACTGGCAGTGCTTGGTAAGGGTCTCATTGCTAAGATCACATTTGAGAGTTTCTTCTGTCTATGTGGCATGAAAAGGAATTGGTTACATTCTAGAGCGTTTATGCTTTGAGGTTTATTTTTATAGTTTTTGCCTTTGGTTCCCTTTTTAAATACATTTTAAAAAACCCTACAGGTTAAAGCTATAAAGCAATAATGTCCTTCCCAGCTCCTGAAGTCCCTAGCAGGGACTGTGTCTCTTCTGGATTAGGCTGTAACAGGTTAAATGGGTTAGCATGGTGGTTTTTTGTTTTCCAGCTGAAAATTGGAAATGCATTTCCTTATCTTTTTTTTTTTTTAATTATTATTAGTCATTCTTTATCCTTAGAATTACAGTAGTTAAAACCAGGTCATCCTCCATCTTTCTCCAGAGTTTAACAACCAGTAACTATTGCCCTGCTGAAGGTATCCCACTGCTGGCTTTACCACATTAAATTTGAATTGTGAATAAATATAAAATGTTTGCACATATATCCTGATAATAAGTGGTGCCTCAGCTCCCCCAGAACGTGGTGTGTAAAATATTGAGCTGGGCCTTGTCTCAAGCTGGCAGCTTCAAATCTCTGATCATTGCTTTTCGTGACCCCCCAACTCCTGTACACGGAAGGTTTGGAAGAAGGAGGTATTTGTGGGTTTTCCTCAGCTCCATGCTAGTGATGGGGCCCTCTGAGAAATTGGGACTTCAGGAACTGCCCGCTTATGTTCACGTAAGTGTTTTTCTAGTTGAAGTTCCCTGGAAATTGGAGGGAGGGTGGAAATTGTAAGGTTATTTGCTTTCTTTAGTATTTACACACAACATGGCTCACAGCCTTACCCATTAACCAGAGCTGGCTCATTCACAAAAATGATAACACATGCTTTTTCATCCCAAATGCAATTTTACTAGCAAAACTCAATTCTAAACCGTTCTTCATGATTAAACCATATTTGCAAAGTTAGATGGGCAAATAGTAGCCCAGAGTTACCAGGGTGACCTGAGCAGAAATCAGATTACCTGACACTGTTAGGAATAATTTGGAGAGCTGAGGATCCCAGGAAGCCCTGTTGGGCGTCTTGAATGGTATGGTTTCTTCTGTGTGGTCTCTCACACATACAGAGCATTACCTTGAACCATCAAGCTGTGCGAGGTATTGATCCTTACCCACCCTGCCACACGCAGTTCTGCACACTCTGCTTTCAGGAGGAAGAAAACACATTGCCTGGGCTGGAAAGTTGTGACAGAGATGATCAGCAGACCGGTGCTGAGTTGAGCTGTGCTGAGCAGTTGCCCTGCAGCACAAAGATGACTTTGCTGTCCCTTATTCCTGTCCAGTCAAATACCAAAATACACAAGATCTAATGCACGGGAGGAGCATGAGTTAGTTTGACGAAGTCTGGCTGAAATTCAGCCAGGGAGGAGACTTATTTTTTTGTAAATACCAGCCAGGATTCCCATCACTGGTGAATGAAGACACCATAAACAAGTGCTTTTTAAAGAAGTTCTGTCTGCTCAAAAGTAATTACCCATTTGTCAGACAGGGATGAGGATGCTCTGTAAGAACTTGCTATGAAATAAAAGCCTGGTCTGTAATGCAGCAATTTCAACCCAAGGGCTTTCTAGCCCCATTATGCTGTATAACAGAGCACCAACAAGAAACACAGGGCAGCCCAATACATGCTACAGTAATTTCATTGTAATGTTCTTTTCTGTCAGTAAATCCTAAGAAAAAACTGATATTGTTCAAAACAAAGTATATGTAAAGAGATGTGTCTTTGGGATCCCGTGCATACATAAAAAAGGATATCTTTCTTTAGGCTATATTTTGTATTACTTAGACTCTCTCTTGTCTGTTCAGACTGATGCCTCTTGTTCTGTAGTTTTATCTAAGCCTACGTTCTAAACTGTGCCTTATATGAAGGCAAGAGCCGCAGCATGGTACCAAAGGAGCTAAGGGGCTGTGCTAAATCGATGCCTCATTGACTCCAGTGGGGTAGGGTGTGACCCTCTAACGGGACTTTCCATAGTACATCTAAAGCTGGTGGGTTTAATGCAGTTGCCAGTAAATGAAGCCAGCGGATTCTTTATCAAATGGGCCTTCAGAAGTGAGAAGAGGTTTACCTGGATATACAAAGATGAAAAAAGAGGCCAAACTGTCCGGAGCTCAGTTATACTCATTTTTTCTTGGTCTATCACAGCTGCAAGTAACAACTATTGCATTGCTTCTCCCTCTTTCATATGCAGGGAAAAGCATATGAATAGGTGGAGTTTTGGGGGGTTTTGTTTGGTTTTTTTTATTTTTATTTGCAGCCATTGTAAAATGAGGGGTGGGGAAGGAGAGGAAAGAATGGTTTTTTTGTGAACAAGGGCCATAAAAACTAAAACTGGAAAAAGTAGCAGAAATCAGGACATAAACATTTTATCTTAGCTTTTGGCATCTTGTAAAAAAAACTTTTAATGAAAAATCATTATTGCATCACAAAACAAAATATCGCAGTGAAATGTTTTCACTCCTTTTCATGGCTTTTTTTAATGGAGTTAAATAAAGTCCAGAAAGTTGTACAAAATAATACCATGGTGTCCACATGCCAGTATTTGTCCTTCTGCGTGCTCCAAAAACACAGGAAAAAAACCCAAACAAACTGTTTTTTCCTCTGAGGTTTTCCAGTTTGGGACCAAAGCACATGCCTCAGGTTCATCTCAGTTGCCTGGACTGGGGTGAGCTGCTGCTATGTAGTCGTGACACACTGAGTTTGTCGCCCCAACACAGCCTCGGGGTGCGAGGCAGTCCTGACCGGCTGTATGTGTGCTATTTACAGAAATGCTGCTTTTCAGAGCCAACATGCTCCGGTGGCTCATCGACTACATGTGCAGCTGTAGTAGGGTAAGGCCATGTTGGCAGGGACTTCTGCAGTGGGAGTTTTAAGAAAGACACATCAACAGTTTTGTTTTATAAAGTTCAAAACTTTTAATTTCTTACTAACAAAACTCCGCTTTTATCTGTGAGGTGTGCATGAAAGAAAACTTTAGAACAATGACTTTTATGGCATCTGCCAATATTTTCATTTTAGCTTAACGGGGGATTTAAATTATTATTGAGTCCTATTTTCTGAAGAAAGCAAACGCACAGAAATTTGATTATATTGAGCTTCTAACTGTGTAAACACAAAACTAGCCCCAGTGGACTAATTCCATTAAGACTTGAACTATCCATCTTGAAGTTGCTCATGAATACAAACTGCCAGAGCTGCTGGCATTGCTGGGTTTGCAAAACAACTTGTACGTTTTTGTGTCAGATAATAAAAGCTAGCTTTATTTAGAGAGATATTAAAATAAACAGGTTTAATAATATATTTAAAAACTTCATTGTTACTCACACGTTGTTTCTCTCCGCTTGAATGGTATTCTTTATTACAGCTGTATATTACCTTCAGAATGCCTCTTGTTCTGAACCTTGCAAGGTGCTGAATCTGTAAATATGTGATCTGTAGCGTAGGCAGGTGGAGAATTTTAATTCTTGCTGTAGAAAGGTCCGTTTCAGTATTTTGCCTGTCCAAACTGTGCTCTGGCTTGCCAGTTTTTTAATTCTACCTATCTTTTAGATAGCTCTTTTCTATCTAAATAACATATTACTGTTGAGGTTTGGGAGCCATTAGGGAAGATCTGCCCAATTAGCATGTTAATTGGGACCTACCCAATTCGGGGATAGGGAGGTGATTTTTTTATTAGCATTCTGCGAGATGAAAGAAAGATTAATGACTGTGCATGCACCCCTTGAGGGGTATAGAAGTAACACTTCTTTTTTGAGAAATCTGCATGTGAGAGGAGGTATCTGAAATGGCCGGGCTTGCTGATTAATTACGCCTGGAGCAGAGAAAAGTACAATTGAGTTTGGTTTTGATGAGAAGGAAATGATAGTACAAAGCAAACATAACAGGGCAGGAACGTCTGCTGTTATAAATTAGTGAAGTGCCATTGATTGGTATCATCTAAAGCTTTGAATTGGGCGAGCTTATCAGTGGGCTGGCAGGACAAGATTCACGGCTGTTATATGCACTATAGGTATATGTAGGTACTTAGATGCCTCACTGCTGTGCATGGAAAAGGTTGGTTTATAACCAGCAAGACTGTACCTCTCTTCCAGATGCCGTGCTTTCTCATGGCCACGTACTCCCATACAGCCAGCGAGTCTGACCCGTAGTTATGTTGAAAAGGTTATGTTTTTATATATATTAAAATTCAAAAGGCCTAAAATAAAGTCATCTGGAGAAAAAAGAATGAAATGTAGGCAGGAATCATATTCAAATGGAGAAAGGAATAATAATACTACTAAGAAAAAAGAACTCTGGGTAACATTATCTGAGACAAACACATAATCCTTCTTACAACTTTACGGTCACTGTCACTTCCCACAGCATTTCACATTAAACTAATGAATTCTGCTGCAAGAGAAAATACTATGTGCTCAAAATATGCTGAAGAAAGAAGCAAAGTGGTGTCATCATTGATCTTTCCATCAAACTGTTCAATCATTTCTGTCTTGTGCTTGATTTAAGACTTGTCCTCTCCTGCTTTGGTCCATGAGCTGAGTTCTGGAAGCAGTTGATAGAGGGAGACTCTCTCCAGTTGCATTCTGCCAAGTCTTCTACGGCTGCTTCTGGTGACAGCACCTACAAACTCCCACAGTTTAGCACTGCGCACGCTGCTTGGTGCTGCAGGCAGAGGGAACCAGAAGAAAACAATGAGATCACATAAATGGATGTGAAAAAGTGGTCTTTTTTCAATCCTGATGTGAAGCGCTCTGTGCTGCTCTTCCAACCTTGCCATGGAAGTTCCTGATACCAGGATCCAGCCACCAGTAAGGACCGTGAAAGAGTGAAAGCTGCAATGGGTATGAAGTACTCAAGGGCCTAATGAAGAGTAGGAAGAAACAGGTCTGACTAAATGCTTGTGATAGCCCGAGTTCCCTTGGAGAACTTTATCTTGTGTATGAGATATGGTTGCCTAAACAGCCTTCATGCTGCTTCCGGGGCTTAACCTGTAAAGACATTTCTTTGTTCTGCAGTCCTAGCTTAAACTTGTAGTTTAAGCAAAGCTGTATGTGACAGTGTGTAATATCAACGAACCCATCGGGAGAATTACTTCCCAGAAGCTCATCTGGGTTCTGTGGATGTGGACTGGTGGTCAGGATAAATTTATGTTGTTTTGTGTAGATATGTACCACTAATTGTTTTCAGTTATTCTTAAATCAGAAAAGTTTGTTTAAAAAAAAAAAAAAAAGTCGTCAGGTCTTCTCTTACTGGATCCTATAGATATTAAGCTTCATAACCACTGAGGGAACCAATGCCATGAAGCTGGACACCTGGAACCTTGGAAGATATGTTCTGGTTTGAATGACAATTGGTACCATACAGATTTGCTTCTCTTCTCCACGTATGGCTGTGAAACCGATGCATTCCAAGATTCTCTGGCAAACACAACTCATGTCTGTCATTTTGTTGCAAAACTCCAGCACTAATTTATTCCAGGGCTCTCAAATATTCATGCACCCAAGGGAAACACCAGAATGTTGGTTTCTTTGCTTCTTCTGAGGTCTCCATGGACAACAGCTGTTTTGATGCAGTTCTTTCCTATATAAAATCATTGTTCCTCATTTCTTTTGTAAAATTCTTGAGTAAATAGTATCAGCTTCTCAAAATTTAGGGGTTGTCAATGTGGTCTCATCCATGAATGCACAGGAAATTCTGTTCATGGCTTTGGGATTTGAGCAAATATTCATTATACAGCAAAGGATACCTTCTTCCCAAGATTATCCTCCACACCATGAAGGAGACCAAAAAAGATCCCTGTGGATATTATTAGTTTACCATAAATTGATCTTGTTACAAATGCAGGCTATTCTTTAAACCTTTGTTCTACTGTTTTGTCTGGTGCTCACACACACATCTCCGTTCATATGTTACTCATGCCAATCTTAAAATTTCTGTTATAAATTGATGCAGTTCCAGGAAGATTTGCTAGAAATAATTCTATTATATTTCTCTGTGTGTCTGTTGGCCCTGGATCTCTCCACCATTAGATGACCATAAAGTACCATTTGATGTAGTAAATTCCTGATCTGGGTTCCCATTGCACAAGCACAGACCTTATGCTTTCAACAGTTTACTTTGCTTTAATGATAGGATTTTTTAAATCAGGTAAAGCTGGGGTGAATAGCTTTATTCATAGAATTCTTTTTTTTTTTTTTTTTTGTGATGCTGTGTCATCCTTAGCCATGTGAATGTTTCTGAATCTGGACTATAAATTAACCTCTTGCTAAATTTTAAATGGGGATCTGAGCAGCTTATTCATCTCACTCAGAACACAGAAAACTGTGAGGTACGTGTCTCTGTGCTCATGTGAGTTACAGCCAGACTGCTCAATAAGAAGCTACATACAGCAATAGTATGCAACAGTGATGTGTTTTTTAAAGTCACCCTGAGATGGAGTTTGCTATTTGTCAAACAATAGCTTTTTGATACTGGTAAAAACTGCATACATTCTCTTTTGATACAACCAACCGTACCTGTGGGAGACCACAGTTCTGTATAAAACAATTGATTCTACAGATATAAGCAAATTAGGTTTTTGTGACACGGGGAGGAGTTTTCCTTTTAGTTTAAAATGCTCCCCATTGAGAACTCCCACCAGGTGTACTATGCTTTCTGAAGTCATTAATGTAGATCAAAGAATAATTAGGCATTGGCAAGCTTTTGGGGGTTTGATTAACCAGACTGAACAGCATCCTTTTATCTCATAATACCAACTGCCTGTTGATTCAGCGTGGTGTGGCCAGCTTTTAAGAAAGTACTTTCACAATTATTTTCCTCTTGCACAAAAGCATAGCATTAAGACCAAACAGAATCCATCCTTTTATTTCTTACCTTTCCCAAAGCAGAGGACTAGGAACAAGCATTTATAGCAAATAGCAGATCCCAGGTGGAAGTAACAAAAGACTGTCATGAATTTAAAGCTGGTATTTACCGGTGGTTGACATATTGCTGTTCTCCAGGAGATAGCAGGGTTTTTTTCTTGATTTTTCAGAGGTCGGCAGCTGACTAGAGACAAATGCTGAACGGTAGTGGAGTCAAGCGCATGAATCTAGCAGGTGCCAAATCTTTGTACGTATGGGGTGGAATCACCAAGATTTTCACTGTCCTTATGTCCCCACTCCACTTTAGGGTTCAGGTATTCAGAAAATTTAGTAAGCTTTTTTTTTTTTTATTATTTCATATGAACCAGTACTTTGTGATAAGGAACCTAGTAAATCTTCTGAATTGTTCACTCCACCACTGTGGTATCTCTTGGAATCTACAGCTGGAGATCAACTCCGTGACCTACATTAAAAAAAATAGAGTAAGCTGTGGGAGTTACCCTTCCATCAGATGGGTAGTATCAAATCTAAAAGTACCTGCATGCAAGGGACTTTTTTGTCGATTTGCTATGTTAAGACATTAAAAAGTCTTGGAAGCCCAAACTGAGCAATGATTCAGACACAGGACTGAACAGATACACTAAACACCTAATTCTTTGTGAATGGTAGAGACCGTCCCTTCACCCAGAGGTGGAAAATCCATATCGTGGATTCATTTCTTGAGGACAGTCCTGTACAGCGAGAGACTGGTTCTTACCCTGTATGTGTCAGACAAGACCAGTACTTTCTTGCTCACTTAGAGGAGTTTGATTTATTTCTTGAAAGCTCTGTTTGCAATTCATCGTCCATTTTCCCAAAGATTTCCGTACTCCTTACCGACACCTACACCATAGCTTTGTAAAAAGGGCATGCCCTGCTACCTCTGCTTGCAGGTGGCCTATCAATTCCGGGGTTATAAATGTTTATTTCAGATGAATGAAGAGCGGCAGAAAGTCAATGGTGTTAACATGATCTTGCATCTGTCGAGCACCAGTAAGACTGTCTGGCATAAATATGATCAGGGTTGGGCCTACAGAGACCTCCTCTTGCTTAATCACCTGGCAAAACCCTAGAAAATTACTATCAACATTTTAAAGTACATTGATTAGAATAGGCAAGAGGAGAAGAATCAAACCAGTTTTTTTTAAATTGAGTTTGCATGCTTCTGTTAAGTAAGAGCATACAGTCCGTCTGCAGGGAGGAGGCAGCTGCTCAGGTCTGGTTTGTGTTGCAGGCCTGGAGAGGGAAGGGAAGAACAGGTTTTGTTGTTAAAATTTAAGTTGGCCATAATGGCCACTCTAACGTTTCATTTTGAGCAGATCCCACAGGGAGATCTGTTAATAATATAAGGATAATATAAGGGGGGAGGGGAAACAGTTTTTTTGACCGACCAGTACTCTGTATCCTGAGAACAGCGACTGCGCAGGGTGCTTCTCTCCTCTCATTCTGCCGTGCAAAGCAGCAGCACCCACGGGCGTTTCTGTTGTGCAGGTCCGTTACGGTGTAGGTGATCTCAAGAGCAGCTGAAAGCAGAGGGGGAGAAGGGGGAGCAGAGCAGGGTTTCACGGGTGCCATTTTGGCAGGTGCAGAAGCGATGGCTGGGACTCGCTGTGGGTGCTAGGTATAGCAACATTATGAATTTTCACCTTCTTCCCAGAAATGGTTCTGTGCTTTTCCTATCAAGTTGTAATATAAGAGTATGAAACACCAGTAATGTCATTGCTGCATAAGAGCACTGCGGCAGTTGCTGCAGGCACCCAAGGTGTGCTAAGAAAAGTCCTGAGGAAATAATTGGATCAGGGTGCCCTAGGCTGCATCCCTCACCAGGAATAAGGAATGCTGACATGGGGAATGGGACTTGATAGAAGACTGGTAATGAACTACTTTAACTTTAGAGGTTAAAGAGGAAATAACACGGAAATATTCTCTGATTACGTTGCATTTCCATAGGAAAAACATCTAGGTTTTCCCTATTTATTGGAGTGGGAAAATAGAGAATTATAAACCAAACTTTGCTGTTTTATGAGGAGAATATGATTTTCAGCTTCACTGGAAGTTGTTTTTCCCGCTTTTTTGCACAATTGTAGATGCTATCATCTTTCTGGTAAACTCAAACAGCGTTACAAGACCTACAAGGTCAGCTATTAACAACTAGAAATGACAGAAGGTCCCGAGGAGGTGGGAGCTGTAAGGCAGAGAACCCGGAGCAACTGCAGGGTCAGGGCCTCAGCCTTGTTTCAATTACAGATTAATGGAATTTACCCAGACCAAAAATTTTCAGAGGATTTTTAAGGTTTGCAGAAGTTTCTAGTGTGTTTTGTGTCTGGTTTCCATGGAAAAGGAGAGGATTTCCTTGCAGTTGGAGTCCATGAGCTCAGGGAAGGTGGGAATTTGTACCTGGGCAAAGATCAACCTTGCAGTACAGTCAGATGGAAAAAATACCAGAAACCTTTGTAAAGGGAATATTCTTGAATTGGTTTCAGAAGAAAAAGATCCACATTTGTTGCTTGCTCTAAAAGGAGCTTCAAAATTGTTTAATTCCTCACTGCTTTCCATCAGTCACAGCTCCCATCCTTCTTCAGTGCACCACAAAGCTCTGGCTTCCTTCCAGCTCTTGGGGTGGTTTTGAGTTAAAATAAAAATGATAGGAATGATTCTTGCAAGTGTGAAGATGCTTTACATAGGGAATGACGCCAAGTGGTGTAGCTGGATGTGCACGGCTTTGCTTATTGGATACGTTTGCAGGAATTCGGCCGTCTTCTGCAAAATGGAGGCTCTGGGCTCTGCTGGGGGGAGATGCCTGGCCATGCGTTCAGCGAGGAGCAGAGCCATGGGTGGGCAAGAGAGGCACTTTTTGAGATTTCTTCCCTTTCAACATGATAGGAGCAGAATTTGTCTTCAGAGACCAGGCAAAGAGAAAAGGGAGAGAGACTTCTCTTTCTGCACTTTCTTCTGAAGGGACAAAGCAACAAGAGGCAGGACAGGGGAGCGCGGACCGGCAGTTCCTGCACCGCAGATCTCTGCCCGCGCCGCTGTCAGAGCTCCTGCCCGAGATGCGAGGGAAGAAAATGTTACAGCAAGTAGGCAGCGTTTTCCTAGCAATGTTATGTCGTTTGTCTTCTTCACTTACATCAGTATTTCAGTGAGGAAACAACAAAGTGTTTCCTGCTACCAACCAGTGAAAGATATCTCAAATAAAACAGGGGAAGTAATGCTTTTATTACCAAAGTATCTGTGCAACAAAGTGCTTCCTTTTTCCTATTTATTTCTAAATCATATTCACACTAACTGTTGCATCCATCTTCTGCATCTCTGTCTGTGTGAAAGAAACTTGGGGAGAAATTACCTTGATAATGTCTTTCTAATCTTCCTTGTTTACAGCACACTTTTTGTTCAAAGTCATTATGACAGCCGTGGAAGATTCTGAGTATGATGCAGCTATTGAATTTTAAATGAAAACTAAATTGGCTGTGGTAGAGGGGAAAAATATTTCATAACAGAGTAATTTTTCCTCAGGGTACAGTTGCTACATTTTATTAGAAATAAGCAATTTTCACTATGTCTCCAAAATGTATAGAGCAGATAAATGTGAGATATTAATATACGGAAAAAAGGCTCTTACGAGTATTTAACACCAAATGGTGGCTTAAAGTTTGCATGTTTTCTACATATTTCTGGTGTGCTGGAGAAGTTATTAACTCATTTTACTGAAGTAAAACATATCTTAGCTTTCTGCATTGGTGAGAAGCCTCCCGTGGTGTCAGTTAGACAGTATTTAATTGAGCTGTTAGGAGTTTTTTTCTGCTTGATTTGTGCATTTGAGAAGCGAGGAACATTACCTATATGTGAAAGGTATTAAGGTGCCCGTGTGGCTGCTAAACAAAACCGTCTGCTGCACGGGCAGCGCTCAGCTCCCGTAGGGATCCCCGGGCATCTCCCACCTCTCTGTCCCCCATCCCACAGGGAGGGACGCCCCGAGGTTGTCTCCGGGTGGTTCTGCTAGCGAGGCAAAGGGGAGGCGTTTGAGAAGGTACCTATTGGGATAAAATAAATGCAACTTCATCCCAGCGTTGCAGTGGGTTGGCAGGTATTAATTCTGCAGAATAGCTCTGTCAGCTGGCAGATCTCCACAGGGAAGAGCACTCAGGCCCGGCACAGCTCAGGGGCTGCCGGGAGGGAGCTCGGAGCGGCCCGGTGCCGCGGGCAGCCCCCGAGCCCTGGCCGTCTGGGCACCTCTCTGGCAGGGCCTCCGGAGAACAGATTTCTGCAGCCGCTCAAGCTGCTCCAGCAGCATAATTCAGCCGTTCTTTTCTAAGCGAGCAGCACCGATGCCCTGGGTTTACGTTCATTAGATTTGCTTCATTCCTTCGGCAGCTCTCAAGCTCTAGTTGGGCTGCAAACGAAAGCAATATTCAAATCAGCGTTTAGTGATTTCTCATTGACTAGTATTAGTTCTTGTTCAGCTTCAGCTCCGATTATAGTTTGTCAAACTGGAAGTAGATATGAATTAATTGTAGCAGAGGAAGAGGTGTATTTCATGTGTTTGCAAAGTATACAAATTAGTATGGAAAACGCATCCCATCATGGTTAATGGAGTCTGTAGGGTCAGGGTTTCACTTGGCTCAGCTCAGAGCTGCAGCTGTCACCAGCCCATAACACCCACACCGTTCCCATCCTTTACATACCTCTGCCTTTCGGCTACGGCTCTGCTACGGAGGAGCCAAACACTGTGCAGCCCCTGTCACATTAACATATAGGTTTTCTCCGATAGCTCTTATCTACCAAAATATGGATGGGGAACACAGCCTCTATAAGCACTTATGATCCTGGGCAACCCCACATAGCCATGTCCTCCTGCTCCCAACCAGGCAGCGTTTGTACGTGCCCCTGTTGACGGCCTCCCCAGGCTTTGGTGGTGTCGGCACATCGCTGGCCCCTGCTTGTGTCTCCTGCTTGTTTCGTGGCTGTAGATCACACTGCAAATCTAAATGCAGGGAGTGTGCAGAGTAGGGCAAACGCAGCAAGCAGGCGAGACGAGGCTCAATTTGAGCAGAGCCTGTAGGCTTGCAATGGGATGCAATTATGGAGAAATCATGGTCTGCTTGGCCTCAGGTTGCTTTGCGCTTTGGGAAGTAAAACCTGCATAGGCGCTGAATGTAAAACGAGTGTTAGAGGTGCATTCTGGAGGGTGGGGATAGAGGGTTTTATTAGATCCTCAAAGACTGGTGCCATTTTCTGAAAATCTGGTCTGGGGTTGGATTTTTCACACTTTTGCCAGGATGCTAAATAGAAATTCAGGGGAGGTTTACAAGCCAGCTCCCAGCGAACCTCACACTAAGTAAGCTAATTCAATTTATCAGTACTTAGCGGATGCTGGGATGAGAGACCATTTAGAACTGAATATGTTAATGCAAATCTCTCTCCAGATTAATCACAAGCAGTTATACTTTTATGATTTAGCAGTGTTGTTTATGACCAACATTTACAGCAGATTACTAGTAGATTTTCAATAAAAGCTTTTCAGCTAAAACTAAGATTATAACAATTTTAGAGATAATTGGACAACCGTTGAATTCAAAAGCTTATAAATATAGGGAGTTTTTCAAAACTCTATATTGCATGCTCACATAATGGCAGGTTAGACTTCCAGATGCATCGCTATATGATGAATGTATAGCTTGCTAAAAATAATGTTGTTGTTCATCAGTTGAAGTATGTTGCAGCCTGTAACAAGTGCCCCCCCTATTTCAAATTAAATCAGTTATGAAAAGCATTTTCTAATTAACAAGTCTCTTCATTTTAGAGCAAATAGCAAAATCCCTCATAGTATATTTTTCCCTCTTCTCTTTTTTCTGTTTGTAAATATGCCAGCACGCTGTCACCAGTTGCTTTGCTTCCCGTGTAGTCTGTGCAGGCTTCACAAACTGAAATGGGACAGAGACCTGTATTAAGAAAAATGAAGAAACCATCATTGCAAAAACTTGGACGAAAACTTATGGCTTACATGTAATTTCTGAAAATAATATTTGTTCCTCCTTTCTTGCTAACACGTGATACCCAGGTACCGGTGTCCCTTGGAGGCTCTGGACCCACAATCATAAGTGATCAGATTATCTCAGCTAAACGAGTGGCTGGGTAGCAGCAAGGCCAAAGTAACCATGGGCTGGATTTACTCAGCCACACAGGATAATTGTTCATCTCGCAGTGCATCTAGAGATGTGATCTGTGAGCTATCTACAAAGGCAGAAAAGAGAGGTAAGCTTATAGCCATCACGCTTAAATAGTTTTACAGCAATCTGCATCAGCCTTGAAAAAACTTTATAGTGAACAAATTGAAAAAGATTGAAAATCTCAAGTTTAGGGGAAAACTTTATCCCCTCTCCCTCCCAAATTTTATTGTCTTTACATTTTGCTATTAGATTTGCTGTAAAAGTGCTTGAATTTTAGTACAACTGCTGTTTCCACATTAACTCCACACAACAACAAACTCTTCACAATTTTCCTACATGTGTATGGGTGCAACTCAGTGTGGTGTAAGGATATCCTCCATTTAGTGATATTTTAATTAATTGTTCCCTGGTTTTCAACTTTGTGTTGGCTGCCACCCATTCAATCTTAGTTTTATATTTTGGACAAACCTTGCTGTAAGTAACGTTTCAATGTCTATACAATAAATGTAAATTATGTTCTAATTTCCAGCATCATTCAGATGCCCACATAACAGTTATCCTTGTGAAAGAAAATTGAATCTATCACGTCATCTTCTATGGAAGTCTAATTCTTGGTAACAAAAGATATTGCAGCTGACAGATGGAGCTGCACACTACATAATTAAGTCTCTAGTGTGTGTCAACTGTAGCCTTTCAGACACAATTAGAGTCTGACCAGTTCATCCATTTATGCACTTTAAAAAAAAAAAAAATTTCCCTTAGGTGGGTGCAGAGGTTTCTGTGAAAAATGAATGCCAAAATGTGCTAAACAGAAGAAAATAAGGTTGTGTTCATCACCAGACCTTCCAGTGATAAAATTTGATACAGCTCTTTAAATCCTCACTTTACCTCCTTTTCTTTTGCATTTATTATGTCCTGAGTGTAGCTAAGCATAAACTCTTCTCAGTAGGGAGGCTTGTGGAGGCAGTGGATGGAAAATACATTTTCTTTAGAAAACTAGCTTTGGGAACCCCCAGCTGTGCAGGAGATACAATTGTGTTAGGTTTGTAACAGTAGATTGTAAAACTTGGGAAAAACTACAAAACAGCAGAAAACTTTAAGAAAGGAAAAAAGGTGCTTAGTGGTGTGTGATGCATCCAGAACTAAAGATAAGCCTGATGCACAATCTTGTGGTCCGGGTCTCAGTATCTGCCAGGCTTGGGGATGTCCG
Source organism: Pelecanoides urinatrix (assembly GCA_013400755.1). NCBI lineage: Eukaryota > Metazoa > Chordata > Aves > Procellariiformes > Procellariidae > Pelecanoides > Pelecanoides urinatrix. The sequence continues at coordinate 57,367 of VZTQ01012411.1, read as the reverse complement.
CGTCCAGGACTTCTCTTCATAGAGTCACAAAGATAAATACAGAAGAGGTTTTAGGTAATCTCTTCCACTGCTCTCCTGATAAATGGTTAGATGTCTTACAGTAATCACCGCTGAATCCATGAGGTGTTCTGGTCTATAAGAATACCTAAGCAATACCAGATCTCAGGTTTTTCCTGTTATACCTGTATTTTTAACTTCCAAAGTTGATTCCATTATTTCTAATGTGCACTCCTTTATTCAGTCTTTCTTCCTTCACTAGAACACACACAGCAATTCCTGATAGCCATTATAATGATGCACCAACAGCAGCAAAAGCAGCTTTTAGAGTACAACTGTTTTTTCACGTTCCTTTTCGCTTTTTAGGTATGCTTTGTTTCATTAAAGAGAAGTTCCGTGCTGCTTTTATTACTTTGGCTACTAATGAAGGATAGGCTTATTAATTCAGATGTTATAATTAAATCACTTTCAGAGGGATCTGCTTGGTGTGGACATATATTCTGTGTCTGACTGTAAATTTGTATTTCACATTGACGTTGGCGAGGAGGTCGGGAGGCAGGACCACCAGGACAGCGCAGACAGAGCAGCATGCTCCAAATGCAGGCCTGCAACCACCAAGCCAGTCTTTTAGCTTTCTGTAACCATGTCGGCAGACATCTCAGATGTAAACACCCATCCATTAAGAGTGGTCAGGCCTTGGAACAGGCTGTGCAGGGAAGTGGTGGAGTCCCCATCCCTGGAGGTATTTAAAAGACGTGTAGATGAGGCGCTTAGGGACATGGTTTAGTGGGCATGGGGGTGTTGGGGTGACGGTTGGACTCGATGATCTTAGAGGTCTTTTCAAACCTTAGTGATTCTATGATGCTGTGATCCAGAAATGGAACCGGACCACGGTGAGCATTTGTGCGCGTACTGCTGGTGCCCATCCCACAGGAGGTGAGGTAGCCACACAAATGGCAACTTCCCTGGTCATGAGGGAGGAGGGTGGTCTAGAAGTTATCTAAACTAAATGGAGAAGAACAGGTTGCCAAGAAGCAAGTCAGTCAACTTCTCCTACACAACTAGCTTAAAATGGGATGGACCGCCTCATGGTTGGCCCTATTGAATGACTAGTTCAGGCTGGGGAGTAGCAGTTTAAATTAGGACTGGAGGGGGATTTACCCACTTTTCTTGAGAAAGAAATCTCCAAAAGGCATATATACTTCTGTGGCAGATCTGCATTCAGAGGAAAGGAAGCTAGATCCCAGAACTTGGTTTAGCTCTACAGCTTATATCGGAGAGATTTGATTTTAAGAAATAAACCTTTTCTTGAATGAATCTGTCTAATTCTGGGAACTGTACTTGATGGTGAATTTGCCCTCTGATCTGCCTCTTTCATGCTGCCTACCCCAATCTGGCATAGATTTACAAGATTGATTTAAAGACTCAGCTTTCTCATCCCATTTCCATGCCCTCCCCCAAAGTAGCCAAGTTACAATGCTTTCCTCAGGCAAAATGCATTATTGAGAATGTCATTATTCAATAAACTACAGGTGGGGTCAGGCAGGAAATATTTTTCCTTGCAGTCATCTAAAGAATAGGAAAAATGGAGAAAGAGTCTTGATTTCGTCTACCAGACTCCACCCTGCTTGCTCCCCTTCTGGACCGTGCCTCTCGGATCCGCACTGCGGTTTGAGCCATTAAAATCCTGGCCCTGACGGGGCCATAGTGCCGGGAAGGTCTGATTTGGATCTTGCACGCTGGTGTAAGGCAGGAGAAATCCCACGGACAGGACCTCGCCACTGCGAATCCAACTAAAAGCCGTAATAGCCACAATACATCAGGTAGAAGACCTGGAGAGAGCAAATGCTCTTATCTCAAACACTGAATTTACAGTAATTAACAACTATAAATGCAATTGCAATATTTTATAGGCTGTCCTTCCTATGATTGTGGAGAATGGAAGTTAATGGAAATACACTTGATAATACTTGCTGGCTGAAGGACTTACATTAGCTGATCTAGTACCTCCAAATGCATACTTAGGTAATAATGTAGTAGATGAATCAACGAGGAATGAGATTTTTTTTTTTTTTTGGAGGAATAATGAATGTATTTCTCTCTCGCTAGGTTCAGCTGGGATATTACTGCTGTTCATATAGCCAAGTGTTTTGTTGGAGGGATGAAGTGCTGCGTATAAACTCGTTCATTACCAGGAACCTGACAAATACTGAGCTAATATCATGTCAACAGTCAGCTGGGGATAATGCATTTCCTCTCCTTCTAATAGATTTTTCCTTACATATAATCATAAGCAATACTAAAAAATTACAATGGGAAAAAAAAACGGCTGCCGGAAGATGTTTGTTCTCTGTGAGACCCAGTTCTTTCGGTTTGAAGTATCAGGGGCAGAGAGGATGAAAATAAATTGTTTGGGGATTATCTACACGCAGAAAGAAACTTGATAATCAGTCGAGTGAGTAGCTGCTGCATTTGTTTGCTACCTTCTGGCCTAGTGATCATTGTTCAGTTCAGTGAAATTATTGTTTCCAGGGGTGGGGAGTGAAGGAGAGTTCATTAAAGTGCCTCTGCTCCCCTGTTGCAAAAGTGTTTGCAGCCACTTAGCAGGGCTTGCACGCTCCTCGGGGAGGTGCGTTAGTCAGATCTACAATATTCGCTGACCAATTAATGTGTTTTTTTACCTTAGGGGAACACAAACATGTTAACACAAACAGGAAGGTTTAATATCCAGACTAGCTTAGTCCTCAGAAAAGGCTTAGTGCCTCTTCAACACAACATAGCACTTAATGGCACATGTATAATTATATTTTATAAAGATTTTATAAGAATGGCCAGAATAATATTAATGATGTGTGAACATAGGTGGCAAGACTAGATTTATGTTTCAGGCAATTACGTTTTACAAGCTGAAGCAGAGAACAGAGGTAATTAACAAGAATAATGAAAGCACTACCTTGCCATAAATCACTGTTAAAAAAGAGTAAATAATAGAAGACAAAGGGATTATGAGTCAAGTTCAGTTGTTATTCATCAATTTTAGAGCAGAAGGGTGGGTTTAATTAGTGAAATGGCATAGCACTTGTTTGGTGCTTTTCAAATAATCTTGATACTCTTCTATCAGGGGGAACAAACACCTGATTGAATGCAAATGACAGTGATTGCCTTCTCCACATTTCTCATCAGCACAGGAAATTTCTCTTTGCCCTCTTTTTAATGAAGCAAAGCGATTAGCAGTCATGCTGGACTGGGGAATTTTGCAGTCCTGATTGCAGATGAGGGTAACGGTCTCCCTAATCTGTGAAGGAAAAAAGCACCCACTTCTCCAGCAGTTTCAGTTTTCTATAAATTGTTTAGTTCCAGTTTTTAATCTGCGATGCTTTGTGGATCAGAAAGCAAATCAGCCTCCACTGGGAAGACCCTTATCTATTAATTACTTTTTCCTCTTCTTATCCTGGGAGCAGATACTTCCCCTGCTGAGCCACAGGAAGTTATTGCTGAATTGCAATAGCAGCAGATGTTACCAGGACGCTATCAGAAGTCTGAGGCGAAGGGACTCTTTGTGACCAGCTCTGGGCAGAACCCCAGCATCTTCTCCATGTGTTTTCTTTGTGTGTCTTGAGGACACAGCTCATCTGCAGCTGAGTTTACCCTTTCTCCTCATTCTGTTTAATCTTGTGAGAGGAGTAGCTGTATCTCTGCCCTGCAACAGACTTTTGCAGAGAAGAAATGTTTGACCTTTGCAATTCATGAGATCGCAGCAGACGACGCATGCTTAAGATATGCCTCTAGTCTGCTCTGCAAGGGCTTGGATTCAGCACTGCCCTTTGTGTGAATTGGCTAGTTCAGTCCTGACGGCGGTGAATTGTCCAGGATCCTCAAAGGTTGTCAAAACCTAGGACTGGCTCTGTGCTACGTGTTCCTGGCTCTATCACGTTGGCTTTTCTTCTTTAGGGATAGGATTCATCCTTGGTCATCTGTAGCTTCTGTGAGAAGCCTCTGTTGTATGACAATCTTGTGACTTACCCACTCCTGTGAGCTGTTGGCCACGAGCACCTGGACGTGGTCCTCTGGCACAAGGACTCAGAAAGCAGAGCGTAACAGCAGCCCGAGAGCAGGCTCGCCATTTAGCACAGGCACAGCAGCATAAAGCAAGGGGCTCAGCCAGCCTGACTGGGGATAGATCTTTCCCAAACTAGGACACACCACTGACTTCTAATATCGTGTCTCCCCTGCTGAATAACAAGGTTGTAAGAGGTGATGTCAGTTATCCCCCAGCGAGTTCTCCTTCATCTCCAGCGTCACAGGAGAGGCAAGGCATCGTTTCCCCCTGAACCTTTATGGCGTAAGTTGTGGTGAAAAAAGAAATAATGTGGCAGAAGTTTGCTCAGCCCGGAGAGGATGGAGTCAGCTGTGCCTGTCCTATCATCACCCGAGTCAAAAATTAACAGTGTGTATTTGGGGACTAAGCTCCCCTCTCCCAGAAGTGTGAAGCCTGGTAGAGAGATCCCAGGGGAAGCCACGTGCCACAGTGTAAATATGGATTTTCCTATGAATAAACAAATTATTTAGCAAAGTTTCTAAACATCTCGTCTTAATATTTTAGCTGATACAAGGAGTGTTTCTTTGGAAGTTGTTTTGTATTCTAGTTACTCCTCTCAAGGCTGAGCAAATATGGACTGGCAACATGACTGACTGGCGAGAGCGCTTTTTCACCCGTTTCAGCCTGGGCTGTGATTGTGACTGACTTTACAGACTAAAAGATAAGAGATTTGCTACTTGTAGACGCATCTGATCTCTTGTTGCTAAGAGGACATGCTGCCATTCTGATAAGGAAAAGTAACGCCGAGTTATTTCTCTGTTCATGGAACACAAATCTGTTTTTGCAAGCCGTTTGCTAGATTGTGATATAAATCAATATAGCCTCTTTACTAACCCCTACTTGGGGGACATTTCATTTGCACTTGGTGTCTGTGTAGTCTAGTCTGAGGTGAGTGGGGGGTTTCTTTGCCCTGCTGAAGATTTACTACAAGGTGCCATGAGAGATGGCTGTTTCACAGCTGGGTAAAAAATCCTAAACGTGTGCAATATGTTTTGTAGAGCATTAAGGCATCCTTTAACTGAAAAGTAATGAGAAATGGACTATTAACTATTATTCATTATTGCATATATAAGCTTGTGAGCCAAGTTTAATTAAATTCAATAAAGACATATACAGTAAAAATGAACAATTAGCAGCAGTGAAGGATTTTGATCTGAATCTGAGAAGAGTTTCTTCATCCCTATAGCATAGTGAGAAATAAATAGAGTGTGTCATCTCAACTCTGATATATATAGAAAGAGAAAGCTCTACATTGCCCGTATTACAAGTGGGTAAATCCAATTTATCTGCATTTGTCCTTGATTACACACTGCTTTCTCCTCCGCCTATAGACCTCAGCATAAATGTCTAGCCTCCCGAGTCACCTCCAGATACTGACAAAATGCTTCGTGTCGGGCAGAGAGCACACCTACTAAATACCAAATGTCGCAATGCAAGTCTCATGGACACTTACAGAAGATTTGCTAATCTGTACAAAGAGTCGTTAGTGGCTGGCCAGTATTGCAGCGTGCTCCACCCCGCCAGCCCTGGGGTGAGTGATAAATGATGCTGGAGGTATGGAAAGCTGAGCTGAGGAAAACGGTGCTCAATCAATACTGCAGGTTCTCTGTGCTGAATCACCATCCCTGGTGATGCTAGGATGAGAGTAACGGTGTAGATCCATTGTGAAAAGGCTCAGTATTTCCTTGTGCACTCAGTCTGAGAAAAATCTCTGTGGTTCAGAAGCCGCATTGCCTGATCAGAATCACATTGCAGCCCTTCGTGTTGGAGTCCTCAAGAAATCAGATTTTCCAAACCTTTCTAGATCTAATTGAATGAGAAACTTAGCCTGAAAAAAAAATTGTGATGATTGAATTAAAGAAAAAAAACAACCCAAAAAATAAAAAACACCAAACCAAAGAAGAAAAGAAAAAAATTATTCCCATCATTACAGAAAGTTAAATCAAACTCTATACATCCCATAACTCTTCATGGCCCAAAACCCAGATGCAAGTTTTGATATTGGGCTTCCTCCACATCCTAAACTGGCAGCCGTGCCATATTCAAAAAGGAAAACATAGAAGGTTAGCTGTGTTTCTTAGAGTCTTGTCTTGGACAAAGACTTTTGTGAGCTCAGTTTTTCTTGCAAAGGGACGAGCGCAGCTCCACTAGCACTGCAGGTAGCATCTGTCCTGCAACTCGCAGAAGCCGACATAAAGGTGGTGCAACCCTGACTGCTTCATGTGTACTGCCAGCGTGATGATACAGAGCCCCAGCTCAGCAGGGTGTCCTGCCTGCTCTAGCACATCGCTAGAGCTGATCACAAACTGGCCAAGAGAAACGCTGGTAAAATTCTGACTCACTGAAAGCAAAGCACGTTATGAAAATGCCTCAGTTTTGAAGAAGCATGGCAGTAACTTTCAATTCTTAGCTTCTTGGAAAGTAACACTACAATTTTTTTCTTTAAAAAAAACATTTTCTTTGTTTTTAATATTTGTACTCATGCACTATCTGTGTGTATGTATAGTGCACGCTGTACAAAAGAGTTGTCCAATTTCAATGACAGATTTTTTCATGATTGAAAAATGTTTCAGTTGTCTGAAGATAAATCTCAAGTATTTTAACTTATGGCAAATATATTTCTTTAAAAATCCTAAAGCAGAAGACGACAAAAAAGTGGCCGTTTCAAGTAAAACAGAAAATCTGATTTTAGTTCAGCTTTACAGACAGCACTGCCCATGTATCTGAATAGTTAGCTTCAGGAGATATCTGCGTATGAAAAGATACTCATGCAAAACTGATACTGTTGTATTCCTATCTCCAAAGATCTGAATCTCTGGACACAGGTGCATTGACTACTTTGAATTTCAGACCTAATGGATAAATGCATAATAAGGGTTTTCCTGGAAATCCTTGGAGTTTTCAGTTCGTTGGGAGCATATTCTTGTTCCTTGTGTTCACCTCCCTGTCTTTGTCTGTACCTAGGCTTGGTGAGTAAAGCAGAGATACTTTTTAAGGATGCCATTGAAGATGAGGGGAGGGGAAAAAATCTTCAGAGACTAGTTGTGGGTGTGTGGAGGGAGGGAGGATTTTTAACAGGATTTAATGGAGCTGGGAGCTGAGTTATTTAAGACTGGTGCAAAGATTCTTTGTATTGACAATTCACTGTATATGCCATAAACTCTTCACTCTGTGCCTATAAAAGATGAAAGGACCAATTACTTATTGAGGCATTAGACACCCAGGGGACAAAGATGCCTGTCTGGCAATAGTAAACATATTGACTGAAACCTATTTGAATTTCAAATTGCCAAATGTCCTAATTTTTGAAAAGCTTCCTGTGATAACCAAGGTCTGGAAAGTCAATTGAAACTTAATTCTCTTGGATATCTCATGGGGAAAAAGTACATGAATCTAGACAGATTCAATTATTTAATTTTAATGAAAAAATAGATAACTGCTTTATAATTTCCTTATAGAGCAGTAGATGGGAATTCAGCTCCTTTATCTAAGATGTTATCCTACGATAAATGATAATAGAGGTCTGCCAAACACGGGTTGCCAAGAGGTTTATGTCCAAGGATTTTCGGCTTCCTCTTGTCCCTAGATCTTTCTTTTCTCTCCATCTGGGACCAGCTCTTTCTGACATGCCAGCCAAGTCCAGACTGGCGTTTCCTCTCTGTCCGCAGATGGTGCAGATGGTATTTATAAAGCATTACACAGGGGATCTGTTGCGGGATGCTGTACATCCACACATTGCAGAAGGACACGTTTACTGTCTCATCCATTAGAAAGACTCTTGCAGAGCAAATCAGCCACAGGTCAGTGCTGCTGCTATCGGCATCGTGCCGGTAAGGTCTCCTGTGACTGCCGCGAGGACAAAGTGAGTCCTGAGAGCAACTGGGGAAAAAAAGCCGCTCCAGTCTGCCCACTATCCTCACTCTGACCATCTTCTTGGGGTATTTGAAATCCCCCCACCATCAGATGCTCTTGGGGCGAGCCAGGGACTGGCCATGGTCTCAGGACCCGTCAGCTGTTTGCCACGAGGTGGCTGGGCAGAGCTTCAGTTGGATGAAAAGTTACAACTAACTCTCCCTTCCTTGCACTACTCTCACCACATTCATTAGTAGAAGAGTTCATTGTGGTTAATGCCATTACTCTGAATACCAATTGAATTAATTATTTCCTCTGAATTGGACAGCATTGCTGAAACGTTGACTCCACATAAAACCAGGAAAACAATTAGTGCAGTGTAATCTTGGGTATTTATTGCTGAATTCATTTTCCTTTTGTTTTTACTGTAACATCACGTACAGGGCAAAGGTACACAGCAGCAGCAGGGTTGTTATCAAAACCTCAGAGGAGTTCATCCTCCCCTTTGTATGCTCTGCACACATAGAGCGAGCATCCATAATCGTATCAGTGTGTGCTGCCGGGCAGAAGAGACACCTACTACTGTACGGCTCTCCTTGACCTTGGCGTAATAAGACTTTTATCAGATACAGTCAACAAGAACACCGCTCAGTGCTTCTGTCTGAGTAAAGCTGGTATATGTTGTTGCTTTTGTTCTAATAGCTCCTCGTTAAATAAGAGAGAACAAGTTGCTGCATATCAGCAGCATTCAGCTGATTGTGAAAGAGATTTCATATCTCCACCTTTGTCTCCGGTGGTTTCTGTTGGGATTCCCATCATGCAGTCATTTTTCCGTGTTCCATTTTCTCTCTGTCTTGGTGTACGGTCATAAATGAAGGCAAGCATTTATCACTACAGCAGCTTTAAATATCAAGTGCTTGATGAATTTACTCTCAGCTGGCCGGAAGCAATACTGTGATTGCAGCATTTTATAATCATCAAGACTTCTTTCTCTAAGCTGAATTAATTTGCATGAGCAATGGGTTATTAGCAAAGTTGCTGGTAAGTAGCATGTACAAGCATATTGTGGGAGAAGACTGTGACTGTCTGTGCTTTCCTTGGGGAAACTCGACTTTGTGTGATGTTTTAAACGGATGGGTAAGGAATCGTATCTGAGGGCAAAGGTTTAAAATGGGTGCAAGGAATCTGACCCCATGTCGGATAGATCCTGCAAAGCTAGGCTGTGTCTCTGGCCATACAGGACATTCCTGTGTTTCTATCAAGGCTTATCTCCAGCCATGGTCTTACAGTACAGTAAATCCAGCACTAGGGTTTGTAATGCCAAGTCAAAGATGCAAAGAGCAACATTCTTCTTGTATGAACTGAACCGATCATTCAAGTGTGCTCAAGAATTCTCGATGAGTTAATTGTGTACCAGCAGATCAGGCATCGCCTGTCCTCCTTTATGCAGCCGGAATAAAGCCCATTGACACTCTATATCGTGCATGTTGGCTAAATCACCAGGAGTAAACTCCATGCTTACCCTTCTCTAAACCTAGTATTTACTCTAGGTGGGCTGGTAGCATATGGATCTGGAAGGATGATTGGGCTAGCATTTGTTCTGACTCCCTCGATGACTCCTTTCTAAGATAGTGGAAGGTTTCTCTGTCGTGGCTAGGAATGAACTTTTGTGTCTGCAGCAGGGGCTTCAGCTATTTCCGTGAAGGTGCCTAAATGCTTCTGGCGATTATTTTAAGTGGAAGGCAGTGTTAACGCTTCCCAGCCTCAGTGAGGTTTCTCCAGCTCATTGTGGTATTTATTGCTGTATTAATTGCTCATGTACAAAAGCTTGTGGTATTATGTAAAATGCTAATAACAGGTCCTAATGACTGTGCACCTCCCTCCCCCTCTCCTTCTCCGGTCTGTGCCTTATTGATGTTTTCATTAAACTGACCAAACAGCAAGGCTGGAGGCACATACCAAAATATTTCCTTTTCATCGGAGAAAAAGACAGACCCTAAAAGAAATTGGTGGTTGGAGAATGCCAGACAACTAGCTCTGAAGGATGAACAAAAGCCCTCTGAATGTGCCTCCACAGAGCTCACAGAGAGGCAGGACGCTAAAAGGCAATTTTTGCGTTTTTGAGAAACTTGCCTGAAAATGGGTCCTGATCTCGTAGGGATGTGAGGAGACGCTCATGTGGCAATGGAGCATACCATCCTTGGGGAAAGATGGAAAAAATCTAAGGTTTCTAGATGCTTTTGTGTAATTGTAAAGGACTGCAACACACATGGAAACTAATTTACCAATGCTGAAGTACATCCCTTAGGAGAGTCCCCTCATTGCCTCGGGAGGGAGACACTGGACAATAAGAGCGACTACTAGAATTTCCAGGAAATTCTTCCTTAAGTGTGCCGAGAGGAAGGTAATGAGGAAAGCCTCTGGGCAGCTTTGGGTGCATCCTTGAAAGATAATGGGACAACCTGTTAGCTTGAAGGCTCTTGTAGCCTTTCTAAAATTATTTACAAGTCCCATTATGCCACATCCACTACTGTGGGGATCTTAAATAATTCTGAAGAGGGGAAAAAGCTCTGGGAGAGGGAGGCGGGTCAAGGATCAGAAGCTTTTGTGACAAGATAGAGTCATACAGAAAGACATTTAGCACGTGCATCCGAGACAGGTGAGACTTCCCGCAGCCCAGAACAGCAATCCCTGAGTTGCTTTTGCTCCAATATCTGCTAACCACTGCTGCTGCTTCTTGAGGTGGGGGGACATCACAAGAGGTTGGTCAGACCCTGATGTAGTCATGGCTGATCTGCAAGGGCTTTCAGCCTGTGCATGGTTGCAAGTGGCAGAATTCTGTGATTCCGCATGGAGAAAGTTGATAGCTCAAGAGCTGAGCCAGGCAGGCAAGGTAGCTAGTGGAGAATGGAGATTTAAAGACGTAGTTGGAGGCAGAATTACAATCAACCTCATTATCTATAACAATGAGAAGAGCCTATGCTCATCATAGATCTGCTGACAATAGAGCAAAACCGTTTTATTTCATCGGAGGATCCGACCGGGAATTGAATACCACTGAGAACAAGGCCAAGCCTTTCAGCGAGGTGTGGAGAACTGGCTGCAGCTTCTAAAAGTCCAAGGCTGTTAAAGCCTCAAATTGCAAACATAAAATCAAGCTATTTGAGGTCAATTTTAGTGGTTCCTGAAATGCATTAATTATTTTCTTTCTTTTGCTAGGTCTATGCCTTTTGACTTGTCTTGCCAAGGGAACTTAGTTGTATCAGTGGAAAGATATAGAAAAATAGTGCCATGGAACCCCAATTTACTTCATAAGTATTCAGAATAGAGGGACCATGTGGTGGACGTGCAAGTTTTTATTGGAATTCACTTGGAACAACCTGCATAACTTGCAGTGCCTCCATCCAAAACTTGTGTTACTCTCACAGCTCTATCGCATACCTATCTTCTCTTTCTCCTTCTCCTCTATATATGTTTCTCTATATATTTGTATACACATGAATTTATCCTTGGTTAATGCTGCCTTTTAGCAAATAGCATAGTTCCTTTGTCTCCTGAACTGAGGACCACCATCCCAGTTTTTACTCCCTGTTGGAGCTCTGGGGTTGGTATATGTAAAAGGTGCAATAACTCTTCGTTCTTCGTGCTTTTCTTCTCAATTTATGAATTTTGTCAGATATTAACTCAGATGTTTCTCCTTTATTGAATTCATTAATTACATTCAACCTTTATTTGTCTGTTCTTCAGATCACCCTGTTTTGTTACTCCTTTGAAAAGAATTCACCATGAATTTGAAGTTATGTACAATCAGTATCTCCCATGCTGACTGAATGTTGTAGGTGTTAATGCAATTAACTATTTTCTGTAGTTTGATCTTGACCTAGTGATCAGAACTTGCTTCTTTTTTCAGGCAGAATATCCAGAAATGTTTCTTTTGCAGCTTGTCTGAGACCCGTGTTACAAAGCCCTCTCGTTGGCTGCAGGGGACTCCACCAAACCTGATGGATGAGCATGAGTAATAACTTGACATTTTGTAGAGCTTTTCATCAGAGACATTTCAAAGCCCCTCACGGTGGGAGTAGCATTATCTCTGTATACCAGAGGAGAAATCAAGGCACAAAGCTATTCAGGAGTTCAGAAAAAGCATCCAGGTCTCCCAAGACTTCCCTTCAGTGCTTTGTCCACTATCTTCACTGTTGACCTTAACCTGCCTCTTGCTGTTATTCCACCTTTCTCTCTTCAGTCTAGGGAGGTATTGAGGAGAGGACAGTGATGTCTTATCTTCTTCATCATAAAACACACAGCAGACCTAACATTATAAAATAACAGTATTTTTTAAAATTCCTAATATGAGATGATGTTAGAACTCTGTAGAAATAATAGATTAAGTTTCAATTTATACTCAGAATAATAACTGACATGGTGGTAAATGTGTTCATTGATATCTAATTTGGTGTGGCTAATTTCCTCAATGCCAGCTAAATGCCTGGGTATTTCTTATCGCTTTAATGTATTATCTGAATCTTGTTGCACATTTGTTCGGTGCTTATGTAACTATGACTTAATTACATGGCAACTGAGTTTATACCCTGGTACGGCAGTATTGCTCCTCAGACAGTTTCCTCAGATAAACAATAGATAATTGCCATGTTCCTGCTTTAATTAATGTAAATTAAAAGATTATTTGAATGATCTTGGGTCCAGCTTTGGCGAGGCACAGATCACTTCTCAAGTCATGCTGAGCTCCCACAGCGCCCACTGAAGTCAGTACTGTCCGTCAGTACAGGCTTTCATCCAGCTGTACAGAAATTAGGAGTTTTGCATATGAAAATACTGTCCCTTAGTATGAGGGAATGATGAATATATAACAACATTTAAAATTTTTCTCATTGTGACAAGAATTGCCTATCCCCACACCTCAGAGAAGGATGTGCATCATGTTCTTGCACTGTGTTGACCTACTTAAAGCAAGTGGGAGTCAATATCTATTAACTTCTCGCTGTTATATCAGTCAATACTTTGCCCTTAAAGCAGTTGTTTTCCTCTTCCTGCTGCACAGTTTATGATTGCAGAGAAAAAGGAACTTTCCTCACTTCCATCCCCCAACGCTTTTTCCCATTGATAGGATCAGGTGAGCGCTGATTTCCCAACCACCCTGAGCCAAGTCAGACCAGTGCAGAGGGAGGACGCTGCCACTTTCTCGGCACGCTCGCCTGCTAGACAAACAGCTCCGACTTTCACACGTTTCTTATCTCCTCCTCTCCAGTGGGGTGGGCAGGGGGTGCAGGCAGCTTTTGTCGGGATCCAGCCTGTAGGTTTGTTGCGCAGCCTGCGAGCACCAAGAGGGACAGAAAGTGCTGCTGTGCAGCATGACTCCTGAAACGACGGAGGGAACACGCGCAGAATCGGAGATGCTGGGAGAAAACCACAAGTGACCCTTCAAGATACTTAAATAATGTTTCATGATTCAAGTGAAATGCTCTCGTTAGGCCTTCTGGAGGAGAATTTGACATTTTCCGTGCCATCTGCAAGATTAAAAGAAAATGCTGTTGGCTTCTGCATTGTCTCCTAAAAGGCACAGGGGCTGACAGAAATGTAATCAAATTACCTGCAGCATTCATCTGTTGTCATAGCAGCCCTCGCAATGAATATAACAATAATTTCATCTACAGCTTTAGCTTAATGCAGCTTTGCCTAGAGCAGCCAGAAGGCAATTTTCTATCCCGTATTGGGCAGAGCGAGGTCAGGAGTTCCCATTTCACTTTCACCAACAGTGCTCTACAACAGGGTAAAATCACAGGTTATGCCTTTGCTGCATTCCTCCAACATCAGACAGCACCCATTACCTGTGGTGATCTCGTGTGATTCAGGAGGTCAGATTAGATGATTATATTTTCTTCTAGCCTTAAAAATCCCAGAATCACTGCATCAACTTATATGCAAGTAATAAAGGCAAAGTGCAGTGTTTTTCCCATCTTGATTAAGTCCACCGAGAAGATCTGGCTGTGTTGTAAACGTGTGCCCTTCGTTTTGGTGGAGCTGTGTTTGAGTCTGGATGTGTGGGGCACAGTAAGGACACAGCAGTGCTGGCACTGATGGAGAGCACGGCAGAGTTGGGTAGAATTTGTCTTTTTTGTTTTTTTTTTTAACTTGCCAAGTAGTGTGTTTCAAACTGAGATGTTATTGATGGACCCAGGTGGCTCCAAGCATCTCATGGCTGTCCTTTGGTAAATACGGAATGACGTCCCTGGCTCAGTTCAATATCCCGTAAGGGAAGTGGTACCTATCGCCTGGCAGAGAGGGGTCAGCAGATGGTCTGGGCAGAAAGGCTAAAGGATTGAATGATCCTGAACACCTGGATAATGTCTAATACCTAAAGGTGGAGCATTCATTAAGTCCAAAAAAGGGTAACAGGCTACTACTAATTTTCATTACTTACCCTTCTTTGCATATGGAGGACTTTGTCATTGATGTATCACTGTAAGAAATTTCAAGAAAACTCACTTCACTTGCCAATATTCAACTTTATTTTATTTTTTGCTGCCATTTATTTACTACTTTCTTCTAGAAATGACACCTGAGCCTGGTGTATGGAGTATTCTTCCTTCAGGCATGCTCTGCTCAGGGCATTGAAGCTTTCTCTCTCTGGAGCAACCGTGCGTAATGACCTTCCCAGGCTGAACAGTGCTAAAATGAGTTGTTGCAAATTGCTTATGTGTAGTCATTTTACTTTTCTTTGTAGTAATATATCCACATGCACAGTACCTTTCCTATGATGCTCTAAAATGCTTTACACAGGAGCATAAATAGTATTTATTCCTATTTTACAGATGAGGTAAGAGGGATGGCAGTAACAGAAAAGCACAGCTGAGTCCCAAGCAGGGGTACAAAGAGTTAGATGTGCCTTTGCCATGCTGGATCATACCAAGCAGTACTTTCTTAGAGTTTGGTAAGTATCAAATAAATATCAAAGGCAGTTCTTGCATCAGATTGTATCTCTGGACATGTCCGTCTGTCGCTTTGGACTGACCCAGGTCAGAGCAAGGAAGAAATGTTGTTCCCTACCTCTGCTGCTCTCTCACTCCCACTATGAAAGGGCTAAAGCATCTTTCGGAAAGGCTTTAGGAGATGAAAAATCTATCATTTTCCCCTGTGCCATGTTCCCCTGTTTTTTCCCTCATTTCTTCCTGGCTTGAAATCTGGGGAGCACACAGTCACCCAGCACGGGAACTTGCTCTCTCCTGCCAGGGGATTTGCTTAAAGAGCAAGCAGGAGGGATAAACGTGAGCTCTCACCTGTCCCTCTGCCCAGAAAGAATCGCTGTTCACATACAAAATTTGCCTTTTTTGGGTTCAGGTATGAGCTGGTTGTTGCTCAACTCCAGTTCCCATTTGGACCAAATACGGTAAATTCGGAGCTGTAAATGATTGTGAGTTGCAGCCAAGTGAACCTGGACCCGTGAGGTTGACAAGGGCTTGCTCGCTGAGAATCCCTGCTAGGAGGCCGTCTGTCTGCAGCTGCGGTACAGGGCTGGGAAACTCAGTCTCTTTTACAAGACGACAAACACTCTGAGTCAACAACAGTTTTGCTCCAAGTTTGATTGCAGGAGCTGCAGGGTTGGAAATAACAAAAAAGTATCGAGTGGCTTAGCCATCACGGCTTGGCTATCCTACAAATAACTGTGATCCACGTGTTACACTGAAAAAGCTCCAGTTTCTCTTTTGGAGGCTATTACAGCTTAAAATCAATTAAATTTGACTTAAGTAACCTACCCCTGAGAGGCACCAGCAGCAGCAGGGTTGTTCCACAGCTCCCAGAAGCTGCTCTCGGTGGCTTTGGTCTCCTTGGTTGCTGGGCTTGTATCCCACAGGGCTGCAACCCATGAGGCCTTTGAGCATCATTTGCTGCTACGTCAGGGATTGTGGGGAAAGGAAAGAGCCGGCTCCCACATCTCCTTCCCAGTCCCAGGACTCCTTGGTTTCTAATCTGTTAGGAAGCGTTGGAAATGGAGAGCGTGTTTCAGGGTTTAATGAAAGGAGCCGCTGATGAAAATGGAGACCTGAAAAAGGATTGAATGCCACCGGTATTTGTGGTCTGATGCAAAAATGAGGTCGGTTGTGAAGGAGTAAATTAAAGAAAGACAGAAGTTTAAAGATCCAGCAGTAAATATGCTGAAGGTCATGGGACATAACAAGTTAATAAACTGAAGTGGATAATTTAATTCAACACCAAGAATGCATCTGTGTGCACTGAATAGTAGGTAAGAATTTGACGTGACAAGGTGGGAAGGCTTTGTTATCCTCTTGTCTTGCTGGGATTTGCTTCAATTATGCCAAAGAATTTTACTTCATTCTTGCCTTAATAACACTGTAGAGGAAATTAAATTACTCATATATAACAAAAGTGAACTGATTTTGACATCTTTTCTAGGCAAACCTCCTGCTGTATTAGCTCCTAAGTGCATTCTCCCTCGCTTTAGGACTCATGCATATGTATGTTTATCACTCATAGTAAATATAAGCACTTTGTGAGAATGCAAATTAACTGCAGGATGCAATGGAGGTTGCCAAGGGTATTTTTTTATTGTTGACTGTAACACGAAATCTACAATACGGGTACAATGAATGGATGGATCATGAGGCGGGGAGAAATAATCCCATCAAAGGATGCTCTGACATCAGAAATCACAACAGCAAAACTGATGTCACCATCTTGATGAGCTGCTTTTATTGTGCTTTTATTTCATTTCATTGTAAAAGGAGTTTTGGTTTAGCTTGAAATTTTTCTTTACATCCTTATAACTCATTGACTGGTGAAAGGAACAATTAAAGGCTGTAGAGCTAAAAAAAGAATTAATTTTCTTTTTTAAGGCTGACAGACCTTAGCCTTTGGTTTCAGCTAGATTAATAATGGTGGGTTGTCTCTGATGCAATGGCTCTTTCTTAACGTTTGATTGCTTTTTCATTACATTAGATAGGTTTTGGAAAGTTTTTTATAGTACATTTAGCCTCCAGAAATAAACCTCACAACTTTGAAACTAAGGCTGAACCCTGCAAGGCACAGACTATTGCATCAATGATCTGCTCTTGCAGGCTTTCATTAGGAGGGAGCTGACACATCCCAAACAATACAGCATTTAAAACAATGCAGCTTTATGTTTAAAACCCATTACTTTTCCCAGCCCATTACAAATGCAGCTCTCAACCTTTGTTCTTTCCCTAAAACAGCCTCTTATTTGACCTTTTATTCGGCTCCATCCCCCAGCCCAGCCGTACCTCCACGTTCGGAGCCTGCCCGTGCCACAGACCGTGCTGGGAGGGGTTTCTGCTGCAGCTCATGAGGTGCACATGGCTTTCATCGCCCATAAACTGATGTCCCGGACAGCGAGAACTAGTTTTGAGATGGACATCCCTGCAATATTTTCTGTAATTTCTGTCCTGAGCCTCAGGTTCTTCCTATGAAGTGGGGATGGAGTTTTAGGGGCGTTGCTGGGTTTTTTCTTTTAAAGCCAGTAAAAGAACCAAGGAAGGCTATGGGAGAGCGGGGGCAGGCAGGAAGAGCCGGCTGTAGCAGAGGGGAGTGGGAACAGCTCTGCCTGCCTTTTCCGAAGGATGGCAGCCCTGCTGTCGAAGGGAGCAAGAGACAAGTCCTCTTTAGGCCGTGATGGATCTCCCCATGCAGAGGGACATGCTGCCGTTGTCAGGCATGTCATCGTTATAAAGGAACAGCTCAAAAAAAAGAAGGCAGCATATATTGCAGGCACGGGAGGAGGAAGGGAGTTGAACTTTCATTGAAAATGGCAATGTCCTCTCCATCCGTGATTGAGCAGATGAGAAAAATGGAGACAGATGTCCCTGGGTTAACTGTAATCTTGCTTTGCTGCAGTTCAGCATCACAGGCTTCTCTGCAGAGCACGTTGCCTGGGTCAGCTCTCTTGGTGCTGAGCAGTCGCACGCAGCACGAGGTGCTGAGGCGGCGGGGAGCGATCATCGAGGCGCGGCAGAGCCTGCCAGCGGGTCAGGCTGCTGCACCCGGAGCATCACACATCCAAGGGCTAAATCGTTCTGATGCAGAAGAGTAATTCCAAATACCAAGCATTATGTAAGACAAAATACAGAATAAATGAAATAGAGAAACTAACAGAGAATGAAATTTCTGCTTATTTTACCCATCATCATTTTTGTTTCTAAAGCAAAATGAGTTTGGCACACAGATGATGGGAAACTCAGTGTTTTAATGACACTTCCAGCATCCCAGAGGACCATTCAAAGCAACAAAAAACCTGGTGATGTCCTTAAAGACAGCAGATGGTTTCTTCAAGGTGAATAATTTTATTGTTTATTGCCTGCTCTGTATACTGCAAGGAATGACATTTAAGAAACTGCTTAAAGATGTTTTTTCAAAGCACAAAGAAAACATTTAGGAGCCAAATTATCTATACCAGTGATTGTGTCATCACCAGAGCTTGGAGCCTGGCTTAGAGGCACATAACAGATTTGGGACAGCGAACTTTCAGAAAACGTGGAATAGAGGTCAGGTTTGTGTTTCTGCCAACTTCACCGTCTTTACAATGACCTCTGGAATGCGCTCAAAATCTGGAGAGAGGAGGGGAAAGACAACCCACCACCCCCCAGTCTGAAACGTGTAGTTACGCAGCGGCAGCGCTGCCCGTCACTTCGGTGTCACTCGCCGAGCTGCAGCCGCGGTGCTGTTTTAAACTTGATGGCAGGCAGCTTAGCTGAAGAAGCGTGTTAAAAGGCTAAAAGCACAATAAATACCAAACATAAGGTCTTTTCCAAGGAGGTGGCGGTTTGGCTGCATTTCACGGCTCGGTGGATTTTGTGACAGGGTCTTTGTTAATGGAGGGGCCGGTGGCTGAATTGACTCGTGTGTGCTACCGGGGCCTCCGCTGGGCATGTGCCATGGGCTAGTTGGGCTGGGATGCTCCTGCCCAGGAGCTGGGACACGGTGGAGTCCTCTGAGATGCGCCCAAGTAAGTCCTTCATCTGCCTTTCAATGGAAACGGGCTCTGAGATTCAGCTGGTGATAAAAAAAAAGCCAAGGGTTCAGAGAAAATCTCAGAACATGGCATATGAAAATACAGCCTGTGAGAAAAAAGTGTTGTTATAAAAGCAGGTGATCTTATGAAGCTTTATATTTATTATATAGCTTTTTCATTTTTTTCAGGAGAATGAAATACCATTCAAAAGCTTTTTTTCCAAGATATTTCAAATTTTCCAGATCTGGCCAAAAAAAATAGTATATAGTGCAATAATATCTGGAAAGTGTCCTTAAATCTCCTGTAAGCTTGTTTGCAAAATTTTATCAGTACTCAAGTTTTTAATGCATTCATATTTGGCCAAACCTTCTACTTCATTTCAGAAGTATCAGAATTTTTGGTTTTTGGGTTTTTTTCCCCTTCATATTCCTATTATCCCTTCAATTCCTGTCCCAACAGATATCTGTCACTTCTCCAGGGAAGTATTAACTACAAATCGAAATTCAAGTGTGACCTTTTCCACAGCTAAAAAACTTATTGCTCACTAGTGCAAACTGTTTGGAGACTGTCCCTCCTTGATGCTCTGCTGTCCAGTCAGTCCAAAGCTGTCTGCTGCCAATGGCTTTGACCATTTTGTTCTGATTCTGCAGGCAGATTTGAAGCCTGTAAAGCAGGCACGTGCTTTTGCAAGGGAAAAAAAACACTGTCTGAAGGTAGAAGAAAGAAAATATCTGTTTATGACTTTTTTGTTTGGCTTTGGGCTTTTTTTTCTTTTTTTTTCAGAGTTACTTCTGGAGGAATGGTGAAAAGGTCACAGCAGAACTACAGGAGAAAGGTGTCCATAGATCAGCCTTACAAGCTGCTTTCAAAGCAACTTTTCCAGACAAAAAGATAAACCATAATCAAAGACAACAACTTTTTTTTTTTTTTTCCTTTTACCTGAAAGGCCATGTAAAATTTCAGCCTGGAGAAGGATGGAGGGAGACACAACCTCTTAGACCAGGCAGAGCATTGCTCATCGGACACCACGTGGCTCCGGGCTCCTCGCCTACGTGGTCAGAGCGATGCGCCTTGGGAGGGCAAGTGCATTATTTGCTCCATCTGGACATTATTTTTTTTTTAATGGAATCCCTCAGGGAGCCCATCCTGCAGAGGTGTCAGGGGCTACCACAAAAATTTAGACCTGTCTTTTTGTTTTTCCGTGCTACAATACACAAGATATGGCCTCTCTTGGAGCAGAAAGTCTGGGGGAAATTAATGCATGTGTCCTGAGAGAGACCTGTGAGTTGTTAAATGAAAAAAGAAGCAGCAGGAAGGCAGAGAAAACACGGGCTTTGGGGTTATTGCTTTCATTTTTACTACTTACGCAGGAGGCTGGGAGTGGGGGGTTAGCAGCTGGAAATGAGTGAAGCAGAAGTCAGCCCTATCCAGGCTGCTAGTGAAAATTAGTTGGAGAAACATTGTGTTAAATCCAATCAGCACACACACAAAATCTAAGCTAGAAGTATCTCGCCGTAAGAGTTGTGTGCAAATTAAATGATAACGAAAAGAGGAAATTTCGTACTCGAAGTCAAGAACCATCCTCGGGAGCCGGGATGGCTGTGCTGCTGCTGCCAGGGCGGGCTGGGCGGTTCGGATCCACACTGTCCTGCCTTTGCACCTCAGTGGAGTGCGTGACCAAACCTGCCAAGACACGTCTGATTATGTGGTTGGCTTTTTTTTTTCAAAATTGTAAATTTTGTTGCTTTAGCAGTGAGAAAGAAAGTAGCTAGCAACACCCTCTAGAAATATTAAAATGCCAAAGAGAGAGAACACTCCTTTTGCATAGTAAGAAGCTGTTATAACTAGGACTTCTGAGATAATTAAGGATAAGAAGGTTGAGTGTCTGACTGGTGTGATTTAACAGGCTGGAGAAAAAGCAGCCATGGAGGATGGTGATGGTGCTCTCAGCTCCCGTCGGTCTCCCAGATTTGGGTGACGTACCCCAGGGGAGGGAAGGCAGCAGCTCTACCTTGTGGGTCATCTTTGAGATGTGGATGTTGGTGCTTAGCAGACCTGCTAAGCCAGAGCTCCGTTCACCTGAGCACTATAGTCTGGAAAAGCACACATTGCCTTTACCTACTTTAAACCGTTAAAGCCATTTTCCTAAGCCAGTTGACTTACAACTGGCGTAATGTAACATTGATTACATATGATTAGATAAGCAGTTTAAAAGCTCAGAGGGCTGAATCATTGCATTTATCAATTGTGCTCACTCATTTGTCTTCGTGCTTTATTTATTACAATACAGTCCTGGAAACCTTAATAACATTGATTCACAAAGAAAAGCTCATTACTTGAAAAAAAAAAGTACATCACTCTTTTAATTGTTTCAGTTTAGGTGGCCCTGCACGGAGGGCTGCTGCGGGACCCCAGACGCGGCGCAGAGGTGCAGAGCTGGCTGTGGGCACCGACGCTGCAGGCTGAGCCCTCTGCGTGAGCAGCCCCATCCACCCCACTCTGACAGATCCTCTCAGAGAGGATCACAGGTATAACTGGATAATTTAAACTGGTAATTTAAACCATCAAGTCTGATTAATTTTTTTTTTTTTAGACCAGTTTCTAGTCTAAAAACACTTGTGTTGCAGGAGCATGGTGGTCTGCCTTTAAATGCAAAGCTAAATCTTAATGTCCTTCCTCTGAAGGGAAGGGCGAGGGCTTATACTTTGTTTTGTTCCCTGGCTGAGAAGAGATCATACGGAACTGTAAAGAAGGACTTGGGTTTTAGCCTTGTGTACACATTTTTTTAAAGAAGTGGCAAATTAAAAGTAATGACTTGGACGTTGTGTGTTTGCACTTTCAGCTGGCCATAATAAATCATTACACCGAACTGTCGGAAGTATTAAGTCACTACAGAGAAGCTTGCCCTTGTTCTTCACTGCAGAGACAATAGGATTTTAATAAACAATATCTTTGATTAGGTTCAGCAGAAAAGCCAAGGATAACTCAGTATTTGTATCTGTCAGGGATTCAGCAAGAATCCTTGTAATTCACCTTGACTGCAAAAGCTCTTACAAACACACGTGGGACTTGACAATAGGTTTGGTGAGAGGGGGGTTCTCTGAGTCGCCACATTTGCACTGCTGGAAACGTACCTGTGTAGTGACAAAGTCTTTTTTGATTTTCCCTAGTACATTGTAGAAAATACAGAAATGTTAATATCCCACCCAAAGTTTGTGATCTGTAAAATGAAAGCATCTTTCTGAAAATAATGGCAGCCCAAAGTCAGTGCATTAAAGCAAAAGCAGTATAAGTGATGCCCATAATTCTCAGGGTCGCCTGGAGAGCTGTTATCCGCCAGGGAAAGGCTGTCGGAGGACTCTGATGCTCTCCTTGCCGTACCGCGGCACAGCCGGCTGCCGAGCTCAAGGACTCGGTGTTTGCTCTCCAGGCAGCAGGCCACCTCATCCTAGTGTCAAGTAATGACCAAAAAATAAAAAAAAAAAGAGCTGGCTGATAGACGGCAGATGGCACAGAAGACCTGGCCCTGCTTTAAAATATGGTAATGTGGTCCTGGCCAGGGATGCAGACTAGCACTAAGTTTGGTGCCCAGGAGTTGCTGCTGAAGCAGAAATGCCGCCTGACTTGCCCAAGCAAGTACAAATACGACACGGCAGCTTTTCAACGCCATTAAAAATTGGGACCATTTAGGCCAGTTGCTACGGAGTTTGCTCACTTTGAGGCTGGCTTCCCACTGGATACTAAGATGGCAAAAGCCTCAAGCAGTTGATGTGAGTCAGTCTGCATCCTGCAAAATATTTGACTTACAGGAGTGGAGGCTGGATTCGGGGCTGTGAAGCCCTCGCCCAGCCGTGCAGGAGACCACCGTGTACAATGCACGGTGCTCACAACATACTGATTTTCCTTGTACCAGGCCAGCCCGGCAATGTCACTGCTTGTTCCTCTGTACCTTCATATAACTGGAGAACTTAGCTTATGGTTTAAGCCACAGATGCTCTGCGTTCTTGTATTCAAAGCCTCTGCTCCAGAGTCGGACTTCCAAGGCTTCTGTGCAGATGTTAAATACTGGAATACACCACGTACAGCAGTGCCGTTCCCTTTTGAAAAAAGAAATCTCGTCTTAAGTACAATGACTTGAACCTGGGTAGAGAATATGGTAGCCCAGATAATAAATGCTTATTATAGTAAATGGAGTCATGTGCCTCAAAGAAGAAACAACTCACAAAAAAATAGCCAAGGAAAATGAGACTTGATGGGCTGAACTGGCTTGATCAACAGTAATGATATATAGCCATCAAAACAGACTGGCGACATGCCCTTTGACTTAATTTTAAAGTTGCTTAAATATTCTCATGATATCTGTAAAAGGTTCTGAGACAGACTTTACATTGCTTTAAACATATTATTAGTTATGTTCCAGCCACAGAGAGAAGGGCCAGAATATGTGGCCAGTACATAAAATGAAAGAAATGCTCAAAATTAAAGCGGGCAAAGAAAACTGAGAGCTTTTGTTTCGGAATAATGACTGTCCCAATGGGATAATTAATTTCCCTTAGAGCAGCTTGTTATTTTTCAAAGATATTATACTTATGCAGATTTAGCTGTAGAAATATTATATTGTTGTAATTTCTCCAGTGTGATGCAGCTCTAATTATTCACTGCTCAGAGCATGAATAGGAAATAAAAGATGAACAGCAAGTTAATTTTTATTTTAAAAACAAAGAAGAAAGATAAGTTTTAAAAGAAGAAAAACAGACCATCATACCAGACAGGGAGCACGGATACATTTCATGGAAAGAGGAGCTGCAATAATTCTGGTGTTCCCAGGGGGATGTTGCCAAAGGTGAGCTACAGCCTGGAAGGAGGCTCGGGGTTATCTACACCAGCTACAGCGGGACGGAAGAAGCACACACTGAAGTACATGCTACCAAGTGCAAGAGCTAATGCGCTGTGCTTCTGCCACCTGTTTCTTTGGATTTACCCTTAATCTGGCTATATACATTAGTTTCAACAAATCTTCTCCAAAACGAAGGATGCCGTGGTGCCTACGGAGCTGTTTGGCTTCAGGCTGCTGGACCAAACGTGCTCCCAGGACAGCATCTCGGTCACCGCAGACAATAAACCCGCCATTGCAGGCTGCTGTTTCTGCCTCTGTCGCACCTCTGCTTTGTGTCTAGTACCCTTTAAATAATCCAATCATTTTTTTCTAGGCTATGAAAAGCCTTTTCTGCCTCCTTTTTCCTTGCCTTTCCAAGGCCTTATGTGATAAAGGGCTGAGCACTGCCAGTACCTGCAGACACACGAAGTTCCTGATCCCTCTGCAGGTTGGAGCAATAGTGCTCAGTGCAAACAAATTCCTGAGAGCTTCAATACATCTGGTGAAAAGCTCAGACGTTGCCTCCTGCCAAAAGCATAAGCCTTAATGCATCGGTGTGTGAGCGCGGAGCAGCAGGGAGAGCTCCGTACCTTCCACGTGACGCTGGAGCCAATTTCCCTCGCGGTTTGCCCCGTGGCATTGCCGGCACATTGGTTGTGGCCCTACAGCAAACCCACGGAGTGGAAGGAGCAAAACCGGCGGGTCTCACCCTTGAAAGGGCCCATGCGCATCGCTGGAAAAGGCTTGCAATGGTTGCAGTCCGAATCGGTTCTGAACATCCATCACACGAGTCAGTGCTGGCTGCTGCTGAGGCAGCGATTAGGGAGGGTTGTTGGAGTGCTGGCCATCGAGGTGTCATGGGACGCTGACAGTTCCCCGCTTTGACGGGAAGTGACAGCGTCTCATTGTCAGGATCTTGGAAATGAGTTTCATGTGGTGCCAGGATTTCCACACCTGCCGCGTTGCCATCAGATAACGATCATCAAATGACTGTTTGTAGAAATACTTTTTTTCTCTCTCAGCCACGCAACCCTTAAAAATACTCTTGATGCCAGTGGAGCTTTGCCTAGGAACTTACAGGCTTTTTCCCTCCCTGTCTTCTGGTCTCCTCCTGCACTTAGATCTTGGGTGCAGGTATTGAGGGTGTCGGACTGAATGATAACAGACCAGCAAGCTCTTCCACCTGCTAACCTCGTTTCTGACCAGTCACTTCCATACCTCTCCACCACCAAAAAGGAAGATTAAATTGCTGCCCAGTTTCTTTGCCTTGTGTCTCACAGCACCTACCACCCATTGTCACAAGCCTGTGTTGCTTCCATCACCTGCCTGACCTTTAGATTCAAACTTCTCCAACTCCGGGGAGCAGAAAAGGCTGCTTTGTCATCAATAAGCATTGCCTTTATCTTCAGGGATCTGAAGGAAGTTTCATTAGACATTTTACACATGATATCAAGATTTAAGGGTTTGATTCAAAACTTTATTGTTTTCCATAAATAAGCCTCAGCTGCCACACGACAGGAGAAAGCCTTTTATCAGAACCCCTAAGCCTGGTAACACACAAGCCTCTTTTTCCTCCTCCTCTAGCAGATAGCTCATCTTTAGGAAAAATAATTCATTTTAATTAAGTTGAGGAATGTCTTTAAACAGGGCATGAGAATTGAAATTTGTTATTCCTGATGCACAGGGCATCAAGGTTACAGTTCACACTGGAATTTAACTCATTGTTCATCTACATAACAGAGCATGAAGCAGGAGAAGAGCCTATAAGAATACGCAGCTTTGACATTTAAAGCCACCAACAAGCCCACGTGGAAGTTAATCACAGTGTAGGGTCTCCCAGCTGTGTCCGATACGAGCTGCAAGCCGTACAGGACACCGCAGCCCTCTCCAGCAGTCACTAAGTGAAGCTCCGCGTTGCCCAGCAGTGCTCAGTGGCCGCCCCACCGTCACCAGTCGTACAGTCCCAGCTGGGCTACACTGGGCTGCGATCAGAGCCGCTACTGCCTGGGTCAGGATTAGGGGGACGATGACTTTCCTCCAGTTCTGCTCATGAATTCAGAAATTTTGGCAGCATGCAGCCGGGAGGAGGTGTGAATTTTTGTGTGCCAGCTTTTCTGAATGGGCTGGTGCCTCTTGGGCTCCAAGTGCACAGCCCGAGCCTGCTCCACAGCCCACGTGCAGCTGGGTGCTCGCACTGGCTGGCAAACGACTGAGTTATTGGTCAGAAATCTTTCCTAGCTCAAAACAGCCCTGCAACGGTGAACCCGCCAACGCTATGCGCCTGCGAAAGGCAGGTTCCCCGGGGAACTGCTGCACGGAGCTTCTTTATTGAGGTGCCGCAAATAGGTCAAGGATGTGGCCCCTCTACAAAGGCAGCTAATTAAATGTACAAATCCAATAAAAATAAATATGTCACTTTAATAAGCAGGTCCTGCTGTTCCCAAAGGTAATAGGATGCAAGGCAGTTGCTGTAGCTACCACGATAATAGCAAAGAAACCCAGGCTAGCCCGGGGAAGAAATAGCATGGCCACCTAGTCCTGCTCCAACCCGGGCTGCAGTCAGGTTCCCAGGCTGCTCCCTGGGGCTGAGTGAAGACAGGCAGCACTTCCCTGGCCTCTTTTGCCTTATTTCCTTATTGTTTTGCCTTCAGTACTATTTTATTCACAGTGACTGATGGCTTCGTTCTGGAGGTGCCGAGGGGTTCACTGTGCGGTAGGATTGATGCTCCCTCCGCTGTGCGGTGTTGGCCTCCACTGGTGTTAATCTCATTTACAAATGAGAGGGGAATGGGGCGTTGCAGACCCGGAGAGGGATCTGCAGAGCACCCAGTTGCCCTCTGCATCATGCCAGCCCTGCCTGCCCAGCACCCAGCCCTGCCTGCCCCAGCCCTGCCTGCCCCAGCGCCCAGCCCTGCCTGCCCCGGCCACGGCCTGCCTGGGGAGACGGGAGATGGCAGCCATGGATTCGATCTGCTACATTAAGAGTCAATACAGAGAAAAAAAATCTCTTCAGCTGGGCTTTTGCCTGTTGATGGGGGTTCACTGTACATAGCGAGCAATTTAAAAAAAAAAAAAAGGCAAATTAAAGTGGCAACTGCACCCAAAATGAAGTTTCTCAAACCAAAGGGATAAAATACCACCTCACGATCACCTTTTGGCTTTCTAACCAACACCGTAGCCCATGCCGTACTGGGCAGGGGTGCTTAAGGAGATGAGCAATCCTGATGGCAAAGCTGGGGATGCAGCAGAGCTCTAAAGAAGAAACGTGAGCTGCAAACACACGTCCTGCTCCTGGTTTCTGAGTTCCAGGTTTGGGAGGATTGACACAAACTACTGCCCCCACCTTATTTTTTTTTAGAAACAAACACCATTTCTGTAAATGACCCTTTGTTATTGCAGAGCAAAGCCCAGACTTGCCAGGCAGAGCCTAGGTGTCGTGCAGAGTGGGCAGTGCAGCTGGTACTCCAGATGCTCTGGTGTTTGTCATGGTCACTTGGATCCTTGCGAACCAAGAATAGCCCCAGCACTCGTCAGCAAGCTCACAGGGAAGCAAAGGCTGCCTCTGCCCTGTCAGCTATTCAGAATGAAGCCTCAGACACACTTTAAATAAATAATTAAGCAAACGCTGTTAAAAAAGAAACAAGTACAAAGGTTGCCTGTGGGCAAGGATGATGCTACAGAGCATTAGTGCTGACTCACGGGTGCGTTGGCACAAACCGAAGGTCTTTGCCTGTTCCTTCCCACCTTCCCAGTCAGCTCTGATGTGGTGCTTTCCAGCTACGGGGTTAGTTAGCACAGTTACAGCATCATGACCTACAAGCATAGCCCTGCCGAGGAACACCGTGAGGTCATTTTGCTCACCCTTCCATCTCATTCAGGATGGTTAGGGTGGCTGCGTGGACAAACCCTCAGCTCTCCAAAAATGATCAAGGAGAGATGTGACTGGCATTCTGGGAACGGGACTAGGAATATTGAGCAGAATAGACGCTGAAGTTTTAGCAAACAAAAATTAGTGTGGCAACGTGATTTACATGAACTAGAACACCCGTTACGCTCTTCTTCGATGACACTAGGAACTAGTCAATGGCTTTTAGCTAATATATCACCTAAATGGGAAAGAATTCATGAAAAGGACTAATTATAGATGCATTTGGCATAACCCAAAATGTTTCTCTAACTCTTAGCTGCATCCAGGCTCAATTGTGGATACAATCTACCGTGGCAGCAATTATAAGGGAAGGTGATGAGGGCACTTTGCCCACTGAATCCAAAAAGTAATTTGGGATAATGCAACTAAATTTGAAAGGGAATTCCAGTCTTGGTGGCATCTAGTCAATTTTACTTATGACCCCACTGCCAGCAAAGACACAGCTTTCGTTTTAGTACTAGGCAATGCTTTGGTATACTCCATATACCCAGTCATTGCACTGTGATTAAATCACAATGGAACTGTCCTCTACCTGTTAGAACACAGAATACCATAAAAGCCCAAGACATTTGTCTTGACACTGAACAAAATGTTTGTCATTTTGAAAGACATCTTGATGAAACCCTTGAAACCAGACTTATCTATGTTGGAGATGGATGTGTTTGTGTGAGAACTCTTTGTGATTCTGTATTTACAGACCACTGTGGAAACATACAATCACTCGAATATCTGTATTTGTGATTTTACCAAGATCAAGGGATGCGACTTCAACCATTCAGCTCCTGTTACAACCTATCAGCTGCTACAATCAAGCTATACATCCTGTCAAGATGTACTACCTACCCGCATTGGAACGCATGTTGTAACAGTCTTCTTACCAACGTAAGACTCGTTCCATGCATTGGTGGGAAACTGTTACTGTTGTGGTTGTAGTAGACTCTACTAACTTACTTTGTAAATGATAATTAGTTAATGATCAAGTGCTGCTAAAAAGCTTATGAGCTAGACTGCATCCAGTAGTAAGGAATAGAGGGAACCTTGCCATCGAACTCTGTTAAGTTGCGCTTTTATAAATTTCTATTAAAAATCACTTTCTGCTAACACCTTTGACGGGGATTCCTTAAGTGGCATCTAAACCACTCATTCACGACAAAACAGTGACAAAATGGTAGGCACAGCCTGTCCTTATTTCTGGCTCCTGGTCAGACGCCGGCACCTTTGGCTGCACCAGCTGACTGAGACCAGAGCGGTGCTGAAGTTCATAATCCTTCCCGGGGCTGCAGCCTGGCGTGGTGTGACCCATTCCTGCAGCATCCACCTTCATCGCAACCCCCGGCCAAGAGCTGTGCCGGGACAGCGAATGCCACAGGTGATATTTATTTGTGTATTTATTTGCCTTTCCATGGCCAAAGCCACCTGCGGGTCTGGTGCTGTGGGAGAGGGTGGGATGGTGCTGAGCTGATACGTCAGTTGGGTACATTGCAGGGCTACTGATGCTACAGCAATGGGCGTGATGGTCTCACCCCTCAAATCTTCCTTCTGCTTCTTGCAGGTGATAAACATAAAATAAAGCCATGCTGGAGTTTTTAAGCCCAATTAATACAAGTTTGTAAAAACCCTTCACAGGCTTTCTGCAGGCTGGACACCCCCCACCCCCGCGGTGCTGAGGCTGCCGGCGCCTGTACAGCACACCCCGGTTTTGGGACCAGGCACACAGTCCGTGCTGTGCCCTGACCCCTCCCAGGCTCCGGCTGTACCCTTCAGCCCCGGACAGACGGACGGACGGACGGAGCTGGCTTAGGTTGCTGGTCAGGCGTGCTGCTGTTCTGCAGCTGGTGGCGTAAGGTGGTGCATTAAAAGCTCATTTATGGTTCTAGAAATAAAGTGCCTGAATTCTCCAGTTGTTCACTTTACCGTCACAGTAATGCCATTAAATCCAGCAGGAGGGGGGAAAAAAACAAACAAACAACAAAACCAACCAAACAAAAAAAGCCAAACCAAGATAAACTCCCTCCAAGTTTTTTGGAAAAAGCGAAAAAGATACAATAAGGTGCCAAGAATTCATGTTTACAGCAATTGTATCACGTGTAGGGCATGAAATCGAGCACATCCATAGCACAGGCAAAAATTAAACAGCAAATTGAATGCCATGATTCAATTCTCACCTAACAACGGCGGTAACAAGGGCAGGAAATGGAATTCCTTGACTCAGTTGTCATGACGATACTCTTGAAAAATATCTGCCGTAGGACAAACCCTCACTGCCTCCATGCAACTAGAGCGCGCTCCTTCCTGCTCGTCTTTCCCCCCATTAACGCAGCATTTTCTTTCAGATCAATTCCAGGACTGAACAATTACACTCCGCTGCTGGATGCGAAGGCAGCAGATAGCAATGGTGCAGTTTATAACGCAGTTGCTATAATGAGTTTTTGAAACTAACACTGCATCGGGAACTCCTCAAGCTATATCGTCATTCGTAAAATGGGCTAATTGCAACATGGTCATATTGTATTTCTTTTTTACTCACATTTTTCATTGCTAATATGCTTGTTAAGTAGTGACAAGTACAAATGTTTATAGCAGAAAAATGAAATGCAAATGCTATTGCCATGCTTAAAAAAAAAAAAACAAAAAACCAAACCACAAAAAAAAAGCCTTACTGTATCATTTTTTTCTGTTACCACTACTTCTGTGCTGGTCTTAGAAGTTACACTTCTAGGATGAAAATGCAACATATTCCTTGGAATATAAACTGTGATTCGAGTAGGACAATAGTTTTGGCCTTATTCCTAAAACCTGAATTTTATATATATAAAAAAATACATTTTATATATATAGTAAAGGGAAGCGGGGAGAAGAAAGAAACGGGGTGTTTCTGCTGTTCAGCATCAGCTTTATTTTAGAGAGATTTAAGAGCTAACCAGGCAGCAGGGGGGGAAAAAAAAACCACCATGCGTTCATCCATGAGATGTCCTGCTAATTCACTTCCCCTCATTGACTTTGTAGCAAATGTGTTACTGATATCTCTTCCCAAATACTGATAAATTATACTGGTGTGTGATTTAGCTATTGCTAGTATATTCAGTTGTGAAAACAAATAGAGGGAGGGAAAGAGAGGAAAAAAGTAAACCAGAAATGTGAGGAAGGGCCCTGCTGAGTAGCTGGGCAGCGTTTGCCCCGGAAAGAAGCCCAGGAATGAGGAGTCGCCGAGAGCGGAGGTGGCCCAAAGTGCGTAACAGGCAAGTTATCGCCTTCAATCAGCGTTTCAAGGGCAAAATGAGGCAGAACGCCTCGCTCAGTTCAGTTCTGCAAGCCCAATTCAAGTTAATCTGAGGCTTTAACGTACAGATCCTCAAATCACGCTCAAAACAATCCATTATCCTTTGCAGTGGGTGCCCTCCTCCCTTCCCCTCCCTTTTATGAGCCGCTTTACAACCACTCAGCCCAGAGGTCACCTTTCCCGCCGTCACCTCATCTCACAAACGAACAAATTGCTTTAGAAAAGAGCAGGGTTGCATTTGAATTCCCCCTTGACCCGCGCTCACGTGCCCGGCTGGGTGCTGGGGCCGCCCGGGCTCCGCGGGCCCACCCTCGCCCGCCGACGTCGGTGCTTCCTGCGCCGCGGCGGGGCCTCGTGACAGAGAGCCAGGGGCGTTGTACGATGGAGCCGGGGTGAAGCACGGGCTGCTCGCGTGGTAAAGCAGGAAGCTTGTTAGATGTGACAGGGTCTGCTACAAATGCTCTTTTATTTGCACGTGTATGACAAAGTCTGAGGCTGCCCTCAGGGCAGCAGCTGAATGACCCCGCCATCACCAGGCATCGCTCTGCTGGACAAAGCCCTGTGTGCCCATCACCAGGGCTTGGGGCTGCTCACCCCTCAATACAGGGCTGGGGGGCAGGTACCACGCACCAGGAGAAAGGTCCAGCCCCTTCTCGTGCTGAGGCTCGGTTCAGGCAGCTTTAGCTCCTCAGCAGCTCTCTGGAAACATTTTACCCAGGGATTTTGCACTTGCTCATGCACGGAGACGGGAATTCAGTTGCCGTTGCCCGTGCGGCGGGGCAGGGATGCTGTGAAGGCAGGGACATGTTTGCACATCCCAGGCAAAGCCCTAACGCCGGCCACCGCGTGGGTCCCAGCCCAGGTCCAGCCGGCTGCCGGTCTGGTTACAAAAGCTATCGCTGATTTGCCTTGGAGAGTTACTGTCTGATTTGCACCATATTAAGTCACCTAGAAGAAAAAAGATCTTCCTTTTGACATTGCTCTTGCTATTCTGGCAATCGGGTTATTACCACTGAAGTAGGTTCCTTGCAATTATTTAATGAGGCCAAACGGGGCATAAAGGCGATGCCGCCCAGGTCCCGGCAGTCGATGACAGCGTGTAGAGGCTACTGAGCTCCTTATGGAACGGAACGAACAGGCCCCCCTCAACCTGCCTCAGGTACTTATATGCAAGTATCTTTTCCTCTAAGGCTAATGCCAAATCATTTCTTCTTCTAAGAGTTTTAATTATTTTCAACACTAAATTTTTTTACTCTCCCTTCTCCCCCATCAAATCTCTTTCCCAACCCCTTCTGTCTTTTCACAGCCATTTTTCCTCATCCCCCGCCGTGTCTTTCCAAAGGCCAAGGGCTGCTCTCAGGTTGAGTGATCTGCATCACCACCAGCAGCGTTAGCATAACTCCAGGGAACTGAGGTCCTCATTAATTAACTCGTACCCCTCTGCTCGCTCAGCAGAGAGCAGCCCATCAGCAGTCCTGCTGATATCGTCTCTTCTAAACCAGCTCAGGGCAGTAAAGGGGTGGGGGTTAGAAACCCCACAGCCCATGTTTCCAGCTACTTTGTGCAAGTAGGGTCTGATTTGCTGTTATGGTCCTTACAAATGGGGCAAACAGCTCTTTGCGCAGGAATAAATGGCTCAGCCACGAGGCAGCAAAGGACGAGCAATATTAACTACTCCTGATTTCCACCGATGTGCAAGAAGCAGCGAGGGTCTTAGAGCTGGGCGAACGCGTGAGCAGAGTCTCTGCATTTCACCTGTTTCCCCACAGCTGATGACCTTTTTCTGTAAAGATTGGCATAACCATAATTATTAACTGCTGGAAAAGGCATTAGCTATTGCGGTGGATCTCTGCGTTTCAGCGAGGTGTCATGGCATGCAGGCAAATGTGCCGGTTACAGATTCAGATACATGGAAAACTTTTGAACTAGTCCCGGCAGATGAATTGCTGTTTGCATTGGACTGGATTGAAGCAACTATGGGACAAAACAAACAGTATATGCAAGCAACAGGACGCCACGCTTTTTCTATCTTGAAGCCTGGAGAGACACTTAATTCCTGCTTAAGCCAGACCCTGACGGCTCTTCGGCAGTGTACTTTGAAGATAAGAGCAGATAGTACCTCAGATAATCCAAAAGTAAGCTGAAAGTTCTAAATAAAAATTAAACTGGGACTTGAACAAACAAAAAAAAAAGTCTAAAAAATAATCTTGCCCTTTTCTTGGATGATCTGAAACAACCTAGAGGAAAAATAATACCATGGAGAAGCTCAGTGTCAGGCACTGCGAGGATGTGCTCACGGTTTGGCAATACCCCACATTTTTCTTTCCTTGCTATAAATGAGTTGGCAAGAGCTGTAATCTGAGAGCAAAGCCTTTGCTTCACACCTAACCAGGACAGAGTTCATGCGGGAATGCTTTCCAACAGAATGGGAAAAAAACCCACCAGGTTACAACAGATGACAACTATTTCTCCAAGAAGCCTCTGGTTTGGCTAAGCACAAATTACAAGACCTGAGAGGTGACTGAGGGGAGATGCTGGAGCAGGGAGGGAGGACTGCAACCAGAAATTAAACTGTCAGCTCAACAAAACACGCCAGGCGATACCAGTAGCATCTCTGCGGCTGTGAATGCGTGGGTGGCTGGCCCTGCACGTGGGGTTCCCTCCTCTCCCCCTCCTCAAGGTCTGCAGGCCACCCTCTCGCCCACCTGGGACGGGAAGGAGCTCTGGCTGGGAGAAAGCCCGAGGAGCCAGCTGTTACTGGGCCCTCGTTGGAGCACGAGCAGAGTCAACAGCTCTCAGAAAAGCACCGTTGCGTTAAACGGTGTGTTTCTGTTTCAGTGTGAAAGGCAGCCCCAGCTGGGAAGCTCTCAGCTGAGATCCCTGCTGGTGCCGAAATCCCTGCCCGCGCATGAACGCCGCGGCGTCTGGAAGCGGGAGCGGGGCGAGGACCAGCCTGGCCGGGCACGACCTGCTGCTGCAGCTCCAGCATGACACAGCTCACAGCGGTGCAGAAAACCACCCAAAGGGGTACAGCGGATCAGACCGGACAGCCGGTACGCGTACCAACACATCGCCTTTAGCGAGTCCATTTTCAAGGTCACCAGCATCGTGTTCAGACGCAGCACAAGCTGGCCCGGGACGGCACTCTCGATATTAAAAGGAAACAATCCATTAAATGTGCCTCTTGATGTCCTCCCATCCTTGCTGGTGATCTGAGCCCACCTCTGCCAGCCCAGGGAATTAGTCATCGCAGTGGCGTAATGCGACCTGCAAATCGTCAGGGGGGACGGCAGATACCTGCAAGCCTGCAATTTGCTAGCCATCAAATAGATGTGGATGGCTTGGCAGATCCCAAATTACAGTGCAAGTAGGAACTGAAGGTTTTACAGGAGAAATTATTATTGTCAGGGTTTTATGGAGAAAATAACCCCGTAGAATATATTTTAAGGTAGTAGTTTAGACAGGAGCATGATAACATCATAAACCATGAGGAAAACTTGAGGCATTTAAAAACATCAGAGAAAAAACGAGGGTGAATTACTACTGTCTCGCCTTTCCTAGTTATTTGTTGTCTTAAGTGATATGTGTGTGCCTGTGCATGCATTTGTAAATATATTTCTTTAATTCTTTTTTGATAGATTTTACAAATGGAAGAGCTCATAGTGTTGCCGTATTAAACAATTAAAAAAAAAAAAACAACTGTGAGTGTTTACAAGCCAGAGAGTACAGGTAAGTAACCGCATGGCTACAGAAGATGAAGGATGCTACCACACAGCAGCCCATCCATCTGACTGCAGCCACCAGGGCCAGCAAAATTCCCTTTGGAAACCTCCCACCCCTCCGCCCTTGTGTTTCAGAAGCCACCAGAGCCCTGCCAGAGCAGGCACGCACCCCCGTAAGTAGGCTTGATTTGTTTTGGGATCTTCTCAGTGGTCCTTTATGCATCAAAACACACAAAAGCTGCATCAGTGCAGCCTGAAGAGTGAGGCGCGGGTGCCTGGGTATGGCTAAGGGCGTGCAGGGAGGATGCACCAGCGTGGTGGCCTTCTGCTGCCTCGGTGGAGCAACCAAAGTCCTCAGGGATGTACGGAGGAGCAGTTTGAAGTTCACCTTAAGTTGCAGTGCCCGGTGTCAGCCCACACAGGGATGGACCTTTGCTCTAACACAGCACTGCCCATGTCTCCTGCTTGGATCAGCTTTCCTAGGAAGTGGGAGAGGCAGACGGCACTAGCCACGGCTGTAAAACGTTCCACAGGCACTTCAGCATGGAGGCAGTCACGTGCTTACAGAGCTGGCGGGGGCTAAACTCCATATGTCTTCTATTTATCATAACTGAATGTCATTAAGAAGTGTCCTCCAGCCAAGCTGGGAAGGGAACTAAAACGTCAGTATTTCCTCAGCCTCGTTAACCAGACACTGATGCTGCATCAAGGACTTCTGAAGGAAAGCAGGAGGTGTAACTGCACAGAGAAAGGCAATGGGAACCACCTCATCTTTCTGAGGTGGGAGGTGGAGGAAGAGCTTATTTTGGGAGCTGCACAAGTGGGTTCATGGGCCTGGTTTGAGCTCTTTCTGACTGGTTTGTGGGGGGCTGATCGTTCCTGTTAAGGTCCATGTTAAGGTCCATGGGGTCACCCTTCCTCCACACATACCAATTTCAAGCAAGCAGAGCTGCCCGTTTGGCGTTACCTAACACAGGTGGAAAAAGGTCCCTGTGGGACTGTCAGCATCCCGGCAGGCTCTGTCCCAGGAACATCACGGTAATGCTGTGTTTTTCACAGACCTTAGGAGCCATTAATTAACCCTTGTCAGGGAGCATCCAGGACAGCTTTTCCTGCACTGCATTCCAGGCTCAGTTCAAAGCTCGTTCGAACTTAACAGAAAAGCTCCCACAGGCTCTAACAGACTTGGGAATAAGGACCTAAAAACTTGGATTTTCCATCTTTCCCTTCATTTTCTAAACGTGCTTAACAACCAAGGGCAGGACAGTTTTCATCGGTGCTATAGCTTTGCTGTGAGACCGGGCGTCCCCGCACACACCCGCACGTGCGGGTTATCCCCAGGCACCGCGTGGCCCCCGGCCGCCCTGTGCTGGCTCCCGCAGCCAGCTCCTGGGATCCCCGACTGCTTCAGGTCCCAAGAGGGAAGAACACGAGAAGGTGCCCTCCTGCTCGCAGATGGAGAACTCTGCCCTGTAAGACATCTGCCTGTAGAGTCAAACCTCCGAGTCTTTCACTTGGCTCAGACTAGAACAAACTGCAGGCCAGACCCAATTTAAGCTAAGTGCCGAAGGATAAATACCTGAAAGTGAAAGTTACCTTTCAGTGAGAGAGCGGGGTGGGAAGGTGCCCACACAGCTATTTATCCCCAGCGTGACGCAATGCAGTCTGCACTTTGCCAAAAAAAATCACAATGTATGTACGTCAGAAAGGGTTCAGTCATGTAGGGAAGGTAACATCACACTTAAATCTTGTCGTCTTTTTTTCCTTTAATCTGCTCTAGGTGTGTCTACAGAGGCCCGAGGTTTAGGAGACTCTCAACAGAGGCAAAATCACCAGCGCACGACTGACTCCCCTCAACAGCCCACGTGCCCGCCGGGTGCTGTGCCCGCTGCCCGGGGAACTCAGCCCTGCAAGGTACGGTCCCCAAGGCACCAAATCCCCAGCAGGGTTAAGAATCTAGTTTTCCTCAGCCCCCATTCAAACCCTTGCTCCTCTGCTTTCTGCAAACACAGATCAGGTCACACTCCTCCTCCTCCTCCTCCTCCTCCTCCTCCTCCTCCTCCTCCTCCTCCTCTCTCAATCCCGGGTGCAGCCCTTCGCCCAGCGCTTGCAGAGATACTTGCTTTCCTAATAAAAAAACCCTAAACTATGGAAAATGATGCACATGAACTACGCAGGTTTTCACTACAATTATTTTCACTAAAATACTATGTCAAAAGTATCACAGAGCTGTCCAAGGTCTATTGGAGAGGTACAGAAATTAGAAATGGAAACGGCCTGTTCAATGACAGGGCCAAGAAAAAGACTTATGAGCTCAGCTCCCTGCTCTGCACACTGGCATATCACCAAAAGCTTGTGCCTGATAAAAGAAGACATGAATGAATGTCTAAAACATATTTAAGCAACTTTCTAGGAAGGGTTTTCTCTCTTTTTCAAAAATATGATTAGGATTCACTACTGTTTTGAGAACCTAGTCCAACATTTTCTCTGCAAACCACTAACCAAGCGGGAAGCTGACGAATGGAAGTGTCTGGTTGACACAGAGAGAGGCAAAGTGATTTCACCCTTCACTGAACTCTTGCAGCTTTCCAAGGTTTCTCTCTCAAAGCCCAGCTTTGTAACTTCTGCTGGAAGTTTTGAATTGCAAAATCCTGCTTCTCAGTGCAGGATACGGGGACAAAGCGGAGCTGGGCATCTCCCAAGGATGTGAAGAGCTGTCCCTTTCGCACTCAGAAGTGAAGAAGCCCAGCTAGCACGTTGGGCTGGCTGTGGCATGTTACATGTAAATAAATACAGCACAGCTGGTTGCAAAGACAGTGTAAGAGCAGGCGTTTCTAGGTGTGAGGGCAAAACAGTTTCTCCCCAGTGAACAGATTTCTAGGTGGTGTAAACCAGCCTGGTGCTGATTTCAGTGGGGTGATGCTGATTTCTATCATTTAAAGATCTGTCTTGGACTATTTAGAAAGTGAATCTCTGTCAGAGCAACTCCCAGGGCATCTTCATGGCGCAACACACCCTTCCCCAGCAAACTGTCAGCCAGCAGCATGAGTTATTTCAATGGCTGCATCTCTTCAGACAAAGCCTCACCATCTGCTCTACCCTCTAATTACAAATGCAGAAAACATAATTCACAATCAAATCACATAAAAAAGGAAAGGAAATGAGCAATTAAAATGCACATTCTGCCAGGCAAATCAACCTTCCTTTCCCAGCCACGCTGTACCCACTACTGCTCTTGCCTGTTACCGACAGGGTCAGAATTTGGTCCAGACCACTGGAGACTTCAGTCCTGCTGGAGTCCAGCAGTCTCCCAGGCTTGGTCTTCTCATCTACCAGGGACTCTCTTCAGCTCTAGCCTACTGCTGCAGTTACTGGTGACTTGCTAACCCTTGGGATTGTTTTTTCTGAGGGAGCAATTTACCTTTCCAATGTGCAGACATATCTTTGTTATTTCCCATTCTCTGTCTCTCTTCTGGGGTCCTCCTGGCTCATGAGTCAACAAAAACTTGAGTGTTTCGGGGGAATAAGCAGGGATTGATGGCGGTGCATTTGCCAGCAAACACCCCGGGCTGAATTCATCTTTGGTGCAACGTCGCTGCACTTAGTGAAGTTATCATCCACTCCGAAACGCTCACACTGAAATGTGCATTAACATTCAGGCATCATTTATACTCTATAAGTAATTCAAGCCTACAGAGGCAAGTTCCTGCGTGTTCAAAATTCAAAGTCTCCTTCTCTAACATCAGCCAGTTTGGAAGGGCTGAAATCCAGCTCCAAGGCTGGAGTGAAGGGGGGTCCTTGGGGAGGGATGCTCTGCTGGGGAGAAGCATTTGACCGTTGTGCCTTACCCCCACGTACCTGACCCGTGAGCCTGGAGGACAGACAGCTCTGTCAGTCAGTCCATCCATCACTGATGCAAGGGCTTTTAGGAGCAGCCTGACTGCCCATCCGGTCCATCCCAGAGGATCAGGGTCAGCGCTCTGCAGTGGTCCAGAGCAGGGGGGAAAAGCTCCGCTCTGTTAATTGAAAGGAAAATGTCACTCAGGGGATTCAAAGCTCTGCATCTGACGTGTCTACAGAGCCTTGTCTCGTGGCACATACTCCCACTCCTGCCTGGGTGGAGAAAAACCCTTTTGTAAGCCAGCACTGCGGTCTCATCTTCCTTCCCTCCCATCCCTGCTCAAAGCTTGCAAAAGGCTCGCTCTCTCTTTTTGGCAACGCTCAGGTTTCCCTGATGGGATCAAGGAACACAGGGCGGACGGTCCCCGCTGTCCCCTCACTGTATAGCTGCTATATGGCACGGCCATGGGAGGGGAAAGGCATCGGGCTTAGCACTAGCCCCGCTGGCAGACGGCAGAGCCCCGCGCTGTGCTGTGGCACTCTGCCGTTGCAGGGGCATCATCGGGACTCATCCTGTAGAGCAAAACTCAGCAACAAGTGGGCTGCCATGGACCCAGGCTGAGGGGGGACCTTGGCTGGATCATGCTGCTAAATAATTTCTAATTTTCCTTTTAAAAACCTGCTCCAGTAATCTTCCTCCCCTGCTTACCTTCAAAGCTGCTCCACGAGATCCTCATTGGCAAGGAGAGCACGAGGCTCTGATATTATTTTGGAAATGTTTCAGGGCTTTACAATAGTTTTACAATATCTTGCAGCAAAGTGGCAGATGGGATTCTGGACTAATCAATACAGTAAGCAGAGCCAAGTGTCGGATCACTGATCTGAGCTGAAAAAATAAATAGTAAATCAAAATTATACGAAAGTACCATCAGCTCTGTAAAGCCAGAAGACCTGTAACTTGTTCTGCGAGCAATTCAGTTCCCAGATTTGCAAGCCCGGAGGCATTTCTCATCCTGCACCAGCTGCTGAGCCCGAGGAGGAATCCAGTTGCTGCTGCAGGTGACCACAACCACAGCTCCTCGTAAGCTGCTCAGCGTAAGGCTGAGCACAGGGCTCGGGCAGCTCGCCCCAGCGCTGTCTTCACCCTCCCTGGCCCAACTCTGCTCTTCTTCATGAACTAAAACCATGTGATGTTAGACGAGCAGTGCTGATGCAAGCAGCAGGGTCCCCGCAGCTGACTGGTGCATCACGGCAAAGGCAAAGGCATCCTCCCGCGGGAAGCGGCGTTTGCCATCAGACCTGCAGCGGGCTTCTCCGGCAATTAGCAAACGGGGCTGAGACGATTCACAGCTCTCAAGTGCCGTCAGAGCCATGACAAGGCCTCGGCCAAAAGCCAAGGGTCACATCATCGTTGCTGGTGGATGGGAACCGGTGGCCAGGAGGCTGATTGGGCCATTAGGCAGCTTGCCACTAAGGGACGGGTGGCCAGCTGCCCAGCTGTAAAACCCGTGACACGCGGTGCCATGTGCCAGAGACGAGGAAAAGGGGAGTTCCGGCCACTCAGAAAGTGCAGGGGCACCCGTGACCCCCCCTTCCCTCTCCTTTACAGCCACAATCTTAATTCAGGACCTGCAGGGATACCATGCTGAATCAGGGAAACCAAAGAGCTCCTGGCAGGGGAGAGGGATCTGTCCTTCCCATTTTCTTAACAGCCCCTGTGCCCAGGGATGAGCCCATACCCATCACCTATTATTGCACAAGTCTTTTTTTTTTTTTTTAAATATTTGCAGATTATAAAAGCCAAAGAAAAGACATGCAACAAGTTATATGTTCAAAGGAGATCTTTTTAAGTGCCAAACTGCAGCTGAACTGTAGTTATGATTATTATACAGAAACAGACATAAAACTATAATGTGGATCAACACATTTTATCACAGTCATTCAACAAAATACTAAGTCCATGCAGCTTAGCTATTACCTTTCTACAGCTCTGAAAGATTTACCATAGTTTCAGCTTAATCTGGAATTTTATTGTGTAGTTATTTTAATCTTACTTTATTTTATCACTGCTTGGAGCCCTATTATCAAACTAACATCATGTTTAGATATAGCAGTGATGGATAGTGTTAGAAACAGCTAAAACAGAAACAGAATCCAGCTCTGTTTTGCTATACACAGTAGAAAACCATCAAGACATGATGCATTATGGAGTGATAAAGGGGTAGTTCTGACTGGGTGGCTGGGATCAGTGTTTACTTGGATGTTCCCCTCTCCTCGTTATTTATCTGCATGAGCATCTCTCACTCATCATCAGATTGGAAGCCAGAAGAGACCATGAGACTATCTTTCCTGAGCCCATGGCTGAATATCAGGCACTAGCCTGATTTTTCACCTGCTCCTACACCCGTTTAGCCGAGGTAAAGCACGTGTTCAGCAGAAAGACAAACCCGCACCAGAAGACCCTTCTCCCCTCATTTTCTCCATAACATTGAAGTAGGGCTGGGACTCTTCGATTGCAGCCAGTGACTCCTGCCAATCGTCATGAGAACGTGACTTTCACAAAAGATACAACATTAACCATACCCCGGGCTCAGAGCTGACCACGTAGGCAGGGTCCCAGCACGCCAAAACCAGCCCTGTCCTCTGGGGACAGGAGAGCTGGCCGCGCACACCCTCCCTGCCAGCAAGCAGAGCCTCTCCCGCAGGTTTCCTGCACTGCGACCCGGTTGCACCGAGTGCTTGGTCTTGCCACGTGGTTTTTGGAGATGGAATTGCTGCTTAGGCTGAGGGGATCTCTGAGACCAAGCCTGGCACTGGGGCTGCGGTCTTTGCCCCGCTGGTATTTTGCTCAGATATCCTCTGGTGGGTGCTTTGCCACCCCGGTTCCTCAGCAAGGAATTCAGGGGAGCATTACAGACAGACAAGTGCTCTAAAGCACAAATTTATATCTCACCTGCCAAGACATTTAAAGCACATTTAAGTGCTATCCTGAATCAGAATCTTTTCCTAAATTGGGACTAAAACTTTTTAGGACATGCTTTAAAAACATAAGGACAAAATGCCACACGTGGCTACTTCGGGAAGAACCAGGAGAAGGCTGCTCACGCAGCAGAGCGATGCAGCAGCGGCAAGCAAAGCGTTCACCGACACGGGCTCGGTCATTGCAACCCGTGACACACAAGATCAAAGGAGGGTTGGAGTCTACCTTATCACAGCCTGTTGGTGCAACACTGGGAGGAGAAATCAGCACCGTTCATTCAAAGCACGATCATCTCCTTCCCCTACCTCGCAACACCTGCCGAGACCACCCCAGCAGGAGACAGGGAGGGCACCGGCCACCCAGATGTACCTCCCTGCGATCACCTTGCAGCAAAACGCAGGCCAGCACTCTGACTTTTATTTCTCCCTCCTCCCTTTTCAGCATCCTCAGTCCTGCAAAGCCATCCCCACGGCACAACCGGATCTTAAGCAGGTCCACCACAGGTCCCGCTAACCCCCACGTCGCTTCGGTTTGCCGGGGGATTTACTCTCCCAGGCGGTTACACACCTTCCACGCCGGCGCTGATGCTCCAGCCCGGGTGGGCACCGGTATTCCCAGGGGAGCTGCAGGAACCGGCGGCTGCTGTTTAATCTCGTAGCACATGGGATGTGTATTACCTGCCCTACACAGACCCAAGAGTCACGCAGGAGCCGTGCCTTGGCAGCACACGGAGCAGAGCCGGTCTGCACCGTCCTCTAGTGGCCACCGGCCCCGATTCACTGGCCCGGCCCTGGTCCCCCAGGGCAGGGGCGAGCAGGCAAAGCCCCCCGGGCAGCTCTGGGGCAGCTCTGCCTGCAGTGCCCTGACTGCAGCCCCGTCCCCCGCAGCCCTCGCTTTCTCCATCGCACTGTGCCCTCGCCGCACCGGGGTCCCCTCTTCTCCTCCGCCGTCCCCCATTCAGTTGAGCCTGGGACTGTCTCGTTGCAATAACGACTGCTGCAGCTATCACGCTAATCCTCAGCAAGGCTCTGGTTTTACCCATCGTCCCAACAGCAGAGGCGGGGAGAGCAATTGCCACTATTTCTTCCACCCTTTCCAAGGCTGAGCTCCATCCCAGCAGGCAGCCAGCCCCGCAGAACAGGAACGGGGTGCTCAGATCTGGGGGGAACCTGATGGGAAAGGCCACTGTGGTGGCAATGCAGGTCCTGGGCCAGTCCTGAGCGTGCTGCTCCGGTCTTTGCGACCTGCGAACCTAACAACATCTGAAGTTACTGCCCACCACAGCTCTGTCACCTCCTCGCCAGCTTCAGCTTCTAGGACAAATAACCCAGCAGCGTCATCCTACACCAGCAAGTTTGGGAAGAGCCAGTTCCCCTTCATACATCAGACGTCCACTGAGACCAAATGACCTCACCGGTCTCCACGTTGAAATGGTGGGACACTAAAGTGATGTTACAAACAGAGTCCACGTATCTTTCTGATCCCTGTCTTTTAGTTTCAAACCAGAGCTTTTTTAATGTTTTTCTCCAGGATGGCACAAACTGCCAGCTTCTAAAAGCAGAGACTTTTCCACAGTCCCGTAACAAGAAGGTAAGAGACCAGCAGCAGATGAAACTCCCGAATAGCAATCGCCTGCTGCCCAACTGGGTACAGAACGTCCAGGGCAGCACTTCCCTCCAAGCAAGGCGATGAGCATGCGGGAGGGCAGCTGGGAGAAACGCTGCTCCCCAGGGCCTGGGTGCTGCAGAGGACCGCACAGGATGGCTCCCAGCTTCGCTGGCCGGTGGGACGCAGCCTGGCAGGTTCCACATCAGCAACTCAGACTACCAGGACCAAAGCCCCCAGGCAAAATTTGCCAGTGACAGCAACAGCCCCAGGAAAGTGATGGGGGGCTCCAGCCTTCCACTCCTGGGCACAGAGAATGGGGAGGACTTTTGCTGGGAAAATAATCTCTACTGCCAAGTATGAAATAAAAAGAAAGTTTGAAGTAAATCAGGCCATAAATCTCTTGATAAACTGAAAGAGAATAAAAGCTCCCATCAATATTTACGCTCAGCTCCTCAAAGATAACAGGAGTTCATTTACTCGATACCTTTGAAAAACGAAGCCTTCAGGCAGACATGGTCCAAAGGAAATATTTCAGGCAGGCAGGATGCTTCAGGAGCCATCTTAACAAGGAAAAGCTCCACAGGAGAGGAGCGTATCTCTGGAAGGAGCCACACGCTATGGCTTTAGACATGACGCACCGAGCGCAGGAAGCCAAGCCCTGGGACAGGACGCAGAAGTGGATCTGTTCCAGCTCCCCTGGGCTCCACCGAGGCTTGGAGCCATCCCACGGAGCGCGTGAGGCTGGTGAGTGGTCAGACAGCCTTCGGGCACGTATCAGACAAGATCACTGCATGCTGGCCCACAGAAACGAGCACACAGCTAATTAGAGCCGCTCCGCTGGGCGCCACAGCAGAACCCCGTGGCACACGCTGGGTGACCAGCAGCAGCAGCGACGATCGCTGCAGACATCCCCGCTGCCGGCCCACAGCCCCCAGGGCTGGCACGGTGGTGGGACTTCACTTACCACCTGCATCCCTCGCCCTGGCCTCCTCCTGCAAGTCTACCTGTGTGACACAGCAGCAAATTTCACCTACGGCTTCTCTCAAGGCTCACTCAGCTCCAGGAGCCGTTGCCCAGGTTGCAGGAGGCCCTTACCTGGGCAGAGCCGCACACCCGGCAGAGAGACTCGTCTCTTCATCAGCAGATGAGGCTGAAGGCCTTCCACTTGGGAACTGAAGTTCTTAGTCATCACGCCTCTGTTTCCAATACCACAGCCTCTGGTATCTCCTGTCTCCAGCTGAGATAACTAAAATGTAAATCCTCACTCTCCCAATCTGCAGGAAACTGATGTAG
This sequence comes from Pelecanoides urinatrix, assembly GCA_013400755.1. Classification (NCBI taxonomy): domain Eukaryota; kingdom Metazoa; phylum Chordata; class Aves; order Procellariiformes; family Procellariidae; genus Pelecanoides; species Pelecanoides urinatrix. Next base: position 12,893 of record VZTQ01012411.1, on the reverse strand, counting down.
GCGAAAGGGATGCGATGATTCATTCACTTCATATCTCAGAGCCCAACACTCCTTCCCCAAGAGCAGCACAAGAATGCACCTTGCCACCTACCTAAATATTTGATAAAAGTTAAATAAATACAACCACCTGTGATTGATGCTTCTCCTCACATAAGCACTCTGGCCACAATCTGGATAATGCATAGAATTATTAAATCATCAATTATCTTTAGCGCAAGCGGAGCTACCTTAGCAGGACTGCAGTCTGCTCATTTTGATAAGGTTCGCTCTGTTCGTTTATCAACAAAATGGGGATACCAGCAGGCCAGGGAGTCTGCAGGTTTTAACTCTGTTAGGACAGAGTTGACATTCACATCCTCCGTGCCTGCGCCATCAACCAGAGCACCCCGGCTGTCCTGGTTGTTGGGGTTTATTCCTGAGGAAGAGGAAGGTTGGCACTACAGCCCACGTGGTCATTGCTGGCAGATATCCTCCAGCAGTGGTTCCCTGGTCCCAGCAGTGTGCTTATGCTGACCGACAGTGCTCCAGGTGCCCAAGCAAAGCGGCCAGAGAGCGCAGGCTTGCTGCCGAGCGGGTGATGTTCCCAAACAGCTCAAGTTCTGCTCCTCTCATCTGCATGCAGGATGGTGGCTTAGAAGATTACAGGAGACCAAGGCAGTTCTCTCTGAAGCTGGCCATACGCTAACCCAGCTGCAGGTGCCTTCCACCAGCTCTGAAGAGAATTTTCCCTCTGTTTTTATCTCTTTTGGCTCTACCCACGTGCTCCAGCTCTCTCTTCTTAGAGATGCAAGCATGGCCCAGGGACAGGGCTAAAAAACTGCAGAAAAGCAATTCTTTTTATTAACAGACCTAAAATTTCCTTCATAAACTACACTAAGATAGACTCTTGGCTTATTAATAGCAGCAAATCTCCAATTCCAATAGACTTCAGTGAATGAATATTGATTATGATAGTGCTGGAGAAGGCTGCTGTCAGTCAAACTGAGATCCTGTAGCCCTCTTTGTCTGACCAGGGCTGTAAACTACCCCACAGCTCATTTGTTTTTCAAAACTAGGTAGTGGAAAACACAGGGCTTATGACTGCACTGCAGCTTCCACTGTCCCAGGGCTGGGAAACCACCTTAATGCTAATAGCAGCTGCTCAGCGGGGCTAGGCATTTCTTACTGGGTTTTTTAAGCACTTGGGAGCTTGTGGATCTGGCCCCTTTGGAGCCAAGACAGGATTTATCAACTCACTCGGTGTCCAGCTCCTGTGCGCTGCGAGGAGCGTACACGCAGTTCAGGGGAGCGGAGGTGGAGATGGTTAAGACGACAGGCAGGGGATGCCGATTAGGCAGGTCCTAACACCCACTTGAGGTACCTGAACGTATGGTGTGAAAAGCGAGTTATTCTACACACAGAAGCCCGATTCCTTGGAGGACCACTGCCAGCCTGCAACCAAGCGTACTTACGTGCCACTGTGCTGGAAGAGGACAGGCACCGACTCTGCCCCAGAGCAGAGCCCGCTACTTGGGGCAAGCCTGCCCCAGGCCTCCGGCTGGCATTGGCACTTCTCCATCTATTTTTGGATGTAAATGTATACTTTCCTCTATCCCTCAATGAATATCTTAAAAGTAAAATTCTAAGCTGATTAACACAAACACCATGGTCACCTGGACCTTTGACTCACAAGACAGATCTCATCGAGCTCTCTTACCTTCAGGCTAGGATGACTTTGAATGGCCTTTAAATGAATGAAAGCTCAGGAAAATCAACCAAGGGCAGTGCAGTGCAACACAGAGAGACCTTATCACTATCCTCTGGTGATATGAGGCAGTGATGGGTGAGGGACTACGTCAATGTTTTCATAAAACTATCTTTTATGCTTACTGAAATAACCTGACAACAAGTCCCAGATCAGCCCTCTCCTCCCTCCCCACATCTGATAAAAATCGAATAACAACAGGAGTGACTTATGCGCTCTCTGCCTGGCACTTCAATCTGGCCTTCCAGTTAAGGCACACCATGATTAAAGCATCTATAATCTGCAGTCTGTGGAGACCTGTAGAGCAGTAGCAGCAGCGGGTGTGCAGCCTGATAAGGGTTGTTCACTCAGTGCAGATGAAACTTTTAATAATTTTAACTGCTGATTTTTTTCCTGATGCCTCCTATTGAGGGGAGGGGGAGTGCAAGTTTACAGATGAAAGCTTGATGAAAGACCAGGTGGAATGTTTTTCCAAGGACAGGCTATCTCCAGCTAAGAGCTAGTTTTAAACACGTTGCTTAGGCAAATGCAGCATCAGAGACGGGGGATGAAGTCTCTGGACTTCAAGGCTTGTCTAAGGTGGACCCAGGCTTTAAGCTGTAAGTTCCTCTGAGCTGTCTGTGGTTTGTCTTGTCTGCACCAAGCACAGTGGGGCTGTGCCTGGGAAGGCCAGGCATCACCACAAAATAGTTAAGTCACACCAGGGCAGCTGCACATACTTTAAGTAAAGTGCTAAGAGCATTTCCAGCTCAGCACTGAAATAGGCCAAGGGATCTGAAAACACACCGTGCCAGCCTAACTCTCCGTCTCGATGTCGGTGGGAGCTGCAATGGTCAGCACTCAGGGCACTGGGAATGCACTTGAAAAAATAAATTGCATCGTGCTCCAGTCACCACTAATTGCAGTACAGTACTGGTGAAACACTGAAGATGCCGGTGCCCTCACAGTCTTCCTCCTGGGAAAAGGCAAACCCCCCATTTCCAGTAGCATCCCTTTTCCAAGTGTATTGATAATATTTTAGGCTGTGGCCATTCGGTCTCAGAGGTACAAGGCTCTGCCCACAAGGCGGCAGCAGGCCATATCAGAAGGCAGAAGCTGCTGCTCTCCTCTGCTCCCCACCAACTCAACCTGCCCCCCATGTGTAGGCCATCCTTGCTTGGCGCCAGGAGACCCCAGAACGACAGACAGGCACACAGCTTACGCAGCCCTGCAGACGCCTTGTTGACAGAAAGACTCTGCTTACCCTCTGTCCAGGTATAAGAACCCAACCAAACTCCCTCATTTTCAACACCACGAGACCTGGACTTGCCCCATGCCCAAATGGTTTAATATTTGTGCATTAAAAAAAGAATCCTAACACTCCTGGAGTGTCAATATTATGAAAGAGATGAATGACATTGCCCATCAGTGATTTCAGACAGATGTAACTGGGCCAACGTGAGTAAAACAAAAAGATGCAGAGAAAGGTATTCAATATATATATTCATTCATTTCAATATTCAATGTATTCATTCATCTGAAAGATGACACACATACTTCTTTCAAAGGTAGCTATGTGGTCCTCATTACTATAGCATCCGAGCACTTCAAAATGTTTACCAACACATATATACAATGTACATACGATATAGGGAAATACATTTTAGAGCTGAAACACAAAGCTTGGGTGAACCTGAACAGAGGTCTCTCAAGTTGTAAGTTATCATCTCAGCCATCCTGCCTTCCTACCACAGATAACAGAAGTAAAAGAAAAAAGAAAAGCAGGCTGGGCAGGGAGGAGACAAGATTGCATTTTCACCAGAGAAAACAGAGACTGAGACGTCTTTTTTTTTTTTTTTTTTTAAGAAAAAAAAAATTTGAATCCTGAAAAACACCCCACCTGAATTCAAAAGCATCAGGAAAAAAGAAGAGGTAGAGCTCTATACTCTGAGCTCTTGTACATTCTTTGGAAAGCATGAAGAAAACTGGATGAAGAAAACATAACACTCTGTGTCTCTAAGACAGCTGCAGTTTTCCTTGACTTAAACTCACTCAGGACTTTTTTCGTAATCATTTTCAACAACTTATTGTCTCATTAGATTTTAATTAGACGTCTTTTTTTTTTTTTCATATTTTGTGGAGAAGAAAAATACAGTCAAAAAAATAGAGGTCAAGAAACCTTATTTCTGGCAGACAAGTCTGTTTATTTGTGTTCTAAATGAGCAGTTGATCTCAAACTTAAAACCTTGGGGCGGGAAGAAAAACCCTACCAGAAGGAATTTCTGCATGACTTCTGGAACTATATGAAAAAAAACCAAATTAACAAAACCACCTAGTATTAGTGGACTAGTCAAAACTTGATTAGCACCTGGATACACACTGGCCAGAGCTCCTACAACGCTTGCAGGCTGCAAGCAAAGCTACATTAAGCTGCTTATCATTCTGAAGCAAATATCAAGGATTAGACATAACTCCCACTGCACACCAGTTGGCCTCCCTAGCTACCGCAGTCACCAGGATTATGCTCATTTCCAAAGCTCATGAGCATTTTGAGTTAAGCAACCTTACAGCATGAGATGGATGTACATGAAGGAACATCAGCAACACTTCATAGATGGAATTACTGAGCATCAGCTATGAGTTGTTTTTGACAAACCTGAGCTTTCAATGCCTCAAATGTGAGTGTTAGACGAGTACATAGAGACTAAACATCCCTCTGAAGACACGAGTTCAAAAGTGTATATAAAAAATATAATTAGACTATCCTCAGCTATGTACTGAAGTCAGTGCTACAAACAGGTTATCAGCTCTAGTATGAAAGTAACACATCCGAAAAATAAGAGTAGTCAGAGACCGCACTTCCCCTCAGTTCCTTCAAATGGCAGCAAGATGGTTTGTTGATGCAGTCACTGATCACAGGCAGCACCAGCAGCTTTGGAGAAAAGGGCCGGAATCCCAACAATGAACAAGTCCAGAAAAATTTACTCTGATGGAAAATCCCTCCTAAATATCAGGCAGCAACATGCAAGCGTGAGAAACAAGGAGCAACAGAGGAAAGTCCATCCATGGGCAGCGGCAAAGGTCACTGAAGAAGGCTGCACCCTTCTCAAGCAGTCCATCTCACATCACATGGAGATACTTCAAAGGCAGAAATGACGAGCACAACACGTGAGCTTTGTGCATGTCCCTAAGATCAGTCAGATGTGCTTTTAAGAGATCACATCAATCTAAAGTGAAGTGCTCTGCAAAAATATCATTTTTCTTCCCAAACAAACCTCGTACTTGCTCAAACTCCAGAGGCACATCAACAGCCTTTTTCTTTACTTCTTTATCAAAAAGCTACAAAGAAAAAAACAGAAGATATTGGCAAAACTCAGTACAAGCTCTTCACCGTGGCTGATACCACTGCTCACTCTAATGTTCTAAAAGATCCAGCAATAAACCTGTTATATAAAAGCCATCCCTGTCACCACTGCTGCCTCAGGCTCCATTATTTAACAGACACTTTCCCATTTTCCCTGGCTGTGGGTAACCAAAAGCCAGACTAGCTCCCTCCCCATCAGCAAGGTTGATGAACAGGACACAGCTATTGCGTCCAGGAACCAGTCTCCTTTCCTCCGGTTCCAATCATTCACAGAGGCACAGCAACGCTACCTCATAAGCTGAGAGCTCCAGGAGCCCTGATATGTCATCCTCTATTTCAGACAGTGACTGGTTCAGGACAGCAGCTGCCTTGGCCACATCTGGGTGATAATGGTTTTGTAGCGACTGCAAAAGCAAGACAAATAGGAGATGGTCTAATGAGTGCAGGGTAACACACATCCGTCTGGATTCCCACACAGCTAGCCCCTTTGTTGGTCAGATCTTCAGTGAACACCAAATTCTGGCAGAGGCAAGTTTGCTGTACTGTGCTACTAGAGAGCTTCAAGAAATCCTGATTTCAGACATCTTTGAAACCTTCTCACCTAGTTCACATCCAGCTCAAGACAGACAGACTCCTCCACAGGCCATGCCTATAATGCACAACCCAATTCTGCTACCTCCCACAGCCCTGACGCTGCGTCTGAGCTCCTGCTCTGTGGGCTTCCTGCTCGACATTCTTGTTGCTGCTTCAGCCCCTTAGACAAAACCCTTGTAGCATTTAAATGGAAAGTGATAATCCTGGCATTAAGGTTTTAAACCATCAGGAGTAATTTAACCAATTTCAACCTTCATACACCAAATGAAGGTGATGATCCAGGTGAAAGGTGAACGTTACAATCTTCTCTAGTATTTTTAAACACATTTCTACAGGATGACCTAGCTGTACCAAATTAATTTCCATCAGTGCTCAGCAAGTTCCTCTCTCCCCTCCAAAGCAAATAGCAAGCCTCCTACATTTGCAGCTATTTAGCCTGTTTCAGCTGTTAACTGCATGCTTTTCAGCTGCACAGTCAGGTGTGTGCTCACAAGTCACCTACTAATTAGCATTCACGATTTCTCCAGTGTGTGGAATCCTTTGCCTCTTATGCTGGGACAGAAAAGGATGCAGAATAAATGATCAGCCAGAAACTCATCTCATTTGCAAGACGTATGTCAGCAGGTTCTTTTAAATGGGACTGCCCACTGCCAACATGTGTCAAGGAAGTGGCAAGGGTGGAAAAAGCCCATACCAGACGCAGGTGTTCCTTCTTAGCTGACATACCTGAATCTCCCAGAGAGAGCTCTCCAAAGCCCTGCTTTTAGATGGCTCCTCCTCCTCCATAATATATGGATCTTCTGACATATCTAAGGAAATAGAGATACAGAGCTAATACCTTCTGCGTGATGTACATAACCCCAAAGGGAACACAGAGACCCAGAGCAGTGCTACAGCCAGAGTTGCCCCTTCTCAAGACATTTAAGGTCCAGGATTCCTCCTCCACAGCAATCCTGCTCTTTATGATGTCTAAAGGCATAACACAAAACTCCCCTGCCCACCTTCCCTCTTACCTTCTGGCCCATTCGGTCTGTGTACTAGCACTTTGCATGCGGGGTGTCTCCGAAAGAGATTACAGATGAAGGGAATGACCATGAGTAGAGCCTCGGGAGGAGCAGTGAGGGCCAGCCGGGAGAGGCGCTTTATAAATGCTGCCACCAGGTACGCCGGCAAGTGACTGTTGGGAAGGAGACAGAAGAAACCAGCATGTAAAAGTCCTAGCAAGTGAGCCAGCAGTCTCATCAATCCAAGCAGCATGTCAGGTTAAAGATCAGTGGGGCTCTTCAGATTTTTTGGGCTATTGAGTAAAGAGAAGCTATAAGAATCCTGGTTTCAAGCAGTGATACAGGGTCTTGTGCACGCTCTGAAACAAATTTGGGGGCATTTCCATTCAATGCATGAATAATCTCAAATCACTCTGTGATTCAATCCAGATGCATGGCACCACTCCAGGCACTCGCCGTAGCCAAGCACAGCTCTTGTACACAGGCATTCACACGGCAGTCTTTATTCAGTCATTTTATAAACTTCTGAGTGCTTGGCCAGGCAACCTTAATTATATTCTTCTAATGTCATTTTGTGAGTTTAATTAATACACAGGCCACGGTGTTAAATTCACATAATACTTCCAGGACTAAAGTAAGCAGTGCAGCTGTTAATGGAAACATAAAGCTGCTGTAATGTAAATGTGCAGGACAGTTCTCTTTTTATGGTAAAAATGCAAATTTCTAACAGCAATCAGCTCATCTAGGCACTTTCTTCAGGTCAGAAGAGCCGGGATGAAAGATGACAATTTTCAGCCACTCAGCCTTCAGCTACACCTGCAAGGCTCCACAAAGCCACCCCGCAGGACAGCATCTGCCAGATCTTGTTACTCTCTCCAAAGGACACTATGAATACAAGGGGCTTGATATTAAGTGCCTAGTGCTGAACTGTAAAGTGTTACTCTTGGTTTATTTTATAACCTATGATGGCAACTATATGACCAGCTGCTTAGCTAGTTTCTTCCCTGTGTACAATGAATCGACAGCATCAAGACAGACTGTCAAACACTTCAAATTTCAATGTTACATGTCTGCAAAAGGTCATCAATTTATCAACAGCTTAACAATCTCTAAAAAAATGTGCAAATGTTACTTTTCCATGTTCATAACGACAGAAAAATCACCACTTTCAGCCAAAGTGGAATACAGATCAAAATACATCCATAATCACTTGCAGATCAAACTCAGATAACTCACTGCATTTTTACTTTCTGAAACTAGATGGCTGTGTGGCAAATCTTCAAAAATAACACATGAAAAAATACACAACACTACAATAACACTCTTGCATTCAGTTTTCTCAACAAAAATGAATCTAATCCAGTAGGCACACTGAACACATTTTATCCAGACATGGTTCAAGAACAGTCTCTGGCCAACAGAAAATCAGGAAGAAAACATGTGAACATACGTAATAAAGATGCTACTTACGATGAAGACAAAAACAGATCAGCCAAATGGAAAAAGCGGGCTCGGTATTTCACGTGATATATAGAAGGGTCTAAAAGACTGTACAGCTTTTTGTAAAAGTCAGGATATTCCCTGTTAAAAAAAGGAAAAAGACAATATCCATTAGTGATGTACAATGGGACTACACTGTGTCTGAATGTTTCTGTGCTTTCATTATAGACTACCCCAGACCACTGCTGTGCTCTGTTTAGCTTGCTTAGGCTTCTCTCCACAGCCACACTTGAAAACAAGCTGCATTTATGGCTCTTGCAGTGCCCAGCCATTTTAAGGATGTGAAGCTACATCCATTGACCGCAAATGGTACAGGACTCAGCGAAAGGCAAACCAAGCATACGGCTTCACTATGTAATCAGATCAATGGAAACCCATCTTCAAGTGCTGAGCAACCACAGTCTGGAGAAGAGGATATTTAGGCTCAGCTGAAAAAAAGGTCAGACTATCAAAAGAGCTCAGCATCCAAACAGCTGAGCCTCTTGTGCAGAGTTTGGCTTTCTCATGGGGGAATTTTAAAACCTGAAGATGTATAGAATCCATTTCAGTTCCTTTCTATAAAGGTAAAAATGCAAAACCCCTTGTTCCTTTAAACAAGATGCTCTTTTCACTTACAGATTATGCTGATGAATCAGAATAAATAATCCATTTAAGGCTAGAAGACTGATTGCTCCACCTATAAGAAAGCAGGCAGGTATCAACAAAATAAGAAAATAACTATCAGCTTCAACTTGTTTCTGTTATAAAACCTTCCCACAAAGAACACAGAACTACGAGTGCCTGAAATTAGAGCCAGCACAATGGCTGTAAGGTAACACAATTTCATCTAAAACTACCCTCCGGCTCATAAGTTACTTACAAAGATTAAGCTGTAGTTTAGGACAGTAGGCTCTGAAAGACTGAGAAACACACACACACTGCTCTAATTCCCCAAGAAAGCTACACTGGGGAGGCAAAGGTCTCCTCAGAAACAACATTTCTGTAGGAATCTACGGAATGGTAAAAATGGAATTTCTGCATCCTATGTCCAGATGCAGGCCAGGTATCAGCATTGCTGGCTGAACTCTTAAATATGGTCTTCCTTACATACAAGGAGCAACAACACTGACAAACAGGTAAAAACATCTCACTTTCAGGGACAACGGAGTTCACACTAGTTCCTTAGCTTCATCCCAGCCAAAAGTACAACTATTTCATCACCCAGGCTGTGGCGTTGCATCCAGCAGCCCTTCCAAGTCCACACACACCATGCTGCAGAGCCTCACGATGGACAAAAAGCCTGTTTTCACTCACCTATGCCATAGGCCACTGTCAAGAAGTCTATCATGAGAGTGGGCTCATTCATGTACGGCAGGATGGAGTCATGCAAAATGACAAGAACTTTTTTGTAAAGGCCAGTGGGTAGCTGTGAAGGACAAAACAATCATGGCAGGGAGAACTTGGAAAGCAACAGCAACCCATGGCTCAAAAAGGCAACGCACAAGCAAAGGGGAATGTGCCAGGGCAATACAGAACAGCTTGCAGCAACAGTTCCCAAATGGGAGAGTTTACAAGTGACACCTGACAATTAAGTTCATTCAGAGAAGCAGGTGCTCACAACTAGAAGTGTCGTCACAGCTCAGAGGGGAAAGTCACCAGCAAAAAGGTTTGGGAACCTTCAACTTGCGAACAGAGGTTGTTATGCTGCAGATCAAGGCAGACTTGGTTAAGGAAGGAAAAAAAGGCTGAGAGTAAGGAGAAGCAGCAGACCGTACATGAGGTCATGTTTCTTGGCAGGAGAACAAACCAACAGAAATGGTGACTGGGCTGTTCTCATCTGACTCTGAAAGCGTAGTGAGGTCCTACCAGGAGCTCCATGCACGGACAGTCACAGCCTCTAATGACTAGCAGCTGGAAAGCAATGCAGACCAGTGGCAGAAGTGACACCCACCTTGTGCTTCAAAAAACTGAGCCACATTTTTTCAAACGCCTGCTTGTGTGCCTTAAAACAGAATTGCAAGCAGTGAGTTAAACACACAAGTGTAGATAAAGCTCTATTTTAAATAGATAAAATTTCAACTCTGAAGCACCAAATGAACAATTACCTGCAGCTTTGACACTTTCAATTCCTCCCAGTTATCTAAGAAGAAAGGGAAAACAGATGTTGAACTTGAAATGGATGTTTAAAAAATTAAGATGACCCTTTTTTAATCCTTTGATACCCTAAAAATTTGGGCTGAAGTCCTTGTCTTGACACAAGGCCATGACAGACCCCACTGCAGACTGAGGAATGTGGATTTTGTAATACTGTTTAGAATCACTATGATCACAGAAGCAGACATTTTTCGTTAGCAAACAATAATAGAGTGTTTACACAATAAAAATCTTAAACCTGATTTTCCTTTTCATACAGTCTTCATCATGTGGAGTTTACTAACCTTGCTTCACCATAAATTTGACCATGTCACACTCTTTGTTCGGCATGTTAATGGGCGAAATGAGGGAAAATACATTCTGCTGGTAAAATGGCAGCGGCCTCTGAGAAAAAAGCATATAATCAAACGTGAAGCAAGTTCCACAACAGATGATAAGATGCTGGACTTCAATATTGCCCTATTTCCCAAGCACTGAATATATTTAGGGAAGAAAAAGGAAAGGAAAAATGCTGATGGCTGAACTACACACTGGTATATTCTCTATTGCTGCCTCGTCCTGGAGTATTACTTGTTTGCCTAACACAAAAGCTATCTCTGAACTAACTCTGGTTTAACAAAACTGGTGGATCCAATTAAAGAAAACAGACTCTTCTTCTGCACCAGAGAGAGAATAGAATTAAAAGTTCTGCGTGTGCCACCTGAGCTGCAGAGATTTGGGTAAAACAGAAGCTAGAGCCCAGACCAGGTTTTGCAAGAACAACAGTATGTGTGTCTTGAACTACTTCCAATTTCAGACTGAGATGGTCTTAGCATAATTTGCATACACTGTGAGCAAGGAGGGGGGGGGGGGGGGTGAACCTCAATGCCTTCAAGTGAGCACTCATTTTTCTTTCTTCCGCAGTCTCTCCATATACCACTTAGTCCGTCCCTGCTTCATGCACAAGATACACATTTCAGAGCAGTTTATCCAGAATCACCTCAACAGTAACCATTTGTTACCTCTTTTGTCTTCTGCATGACTTGTCCAATACTCTCAGTGACGGCCTTTATGACAAAGTACCGAATGTCATCATACTCCATATATTCTTGAAAGCGAGAGATCAGGAGTGAAGCGTCCTCATTTAAGGGAAGTAAGCCATCAACAACTACCTAACAAAAGGTTTGTAAAGGAAAGCAACAAGTCAGCCTCTTACAGTACTGGAGCAGGCAGTGAGCTGTGATGGCTGAGGGCACCCTCCTGTCCTTCTGAAAGGCAGCTTGCATGGCTGTGTGCTGCTTGCCCCAGAGCAATGTTCACAAGCCCTCCTGACCTCCAAGATGGGCCCCTTCTATCAAAGACAATGTCACTTAGAAATGACACGGTGGCTGAACCAGGGGCAGTACCTTCCCTCTCATCTCCCGATCCTTGCAAGTGAGGCCAGGGACTCCAAAAAACCACTCCAGAACTGGTACCTCATAAACACTCAGGAATCCACCTCGAACCTGTACGAGGCAGCTGCTCCCACACTTGCAGGTGTCACCTCAGCAGGGACAGAAGCTCTAGGTCTCAGTGCTCTCCTTAGAACACCCCTCTCCTTCCCACTGAAACCCTCCTAGCTTGAAATTTCAGTCCTGCAGAAGGTGAGCAGTTGAGGTCATGTGTGCCATTGGGTACCTGACAGGAGGAACTTTTCAGTTCTGCAGCTTACCTTAAGAAGTTCACGAGGAAAAGTTAAACTCCCTTTCCACTCTACTTTGATCAATGGATATTGTGCCTCCAATTCAACAAACTTCATGAGGGTGCAGAGTGACAATTCCTTTTAAAAAAAAAAAAAAAAAACAAACCAAAAAAACCCCACCTCAACAGGGACACCAGGTGTCAAACCAAAAGGAGACAACTTCTAAAGGAGGAAGAATGAACTAAGACGCTTTTCAGTGAGAAAGCTGCGTGCCTGCTACTGGCAGGCTGGTGAGCCAGAGCACCAGCCATGCCTTACAGCACTGCCTGCCCTCCGCACTGAAATATTAGAGTGATAATTGCTTCTGCACCGCAAGGGACCCCCACGTGAACTCGTGTCTCAGCAGCAGGCTCAGGGCCTACCTTGACCTGGAAGGCGTCATGTCCCATCAGCTCCGCCAAGCAACCCACGCAGTCGTTGTAGCGGTGCCTCATCCACATCTTGTATTTGTCCTCGGCGCTGCAGGTATCTGAAGGGCGAGACACAGACAAGTCTTGAAAGCTCAGACCGGCCGGGACGAGCCCCCGGGAGAGGCGACCCAGCCGCAGGGCCCTGCCTCTCCCGGGACACCGCCGCAGGAGCCCCCCCCCGCGACTCACCGGCCAGAGGGGCCTCCTCGGCGGGCAGCTGGCCCACGAACAGCTCCCTCCGCTCCAGCAGCGCCCCGAAGAGCCGGCTGCAGGTCCTGGCGGCGCAGAGGACCTCCTCCTCCTCCTCCCGGCCCTGGGGAAGAGCGCGTCTCTGAGGAGGGGGAGGCAGGGCGGCCCGGCGCGGCCCCGCTCCTCGGGCTCGCTGCGGCCCTCAGCCCCCAGCGCCGCCCCACAGGCCGCCCGGCCTCGGCCCCCCTCCCGCCCC